>OU342444.1:11808750-13017500 GCA_910589575.2 Carcina quercana
CAGTTTTTTAAATAATTTTGTCGATAAAAAAATAAAATACCGAGACCGGGGTACGGTTCAGGCTGTATGAGACTGAATTCGTTGCTTTTGTATATTCGACAAAAAAAAACTCATACATACAATATAATATAGTTTTCCCTCTTTATAGTTAATCGTTACGCCGATAAGGACAGCAAATATGAGTACCGTCTCTTACTAACAGAGGCATACAGTGTATTTTATCTCTCTCTAGAGAATAGCACACTGCCTATCGGTTTTCGATATTCGGTATCCGACTGTGCCAGAAGGAGGGTTATGTTTTTCGAGAGTATGTATGTATAATTGCCTGGCACGCTCTGCTGCATGAACTGCTCGATGGATTTTAGCTTGAGAGGTGTCTTTAGATTCATATTTACTGTGAGAGTAACACTTGTGACAGTTTAAAAAAATTACGCAGTCGGGTTTTTTTAAATTCACTTTTCAGTCACTTGTTGCCTACGGATATGAGTCTCCTTCGTACATTGTCATTTTGGACTTTCCATGAAAAGAAATAAAATGAAATATTTGTTTGTAATTTTACTACGGGTAATTTCTATATAGGTCGATTTACGGAACAGTTGAAATATTGTAAACTGCATTTAGTGATGTGCCTTCAAGCAACTTGTCATCCCCTTGCTGGGCGTTGCATGTCTATTTTATAAGCGTATATAAGTTGGTGCTTACCAGTGAAGTTGTCTCTTTACGTTACGAACCTGTGTTTGGATGGTGGTAGGACATTTCTAAGTCCCCCTGGCCAGCTACCCCCATTTTATCTTGAAGAATGTCAATATTAAAAAGAAGGGGAATTTTATAGTTAAAACTTAATAATATGTGTTGGATAATTGTTATAGAATACGTGTGACATTAAATAAATACGGAAGTAGTTTAAATTTAAATGTGTTTTGATGAGACTATGTGACTTGTAAATATACAAAATTTTGCAAATAAATATTTTTTTTTCAACATAAACTTTTTTCCTATCATTAAATTTTCCTACTAAACTCATCAACAGCCTATATACGTCCCCACTGCAAGGGCTCAGACCTACTCTCCTACAGAGTGTATGGACTATAGTCCAGCACGCGGGCCCAGTGCGGATTGGTAGACTTCACACACACCTTTGAATTTCTTCTCAGGAGTGCGCAGGTTTCCTCACGATGTGTTCCTTCACCGAAGAGCCAATGGTAATGATTTTTATCATTCATACATAAATTCCAAATAATAAATTGTAACTCATTGATGCGAGCCAGGATAGAACCCAGACTGACGCTCTACCCAACTGATCTAACACGGCTTCCATAATTTTTGAATTAATTTTAATGATTGTGGATAATCTATCTGTAATACTATCCATCCATACTAATCCTACTAATATTATAAGTGTGAAAGTTTGGATGTTTGGATGTTTGTGACGCTTTCACGGAAAAACTACTGAATGGATTTGAATGAAACTTTACAATAATATAGCTTATACATCAGAATAACATATAGGCTATAATTTCTAAAGACATATTGTGTAAATTGTACAAAATCACACTTATAATATTAGTGGGATTACATAGGCAATTTTGGCATAACAAAAAACGCGTTGCCTAGCAACCGACCATAGAATATGTAAATTCGTATATACAAACTTTCGCGTTTATAATATTGTGTGAAGACTATTTGAATGTACTACGTCAGATATTGAAATTTATTTTGTTTCTTTAAATTATTCGACTACGTAACAGAATTAGTTTAGTTTAGTTTAATTAATTTTGTACCTTATGCTGTATAATAATTTATCATATACGTCACCTGTGCCCATCGAACAAGTAGAATACATCCTGAAGTACACGCGGACAAAGTCGCGGGCGGAAGCTAGTGTAATATATGCGAAAGTGTGTCTGTTTATTCGTTTGTACTTACTTTCCGTAGCGGAAGGTCAAAATGTCCTAATTTTGGGTACAGGTACAGTTGAAACGTCTACCGGGCCGTCCCCCTACTAGGTGGACCGACGACCTGGTTAGAGTCGCTGGATGCAGGTGGCTCGTGACCGGTCGATGTGGCGTGCCATGAAGGAGGCCTATGTCCAGCAGTGGACGTTTCCTGACTGATGATGATAGTTGAAAAGTCGGAAAAGGACATAGACTACTTTTTATCCATATAGAGCATATAGTTCCCGTTGGATTATTTCTAAAGTCCTCGTGGACGAAGTCGCAGGCAAAAGCTAATAAATATAACAATATTGTTGGTACACAGGGAATATGTACATATTTACAGAAAGTGAAGTCTTTCAAGCAGCGCAAATCCGAGAAAGATTTAAGTATTATCTAGGACAAGGCATATTCATGCATTTCATTTTATTATTCGCTTTTAAATACATTTAATACTATATACCACAGCTATACACTAATGCGGACTTGAAGGAAAAATGCAAGTTGCACAAAGAACTAGTCAAGCTATGAAAGCTCATAAATTTGAAGTGAAATATTGTTGTCTACACGATTTAACTTCGTTATGACTGTCGACATTCGTCGCAGGTTCAAAATTCTATTACGTCTGCAATATAAACATTCGCGCCAGGGCTGTATTAAGGATAGTCTGAAGAAGAATATATGAAGCGCCACCACGCTGCGGAATTTCCTTGGAACTAATCTGACACTTGAATGGTTAATGACTTTTGACATACTCGTACATTACACTCTATATTACTGATGGAATTTCGTTCTTTTGCCTTCTTTTTAAATCTGTCTTAACCAGAGCTTTCGCGGTCACAAATTGACGCCTTGGCGCCCCCTTTTGCGCACCCCAACCCGTTGTTATGCCAACCGCCCGGGAACTTGAGATGACTACTTCAATTACTTGATGTTGTGAGATGGGCGCTTTGTTGTATACTTATGAATTACGGGGTCGGGCGCTAGTGAGGCTAAAGTGAAGTAAAAAGTGTTTGTTTGAAGGAAAAGGCGTTCAAAACGTTTTACTTTTAATCGTGTTACTAAAAAAATCGTTAACAAGTACGGACAATCGTATAAAAAGGAATGTTCAAACAACAACTCTAGTTTTTCTTAAGATCTTTCGCGCCGAAATCAAGGAGGCATGTTATAAAGCTGTTCGAAAATGGAACTTCATTCGGCCCTGTCCACTCCGTTCTTCCTCATAAGACTTACCTGTCTCTCGGGAAATAAAAGTTTTACTATTTGAAGCTGACTTTAATACGTTATATTGATTGTACTTTCTGCTTGGTCGCCGGTTGTTTTATTGGCGTGAAATAATAATACTGCAACGGACAGGGAATTGGTGTTTACTTCTTTGGCATTTTAATTTCCTTGATTTGACTTCCAACTAGTATCTTGTGTAGGGCAATTTTCTATGCCTGCTTTGAAAAATCAGTGTTAATACTACATTAATAAAAACAAAACCCTAAGCATCATTATCTACTTTAGGCGAGCATGCTGACCTCACCTTTTGATAGCTCTATGCGTAACTCTGATTTTGTAGACGAAATATTTTGTCAAAAAACAGGCTTCGGTTCCGTATGCGAGTATGTACTGTAAGATACACAGTCCCGGACTTACGCCAGGGCCCCCTTTTCAATTTATTTATTTATTTATTTATTTTTTATTTAAGGAAGATCAACAGCTAGTAATACAGAGTATAAATAAATCATAAGAAACAGAAAGCCAATAAGAGATCTCCACAGATAGATACAAATTAAATAGTAAGAATATCAGGTTCAGCACAAAAAATAAAGTAGTACAGAAGTTTTAGAATAAGAATGGTAGAATTACAGTACAGATACAGAGAGTAAACTAATAAATGAAATAGAGCTACGCAAAGAAGTTATTGCTTAATAATCGCTTGGCAGATGCAACGCTGGAGTGGAATAGGTCAATGTTTATGTCACTATTAGAAAGTCTGTTCAGGTTTCTGCTCGCTCGACATAGGTAAGAGTTACGCCTATAATTGGTGGAAGTTGCAGGAAGGCTCAAGACAGCATTTTCCCGCATAGGTTTATGTGGGGCACATAGTGTTAACCGAGCTAGGAGCTCTGGGCAATCAATCTGTCCCTGGGCAATTTTAAGTAGGAAAGTGAGGTCCGCAATTTCTCGCCGTTTCTCAAGTGTTAGCAGGTGGTGCTTTTTACAGAACTCAATGTATTTACTCGAGGTGTAAGTGTCTTTGGTTCGGAACGATATGTATTTAAGAAAGCGTTTTTGAATCTGTTCTAATCTAGATGTGTAAGTTAGGTATTGAGGATTCCAGATTTGCGATGCGTATTCAAGATGACTTCTTACGAATGTGCAATATAAAATTTTGATTGTTTTAACTTTTTTGAAATCCTTCGAACTACGCATTACAAATCCTAATGCCTTCGACGCTCGAGCGATCATCTTCTCCACGTGCGTATCGAACAGTAGCTTAGAATCGTGATACACCCCCAGATCACGAATAGCAGAGTTCCGGGTTAGTCTAACGCCTTTAAGAAGGTAATCAAACTGAATAATGTCACGTTTCCTTGTGTAGCTTACGACACTGCATTTGGAAGGATTGAGATCGAGGTAATTCTTCTTGCAGTAAGCTTCTAAATTAGTTAAGTCACTTTGTAAGGCGATCGCATCAGACACACTATCGATATTAGCAAAAATCTTCATATCGTCCGCGAAACTAAGTAAGTGAGAATGTTGGAAGCAATTGTCAATATCGTTAACAAATATAATAAACATCAGAGGCCCTAGCAAGGACCCCTGAGGCACTCCACTGGGGATGGGTACCCAGCTAGAAATATAGTTGTTAACCACCACGGCCTGCGTTCGATTGTCAACATAAGATGCGAACCAACGGAGTAAATCACCACATATTCCTATACTTTCTAGCTTGACAAGAAGCAGACTGTGCTGAATTCTGTCAAAGGCCTTGCTATAATCGGTGTAAATGACATCGACCTGGTGCCCATCTTCCATTGTTTCCGTAAGGGAGTCATTTAACAACACCAGATTAGAAACAGTAGACCTTCCCTTTAGGAATCCATGTTGCGATGGACTGAATGACGATTTTAGTGAAGAGTAAACTTGATCATACACTATCTTCTCCAGGACCTTTGACAAAATGCAGAGCTTAGAGATGGGTCGATAATTGGTAATATCTATCTTGTTGCCCTTTTTATGGACTGGTGTTATATAAGCTCGCTTCCACACACCAGGAACAGAGCAATCCTTGAATGATTTATGGAATAACAAGGTAACTGGTAGTGCTATAGTTTTAGCGCAGCCGATAAGAAAAGGAGGAATTTGGTAGACAAGTTTGAAAGTAAAACTACAAAAAAACTTTAAAATAGCTACGAGTATATAGGTTTAAGACTTTCAAGAATATATGTTTTGATAAGACCAGCCAGGCTTTTAAGCTTATTTGCACGCGCGACCGCTGGGACTGGGGCCTTGTAGGCCTGGGGGGAAATCCGGCACTGAAGATACACATGCTCACAAATGCGAGCCTTCTGTTCTCTTATCTGTCTTCATCCTAAAGTTGGTATATCCTAGTCATCAGTTATGTGCAAAGCCACTGCGGTTGGATTTGCCGTTGTCTGTTTGTCGTGCACAGCGGCGGCAGCGCACTAAGTTTGATTGATGTGCAGCGGTCCGACCGCCGCGCCGGCTTTCACACGCGCCGCATTAAGAGGCTATGTTGGTTAGACCACGTGGTCTTCATTAGTTAATTTGTAGATGAGGGTTCTAGGTAAGCACGCTTTCCATCCTTCGGCCTAGTTGTTATTTTCAAAAGGTACGATGAGTTTGCACTTTGCGTTGGATGGTAAGGGTGCGCACACAAAAGCCTCAATGTAATGAGGTGCTGGCCTGCTGCCTTTCCTACCTGTTCACATAAGTGCTAATAACACTGCTGTTTGGCGGTAGACTTAGCTAGCCTGGCGGACATATAAATTGCCCTACCACCAACCAAACGTTAGGAACTCCCACTGGGAATAGAACCTGGGACTTCTGGATTGTAAGAGCAAGCGTGTAGCCATTAGGCAACGGAGGCGGTTAAACTTGCCATCAGGTCATCATCAACAGCCTATATACGTCCCCACTGCAGGGGCTCAGGCCTACTCTCCTACAGACAGTGTATGTGCCATAGTCCACCACGCGGGCCCAGTGCGGATTGGTAGACTTCACACACACCTTTTGAATTTCTTATCAGGAGTGTGCAGGTTTCCTCACGATGTTTTCCTTCACCGTTAAGCAATCGGATAATGTATTTTGATTGAAAAACAACTCCTAGGTACACGGCTAGATTCAAACCCGGAACCCTCAGATTGAAAGTCCGCGCCTTATCCACTGCGCCCTATCCACTGCGCCACCGACGCTTCCGCCAGATCATCAGGTCAGATAAAGGCCAATTAAATCTAAATACTAAAATACATCATGCCATTTCGTTTATCTTTAGAATAAGCGCAATATAAAACGCCGCGTGTGAAGGCATCTTATCTCAAGGCGCTGACGTCACATGAGTCTCTCCTCTGGGCAGTTTTTATGATTTATTTACACGGACGCACAACTTAGGACCCTGTTATGGCGCAAAGGGCATCGTTATGTGCCACATCGCCGATAAAATTGTATGAATTATGAAGGTATACAATACATGTCCTTCTTATTTTAAATACACAACAAAAATGATTATATTATATTAAGAGGCTATGTTGGTAAGACCGCGTGGTCGGTTTCAAGGTTGCATTGTTTTGTAGCTGTCCCTATCCGAGCCCTATCCTACCCGAGCGCGTACGGTGAGACAGCATACACTACGCGAAGTTATCCACCCGTTATTTGGATGTTTCGTAGTCCAGTGATCATTTGAAGGATACAGTATATTATGTAACCATTTTTTTTTACAGTATACTAATGAAATTTCAGATGTCGGTGGTTTTTCCAAATTGTTCTAAATTGATTCATACTCTTGTAAATCAGGTTCAAAGTTGGGGCTTTTTATTACCGAAAAATACAATACTTTGACGCCCTGTAACTCTGGAAGTATATATTTGAACGAAAATCTGACTCACCGCCGACACAGATATTTGTTTCTAGATTGTGTCTTGAAAATTTCATAGATTTTCATAGCTTAATACTCAAAATATGACTGGACTACGTTTGTATGGGCGCTTTGACAACAGCATACCCTCTTAAGTAAACACGAATATGAAAAAAGAGACCATATCGCGGCTAAGCTGGCTTACCATTACCAGCAGGTGAAGTAAAGGCTAATTAGAAATCCGTCATACATTAAAACATCAAATTTGTAGACAAAGAAATTCCAATTGAATAGAACTAACAACATTGTAGTAAACAACACATTAACAGAGTTACCTCGTGTACCTACATCGACAGCTCTTGTGATTGAATTTCATTTTCAATTAATTTCACGAGCCACAGAGGCTCGCGTCGACATCTTTGCAGTATCGATAAGTTTTTGCACAGACGTCATTCGCGTTGTGAGTATCTACAAAACCGTTTGGAATATATTAGTTTATTCTCGGCTTAAGCATGGGTCCACTCCATGGCATCCTGCGGGTGCTTGAAAACCACCTTACTCGGGACAATTTGATGAACGTTATACGCTGCTTGGACGAATTGTAGAGCGCTTTTAAAAAAGCAAGAAAAGGTTGGATCCTGGACCCAGAAGCTAAAAGCTAATGAGGCACTGTCTTTGTTAAGTGTTACCTTATAAATAATATAATAAATAAAAAGCCTGTATTTGATACTGCTACATTGCTTCTTGATTCACTATTTTGTAATGCTATAACACTATGTTTAATTTTTAGCAAGGTCCCCAGGTCGGGTAAGGGCCTCCTCCAATGATGTCCTTACGTACCGTAAAACAGCAGAACTATTAACATTTTTGTTTGGCGGCAGACTTAGGTAACATGGTGGTAGCTAGCCAGGCGGACATAGAAAATACTCTATCACCAATGAAACGGAGTTCTGGTTGGTACTCCTACTGGGAATCAAACCCGAGCGGAAATAGCCTACTCACTCTGGCCTTGAAAATCTTCTATTTTCCTCTATAGCGTCCAGGAAACATTCCACTCTATATTTATGCAACCACCTGTATTCGAAATGCTCGACTGAATTTATCGTTCTTTTCGTTTTCACAGTTATGATGCAAGAGTCAAACTCAAAACCTGACTTCAACCGGGCTAACATAAGATTCAAGATAACACTGTGATGGTCTCCAGAACTATTCTCATTTTATTCTGTATGCTTATGGGTAAATTCTGTTGCATTACTATTTTATTCGATTCATTCTGAAATTATTTTCTCACAGATTGCCTCAAGACCCGTGTTCCTACCGTTTATCTTATCAATAAAAAATTTCGATGCATCTAGTTTAAGAATTATAATAATTTTAGTAATGAACACAACTCCATGCATATTTTAAAAAATCCTGAAATCGTTCCTCACGATAAGCGGTGATTTAGTGATGGCAGTAGTATTGGCTGTATTATTTTATACCCACATAATGACGTGAATAAATCAAATTCTGAAATAACGTAGCGATTTAACTATAGTTATTTATTAAAATGTTGTAAATGTTTCAGTAATATTGTTGGGATATGCAGTACAGTCCCGTCATACTACAAGTAAACAAAAATCTATCAATGTTGTAAAAGAAACAGAGTCAACACTAATCGATAGACAACTGGATGAAACTGGAATTGGAAATCCAGAAACCCTGAGAATAATTAAAAATCAAAGGAGGCAAGGTGATACGATAAAGAAATTCGCCAATATAATTAAAGAGAATGGGGCTTTGCTGATAAAAGAAAAGGCAAAAAATATTCAAATAAAGGAATCACAAAAAATATTGAAAATCAAATACACTGGAATAGATGAGGTACAGTCAATAAGAATAAATGATAAAGATACAGTTACGATAGCTATGCCTGCAAAGATATCACGAAGTTATAAACACATTAAGGTATCACGAAAAATGAAAAGAAAACCAAAGAATCAGATGAAAGAGAAGTTGGCTTTAGCAACCGAGGTGGGAATTGCAAAGAATGAAGAAATTAAAGCAATGGCACATGATGCGACTGAAGAAGGACATTTAGGAAATATCACGAGATCTGATATTAAGGCAGATAACAGGAGACAGGGTGGAAGGCCTCAGGGACTGCCAGTATTGTAAGTATATTTTCACGGTTTACGCTAATATGCCATATGATAGTTTCTTTCTATTTAGTTTCTTTTTTGTGTCTATATGTGTATAATATATTTTGATTTATTGTTGTTTTGCATTTGATTATGTTCAGAGTTTTGTCATTGTATGTTGCTGTATGTCTTTTTCGTGTATCAAGTGTCATGATAGAATTGTCTATTCTATTTTAAATGAAAAACTGATTTGCTGAGTGTATTTTGTTAATTACAGTGACTTGAACTTGTCCTGAAAATGTTACATCAAATTCATGTCATAAACTTGCGATCGCGGAGCAGTCTGAGAAAGCGCAATGGCAATATATTTGTGTGAGAGTGACAGGGACAAGTAATAATGGGTCATTGCCCTTAATTCTTCCTACTCTGTGACCGCACTTTATATTTCGGACATATTTCAGTATGTACTGCGACGGTAGACCATGTTGATGATAAGAAAAGTTTACGTGTGCAAAAAATCATTGCTTACAGAAATTTAAATGATTTCACTACCAAGCCAACTACAACAAAGAAGTTGAGGTTTAATCCGGATGGATCGAAGGTCAGGGATCAGGAATTCCACCCTCACCGAGGATACGAGCCGTACTGGCAACATGGGGGGTACATGTTCCACCCTACCAGGCGTCCGGTCGCGCAGGGAGGTTCGAGACCCGTCTGCGGTTTTTCTGAATGCCCCTTGATCTACATACGGTAAGCATAACGTGACATGACGTGATTTCGAAGGGGTCAATCTGCGCGGGCTTGTATACACCGATTGATACCCCTTATGACAATATTCGTGTAATAAACGGATTGATTCAGTTCTGCCAAAGCCTGGAATTCATGGTCGATGAACTGTACGTATTTAGCTTGTTAATTTAAACATACGTCGTTTTCCAACAGGTACGGAAAGATTTGCGCACAGAATATGAATTTTAAGGAGCAGACGTTTCAGAACTATTGCGAAATGATTAGAAACGACTGTCAGAACCGCAGTAAGTATACATACAGTAAGAAAACTATTTCATGCCACAGCTCCACGGATAGAGGGCGCTAATCTTAACAAATTATAGAGTATGAGATTACCGCGCTGTCTGGATAAGCGTGGAGAGCGGTATCAATGTATTTGGTTAGGGTGCATAAATACTATGATTTTATAATTGATATATTGTTTTAAGCACTTGTATACCTAAATCCTATAGCCGAATTTCAGTTACACAGATCTATATAAAAGTTGTATACGATCTGAATTATAATACATGAATGAAATGTGTATGGCAAGAGTAGTCTCAGTCCTTTTCTCTGCGTTTTCATCAAGATCGTTGAATCAATGTAGTGGTTAAAAGAAAGAGACAGACTATCTTATAGTATGAGTAAGAGTTGTAGAAGGTATGTGATCAAGCGCTGATAAAGTAAAATTCATAAAATAAATCAAATGTTTACAGTATGGTCCATCGCCTACAGAGGGGAGTGTGTCCCTCGATTCGGAGTCAGCGTGCTCAGAGGAATATGCACCCGGAAAGTCCCGTTCACAGTGCTGCCAACGTTCCCGCGTAATTACCAGAACCAGAACAATGTCGTGGGACGATTTGTGAACGAGTGGAACAGAAAGGGCTACACCACACGTGTCACCTTGAGGCCGAGGTCCACTCTCCCGCCGGAATATGAACAAATGATTCAAGAAATCCTTCGGGATATACCCGGCTAGTGAGGGGCCGAAAGTACAACGCTAGTGACATCTTTTGTTAAAATTGGGTACTTGACTAAATGGTCTTATACGATATACCCTGTGAAAAGCTAAATAACCCTGCGAATTATTTGTTGATAGATTGTAGAACTATATATAAGTAAGTATATAGTTACCTGATGCAAAAAGATAAGCTAAATAAGTCGGGTAAGTTTTGTTACGTCACCTATATGTATTGGAGCGTTAAATATAGGAAAATTGCATGGATTATGAAAAAAATTAAACCAGATTAGTTTTTTATTAAATAGATTTTTTTCATTTTTTTAAAAGCTTTTATTTAACTTGCAATGTTTGTATGTATGTATGTATGTTCGGGTCAAATCTTGCAAGCTGAATTATTTCACTTAAACTTGTTAAATAAAATTGCTATATTTATTGGTGGCGGAGTTTTTTTTCTGTGAAAATACAATTGAAACCCCAATCTCATTTTTTGGCAACCACCAGATCCACGTCAATGAGTTAATTTAGTCTTTCCTCGACTTCATCTGCGTGGATTTCAGTAATCATCCCCAGGGGAAATCTCAATCGAAATAAAAAGTCCCTTATAGCTTCCGCCAAGGCTATGAGCATGTCACATTTCATTTGGATAAGATAAGGTTTTGAGGCGACAAGACATTTACAAGTTGAGCAAGACTTTACTGTGGACCGAATAAACAAGCTCAAAGTCACTCAGCGGGCTATGGAACGAGCTATGCTCGGAATTCCTCTACGTGATAAAATCCGGAAACTAAGGTCACCGACATAGCTCGAAGAGTCAGTGAACTGAAGTGGCAATGGACAGGACACATCACTCGAAGAACCGATAACCGGTGGGGAGAAAAAGTTATCGAGTGGCGACCACGTATCGGCAAGCGTCTACCGGGCCGTCCCCCTACTAGATGGACTGACGACCTGGTTAAGGTCGCGGGGAGTCGCTGGATGCAGGTGGCTCGGGACCGGTCGATGTGGCGTACCATGACGGAGGCCTATGTCCAGCAGTGGACGCTTCCCGTCTGATGATGACAATTACTACTTACTATTGCCTAATGTTCTGTTATGTGGAGTACAATGTAGAAAATAGAGCACGTAAGTTACGCAGTGAATTAGAGTTTGAGAACCACATTCCTTTGTTGCATAATCATAAAGACGAGAATCAATTTCATATTTGAGTAGATTTAATGTACTATTGTTACTATTGGAAATTTACAATCAATCACAACCCAAACTACCTCTATGTATAGGAGAGTCTTAGTACAGAAAAGCCTCAATTTTATATAGTTTTCATGCCTACCACACCAACAAACAATAATTGGTTTATTCTAGGGACTGTATACATTGCAATTAGAGTAGTTTGGTGAAAATGTGTTTATTTTTAATTAATAAACTGATACAATGATTATTTCGACTTCATTCCTATTTATTTTGAGTAAGTAATTATAAATGTCTTAATTTTATTGTTACTTTGACATTCTTTTAGCGGTGCGAATTTAGGCGATTTTGCCGATTAAAATTTAATACAAAATTTATTATACCATAAACTTTTAAAATAGGATATCTGGCTTTGTGTAGTAATCATCTAGAAATCATCATCATCATCGGCCGGGAAACTTCCACAGCTGGACATAGGCCTCCCTCATGGCACGCCACATCGACCGGTCCCGAGCCACCTGCATCCAGCGACTCCCTGCGACTCTAACCAGGTCGTCGGTCCATCTAGTAGGGGGACGGCCTGGTAGGCGTTTCCCGGTACGTGGTCGCCACTCGAGAACCTTTACTCCCCACCGGTTATCGGTTCTTCGAGCGATGTGGCCTGCCCATTGCCACTTCAGCTCACTGACTCGTCGAGCTATGTCGGTGACCTTCGTTCGTCTACGGATTTCCTCATTCCGGACCTTATCACGTAGAGAAATTCCGAGCATAGCTCGTTCCATTGCTCGCTGAGTGAAAAGTGAGCTTGTTTATTCGGCCCACAGTAAATTTTAATTTTACATACTATTTTTTTATTTTAGGTAATTACTTATGAAAGCCTATTTTAAAAGCTTACGGTAAAAAAGTATGGAAGCATTCTGAGCGAATTCTCGTTACAAACTTGAAATGTTTTCTAGTGCAAAGTTGTTCAATGACAGAACAAATGACGCGCGGACGGCGAAGAGACAATTTGAAGCCTGAGTTGAATAAGAGACGAGCCATGTAGGTATCCCACGAGACAATGTCGCCTACACGCTCGAAGAGATATCCCACAGCGAAAAGTTGCCAGTCTAATACAGCCAGAGAGTCACCACACGTCTGACTGTCCCCTCAGGGTCTGAGCCCCATCAGAAACATTTCTACTAAAGCCAAAATCATTCATCGGTAACAAAAGCGATGTATCTAGCCCGGCCCGCACTTGTACACTATTTGATAAATCAAGGAATAAGATAACCGGTGGGGAGTAAGGGTTCTCGAGTGGCGACCACGTACCGGGAAACGTCTACCAGACCGTCCCCCTACTAGATGGACCGACGACCTGGTTGGAGTCGCAGGGAGTCGCTGTATGCAGGTGGCTCGGGACCGGTTGATGTGGCGTACCATGGGGGAGGCCTATGTCCAGCAGTGGACGTTTCCTGGCTGATGATTATGATACGTATAGAAAAACACTAGACATAAAATTGTGTTAGTATTTTGTTTGTACAAAATCGTTCTTTTTTATACCAAGTAATATTGTCAAATGTCATTTCACTGTCGCCATCTTTGTTTTTTAAGCTAAGTCTTGCCGGTTTTAGTGTGTTTCTAATGTTTTTGTGCAAATAAACTAGACCAAAATATTCAAAATGGTATTTAAACAACTTTTTTCATTTTGACCTTCTAAAAATAAAAGTGTACAAGTTCAAGCCAGGGCTCCATACATTTGCGGAACGTGTCATTTATTCATTACGTTTATGATGGGTTTAGGGTATTAAAGTTCTTTGTGGTTTAGGTCAGGGACCACCAGGTTGTTCCGACCGCGGGCGTCCAACGAACTGTACCACCCAAATGTCGGCTTCGAGCAGTACTGGCCTGACGGTCACTGGATGCTCAAAGAGAAGCCCGGTGTTCCGAAGGTCTGCGGCAGTGCGTGTCCAGACGACAACCAAGGGTAAAATAATATAGTATAACGTTTTTTAGAAGCCTAATTGGTTTGCATTTGTTCTCAGTTCAGACAGTCAGCTCAAATTAGTACCGGAGATTGGAAAATAAGCTGCATACATATGCGTTCAGACACAAAATCGTTAGATTTCTGTGCATAAAGGTTGCCCTATTACTATTGTAGTATATGCGGCACAGCATACTTACACTGTCTCGTGTATCTATGAGTTGGTTTGATAAACGTCAGTGTCAAAGTAGTAATACTGACAAGTGGGCATTGCCGAGCCAGTGAAGTGATATGCAATGTCGTAGAGAAATAGAAGCTTGATTTTCTCAGAGTTTGTACCTGTGTAATAAAGAACAATAATAAAGCTAAATGTTAATAAAAAACGTGCTTTTTGATGTTTTTTGCTGACCTTGTATTGTACAGTGGTACGGGACCCTTCATACGTACATAACGGACATTAACCGCCCCCCACCGATCCGTGATACCTCACGCCTCCCCGCAAGTAAGTGACCCGCTCAGGGACCGCACACGCGCATGTGTACAAACGTCATCCGTTCGCGTATAGGAACCGATATCACGACATTTATATGAAGTGTCCGAAGTGTGACCATGGTGTTCTGGGGGGAGAAATCTGTGTAGTGGACGTTTATCAGTTTATGATGAATTTATTTGTATGTGAACAGTATAGGCGAAGTGTGTGGGTACATTGAGAAAGATCCTTTCTACAAGCCACTTCGATGCAGCACACCGAAACCTTCAGGATACATAACGTTTAGAAGCTACTGCCACTTCTTAGCGAGACAATGTAGAAGCAAAGATAGTGAGTTAATTTGCGCTTTGTTTCTTCTGAGTATTTAATATGTGAGTTATTATCTTCAAGGAATATTATAAAGAGAATATTTGCTATACATTCCATTTGATTCCAGGTACTGTTGTTTCAGCTGTATAGTTTAGAAATTTCTACTTTTCGAATTTCCCCTTTTTGTGACTTAGCTACGCTCGTACGCATAGGTTGTCAACTTGTTTGTTTGAAAATTTTAAATCAATAAACACAGAATATTGAGCTGTTTAAAGAGCTTAAAGATAGCAGGTTCCTATGTCTCCGGTATTTTAGAGAAGATAGAGATAAATAGAGAGAAATTCTTTTTCAGAGCACATGTTCGTCCATGTCGGCAAGTGTGAGAAAGATGTCTTATCAATCAAAGACAAGTTCGACCCAAATGGATTACGAAACAGAGCGAACCAGTATCTCAATAACATAAAGAAACGTTATAAGTCTTCGGCGCTGGTTATTGCGGCCTAAACGAATACAAGAACGAAAAAAGACGTGTGGCACTCGGGGACTGCCGCGGTAAAGCTATTGCATAGCATTTTGTATCAACTTATGCAATTATAATTATTTAAGAAAGTTTTAATAAGAAAAGTTTTTATGTCACGAACATAAATATCCCCACCACAAAAATGGAAATTAAATTACTAACAGGAAAACAAAATTAAATCAATATTTAGCTAACATAACGGATTTGCTTTGCTATATCAAATTACATACTATTATACTTAATAAATTATAAAACAATAATACGTCTAATCGCACGCACACAACGCCGTGTCGAAGACTGCCGAACTGAAACGACGTTAGACGATGCACGGCCTTCAAGCCACACCTCCGTGCCCGTTGGAGTGGGGAGCGTGAGGTTTTTTCGTTACGGAATTTCTCGATTCGGTCCCCGCGCTCAAGGCCCGCGATAGAAGCTATGCAATAGCTTAATAATAACAATTATTCAGTCGAAGAGTTTTTCTACCCACATCCTGGCTTCATCATCACCTTTCTCTAAGCGTTAGCCTTGTCAAAACAAACCCAAAGACCGACCTCGTTACGGTCGCGGAAAGCCGCTGCATGCAAGCGGGCTCGTGGGGACCGCTCACTCGATGACGCGTCAACGGGTGAACGGGTGACGGATGATCATCATCATCATCAGCCGGGAAACGTCCACATTTTGGACGAGAAGATATGCCGTAACTTCCCGAACGCTGCCCAGACGAGTTGGATTCTTCTGTTGACCTCTTTGTCGAAGTTGGACCTACCTAGTTGAACGTTCTGTCCCAGGTATACATATTCGTCCATAACTTCGATTGTAGTGTTTCCAACCACTACATATGATCATGTGACAGTAATTGAAGATAAGATCCTAGAATGGAACAGTGCTCACCATAATTTTCAACCGACTTCAAAAAAGAGGATTCTCAATTCAACTGTATGTGTTTTTTTATGTTTGTTACCTCAGAACTTTCGACTGTGTGAACCGATTTTGATGATTTTATTATTATTTGAAAGATTATGCTTCCCGTGTAGTACCATATAAATTTTATCGAAATTCATTTAGCGGATTTTGAGAAAATTATCATCAACCAAATATATACCCAGAGAATTCTACCTCTGCATGCAAGCTGTAAAGTGTTGACTTCTAGGGCAGTTGAAGTCCGTTTGTAGTTCTTTTTGATCGCGTTAATTATTAAAACAGTGATACACTGTTTATGTTACCTTGGCAGACACTACAATTGGTTTCCTTAGCTACGAGTATTGTAGCGCCAATGAGTAAAAATAAAAAGAGGTTTTTTAAAATCTTAAACCACGAGTTTTATCCACAACGTTGTTTATTATGTTCGTACAGTTGACCTTTGCATAGTACTTTACGTAATCACAGATAAATTAATATGAATGACTTAAATAAATTCTCAGTTGGTATCTCGTGTTCAAAGCTACGTTCACATATTCACATACAACGAATCAATAAAATGGTGCGTCTCACTCAAGAACAGAAAAAATTCTACAAAGACAATGGATATGTAATACTGAAAGGAGTTCTAAATGAGAACGAAATAGATAGAGTGTCAGAAGAGTACGACAAGCTTTTCAAAAGGAAGAATCAAGAGAAGATGGAGAGTTCGTGGGTGGGAAGTGACGATAACGACAGGAAGAGTGATAACACGTTGACTGTGAGTTTCCTCAACCGCCTCCATGGTGTAGTATCTACATGCTCTGGACTCACATTCCGGAGGTCCAGGGTTGGAGTCCCAGTGGTAGTACCTATCACTACTCGGTTTGGTTGGTGATAGGGCTTTTTCGTCATCGTCTAAAAAAGCGTCGATGGCGCAATTGATACGGCGCGGACTCTCAATCTGAGGGTTCCGGGTTCGAATCCAGCCATGTACCTATGAGTTTTTTTTAAATTTAAGTATATCCGATTAAGTTTATCCGATTGCTTAACGGTGAAGGAAAACATCGTGAGGAAACCTGCATGTCTTGAACAGGCATGTGAAGTCCGCCGATCCGCACTGAGCCCGCGTGGTGGACTACGGCCCATACACTTTTTGTTAAAGAAGCCCTTGCAGTGGGGACGTATATATATATAGGCTGTTGATGATTGATGAGGGCTAGCTGCCACCATGTTCCCTCAGTCCGCTGGCAAACATCCGTGTTCACAGTACTGTTGTTATCAACAATCAGAACCTCACTAGTCTGAGTCTACTGGGTGCGCACGCTTGCTATGCAAATGCCTTGTTTCTAGTAATTGTGAGGTAAGCTGCGACAACAACAATATACATATCAGTGTATTAGAAAGAGATAACATTAAAATACTCACAGAAACAACTATTTCTGTGAAATATTGTTACTTGAAGTTGTGGTAAACATTCCACGCCGTATAGGTCTCCCAAGAGTTTTACAATTATAAAACGGCATAGATTTAAAAATAATAATTACGGATTGGCTTCTTGGAAACTGCTTATATAGTTTTCCTGAATATTTGAATCATACACATTAATAATTTTAAATGTACCTGTAATTATAGTTTGACATAAATTAATGAGATGACTTGTGAATTAATTAATGACAAAATTATTAACATTGTACTAATTGACATGCGATGTAAACTAATTTTTTAACAATTAAATTCATTATTAGATATGATTATAATATTTGCACACCTGTGGACAGGTTAAGTACATCGAACTAATTGAAATTACTATCTAAACACCGTGAAAAAAAACTATGTACTTAGCAAATAAATGTTTTCTTTCTTTCTTTCTTATGTTATGCATATGTTTGGTGATTAAGCCTACACTGCTTATTGTGTTTCGTGCATTGTGTATAAGCAAAAAAGTCGATAGATCAGACTAATATTATACTTAAGTCTAATTTTCCAAGGTGAAAGGTATCCACAACCTTCAGCACCACCACGCCGTGTTCGCCAGGCTCCTCTACCACGACGAACTCCTGGACGCCCTGGAGGACATCATGGAGACTGAGAACATCATCCTTCATCACACCAAGGCGCACTTCAAGCCGCCTGAGAAAGGTGCTGCTTATCCTATGCATCAGGTAAGTCAGAATACATCACCACTATGCGATCTAAGTCAGTCGCCAAAGAGCAGTGATAAGTATTGTTGTATTCCCGTAAAGTGGTGAGGACGGTTACATCACATAGGCTCATTATCAATTTCCAGGGGTTGTATGCTTACCATTGAATGACCGTGTCGTCACTTACCATCAGAAGAGACGAAGGCCAAGTGTCAATCCAAGCTAATTAGGCGCTGGCTCTGTTACCTTTCATACCGCAACATAACAGTGCTATTAACACCGCTGTTTGGCGGCTGAATAAGGTAACATGGTGGTAGCTATCCAGGTGAATATAGGAAACGCACTGGAACCCAATTAACTATAGGTACCCCCACCGAGAATCAAACTCAGGACCTCATGATTGTTAGTCGTGTAGTCATTAGGCCACGGCTGTTGTCTTTAGTAGTTTTGTGTAGATTACCCCTGGAGTTACATTAGATGATACTATTATAAAGCCTCGGTCCATCTAGTAGGGGGACGGCCTGGTAGACGTTTCCTGGTACGTGGTCGCCACTAGAGAACCTTTATTCCCCACCGGTTATCGGTTCTCCGAGCGATGTGGCCTGCCCATTGCCACTTCAGCTCACTGACTCGTCGAGCTATGTCGGTGACCTTCGTTCGTCTATGGATCTCCTCATTCCGGACCTTATCACGTAGAGAAATTCCGAGCATAGCTCGTTCCATTGCTCGTTGAGTGACTTTGAGCTTGTTTATTCGGCCCACAGTAAAGGACCACGACCTGGTTAGAGTCGCAGGGAGTCGCTGGATGTAGGTGGCTCGGGACCGGTCAATGTGGCGTACCATGAGCTGATGATGATGATTATAAAGCGCTGTAGACGTCTATACCGCATCATCATCATCAACAACGGATGCAAAAGTCTACTGTTCGACATGAGCACCAACAGATGATTTGCCATAATATACACGCTTGGCAGAAGCAACAGACGATACCTATCTTTATTTCTTCTCTTAGTCGCCTTATATGACTCCTTTACGATAACATGGTGAGATTATATTGTAAAGCACTTAGCATTCTAAAGATGAGACCACACACGAGCTTATGCTATAAAAACTGTGTGTTCAGGACTACCACTACTTCCCATACGAGAAGGACTCCATGGTGGCTGCTTTCATCCACTTGGACGCAGCGAACCCTGAGAACGGTGGACTGTTCGTGTACCCAGGCTCACACAAGCTGGGCCCGCTCGAAGATGTCGGTGCTAAGGAAGGCAACTTCCATTACGTCGACCAGGTATACGTTTAATATACTAAATTTAATGTAGTAGACTGATAGATAGATGATTATTTGATTTGACAGCATACACAAACAAAAATACAGTTAGCACAATAAAATACCAAGACATCAAACTGCAACTGACTTATATAACGTTGGTGATTCTTTTAGAGAGATAGAACAGTTTTTACTCGTAGTTCTTTAAATTAACCCAACCATTCAAGTTTATTAAACAAAGAATAGGCTATCGTCAACATCTCTGGGCACAGTGCCCAGAACGCTGGCGAAATTGCCGCGCAGAATGTATATTCCTTTGTACTACACTTTTATTTCTACTAAATTTTGCAGAATATATAGAACGCGCGAAAATTTCGCGATAACATCAAGCCAATTACACATGGTTAACATCTTTTGCACTACATATAACCTACTAAATCAATACTTATGAAAACTTCAACGCGCATACGGGTAAGGAGCAAAATTCCACAG
The DNA here is from genome assembly GCA_910589575.2 of Carcina quercana. Lineage (NCBI taxonomy): Eukaryota > Metazoa > Arthropoda > Insecta > Lepidoptera > Depressariidae > Carcina > Carcina quercana. The sequence goes on from OU342444.1 coordinate 11,828,890, forward strand.
ATAATGTGCTTCTCTAGGACTCAAATTAGGATATCTCTAAGATCTAGCTGTATGAATAGTTAAGCTTGTGCACTTCCTAAAACATATCGGCTCTTAACAATACGTCAGATTTTAGATAAAAGCAAGCTATCTATCCTCAGCCTATCTTCGTCAAACGTAACATGTCGTCAATATGTTTCAGAACAAGTTCCCGTTGGAGAAAGCAACCCCTGTGGTAGCCGAGCGTGGTGACATCGTGGTGTTCTCTTACCTCCTGATACATGGCAGCTCCGTCAACAACTCTGACAGGTGAGATCTAGTCGTGGTAAGATTTCGAGATTGAGTTGTCCATACTTCGAGTTATTCGAATGGAGTCGCTTTTACTACTTAACACAGGAAAAAAAGAAATGTAGCTCATCATTTCAAAGAATGTTGAATTCTATGATGCAATTTAATGCGGTCGTACCTAAAGAAAGTATATTGAAAACTGCACTAAAAACAGTGGTGGGTAAAAATATTTAAAAAATTGTATCAAAAACATAACATAATATTTTAACTAAATTAAAAAAAATTAAATTAAAAGCTAAGAGTGTATGGGACATAGTCCAGTGCGGATTGGTAGACTTCACACAAACTTAGATTTTCTTCTCAGGAGTGTGCAGGTTTCCTCGCGATGTTTTCCTTCACCGAAAAACCAATGGTAATAATTTTTATCATTCGTACATAAATTAACAAATTGGAACTCATTAGGTCATTGGTATGAGCCTGAATCCAACTCAGACCTCGATTGTTCAAGGACTGACGCTCCACCCAACTGAGCTACCATGAATGGACAGAAGAAATAAATATAGATAAATTAAGAAAGAAATTAAAATTCGCCATTGTATATTTGAAAAATACATTACATTCTTGACTATCATCAGCTGCATCAATCCTCTGATAAACATGGACCTCCCTCGTAGAACTTCCAATACGCTTTCTTGCACGGGATACTCCTACCAACGGCGCTTGCCAGAGGAACTGATGATAGCAGTAAAACAACAGATTCATAGGTAGCGTAGCCATAACCTGAAGTCTCTTTTGACGGTACCAAAGGGATGTGATATATTCTAGATTCTCACTCCAGGACCACACATAACTGATATTTTACGTTTCTTTTTTTTTTCAGGTCACGTCGGATGCTTCTGCTTCAAGTAGCAGATGCACACGACACTCCCATTGGTGAGCAGCCGCTCCGTCCAGCCCAGGGTCTGCTGCTGAGGGGCGTCAACCTTCACCGTGACGCCAGCATCTCCAAGCGGTTCGAGGCTCCCGTCAGTACAAGAGGCTAGAATATATTAGTCTGAGAAAGGACATTAAAATTTAAGCAAAGATTAGCGAAGATATTAGAATGTAAGTGAATACAGTAAAAACAATATATGAAGGAAAACAATGGCATTTACACGGCAGTTAAATGTATTTCAAGATCTGCGAATGAAGAAATTTAAAGGTGGGAGAAGACATCGGATTTCTGGTAGACGCTTTTAAGGCTGACGAACGAAACATGCTTTGTTGCTAAAGAGTGAAAAATATATTTGGGAGACGATGAAGGCATAAAAATATATGAGATTATTTCATGGCACAGACGAAGAAACTAAAAAGCATAGTTAAATTGTTTGATGAAATATATTATAAAATTTTGTAAATAAAATTCTGAATAAAACAAGATCTGTATGACAATGATGTCAATATTTACACGAGCGTTAATGTCATTTCTAACAAACTATAGCCCAGTGATAATTTGATAACCCATCTAGATAATAAAGCAGGGTCAGTAATAAAATATAAATCAACATTTGTTTAAAATTGAGAGCAATTCGTTGATTTTTCTCCACAAATCTGGATGGATGACGAAGATGAACAAGCGGCTCGGGACCGGTCAATGTACAATGGGCCAATGTAACCGCACCATGGGGGAGGTCCATGTTCAGCAGTGGACATTTCCTGGGTAACACTACGTCCATATATGGAATGTGATAACTGTAACAAATCTTCCTTTCCGATGTCTGTACAAAAGAAACACACAAAAGTGATTAACCTCCCCGTCCCCGGCCAAGTGGAGAGCACTCAAAATGAAATTCCAGATTTATAAACAGGGTGTTAAGAAAGCATTTTTTTTAAAATTCGTATCATTTACAAAGGTGGATCCCACTTTCGCCGGAGGACTGTAATCCGAGATTATAGAGGTACAGGGTGCCCTTAAGACCTCCGGAATAATGAGATACAGCTCGCAGGATCTCGCCCCCGGATAAATCTGCAGGCCACGGATTTAATTAAGAATTTTTTGAAGGAAAATTTTGGAAAGACTCGACGCGAAGGAAAACATTTTTATTCGAAATAGATTCTTGTCTGCGGACTGCGGATATTGGTCGGCACTTCTCCAGGTAATTATTTATTGTTCTTGTTCACAAGAGAAAGTCAAATTACGCAATTTCGATTAGGAGGAGTAGGACAAAGCGTCATACAAGTTATATAGGACAGTTTGCGATTTTATTAAAAACAAATTGCTCCTTGCGTTTTTTCTTCCGAGTGAGTTTGTTTATTTATTCCGTTTATAACAAATCTATACATAATTATTATGAAATTGTAACTGGTCAAATTCTGTACATAGGAAAAATTAATTGCATTACAACATAAGAAAAATTACTATTTATAACAGCAATAGAACTAAAATAAATGTATTTAGATTTTTTAATTTGTTTGTCTGTCTGTATATTTGTGCGCGCATCACTCATAGCTGCTGGAAATTGGGTGCAGGTTTCATAGCTTTATGACTGGATCCAAACTTATGTCGTTGTCCTGACAGCATTTTATTAAATCCTACTAATATTATAAGTGTGAAAGTTTGGATGTTTGTGACGCTTTCACGGAAAAACTACTGAATGGATTTGAATGAAACTTTACAATAATATAGCTTATACATCAGAATAACATATAGGCTATAATTTATAAAGACATATTGTGTAAATTGTCTAAAATCACACTTATAATATTAGTGGGATTACATGGGCAATCTGGGCATAACAAAAACGCGTTGCCTAGCAACCGACCATAGAATATGTAATTCGTATATACAAACTTTCGCGTTTATTATATTAGTTTGAAGACTATTTGAATGTACTACGTCAGACATTGAAATTTCTTTTGTTTCTTTAAACTATTAGCCTACGTAACAGAATAAACACTATTTTGTACCTTATGATGGAAATGGAGATATATGACTTCTATGCCTATCGAACAAGTAGAATAAATCCTGAAGTACACGCGGACAAAGTCGCGGGCGGAAGCTAGTAATATATAACGATTATGACATAATAGATAAGCAACACACAACAAGACAAACAATAGATAAAGCTGCATAAAATTAAACACAAATCATTTTCTATACACGTAGAAGTCACCACAAATACTCAAACACAACCTGACTGCGATGCCTCGATATAAAACGCCAAATTCACCAGCGTCTGCATTTTTGTCGGCTCACTTTGAGTTCCTGTCGGCATTGTTTGATGAAGAGGGTGGTGTGGCGGGGGCGGCTAAACTACTACTAGTACACGAGACAATTTTTAAAACCATAATTTAAAGTTCACTTTTAAAAGCTATTTTTTTGCAATCAAAAATATTCAACAATAATTTTTCTCGACCACTAAATAAAGCAAGTCTAAAAAGTATTATTATTCAAATAGGCAGACCTATATACGTTCCAATATTTAGTCCACTAATGGAAAACTTAATGTTCTGCTTAATAACTTACCACAAAGTTGGTAAGGTCCTAAGTTACAAAGCACCCATCGTTTAAGTCACATGAGCTCGTTATTTAAGCTCTGACACCCCTTAATTCATAACAGAGTTTTCGCATAAACTGGCTTCGCGTAGGGTTGCCATTTTCCCAGGCTGATAACTTATATACTTTATTCTACAAAATATATTCCCTTAAAGTAGCAGTTAATTGATGTGAAAGCCTCCTCAATTTAAACACAGAAGGAAGAACTAGAATATAAAATAAAGTTAACTGCTATATAGTCTGTTGTTTCGCAACCCTCCCTAGGGGTGACAGACGGAGGTACCAGACTCCAGCGTAATTTTAAGTAAGCCTAAGTGTTCATCCGATTAAAACAACTTATCTTCTTATCGTGTAGGTTATAAGGTCGATTATCAACCTTACAAAACGTAGTCTCAGAGTTGTAGACCCGCCATAGTCCTCTGACATGGCTCATGTAGCTACTACCTTCCTTAGATGGCAACCAAGACCTACGGATTAACGTGCCTTACGAAGCACGGAATCATCTTACTTGTCAGACAATCAGGTGCTTCAGCCTGCAATGTCCTAATCAAACTGGGGAAAGTATCACAAAGTGATTTTTTTACGTCTTCTGTTTTGTGTTTTCAGTTATAACAATCCATGGCTGGAATAATTTTTTCATGAAGCACTTGAATGTTTAAATCTTTTTCCTTTACGGGAAAAATAGTTGAACTGTCAATAATAAAATTTGTTTTATTCACTCGATGGAACTGATGGCAACTCCAGTGGACGGACGTTAATACTTTGGCCATTTATATTTTTTATTATTATAAATGCAAAAGTGACATTGTTTGTCCTGCCTTTACGCCGTAACAGAGACTCAAAATGACTTTATTTTTGTGTAAGGATAGTTGAAGGGTCAGAAAAGGACAAAGGGATACTTTTTGTTTCGATTGAGCAAGCAGTTTCCGTAAAAAAAAATTCTGTCTACGCAGACGAAGTCGAAAGAAGACGAGTCCTTTGAAACTTCTTCATATGTGTTAAAATCAGTCTAGCAACTCTAAATTTCTTAAATTAACATTGTTCTCAGCAATCGCTAGCCCTACAACAACATAAAAGTAAGTGAAAACGATAAACATGGCCGCTCATTCGGGTGCGAGCGTATTTCACGTGAAGTATTCACGAGGGCTCCTTGCGTATAACGGAACAGTTACATATCGTATCTGGTAACAGTTACATATTGTAGTGTAAAAAATAACTGATAGCCAATATTACAGGTCTAACCCATAACTGAGTCTGTTCCTGAGGTATGGAAGCGGCACGGGAGGATTTGCGGAATGTATAATGTTGATAAACCAGGAAATTATTCTTACAATTGAGTAAATAAAGAATAAATTATGTTCAGAAGTAAAAATGAAACAATAAAAACAAAATGGTGGATGAGAAGAAAACAATTTAGCCGTCCGGGCGCGGTGTACCGTGGGATCCCTAAAGCCCCAAGCCTGAGCTGGGAGGATCCCCTGCACTGCAGTGCTTGCATTGTTTTGGCCGCAATTGTGCGAAGCTGAAAATGTACTTTAATGACGTGCTAGAGTCCCTTTTCTTTTCTAACGATTCAAGTTTTTAATTGTAGGGGCATGGTTGGTTTTCTACGTTCCTTCCTCTTTTCGTTTTTAAAATGCAAATTTAATCGCCTTCATGGCCTAGAGGCCTATGGAATCACAATCCAGAGGTCCTGGGTTCGATTACCATTGGCGTATCTATCTGTACGCCGTTAGTTGGTGCTACCACCATGTGACTGAGCCTGCCTGTACGCCTTACTAGCTTGAAGCCAGAGAGATTTAAATATAGTAATAGGTTATAGAGCGGTCATTGGGAAACGTTTCATATAAACGTTTTGATCTCAAAAGTCAATGGTATGTCAAATGTCTTGTACGGTCGCGTGACGTGACGTGACACTAGGTTGAGTAACTTATTACCAATTGGTAATAAGTTTAGGATCAAAATGTTTGTTTGCTTTGTCCGGTCTATTAATATTAAATGTCTTTGCTTGAAGCTTTTATGTGCGCCCACTTTCCATCAAATAATAATAATTTAATATTTGATGATGAAGCCGTTGACATTTGAATATATCGGAGGACTGTGTGACAGACATCGTCACTGCCTTTACGATTGAAATGGCATTGTATACATGGATACATATAAATTTACACGTCATTATAAAGCTTCGAAATATAGAGTTAATAGTTCTATATAGCGTCTTGTGATGGAAAATAAACATGGGCTGAATGAATTGTTGAATATACGAACTGAGAGGTTAACAATGGTTTTAGCGTCACTCTCTCTTGGGCCCTCTCTTGTTCATTTTGTACTCCGCCGACATTGTAAATGTAATTAGCCATTGTAAACTCCACGTGTACGCTGATGATACACAGCTTTACCTATCCTTCAGGCCTGATGAGACAGAACTGGCGATATCTCAAATAAACCAAGATCTACTAAATATATCAAATTGGTCGGAGTCCAACACCTTAGTGTTGAATCCGGCTAAGTCAAAATATATGATACTTGGATCTCGGAATCAAATCAATAGGATAGCAAGCAACGATCCAATGATTACCATTCTTGGAGGGCGGGTGGAGCGTGTGTCTGAGGCCCGTAACCTAGGTGTACTAATGGACGAAGCATTACGCTTCGACAGTCACGTAAATGAGTGCTCTCGCAATGCTTTCTACAGACTAAAAGTATTGTACAGGATAAGGGACTCTCTTAGTGAGAGCCTGCGTGTGAAACTTTGCGAATCTTTGGTCTTGTCCAGGTTGAGTTACTGTGACGTGGTTTACGGTCCGCGACTCCTAGCACGAACCGATCGCATGGTACAGCGTGTGCAAAACGCCTGCGCACGCTATTGTTTTAAAATACCTCCTTGTGCGCATGTCACCCCATATCTAAACTCAGCTGGTGTCCTGAAAATGTCGCTACGGAGAGAGCTGCATCTAGCGTCCCTTATGTTTGGCCTTACAAAATCTGGTAAACCTGAATACCTATTCGAGAAACTTAATTGGCGTAGAAGAAATGAGTATCAAGACACGCGTATTGTTAGCTGTCCTCTTAGGATCCCACAATACCACACTACTGCGTTTCGTGGTAGTTTTAGATACGCTGCCAGTAAATGTTGGAATAACCTGCCACCTCCAATACGAATGTTAAACAATATTAGGACTTTTAAAGATAAATACAAAAATTACTTACTTTTGCATCAAAATTCTATACCACCAGGCAGGCGGGTTATTCCAGCATATCTCGAATAAAACGCGTTCAATTTACTTTCTCTCTCTCTATCTCTCTCTCTATATATAAATTATTATTATTGTATGTATATTGTTTATATTATTATGGGTACCAATATTTAAATAAGCGACACATCCGTTCGCTCCGCATCCTCATCGCCATCCCCGGGTCCGACTGTTCACCATCGCCGCGGTCTGCTGCAGCACACGATGAGCTCGGCTCCCACTTGACAAGCGCAATACAACACAAATTTATTATTATTATTTTGTGCTCTCTTTTCTTTTGTTCATGTTTTACTGTATTTGTATTATTTGTTGTGGCTTCTTTTTTGTATTTATTTCTTCTTGAATCTTGTTTGTCTTTCTGTATTGTGTTTGTCAATAAAAATATGTCTATGTCTATGACTTACCGTCAGGTGCGATATAGGCCAAATGTAAACCCATCACAAGAAACTCTCGCACCGAGGGTTCTGTACGGATATCAATAATTAACATCTCTAACGAACTGAACAATGCGCTAACGAAAATTTAAGCTTGATTGAAAAACAAACTTAACTTTACAGTAGAAAAATCGTACTCTTAAAAAATGACATTTCTTTTAAACCCATCTAGGATCGCGTGCTTACCACACAATTTCCACAACCTTCAAGCAAAACCACCTGTTTACTGTTGCTATAGTTTACTCGCCCTGAAGCTAATGTCATCGTATAAACACTACAGACGCCGCACTGTGCAGTATGCCTGTGCCGCGAATTGTAGGTCCTAAACTCCCATTACTATTTAATTTTCATTTCACGTCGTAACGGAGATTCAGAATGAATTTATTTTTGATTGTTAGTTGAAAGGCTGGAAAATGATATGTACTACTTTTACTGACGTAACAAGTAATTTCCATGGAACGAAACTTTGTCATACTCGTATGTAATTAAAGTACTGCAATTCTTATATTATCGTTTATATGCCACATCAATGTCGCAAAGGGTTGTAAAGATTTTGACGAAATGCAGTAATTACAGATTAGGAGGTTTGGGGGTCAAAAAATTGATTGATCAAGGTCTTATTTCAGTGGAGCCTGTTCTGCTAAGTTTAGTATAATTGCGAGTCTATGTTTTTTATTCGAGTAAGACGTCCTCAACTTTTATGATCGAAGGTCGGTATTTTTCAATCTCGTGGCCTCGTCGGCATTCGCGGGCTTATTCCAATATTTAAATGAAAACTGTGCAGCTAATCCCTCCGTTAAACGGTTAGTTACCGGGGCTCCCGTGCAATCTCCGAGCTCGGCCTCTAGATAATTCTCTTCCAAGTAAACAACTAAACCTCGCCTTCTAACTAAATCTTTAATAACAATCGACCAGAGATCCCAATAGAGCAACACTCCACTAGTACTTCTCTACTGTATTTCTACTACTCGTAAACCTTGGAGTCTTTAAAGCAAGGGTATCTGCGCATCCAGAAGAATCAAACAGCAAACAAAACACGGTAAATTATATTTGTTAACAGCCATAATAAGTTATGAAACAATTTTGAAACTAAGAAGTTTTACAAGAAAGTTAAACGTTTACATTTACATCAATTCGATTCGTAATAATAATTTAAAATCATAAGTGAATATTGGAATATATAGCCTGTAAATTGGCTAAGCGTAACCCCGATCTGCAAAATTAAAACTCTTTCATATGATGTCGTACCTTAAAATGTCGAACAAACGAATACATCGTCTCCTTTCCCAATGAAACTGATTTTTTAAAAGTTATTTCATTTACTAAGCCTCTGAATCACCCTTTTTGACAACTATTCCAAATTTCAATTTGATATCGTTAGTAGTTGCTGACATAGCTGCTTTGACCAACGGACAGATAGACAGCGAGACACTGGAGTGGCCTTACAAGAGTTATTCTTTCATCTGACGTTTGGAACACTAAAAAGTTAACATAACTTAAACTAAATTAACTAAGACCACGTAATCTTTAGACTGGATTGTTCTAGATTGGTTTAATGCTAATCCCTTTGAGACTGTCCCCCTGTTAACTAAAGTCATGTTACAGCTACAACGTGCCGTAGCCTCGAAGGTTTGGGTCGCTCGATAGTTTGAACAAGTGCCTTGTTATTTACAACGCTGGCTTTGATTGTCTACAGGTTGATATGGAATTGATACACAATTTAATTAATTTCATAAAAGACTGGAAAATGTTATTATGAACCCTTTTTAGTCCCATCGATCCTTTGAAGCGTTTGTCTTCGGTTATAGCCTTATGAAATGGTTTGTGTTCAGCTATAGCCTTATGAAATTGTTTGTGTTCGGTTATAGCCTTATGAAATGGTTTGTGTTTACCTATAGCCCAATGAAATGGTTCGTGTTTGGTTATAGCCTTATGAAATGGTTTGTGTTCAGCTATAGCCTTATGAAATGGTTTGTGTTTACCTATAGCCTAATGAAATGGTTCGTGTTTGGTTATAGCCTAATGAAATGGTTTGTGATTAGTGATAGACTTATGAAATGGTTTATGTTTCGTTCAGCTATACATCAGTAAAGAGGTTTACTTTCAGCTAAAGACAGTTAAGCTATAGACTAATGAAGTTGTAGTTGTAGCTTATATATGAGAAGGTTTGTGTTCAGCTATTTATTTATTTTAAGGCATATGTTAAGCTGTAGGTTATGAGTAGGTTGGTGGATTCCATACTTGAAATGATTTGTCCTAATATATGCAAACAAAACACACAATTTATTGGGAAGCTAAGCCACGTCTAGGCTGCACCCTGTATGTATATAGAGTCGTGTTAGTTGTTTATTAATATGGTAAAACAACAGAGCATCGGGCCCGTTCGGAAGCTCGATATGTTTGTCTAACTAATAAGCTCTCGACAGCTTAATAGCTTCCAAGTTACAATGTTTGCGAGCCAACTTACTATGGCTTGGTGTTTGCGTAACACGTCGCCGTTTCAGCTCTGTTGATTTCGGGGAAGGTAGAAAGCTAGCTCCTTGATTAAAAACTATCAATCACACTTACATGATAAGTGGAAGTAAGTATTTTGTTTGTTACTCGGCGACTCAACGCCTCATCCGATTCTGATGGAAATTTTTATACACGTGTGGCTCTAACTCCATTTCTTGTTCTTTTGTCACACATGATTGTTAAGTGAAAGCTGTCACTTGGTAGCAGCCCCCTAAACACACACACACACTCACACACCCACTCACACACTTAGTAAAGCATGTTTTTAATTTTTTTTTAAATATTGTACATAACAAAGCAAAATGTCATCCATAGAGAGAGCCTACACCTGTCGCACAGGGCTTCCCCTATGACAGACTGTATGGCTATACTATTGTTACACAATTGTTTTATCCAATAAATATTTTTGTATTTTGGATTTGTCATCATGCCTCATTCATCGTAATCCGTTTAAAATTAGAATTCCGGATTCATACGATTTTCAACCAATCCGAAAGCAATCCGAAATAAAAACGAAACGAAACAAATCTTGTGGTAGGGGCCCAGATGTGATATGCTCACACTAATACCGCGTTATCGAGTTCAAATATGTAACCACGTGCCTAGCGGCCAGGCTGTTCAATTTCCCGACGTTTTTCATCCCGCAATGCCTCACATATTTTAATGGCCCCTCCCCACGCGTGCAGTGCGCCGCATAATTAGTGCGCATCATTACGAGTACTGCAGTGTGCACGTGCCTTAAGATACGGTCTCGTGTGAACGCGCCTTTAGAAAGCACCTGCATTTGAGGCGCCCTTTTATCACAAAGAGAGTTTGTTCTCAGAATTTACAAGTGTTTTAATGAGTTTCCACTTGCTCTCACTTCACTCTTTGTAAGTTTTGGAAGTGATATAATGACAATAAAGAGAAAAAAAGGGCCGAGAGGGTAAATAAAATAAATATTTACAAAATCACAATTTTTCAATTCCAAACACATTCGAATAGTTCAGTGCACGTAATAGTTGCTGAATTTGCAAGTACTTTTCCATATTTCTTCAAAGCCCAAGAAAAGGGAGACACTTTTTGCTCTGAAAATAATTCTAAACTTTTTTGACATCAAGAAGAATTAAAAGTGTTTTTAATTTCATTTCAAAACTAAATCTGTAAATTGTTACAGCTACATGGTAATTACTTATTTCCTTCAGGGATAAAAAGTCATTTTATATGCATTCCAATAAATATCTGTCACATAGTACTGAAGGCAGAGCAGTCGGTCTACATGGTTGCGATCTCCTTTGCTGTGTGTACTGGCAGGCGAGATCTATATTTAAATTTGGAATGGAACGGAGTCACGCCTCTTACAATACGTTTGACTTTATTGTATCTTTAAAATAACGAAAGATTCTTAGATTTTAAAGATAAGAGAGAAAAAGTTAAGACAGTTTATTTCAGTCATTATCACTTTTTTGGGATAAATAGTAGCATTATCTCCCTTTTGATGACATGGGCCACGTGCATGCCTAGTTTGATGATGATGAATGATTGTTTGAGCGTTGAGGGTCCAAGAGGTGACAAACAAATCTTTCAGATTTTTTAGATTAGTATGAGCATCATAATTACATCTTATCTTTACAACTACAAGGAGAAAGTACAGAATGAAGGCCAAGTGCAAACCCACTGTTAACTAAAACACCGAATCAAGTCGTCCTCAAGCATCTCGGAGTCACTGAACTTTTGTACGCAAGAAAATAGGTCCCGTAAGAAAATCGCAGAGAAACGATATCCAATAAAAATATTACTTATATCCGAAAAATATATGTGTACGCCATTTTCTATCCAGCAGATAAACGGAATGCCCAACAACATCCTCGCAAATATGTTCTGATAAATCACGAAATATTGGACGAATCACACACCGTATTCAATTTCTACTAGCCGCGTTGCTGTTGCAAAGTGGCTCCTGGCGGTATGGGATATGGTCACGTTTTGCGTACAATAAAAAGAGATAGGTTAGTAGTTATTGTCTCGGGAGAGAATCACACGTAGTATGCATATGTTAGGACGTGTTGCTATATCACTTGAATGTTACACCAAGAGCTGGAGTACACGTTTGACATGGGTTTATCCAATACCTCAATCTCTAGCCAACAATTGTTAATTACTGATTCAATTTTTAACACTGTGTTCTTGAGATAAGATTTGGGATATAATTGTACATGTTTTTCCAAGGGGCAATTCTAGGAGACGCGAGGAAGCAGCGTCTTATACTAGTTATGAGAAATTTTACTGACATCATAAATTTTGGTTTAGTGAATGTCATAAAGCCCCGTAAAAGGAAGCTGTCGATCTATGTAGGAGGCTTATGGTGGCTAGTAGAAATCAAACAGATATTTGAAATATTTTAAAAATCATTGAAAAAATTTCTAATAATTATGTAACCTGTGCTGTCACAAGGTATCACGGAATATCTGAAGTGTTATCCAGTCTTTACACTGCATTTTTTTATTGTTATGTTATTACAAGGTTTTTAAACAAAATTTTACTATGTAATATTTATAGCAAAACCGTGAAAATTTTGTTATTGTGTGTTGTTATTTTGTATTATCAAACTGTTTTACATCTGCTTATTTTCATTCCATTGTTATTATATAAATATTTTAGGTTTTGTCTCTATGTTCCTGCATCATGTGACATGTACCGCCTTGTCGGATAAAGTTTATAAAAAATAATTACTAGCGTATTGCCCGCGTCTTTGCCCGCTTCAGAAATCATCAGGTCGAGTAAAATAATAGCCTGTCTCCTTTTATGGCCATTCAACTTTCAATGCACAAAAAATCAAGTCATTCTAAAACTCCGTTGCGACTGAAAGAAAGGATAAACAAGCAAACTCACTTTCACATTTATTAAATTATTAGGATTATGACTCCTATCTCCTGCACTATATGATATGTTGTAACGATACTGGGTAGACATGTGTCGCGCCGCGATATGTCTCGCGTTCGTTTCTTTTCACCTACATCTGCACATTCTGCGGTCTTGCCAAGCCACACTGTCATGTGCTACATAGTTTACAGAAATAGGGCCTTGTATTTACAATGTTGGACCGCTGCTTTTGATGATATAAATAACATTACTACAGATCTAACGAATAACTGAGCCTGTCACCTGTCAAACGACGCGTTTTGACGTTGCGTAAACACACTCTCTCGTACCGCTCCCATACCTCAGGAACCGATTCAGTTATGCGTTAGACCTGTAAGTTGACCACGGTCGACCAAAGGCTTGGTAGAGAAGCTCATTCACAAGGTAATGAGGTACAGTCTCTGTTACCTTTTATACCGGAGTATATCAGTGCTAGGATGTTTGGCATCAAACAGGTAAAATGGTGATAGCTAACCAGAACATGAAAATTTCCTTGGACAAAACACCCTCATGCCTCACTGCACATCTGCAACATGAAGGCCAAGAGATAGAGATAGAGATTTATCACACCATTTTGTTATTCATAACGTGTGCAACAGAATAACATCGAGATTTCGAAGAATTTCGCGAACTACAAAACTGATGCTTTCAATTTATGTAAATTTACTTGTTCAATTAAAATGGAACTTGATTCAATAAAATATTTGTTCGAATACCGATCTCGGTTCATTTTTTAACTGATGAAAATATCGATAATATTAATAGTAAATACGAGTGGCACTCCACACCCATCCGTCATTTGTTCGTTGTTATTGTTTTTTAAAGTTTTGCCGATGTGTAATCTGATGGTAAGTGATGACCTGCTCAACGATGGTACGCATTCTAGATCAGGGATGGCGAACCATTGGCACGCGACATAATATTTTGGGCACGACACTGTTCACGATATTCATTATGCACCACGAAAAAAGTGTGTAGGTATTATATGACTAGCGATCGCATATTAAATATTTTATACGCTTATATATGAAACATTGCAAAATTTTCCAATTTTTTTTGTAGTAAATTAAGAGTTTTTAGTTTATATTATTTATTATTATTATTTACCCAATAATCAGAAAGTCTAAGTAATTTGATAGCACGTCTATGACCTCATTAAACATTTCTTTTGAAAAATTGCACGTTGATACGTAAAGGTTCGCCACCCTTGGTCTAGATGGTGCCTTTACGCCAACTACAGGTTTTTTCAAATGTTAGGTTTGCACTTGGCCTTCATCTCACCTGATGGTAAGTGAGGATAAGTCAGTTAGATGGTAAGCGTGCGTAGGCAGAAGCCTTAACCTAATGAGGTGCTGGCTATTCTACTTTCATACCGGAATACAACAGTGCTATTAACACTGCTGTTTGGCGGCAGATTTAGATGACATGGTGGTAGCTACCAGGTAGCTATTAAGTTAGATGAAGGCCATGTGAAAACTCATCATATGCCAAAAATACTTTGTTAGAATTAATACAATATTTATTTCATTAGATATCCACACACATCCGGAATGAGGAAATCCGTAGAAGAACTAAGGTCGCCGATATAGCTCGACGAGCTCATCGATCGAAGAACCGATAACCAATGGGGAGTAAGATTTCTCGAGTGGCGACCACGTACCGGGAAACGTCTACCGGGCCGTCCGCCTACTAGGTGGACCGACGACCTGGTTAAGGTCGCGGGGAGTCGCAGGTGGCTCGGGACCGGTCGATGTGGCGTGCCATGAAGGAGGCCTATGTCCAGCAGTGGATGTTTCCCGGCTGATGATGATGATAAGATATCCACACTAATACTATGGTGGAAAGGGGAATGTAAGAAATTTAAATTTTCTGCCTGTCATCATATGTACATTCGAGAACAAAAATATGTATCGACTTTTGAACCATGTCACATTCACCTTAATTGACATTTTCCTATACATTCTGCATAAGAACAAGCAAGAGTTAATGTGACATGGTTCATGCAAATAAACTTTAAGTCCTTCTTTTACGTCTTGAGAGGGTATGCTGGTTTTCTAAGCGCTCATACAAACGTAGTACCGTCATATTTTGAGTTTAACAACTAGTTTTTTTTATAGCGGTAAGATTTCTTAAGTCCACGTAGATAAATTCGCGGCCAAATGCTAGCAGAACAATAATTTTAACAAAATATAAAAGTGGAGACAACGCCTAGGCAAACGTAGTGTAGGACGTCCCCCGGCGAGGTGGAAAGACGACGACGTGAATGGATGCGGAGAGTAGAGGACTGAATCGAGTGGCGCACTCTGGGAGAGGCCTACATATGTCGCCTATGCCGCAGGCTGTACATGATAAAAGTCCAATTTTTCAATATGAGAATGAAGTGATGAATGAATGATGTTTTTATTTTATTGAACATGATACTGTGAATTGACTAATTAACATCATACGACATGACAAACCAATCATTAAACAATCGCAAAACCGCAGACACAAAAGTTGATTTGAAACACTGCCGCAATTGTTACATTTGCTTTCTACAATAACAAGGAAAAAAATCCATATAAAACCACGAAGCATATACATATAAAGGGATGCCAGTACAATTACACATCCATATGTTCATTGTTCACTGGTCAAAACTGTATTCTAATTCTAGTGTCGTCCCCGTATTTTCCATTCTATATAAGAAAGTGATAATGATTATTTTGCTAGCGGTTTTAATTTTTGGAATGGTCGATAGCAAACCGTCGAACGTTTCTGGTATTTATTTAATTTCAAGAACACATATGTGTTCTATTACTTGAACATTTGTACTGTTTTAAAAGTTCAGAGTTGACACCTAAATTCTGATGGATAAAAGCGGAAGAGTAGTTCATAACAGACGATCTGCATTTGGATAAATGTTGAAGTCGCAGTTGACGAAGTCGCGAGGAAACGCTGTGCAAATATATTTTTAAATAATTTGGACATGAGTGGTGCAGTCCGTGTGTGTCACTGCGATCTTTGCAGATATATCGTGCCAATCCCTATGGATCAAACCACCCCAAGGCCAATCTCGGTCTTGAACCGTGCGAAAGGTTTGAGTTTGGAGGTCCTGATGCTGCCAGTTGTGGCAGTGTGGCCTCCGAGGTGTCTGTTTATAATGTGATACAGAGCAATAATTAATCTTTTTTGAGAAGATTTTCAATAATCACTATGCAAGGGAGGCTAATTTTTGATTGCACTAATTGGTACTGGTTTTCGTTAAAATATAATTTATATGCGATGTTTCAAAGTTTCGCGAGATAAAATATCAAAAAGATATACGCTTTAGCGTAACTATAACGCACCACATATACATATATTCTTTTCTAGACTGTGTATGTTACAACCAAGAGCCTTTAACTCTATTATACATTAAAAATACACTTTAAATATAATCCATTCAAAAATAGTGCGCGAGCCCATACTCCTGCGCACAGATGGCATACATCTGTAATGGAATTGATTTCATAATACTTTTGTGTCCAGGATCAGTATGTAAGCTGACCTCGTCGCCACCAAACCCTGACTCTCTCTGCTGCGGCGTGGACAGTACTTCCACCCCCAGGATTGTGGGTGAGTTGGGAGCAAGGATCTTCTTCATTCTTCAAAGAATATTACTTTTCAGATGCTGGAGTGTGCCTTAACCATACTTTCGTATGTAAAATATATATTTTAGGAACTAAATATCCATTTTATCTCAGGCTAAAGCTTATGATGGTTTTATAGCTCCACCACAGGCAAGGGAGGCGGTCTTAATTGACAGACAACCATCGTCAAAGTTCCGCTGTATTGTATCTGATCATATCTGCGACCCAGTAAATACTTATTGTAACCTTGTCTGACCTTCAGGTGGTCAAGAAGCGTCTCTCCGCCAGTACCCCTGGCTGGCGCTCATTGAATACCGTCTGCTGAGGAGTAGCTCCATACAGACGCGGTGCGGTGGGTCATTGATCAGTGGCCGGTGGGTGCTGACCGCCGCCCACTGCGTCCAAGGGGACGTACTCAGTGACAGCACACCGTGAGTTCGTGGGTCAAGGCCCTGGTATCTTCAACTGCATAAGTCCATTCTTGAATATCAGAGCTTACGTCATATTTAAAAACCTTGGTCTTACAGCTGTATGTAGGAATATATCTGAAAACAATAATTACTTAATCATGTCACAGTAAGAACAACTTTTTTAGGATTACAAACTTAAATTTGCAGTTAAGTGATAACACCGTAAATTTGTAAATACCGTAGATTGTAAACTGTCGAAAGATTGTGAACCGTAAATTACTGCTTACGAGACACGAGAAAATAAAAAAAAAGAGAACGAACTTTAACACGCGGACTACTTGTACTCGCCTCGTTGGTTTGTTTTTAAACATTTGTATATTTTATTTTATTTAAATACAAAACTGTTGCCAGGGTCAACGTTCGCCTTGGAGATCACGACAGAGACCACGAGGGACCGGATTGTGTGTTCGAGGAAGGCCGGAGGGACTGCAACGATGGTGCTGTTCGGATACCCATTCAAAGGGCCATCGTCCACCCGCGATACAACAGCGTCCCTTTCGCCAACGACATTGCTTTGATTAAGTTGAAGACAATAGCTCCATTTACAGGTAGTAAATCTGCTGTTAAATTACGGCTTCTTTGACTGACTGATTGACATCGACACTCGAAGTAATATATTTAATTTGTAATCGATCGTAACGAGTAAACACACCCTTTTTTTGCTCACCTTTGAGGCTTGACACTTTAATCCACTAGATGATTTTGAACCACGAAGAAAAAAATTACACGCTGGGTAAATTCCCCTATGCTAGACTAGTGGTAAGATAATATTTGTATGCTTAAGTAAAAATATCTAGGCGACCGAGCTTTGCTCGGAGTTATTTCAAAACAAACAAAAACTTTATTTCTGCCCCGGGTTAGGACCGAAAGTACAAGCCATAAAGAGTAGAACGATTTGCCACTTCACCACAGCGGTTAAGCTCTAGAGTGCGAAATTAGTGACCATGTTTTAAAAATGTGCTTACTTATAAAGTGCTGTATAATAGTTATATTTTGCTCGTTTAATGGTATAAGATTTTACATTATTATTAACAACAACAATTTTTGTAATTTTCAACTTACAAAAAACTTCTACGCATTCTTATTTCAGAATTCATTCGACCAATATGTCTGCCCACGTCAGACATAACCGTCGGAGCTTCTGCGAGCCTGGTACTGCACGCGGCGGGCTGGGGGGTCATGCAGCAGACCTTGGTTGCAGGACAGTACCAGAACATTGGCAGCAAAGTCAAACGGCACGTCGACCTCCCCTATATGACTCCTAAGGTACTAGTTTGATTTAGTCACAGGTCAATAATTATGATTGCCTTAATAAAAATAAGATACTGAGACATTCAAATTGGAACAGAAAATTTGAACTCTTGATAGTTTCAGTCCCTGTTATTTTACTTATCTTTGCGTCACGAATGCTTGAAAAAGTATATATTAAATAAGTACTTTGAAATAACAATAACGCTTATACGCGTGAATGTTGCACCATGGGATTTTTAACAAATTGAAAGCAGTTCGAATTATTTTTTAAATGAAAATGAAGTCTTCTTTCAGCATAATTTGTATCTTCAATATTTAAAGTTTTTCCCCTCGAGTGGTTTAGCCGTGGGACACCCTGTATAATATGAATACAAATTAAATGAAGTTCGTTGGTAAGCACATTACAATAGAACGTTTGGACCGATTTGCCAATTTTTATTAAAGTTACCAATGGTCTGAAGAAGTTGCTTAGGGAAAGGGAAATTAAAAAATATGCCTGGAATTATTTTTTAAGATTTGATTATGATTATTTCCAGCAATGCATGAAACGTTGGGGCTCCGTCCGTAAGACGCAAGTGTGTGCCGGTGGCGAAGCAGGCAAGGACTCCTGTATGGGGGACAGTGGGGGTCCTCTGATGCATGAGCATGGGGATCTGTATGAAGTTGTGGGGGTGGTCAGCTTTGGTAACGCGGCACCGTGCGGGAAACGGGACATGCCTGGCGTTTATACCAAGGTCATAGAATATGGCGCTTGGATCAAGAAGTATGTTGCATAGTTGCTTATAAGTTTATTTGTAAGATCTCTCTCATTAAATTAGTTTCAATAACATAGAATTTATTTATAAGACCTAACGACTGCACATTGTATCATTGCAGTTTCAGTAAGTCAGTAAAACTGCATCGAAATAGATGAAAAAAACCGGCCAAGTGCGAGTTGGACTCATGAAGGGTTCCGTACCATTATTTATAAAAAACGAGAAAAAATTACGTTTTTTGTATGGAAGCCCCCTTAACTATTTATTTTATTTGGTTTTTCAGTATTTGTTGAATGAAATGACAACAGAAATGCATCATCTGTGTAAGTTTCAACTGTCTAACTATTACGGTTCATGAGATACAGCCAGGTGACAGGCAGACAGACGGACAGCGGAGTCTTATAGATAGATAGGGTCCCGTTTTTTACCTCTGGGTACGGAACCCTAAAAACGCGAAAACAATGACGTTTATATAGCAGAGCATATATTTCGGTACAATTTAATCATATCTATATCTAAGCTCAAACAGAGACAAAACGCCTTGAACGAAGAGCTGACGCAATCTGCGGGGAAGTGCGGGGGCAGTGCGGGAAGTGTCTACGTCGTCTGCGCACCCTACACACCACACGAGACTCGCAGTCTTCTTGCTAAGAACTACTAGCCACCATGCATACAGCCAGTATTCATCAGGCTGTGTTTTAACTTTTTCTAACAGTACATATTGTGTATATTTTCAGAACTTACTCATGAAAAGCTTTCACTTGGTAAATACGATATTTTAACTTTTAAATGTCTCAGGCTAGCTATTAATGTCAGCAACAAATTGCCATGTCGGATTTTAGTGACGTCATATCGGTTTAAACATCTTTGTTTCTTATAAGAATTTACAAAAATACTCTTACATAAGAAACTTAATACTAAACAAGATGCAGAACTAAGTTAAACTTAAATTAAACTAATATTAATAATATTTGTGAGTAGAATAACATCGATAAATAAATAAATTAACTACCCTCAAACATACAAAATCAGACTAGCTTAATGCGTGGGTAGAATTTTAAAACTATATAATACAAGCTACTCAAGTGTGTCACAGAGTGTGAAGCAACAGATGCGGCATATATTAAGTTAAAGCGTACTTATTTTGTACGAAAAAATCGAGTCTTTTGAAAGTGGGAAATGATTTAGCATTCTTCACTTCTTTGGTTAGTTGACTATAAATCTGTGCACCTTCGTAAATGTTTTTTTGACATAGTATAAAGCTATCTAGCCCGCACAACTTCCAATAATATATAGGAGGGAACAGATTATGATTGACCATGTAGTCTCGGCTTTAGTAGGACCTTATATTCTACATAATATGTCGTAAAAGGCGTCTAAGAGATAATTAACCATTTTTGAATGTCACATGTCATAACGACAATGGCTCTTGTCCAGCGGTGGACCTATGCAGGTATCGAACGAAATGAGATTGTATAACATCATTTAAAGGTATATAATAAAAAATCGGGTTTTGCTAAACTCATGGCCCTCTTTTGGACTTTTCAGTAGTCGGGTAAAAATAAAATTGAGTGTGATTGGTGAAATGCAATGGATTTCAGCTCTGTATGTCCTTCATGATTTATCTTACCATATTACACATTATACTTGGCATGTCTCAAGCCAATTTCGTTAAAAAGTTACATCAGAACAATGTTTTATGCATAGCATCTAGAATCCATACATTAATTTCGTATATTTACGAGCTATGACGCTCTGGTGAAAAAAATTCTAATTCGGGCTCATGTACACTTGAAACTATGCGATTATATTATGCGCTTTAAAACTACAAGTGTATGTTACCTGACGGATTGTTTATCCTGGCATACAACGACAAGTTAGTGCGCTACTTAGGGTCCATAGGGATGATTCAGCCTGATGAGTTGATTAACCTGAGGAATGATTAATGCTTTTGACTTTAAATTTAGAACAGTCTTGGAAAATGGTAACTCATAGGTGCCGGGTTTTTAAAATGAACTTTCATTGCAGCATAGTTTTGGGCTTATCATGAAAAGTGTGTATAAAAATACAATCTCCCACGATGTCTCATGAGATAACTATGTAAAAATTTGAAATATTCACAGTAGACAGGAATTTTTATATATTTTTTATATATTTGAGACAAGGGGGATGGTCCACCGGGCCCAACCACTCACTGTGACCTTGATAGATCTATTGTGTGTGTGGTTTAAGTACTTCCCTGAGGCCCACTCCGGCCATATACCGGACGATATCTCTAGGTGTGCAGACCTTAATATCGTCTGGTGTGACGATATGGCCTCCAAGGTACTTTTGTCTACTGTGAGGGAGTCCATCACAGTGACAAAGGATGTGGAGGAATTTATATAAGAGGAAAATATAAGCGAGGTCCCTGTCTTGCATATTTTTTTTAGAAATGATCAAAAAACAGTGGCAAGTGTTTTCATGTCAATTATTGCCAATAGCCAATAAAACATATCTACTTTTACATATGTGTATAAGAAATTTCTCTGCATTTGAAAGTGGAGTCTTTGTTGTAGCGTGTGTAAAGAAGAAATCATTATTGAGGACAATGGTCTATTAATTTGAGCTATATAGCACTTGAAGGACGCCGACCTACCCTTATGCAAAGTATCCCATAAGACTATGTTTATGGGGCCTCATAGAAGCCGGTCGGTACGTGGTACCACATATGGTATCGTTGCGAATATCAAATGAACATAAACGAATCTTGTCATAACTTGGCATAGCAGTCGGCCGTCTATTCGAGTGACCTTTTTCCTGAGGTGAATATGAACGGGTAAGAATTGAAAACGTAAATAAATTCGAGCAGAGTGATGAAATTTAGGCAATAACTTTGAAAGAGGCTGAACATGAACCCGCTATGAGCCTTTCAAAGACACTTGACAATGTTTAATCGACGAAACAAGCTCAAAGTCACTCAGCGAGTTATGAGCTAGCTCGGAATTTCCCTGTGTTGTGTGATAAAATACGACTAGCTTGACAAGGCAGTGATCTGCAGTGACAATGGGCAGGCCACATGGCTGGAAAAACGGAGAACCGATAGGGAGTAGAAGTTCTCGAGTGATCACCACGTATCGGGAAATGTGTATGCCATGCCACCTTCGTACTAGATGAACCGACAATCTGCTGAATCACAGAGTACCTCACTGAATGCGATTCGTTTACTCGGGACCTGTTCAATATCGCATACCACGGAGGCCTAATTTTTCTGTGCGTTTAACAAATCATCACAATTTAAAAAAACAGAACACATTCGCATTTTTACATGCAGCTATATTTTCTTGTCAAAAAGACTGAAACTCCCGACGAAGCCATTTCGGACACATGTCATAGGGAACGGGGAGTTGGCACAGATAACAAAAAAACAAACAAAAGCTGCCAGTGACAGCGCGGGAACGGGCTGAACTGGCGGGAATATGCTGGCGTGTGCGCTCATTTACATGTGAAAAATATAGAAATGTTATATGAAAGGAAGTAAATGTGTTTTGGTTGTGTTTACGGTATGTAGCTTTGACGGAAACTAAGTGAAATTAATCAAATAAATACTGAAATTTCAAAATAGAAAGCCCTGCGAACAAGTTTCGGAGAGTATTTTGTATTATCATGCAAAAAGTTATTTTTCATCTACATCTGTTTGTTAATAAATAAAATATGTATTTCGAATTTTGAAATCTTGAGTGGCTATCACGTGCTGGGAAATGTGTAACAGGCCGTTACTAAATGCAAGATTGGGTCCTGTCATTGTGGTGTACCATGGGGAGAACTATGATTAGAAGTGGACGCTTCTTGGCTGATGTTGATGCTAAAATTATTTTAGAACGTTTTATAATAGAACGTTGTCTTACATAGTGAACATTAGTTTTACAAAAATTTCACTAGATGGCGCTACCTACCAGTTAAATCGCGATGGTGACTCGTCTTGTTCGTTTAATGGCATTCGTTAGGAGCCGCTATTGTGTTAACTTTGCGCAGAGGCAATATCGTAACCAATGAGGTCAATCCGAGGTGCGATTATTGCTAGTTGAAAACTTTACCAATACCCCGCCGTGTGGACGTGAAATACCGTCCGCTATGGCAATTTTTGAACGGCCGTCAAGGCCTTATAAACCATTACATTCACATGCTTACTAGTAGTGACTAGTGACTCATCATCAGCCGTGAAACGTCAAGTGGACGTAGGCCTCCTCCGTACTATATCACAACGGTGCATCTAGAAGGACGGCCTGGTACACGTTTCCCGGTACGTGGAGGCAGCCACGCCTGGGGGTGAGGGGAGAGGTGTCCCGGAAAAATATCACGTAATTTTTTATTAAAATTAGTGCAATAAAGCTGAAGGTGGATTTTACTGAAAATCAGATGGATACGTTATGCCCTACTGTAACCAATAAGACATTCACTCTTGAAAGTACACACGAGTCCCAGTGGACATACTTAAAATGAATATTCTTTCTCGAACGTTGGTAGTCACTATTTAAGTATTGTAAGATTAAGCAGGGTGGGAAGGAGTTTTGCTAAATCTCACGACATATTTCAAAGAAGGAGGGGAGTCGAAAAATTACTAAAATCACCTCACGTAATTAATGGACGCCTCCTCAAGTATAAATAATAAAAAGGTAAAATGTCTGTCAGAAAAATTCTAACGCCCACGGTAAGGCAAGCCCTCCCTACATTTATTATCCCCTACACTGTGAGTGTCATACATTTTCTAATCACAATTATTCTGACTGTAAGTACGGGCACAGAATTAAGTGCGGCGCTCCTACAAAATCTATACGCAGAGCAGACTTTAAAGAAAATATTTTATATAACAACTTATTAACAAGTAATTAATAAGTTTAACCACTAGTGTGAACATGTCGAGTTACAAACTATAAGGGTTTCTTGTTTACTACGGAACCCTTAAAATTATGTTTCGTAACTCAACTCGCAGTTTCGTAGGTAACAAGCATCAATGTCTGAATGAAGTCAGCAAAATCCGTGAGGCTGCAAGAAGTCTGAACTTAGTGAATTGCACTCTAGGCTGTATGTAAGTAGCGGTCCAGGGATCATACATACGAGTAAGTGTAGCAAAAAATTTAGTCGCCTGTACCTTTATACTATCAACCTAGCTGCACTATTGCCTAACCCTGTAGCCTATATATGCCACCATATAACCTACCCTGCATGACGTCACAAAAGCAGACGTCCAACTACCTCGTCAGGGTGGAGTAGCAGAAGTCACAACAGGACACTTCAAGTTGTTCATGGTGCGAGTCCCGACCTGCAAGCTGAGCGTAAAGGACTTCTGGCCGAAGGGTGTGGTGTACCGTCGTTTCTGATAGAGGATAGGGACCAACACGATCCATTTCAATTTGAACCAGTGCTGACAATAGCACCCATGAGAAAACCATATAAGTCTTAAGAGGGTATGCTGATGTCAAAGCGCCCATACAAACGTAGTCCAGTCATATTTTGAGTATTAAGCTATGAAAATCTATGAAATTTTCAAGACACAATCTAGAAACAAATATCTGTGTCGGTGGTGAGTCAGATTTTCGTTTAAATATATACTTCCAGAGTTACAGGGCGTCAAAAAATTGTATTTTACGGTAATAAAAAGCCCAAACTTTGAACCTGATTTACAAGAGTATGAATCAATTTAGAACAATTTGGAAAAACCACCGCCATCTGAAATTTCATTAGTATACTGTATTAAAAAAATGGTTACATAATATTCTGTATCCTTCAAATGATCCCTGGACTACGAAACATCCAAATAACCGGTGGATAGCTTCGTGTAGTGTATGCTGTCTCACCGTACGCGCTCGGGTAGGATAGGGTTCGGATAGGGACAGCTACAAAACAATGCAACCTTGAACGCGGCTACGTGGTCTAACCAACATAGCCTCTTAAAGCTGTAGTCTTTTAGGGTAATTGAAGTCGGTTTATTGTGGTTACATTTGTTACCACGGGCTCTCTACTGTATATCAACACACCTCTCTGGCTCACTGCTCGTTCCGTTGATTGTAATCCAATGGAGTTTCAATTAATGGATCACTGTAATGTAATGTAACTTGATATCCCGTTAGAACTTTATTAGGTCTATTATGGCATGTAGTCGAGGTTAATTAAGATTGCTTCAATTAATTGTATAATTGGACGGATGTTGACGATCAGATTATGTGGCAATCGAAATTATGTTAAAGGTTCGGTTGACACAGAAGCAGAATTAGAGGTAAATTAAAGGGAATTTTCTTGATAATTTAACCGCCTCCGTGTCCTAATGGCTAAATGTTGGATTCACAATCCGGAGGTCACGGGTTTGATTCCCAGATTCGATTGCCTATTCCTACCTACGGTACTCGGTTTGGTTGGTGGTAAAACATTTTTATGTCCGCATGTTACGTAAGTCTTCCGCCAAACAGCAGTGTTAGTAGCACTGTTGTGTTTCGGTATGAAAGGTAGCAGAGCCAGCGCCGCATGGTTGAGGCTTCTGGGTACGCATGTTTACCATCTAACGGTCTTATCATTACTTACCATCAGGTGACATGAAGGCCAAGTGCAAAACTATTTAAAAATGCTTGCATATTTAATCTATTTAAGTAATTGTATAACATAAATTATTTCCATGACTTTGAAGAAAAATCTATGTCATACGCTTTAGTTGGCTTCTCTAGCCAATTTTTCTATTTCCAATTTTCAAACAACAATTTCCACAACAAATAATAAAACATTCATCTCGTATAATTTATACACCCTGTACAGTTGTCGGTACAATAACTCACCTCAAGACAATGCACCGAGCGTCCATACATCACCCTGTATATCGAGACTAGTGATGTACAGCCAATTTATAAATGTTATCGATAATTTATGGTCGTTATGATAGTGTTGTGACCAGACTGTACTTGGAAGACAAATTTGTTTGTTTTTACTTTTGTTGTTGGTAGACACTTATGCTGCGGGTTGGTGATAATTGAGCAGCAACCTTTAGTTACCATAATGCCCTTTCTCACTTTATAATCGCCTGCATTAGTCATCTGTGGGAAAATTTTCCGTCGAGATTGAACGTGTTTTCCAAGACATATTGACGTGACAACGTCTTATAAATTGGTTTGCCGGGTGACACTTCAAGAAACTGCGTTACGCTCCGCTCACGCTATGCGCTCACAATGAGAGCGAGTGAGAGGCACGCGTCCCTTCCACTCGGGCATGGTTAGCCCGCCTAAGAGCGAGAGAGACAGACATAAAAAGTGAAAGGCACGCGTCCCTTCCACTCGAGCACATTTTACCACTCAAAGTCGTTGTCACGTAAAACTTTCGCCCGTATACCGACTTTACAGGCAACCAATTTTTTTTCTTCAGGGATTTCCCATAGTCAGTACGCTTGACAGGTGTATTGGTAGGCATGCGCAGAGGATGTCCACCGGAGAGTTTTGTAGGAAAAAAAATTCTACATAACCCGGCTCTTCCCCTAAAGAGCCGGGTATCTTTAGAAGATTCCCCTCCGTAAAAAAAAATTAAAAAAAATGGTAGGCATGGTATTTTTGCCTAAGTCACTCGTTGTGACAGATGCCATTGCCTTCCCACTATTCATATTCTAATACTAACATATTCTAATTCTTAGGACTTGGACTTCATAAATTATGAATAACTAGTTGTCAAGTCAGAATAAAGAGAACAGAAAGAAAGGGACAGCATGAATGACATCAACGCGCGTGTCTTAGATATAAAAATAAATCAACATTTTGTTTGATTAATTTTTATGCCTGTGAAATATAATCACATATGTGTATATTTAAGTTTTGTACACACTCCACGCCATTTAATTTATTACTAGTATTAAAGTATAATTTGATTCCGGGAATAATTCCTCGCGAAAGATTAAAAGAGCAAAAGAGCATAGGTTGGGTCCTGCGGGGGCCCCGCACACACCCTCCACACCATATGATGTCACCGATAATTATCCATACTAATTTTTTTAACTATAAAATCCTCCTCTGTTCATCATTTGTCACTTGACCTGGGACTGCTGTAGGAAATTTCTTTGAGAAATAAGCTGTTCCATTTGTATATATTGTTCTGTTTTTGTGTTATGTAAATATTTTCTATGCTCGGAGTCTCTCTGATGGACCGCATTCGGAACGAAGTGATCCGTCAGAGAACCAAAGTGACCGACATCATCATCATCATCAACAGCCTATATATGTCCCCACTGGAGGGGCTCAGGCCTACTCTCCTACAGAGAGTGTATGGGCCATAGTCCACCACGCGGGCCCAGTGCGGATCGGCGGACTTCACATGCCTGTTCAAGACATGCAGGTTTCCTCACGATGTTTTCCTTCACCGTTAAGCAATCGGATAATGTACTTGAATTGAAAAACAATTCATAGGTACACGGCTGGATTAGAACCCGGTACCCTCAGATTGAGAGTCCGCGCCTTATCCATTGCGCCACCGACGCCTCGTTGCGCCACCGACGCCTAGTGCGCCACCGACGCCTAGTATACCGATCGACATAGCTCACCGTATTAGCAAACTGAAGTGGCAGTGGGCCGGTCATATTTGCCGAAGGACCGACAGTCGCTGGAGCAGACGAGTTCTCGAGTGGAGACCACGCCTAGGCAAACGCAGTGTAGGACGTCCCGCTTCTCTAATTAAATTTCTTTTTAATTTTTTTAAAATTATTTTTTATTTTTGCAGTCACCAGGCCAGTACCGATCTCGCTTTGTGCTCAAGAAACGCATCCCGAAACCCCTTCAATGAAGCTATAAATGTCTCTATGGAGTCAGGAATATAAACAAAACGTGAGAAAATAGCATAAACTGGGGGACGCCGTGGCTGCATCAATATTGTAGCGGGGACACGGAATAGCGATGCAGGTGCTATATTTTATGACGCAAATGGACCGGGCCATGAGATATGCGGGGGCTGAGGGGCTTGTTTCGATGCTGGAAAGTTACCGCTGGCTGAGTATTATGTCGGGTGAGGTCTAAGGATTCTACAGAATAGAGGGTGCCAGGATGCAGTAAAATATGTCCCAGAATGTTACTTGCTTGTTTTCAGTTGGTTTAAAAAATACATCTCAAAATTGATTAATAAAGAATTATGAATTTCCTTATTACTCAATGTAAAACTTTATAACATATATAGTTATTTGTCGCAATTATCAACCCAATTTTAAACATTTCTAATGTGATGCCGTAAATAAATACATTTTTGCTCTTACATTGCAGACGATGGCTGAACACTACGAGATAGATCAAAATAATGTACTACAGTATTGTAAACCTTTAAAAGGTCTACAAAAAAGTCCGAGATGGTATAAGTCTATCTCTTAGGGAAAACCCACAATAACATTTTTTATCCTTTACTTTTACGACAAATAATGAATTATTTACGCAGTGATTTTAAGCAAGACAGCATTAACCCTTATCCAATTAAGTACCTTAAATACATTGTGCATTAAATATATATTAATATAGCCCTTTACAACATGTAATTTAAATGAATATTTTCGAACAAATTACAGATTTAAAATGCAGGGACATAGCGGTTGCAGCGATACCGGCCTGAGGGTCGGCGGCGCGTGTCTATAAATACCGCGTCGAAGACCGCACTTCGCCCTTTAGCACTTCATGATTGGCAGCGGTCGCACGCGTTTACCGGAGCTCTCTACCGAGGAAAATAACAATTATCTTATGTATCAACGCACAGCTTCAACCACTGGTCCTAGAGACATGGAATTTGGAGGTTGTGTTCTTTGTAAAATGTAGGTATCTATTACGAAAGAATTTTTCAAAATTCTACCCCTAAAAGGATGTAAGTTTGTATGAAACTTCGTCACTTATGAAGATAAATAAATAAAATTTGTACACAGCTTTTGGATATTTATCTTTAAAAGGTGTGAAAAGGGGTTGAAAGTTTCGGTTTAAAGAATAATTTATTTTCTCAAAAGAAATTGACATTTCACTTATAGAGACATTAAGACTATATATATAATAATTAATGTGTAAAAACCAATAGTAAAAAGGCATGCAGAAATTTAGATTTTATAGACTAGGTATTTATATTTAAAAAAAATAACAACTAATATTTATTCTTAAATGTGTTTTAACAGTTTTGTCTTGAATTCAGACAGTTTCCGTTCTTGTAGTTCCCTTGGAAGACCATTGAATAGTTTAACACCTGCAAACAAAATACTCCTCTTTCCGTAGTTGGTTCTTGGTCCTCGCAGTTGTAAATAGTTTTTGTTTCGTAGGTTATGGTTGTAAGTTTGTTTGTTTAGTACAATGTTTGTGTGGATGTCTTTTGTTAGATTTTTTTTATTAATATACAGGTTTTAAATTTATATGTTTGAGTTATATTGAGTATCTTAGCTTTTTCATAGAGTGTTTGTGTTGGTGTTAGGTAATCGTAATTATATAATATTTTAATTAGTTTATTTTGTATGTGAACTCTGTTGTTTTCGTAGTAAATAGCATGAAAGATTAAGAGTGATAAGTTATTTCTTCTCCTGAAGAACACCTTCACTAAAGCGATGGTAAACGAGTTAAGTAATATTTTTTAAAATAAAATACAATCGACATATTCCCGCGGTTTCCCTGGCCTTCTCAGTATTGGCATGAATACGATCCGTGACGTGTTTTGTATGCATTAAAGCTTAATTTTCGAAGGGACCTTACCAGGAGCAAGTATCTTGAACTTAGGGTTGCTGGGGTCAGAGCAAGTTTATCGAGTACTTACCCTTTGACCCCTCTTTACACCCTGGACGATCTTAGATTTAAAACTATTGAAGTTTTATACAGCTTTTACAAATCGTTTTGGGGTTTTTGGTTGGACGCACTCATCCAAACGCCTTAATTTAATAAAGTACTTGCCTTTGTCATGTTTGCTTGTCGGAACACGAGAGGGCCATTAATATTAATAATTGGTGGCAAATTAAATTGCATGGTAGGTAGTCAGGACGATGATACATCAGCTTGTAGCCAGGAGAACAAAAAATGCTTTACCACCAAACAAATCGAGTATCAAATCGACTCCAACGGGATCGAATCTGTGACTTATGGACTATTGATGTCCAGAAAACTCACTGTTGAATGTTGCACTATAGCAGACTGATAAATGGTCGCAGTAATGTGTAGCCCCCGATTTTTCCCTTCGTCTCCCTTTACGACACCCACGCAAGATGACGTGGCGCAGTCTAAACCCTTACCCGCCTATAAGGTCCACAGCCAAACAATAAATAGTAAATATATAAAGTAGTAAAGCGCTGACTTCTACAGGGGTGTTTAGCATAATCACCACGGTTGCTAGACGGGTTGGTGATCGCAGTATTCGTTTTAGTTCTTCAGGAGGAGGCCGTTGCTCCTCCCACCGATATACGTTTTCCCCTAGTTGCCTCTAACGACACCTACGGGAAGAGATGTGGCACACGGCAATGTGGCGTACCATGGAGGCAGCCTATGTCCAGCAGTGGACGTTTCCTGGCTGATGATGATATATAGCAGAGTTTTTCATTTCAAGGATTTAGCTCAAGTGCTTGCAATTTGCCCATAAAAATATGTGAACTTACTTTCAACCCTTTAGGGGTGGAATTTCAAGATCTATTATCTTAATGGTACACTACAATACACATACAGTGTATATCATCAAATTGATTGACGTCTCGATTTAAAGTTTTTAGCTCAAGGGGCTTGGCTTTTTGATATGTCAGTCAGTCGTAGAAACTTATTTATCTGGCTTTTTATAGTGAAGAAAAAAGGGCATACATGCGACTCGTCACGTATACCGGGTGTAGGTAATTTAGTTTGTAAAATTACCTTCTAGAATTGTCGATAAATCTTAGTAAACGATGTAATATGGAAACACGACACTTAATTAATTTTACCTAACAATATCTCACGAAAATACAGCGACGCGTATACAGGGTCGGCACATTTTACTGCTCAATCAATACTAATATAAATTCGAATGTGAGTTTGTTTGTACTTTTTGTCGTGTAACGGAGAGTCAGAATGATTAGATTTTTGTATAATCATAATCATCATTTATTGGTACTGCTGGTAGTCAATATCTTAAAGTTAAATTACTACTGGTCATGGAGTATAGTTGAAGAAGTCATCTATTTTATAGAAACACGGCTCGGCAAGCCATTTTTTAAGTTTATTTTTAAAACTATATAGGGGTAGTTGAAGACACGTAAAAGGAATTTTCATAGGCCGATCGAGTATGCAGTTTAAATAAATGGGATACTTGACCAAGCCCACGCGGATGAAATCGCGGGCAAAAACTAGTTATATAACTTTGAAACTAATTCTAGATTTGCCCATGTTCTTTACCGACCCTTCAACTATACCTATACAAACATTCAAGTCATTCTGACCCTACATTGCCACGGCAAGGAAGGACAAATAAATAAATAAACGCAATTTCGCCTGTTTAATATGAGTGTAGATTTCGAAATCTTTTAATTGCTTGTTAGATGTCATTCTAACCAACTTCAAAATCTTTTAATTTTTTTATTGATATTAATTTTTCGCTTGCACATTACATATAGAAAGTAGTCCTTGCATTTCTACATCATATAGAATACTTGCGTACTAAATCTTATCAAACACGGTTCAGTCATTTTAGTCTTAAAATCAGAAGAAGAGAGTTTACAATTTTAGTGTGATAGCATCTCCGGGATTATGTCATATTTGGAGTTCAAAACAATAACACAAAAGAGAACTTTATCTGGGGCCAGCTCGTTGTACACTGTTTTAAAATAAAGGTAAAAATATGGGAATTACTTTAAAAACGGTAATGATCAGATTATATTGATAATTTCCGTGCACAAAATACTTTCTTTTTCTAGGTCAATTTCACGTTCATTTTCAAATGACAGCTTGAGGACAGCTTCGACTACTTAAATTGCGTTTATAAATATTATCTATGGTATGGATCAAAGTGGCTCAGTTTCTGAACGCAGACAGCGATGTTGACATTGACAACGAAAATGGCGGGTATGACTTTAACAAAACATAAAACTAGGTATATGTACATGTTTGATTTTGACAGTCCGCCATTGTTTTATTGTTGCAATTGTTTGATGGAAAACATATTTTGTACACGGCATTCGGTTAGATTTGTTGAAAATACATGATCAAAAAGGTTAATTTTCAAAAATACCATTACTATATTCGGTGTGCAAATACCTGGCCCAGGCTCCATACATTTTTGAAATCACCTTTGCGATATTTCAAATGAGCAAGCTTGGAATGGATATGTCTGAACAAAATTGTAAGAATTCATCGAATATGAACCCCCAAGGTTAAAAATAGACCTGTATTCATGTAGAATAATAAGCCACGATGTATAACACCCCCCTCCAGCCCCTCCGGTCCCCCCATTCTCCTAGATAATTACGTCGGATGAGATTGCAGTACGAGAATAATTATATTTCATTGGAGTGTTCCAATGGGCCACTTCGTTAGAGCGCCATTAGCTGAGTGATGGTAGGAATCTTGAGTCGTTATGAATGAATTGGTTCAGAAAATTATATACGGTTACGGATTAGGAAGGATTCTGAAATCCAGCTGTTAAGGTTTGGGGTTTCTGATCGTATACAGTTGACAATTAATTCAATATAGAGTACTCCTATTGCATTTTTTAAATGTGTGATGGGATTACACTTGGCCTTCATCTAACCTGGTAATAAGCGTGTGCACCCAGAAGACTCAATCTAATGAAGCGCTTGCTTTTTATACCGGAACACAACAGCGCTGTTAACACTGCTGTTTAGCGGCAGACTTACGTACCATGGTGGTAGCTAGCCAGCTGGAAATAGAAAATGTCATCTTAGGCCACGGAGGCAGTTTAAATTTTGTAAGCTTACTAGTTACTATTTTTACAGTAATTATCCTACAGTAACTGCTTGTTTGATAGGGATAAAAGTAGCTAGTACCCAACTCCAACCCTTCAACTATCTTAACGCAAAAAATCAAGTCATTCTGATCCATCATTAAGACGTGAAAGAACGACAAACAAATACAAACTTTCACAAATTTATAAAATATACTTTGCTTTTGCTCGTGACTTCGTGGATTATATAAATCATCACACGAAAACTATTAATACGATCAGGATAAAAAGTAGCTCCTGTCCTTTACCGGCCTTATAAATATTACTACACAAAAAAACAAGTGATTCTGACTCTCCGTAACGCGTAAAGGTAGAACAAACGAAATCACTAAATGTTGCGAGCTGCGCGGTTCGAGGGATTGAAGAAAACATGTGTCCAAAGTTTTGGAGTTTATTGGTAACACAGGTCCACAGTCTGTCCACACTGTCTTCACAGGGTTCAAGTCTTCCGCACTGAGTCCATACCTGGATTCTACGTACAGTCCATTGACACCACTTGATACCACTAGTACACTAACACTTTTTCACTTCACTGTATTTTCGTTTTACTTCTTCTGGCTTCCTTTTGTTCGCTGTTCACTACTTCGAATTGTACTGTAACGAAACCCTACAACCCAGTCAAGGAATATTTATAAATTTTATGTAAATAACTTCAATACTGTACCAATAATATCCTGTGACATATTGTAACACCTTCAATGTACCATATTACTGCAAAAAAAGTTCATTTCACTCTCGTATTCATAATATTAGTATTGGTATACTACGCTGTGTATATCTTATGTCCTTCTTTAAACAGATTGGTATGAAAGAGAGCTTGGCTGTCAGTAGATGTTTACAAAGTTTTGTTTTGCGTTGAGGATTGAACGTGCCGGCCGTTTGGCAGCATAGCCCTATTTTACACCATTAAAACAGTCTAAAGTCCTCATTAAGAAGGCAAACAGTTTATTTCTAAGTAGAGCAAGTAGAATCGGCTTGTTTTTGCACAATTTTCCTTGTAACGTACAACTTTTATGCTTAATTAATTTCCCGTCCTAATTAGTGCGTTTTGAAAGCGCTTAAAGTTCGTAGAGTTTCGAATTGAACTTTATTTAGGTGGAAATAGAAGTCATGTAATTACGTTGACTTTCTTCGTCAAGTTTACTAATTGCTCTTTTTGTTTTGAATGTCACAAACATGCTTTGTCTGGGCAATCAGCGGGGGAGGCATCGACACATACCCTGATACAAATATAAATGTAGTGCTTATAATAACTTATATCTATTTAAAGCTAAGAATTATTAACTTAAATTCACAGATCAAAGTAAAACATTCATATCTTGATTCTTTCATTCTTTCTACTATTATTTTCAATAGTAACTACCGTTTCAGCGACATAAGCTAGAACTCTACGCATATAATAAAATAGGTAAGTAGTTTAACTTCCCGTTTTTGTCTAACAAATATACCTCTATAACATGAAAATAAATACTTTCCACGTGTAATTATAAGATTGAAGTCTATCACGTAACCGGCAATATAAAACTGCGGCAGACAAATGCAACGACATAGTTTTGAACTTAGGGTACAGCGCAAGCTTCAAGTTACCATTTATTGCCAGACACCAGGCCGACCACCGAACCGACCATCCAAGATGCACGCCGCACTGGGAACCGAATCCACTACTTCCAATTGTAGGTCCTGCTGGGGAGCCACACAGGGAGTTAAATGTCATAAAGATTGAATGAAATTCACCCGACAATTACTGAATTGAAAAAACAAAACAGGCCAAGTTCTAGCCGGACTCGCGCATAAAGGGTTCCGTACAATTTTTTTTAAAAAAAGAGCAAAAATCACGATTGTTGTATGGGAGCTCCCTTAAATATTTATTTTATTCTGATTTTTTACTATTTGTTGTTATAGCGGCAACAGAAATACATCATCTGTAAAAACTTAACTGTCTAACTACCACGGTTCATGAGATACAGCCTGGTGACGGACGGACAGCGAACTCTCAGTAATAGGGTCTAGTTTTTTACCATCTTGGTACGGAACCCTTAAAATGTGTTTTTTTAACCCATTCCATTAAAAATATAGACGATATAAAACAATAAATGAAAAAAGGAAAAGGAACACCACGATTTACATTGGCGGTTGAAATCATAACAATGGCATATTATGTAATAGTAGGAAAAACGAAGATATTCCTATTCATACCGCGAAGAGGAAATTCGTTAAAAACAAATCGAAATATTTTTCAATATTTCGATGGTACAAACGTGGAATTTTGAAAATGACCACTTTATTAAACACGGAGCAGATAAAAAATATTCAAAATAAAATTATTGTTCTCATTTTGTTTGTAAACAAGTGTTGCGACTGTCTTGTCTCCCAATCATTACCTCGACAACACACACAGTCCATATTAATATAAATCCACTCGTACAGACATACATATTTGATGCTCGATCTTTTGTACATATGATTGACTACTAATACTTTGTAGAGGTGTAGTGGTGTGGAGTGATCCCCAAACCATCACTTTAAAGACACACCTTCCCCTCGACGAGCAATAATCCCAGCGCTTACCGCAACTATCGGCACATTCCGGGCCGATTTTCTCCGATCTCTTCATCACAAAGCAACGCCCTAAGCCGAGGACGAGCCCGAGCGGGCGCCAGTTGCTAGTAATAACTGTACCGGCTGAGCGCCTTCCGCGCTCGCCATTGTCCGGGTGCAGCTGTAGAGGTCGCAGGAACAACAGCATCAAGTCCATTCAAGAAAAAAAAAAGATGTGTGAAGTGTGGTTGTTTGTCTTTGTGGCAATCACTAACATCGTGACATGGTTCTAAGTATAACATTATGTCTGGATTATTAGAGAAAGGATACAAATCAAAGTCCTCGATTGTACCCACCATTAATGGTGACTGCGGGACAGCTTATTGCCATAAAGGAATTTATTCCGGTCACGTAAACCCCGGAGCGGTTTAAAATAAACTGATAAAACGCAAAAAACTCGTCCCAAAGGCTTTTTGTTTTGAGAGTGATGAGTTATTGTGTTTTTTAATAACGTGTGGGGGTGGATGTGACGTAATGCTGACCGTTGGGACACGTGGCTTTTGTCACACTTTTGTGCAGTCGGTGCAATACTATAAGTTTCTTCCTGGAGACAAGTGCAAGAGAATGTCTGGAGATGTTTGTATGGATGACCTATGTGCTGTTCATTAAGCGCAGTGGATGGACAAAAATCCTATATAACCAGGCTCTTCCCGCTGCTAGAGAGCCAGGTATCTTCTGAATATTCTCCTGCGTAAAAAAGGTTTCATTACGATATTTCTCTTTACTGAGAAGTTAGCAACATGATTGATGCCTAAATTGAAGGGGAAAAAGTTTATTCAGGATCTAACCCAATGTTTCAGCGTCTAAGGTGCTAGCACTCTTTGAACAAATCCATAAGGTGGCATCCAGCTTTTTGTTGCTGAAGATAGATCAACGCTTGGCCACGATCTCGCCTGATGGTAAGCGATGTTGCCTAAGATGGTTCGCGTTCGTCTTGAAAGAGCCTATATATTGACCCTCGACTTCAAAAGACACATAGCTGTGCAAATGTAGACGCCGGCTGTCTGTTCCACTCCCTGGCTACGGGTACGCAAGCTAAGTTTGTAGCCAAACGCTTCAGTGCGAGCCATCGGAATCTCGACTACATACTGATGAAGCCTTGCAGTTTGCCTTTAAGGTTGATACTTGAATGGCAATGGAAGAATAAACATGATACTGTAGTGTAGAAAATAGTGAAACAAGCCACTTTTCATCTGTGTGCGAGGGTCGAGGGTTTAGAGTTTGGCCTCCAAGGGCGAATCTTGGCCAACGAGCCACTTTGTCTGGCTCTAGCGGGATAGACACCAAAATACTTACTTAGAACTCTGGTAAAAACTCAAATTAAAATTTTCGTCAAGAGTTACAAACTTTCAAATCAAATCGGTTTATTTGCATTCATGTTCATAGAGTCATTAGATTTTAAATAGTATTTGGATCTACATACATGAACATTGTCAGGGCATAGCAAAAATGTATAAATCAAATTTTATTACAATAATAATAAAATGTCAAATTTTATAGTACAATACAAAACAAATATAGTCAAACTTTATACATGTTTATCATCTTATTACTTATCAAAATATTATATAAAACTAAGGAAATTATTAAAATTCAGTACAAAATCAGCACTGCAGCGTAGTGTTTGCATCAGTCACTTAGACTGGTAAACACTACGGTGATGTCTAGCTCGCAGGTAACCAAAGTGCAGTCTAGATATAGTCGTCAGCATTGCAAACTGTCGAACAAATATTTGTGCAAGTTGTAGCGGAATGGAGCACGAATTAACAAGGAGGTTTCAGTCAATTTTGCAGGGTTTAGAACATCCGTTGAAAAAAATAAACCTTTATATAATTACGTCTAGGTACGGATGATATTGACTTGAGATTTGGAATAGTTAATGGTAAATGAGGACCCACACGTCTTTTAAGTACCTATATATTTTACATTTAAATTATTGGAGTTGTAGTATCACAGACTACAGAGTCATATATAATATTACATGTCATACATCTTTTTCAAAATTTCTGTAGTCTGTTGTTTGGCTGTTTATTTTTCTGTCGTTGTGTTAGTTTTTAGTGCAAATAAATATTAATACCTCTCCAGCACGAAAAGGTTCGTTTTGTTATATGTGTATCATCAAGACATTGAATTAAAGTATGATCAAATTACAATATAAATTATTATTATGGCAAATTAATAATGACTTAACATGAATGTCAAAATAGAATCAATAGTCAACCTTATTTCATAACTAGATAATTACACTTTTAAGAATGTCAGCAACTATAAATATGTCAAATTACATCTACATCACATTAAATAATTCTGGTAAATTATAAAAACATTTGTCAATTGTACCACTTTTGTAATTCAACTTTAAAATTCTTGTCCTGTGCCCTATGATTTCATCAGGTATATGCTTGTATACTTTAATCGACATTACATAACAGTTTTTCTCATTAAGTGCACTGTTACAAGTGGGCATTTATATTAGTGTTGCAACAGAACTCTGCTTCCGCTTCCGCAACTGCAGAAGTTCCGCATTTTTTTCACTTCCGTTTCTGCTTCTTGTTCCGCAAACTTTATAACAGAACTCTGAACGGAAGCGGGGAGAAAGCGATGAGGAGCGGTGCAGCTACGGGAGTACAAGAAAGAAAAAAGACTACCTCTTTATGAGGAACCCCTTATGTGATGGAATGGAAATGCGCCAATAGTTCGCCAATACTTATCAGCTCCCCCCACCAGTGTAGCCAGCGAGCAATTATTTAGCGGAGCTGGTTTAATATATGAATAACATCGAAATAGGCTGAAAGGTGAAAAGCGGCCAAGTTACTCTTTATTAAATATAACTTGCCGCTGTTTAATTTTGACTACTAAAATACAAATTTAATAAAAAAAAGTTTTAAATGTACAATTGTGTTTTTTTTTCATAGTGTTAACGCTTCCGTTTCAGCTTCTGTTTCCGTTTCCGCTTCCGTTAAGATTTACTTTTGACATCTGTTTCCGTTTCTGATTCCGTTATGCCAGTTCCGTTGCATCACTAATTTATATCCGTAACAAATCTGTTTCGCAGCCTTGAGTTTTGCTTGCAGACTCTAAAAAGATCATTGTGTTGTTTTACATATTTCCAACTTCTAGGATGTACATGCCAGTTAATGTTAATAGAACTCAACTGTCTAAAATGTTGTCTACAAGGTTCTAATGGACCGATACCACAAATCGATCGAACACATTTCTTTTGCATGATGCATGCTTTAGAGACATGAGTGGAGTTACCCCAGGTCAGTAGTCCATATCGTAACACGGATGCAACGTGACCGTGGTAAGCAATAAGTGACGAGTTTTTTGCTATTTGTCTCTCTCTCTCTCAACGTATTTTTTCGAATTGCAATGCTGATCTAAGGTGATACCCAATAACTTTATTCATCAGCCCCCCCCCCCCCCCCCCCCCCGTATTTTTCCTTCACGACAATTCATATTCGGATGAAGTCGTTGTAATTCGAAAATTGAATGTAATTCGTTTTTGACAAATTTATTTGAAGACAGTTGAGTTCTAGCCATTCCATAGTAGACTTAACGCTAGTATTCAAAATATCGTTGAAGTCAACAGCCTTATTTATATGAGGTATTAAAACAGATATATCATCAGCAAACAAAAATGCACGATGATGAGTTACAGTTGGGAGGTCATTTATATAAAGAAGGAATAGCAATGGACCTAGTACACTTCCTTGAGGAACTCCTAACTTATTGTAATTATATGATGTATAACGTGTGGTTTCATTCTTATCGCTTAATCTGCGTATTTCTACACATTATTCACGGTCTGACAGGTAGGTTTGTAGCACAACAACAAGTAGTAAGCATAACAAATCTTGATATATTTGAATATCGCTACAATAAGTTAATTTAAAATTCTTACGTTGAATTTAATTGTATTTAGTTTGATTTCATTGAATTTCAAGCAGGCTACGTGAGCACAACAAATCTTGATATATTTGAATATAGCTACAATAAGTTAATTTAAAATTCTTACGTTGAAATTTAATTGTATTTAGTTTGATTTCATTGAATTTCAAGCAGGCTACGTGAGCACAACAAATCTTGATATATTTGAATATCGCTACAATAAGTTAATTTAAAATTCTTACGTTGAATTTTAATTGTATTCAGTTTGATTTCATTGAATTTCAAGCAGGCTACGTGAGCACAACAAATCTTGATATATTTGAATATCGCTACAATAAGTTAATTTAAAATGCTTACGTTGAAATTTAATTGTATTCAGTTTGATTTCATTGAATTTCAAGCAGGCTACGTGAGCACAACAAATCTTGATATATTTGAATATCGCTACAATAAGTTAATTTAAAATTCTTACGTTGAAATTTAATTGTATTTAGTTTGATTTCATTGAATTTCAAGCAGGCTACGTGAGCACAACAAATCTTGATATATTTGAATATCGCTACAATAAGTTAATTTAAAATTCTTACGTTGAAATTTAATTGTATTCAGTTTGATTTCATTGAATTTCAAGCAGGCTACGTGAGCACAACAAATCTTGATATATTTGAATATCGCTACAATAAGTTAATTTAAAATTCTTACGTTGAAATTTAATTGTATTCAGTTTGATTTCATTGAATTTCAAGCAGGCTACGTGAGCACAACAAATCTTGATATATTTGAATATCGCTACAATAAGTTAATTTAAAATTCTTACGTTGAAATTTAATTGTATTCAGTTTGATTTCATTGAATTTCAAGCAGGCTACGTGAGCACAACAAATCTTGATATATTTGAATATCGCTACAATAAGTTAATTTAAAATTCTTACGTTGAAATTTAATTGTATTCAGTTTGATTTCATTGAATTTCAAGCAGGCTACGTGAGCACAACAAATCTTGATATATTTGAATATCGCTACAATTCAGTGAGTATTACTATCACTTACTTCAAAAACATTACGCTTTGTTTTTGATAATAATATCAGCAACATATAGTAATATTGTAATAATATCAGCAACATATAGTAATATTGTAATATGCATTCTGAGAGAAATTCCGAACATCAATTCAAATAATAAAATAAAAATAATAAATAAACAAATAAAAATACTTTTATTTGTTCCTCCTTGTTACGATTACATGGTATATCTATAGGTAAATCTTAATAACTAATCGGAACCAAACGGCTGATGGGCTCAGGTCTACCGTTGGCAAGCCGCCGGCTTGATTTGATATAATTAGATTGTTTGCGTATTTACTTTTATTTCATTTGTTAATTCATTTTTTTAAGTCTCATGCCTTTTAATCTCTCGCTTCGCTCAGTAGTCTATATTGGAATCACTCGCTATGCTGGTGATTCTATTCTAGACTACTTCGCTAACTCGAGATTTAAAGTAAGCACTCGCACCAAAAAACAATTTGCTCATTTGTTGAACAAATAACTATTATTTCTGTATTTTTTCAAGAGCTTCATTTGTATGTTCTTCCTCCGGCTGCACTTGGCTGGTTGCTACGTTTATAATTTTTGAAAGCTACATAATAATGTCCACTTAAGGAACTCGATTGTACGTATTGAGAACATATTGGTACAAGATATAGGCCCATTAGACGGCTTGGAGAAGTTTCCGCGATAAATATTCACTTGTAATGGTTTATGTTAGTTGAGGAAGTGTTCTTATCGTCTTCTCCTCGATCCGGTGAGTTGAGCTGAGCTTCGGAGAGTATGCAGATGAGCGGCAGATGGACGGACAGTCGGAGTCAACCGACCGTTGCAATGTAAACTTTATTATTGTATAGTGAATGAATAATTTATCAACAGATGAACAGATACAATCTGTAATATCTGGAATTTTTTCCAAAAGCAT
Organism: Carcina quercana; assembly: GCA_910589575.2. Lineage (NCBI taxonomy): Eukaryota > Metazoa > Arthropoda > Insecta > Lepidoptera > Depressariidae > Carcina > Carcina quercana. Next base: position 11,870,266 of record OU342444.1, read on the forward strand.
AATTTTCTTTTTAATTTTCCTTAAAAAAAACTTGAATTTAAAAAAAAAACACAAAATTAAAAACTTTGTATCCGGCCGGGATTGGAACCCTGGATCTGTGAATGACTATTTTGCGTCTAGACCGTTGGACCAAATGACCACGATGCTTATGCCCGAGTGAGTGACAATATTTTGCGTCGGTTAATGCGAAAGAGAACGCATGGAAACTCAACAACATACATTTTCCCAGACATAAGACTTATCTTGGTAAATTTTTCGCCCCCGAAAATCTCCACAAACCAAATTTCAGCGAAATCTTTAGAGCTGTTTCCGAGATCGCCGATGTAAATAAATTTAATACGAGAATTGCTCGCTTAAAAGTATTAGATATATTTTCAACATGAATGTCAGTTGAAGTTGTCACTTGGTGGCAGCTCCCGGGGCTCTATTTTTGATTCGCTCGTGTATCATACCTTTGTCACATACGACGAAAGTCACGATCGATTACAAGTCGTATGAAAACAAGTTTGACCGTATTTTTGAACTTGAAATGTTTAATTTTATCCTTTTGACACGGAAAAATAAACCGCAACACAAAAGTTACTTCAAATTTTAATAATTATATTATTATAATTATAATTAGTGGCTACTTGACCCTATTGTACCTAAATACGAGTAGTAAAACTATTAATTGAAATCAACAAGCGATCAACACAACTACCAAAAATCCCAATTTAAAAAAAAAAGTTATTTATAAAAGTACCTTTATATCGTTGTAATAAAGCGTCGTATTCGACGTAGTCGGGTAAAAAGTGTCATGTTGTTATTTAAGGGCGTCGTCGGGCTCGTCGGTTACCGTTTCCGTGCGCGAGTGTACGCGAACAAGAGCGCTGGGTCACATTATAATAATCGATGGTGTCACTTACCGGCTTATGAATATTTTACATCCCTCATGAGTAGGGATGGGACACGCCACTCTACGAAATGAGGTAATTGACTCGTTTACCTCATACTGGTACAGACAGACTAGAAGCGTTTGTGTAAAGTCCGTCCACTTAGAGAGTGTCGCTTTTATAAAATACCGGCCATCACACACCGCCTCTAGTCAGACGAAGCCGCTCCTATATTAAGGTTGGAGGTACACTTGGCGTTGGTGAAATAGCGTATAGCTGTTGCTCAATATGTTGCCCAAACTTTTCAACGAAAAAAACTGGGATAAATATATATTTTAAAATATACCATGACAAACAATTATTTCGGAAAAAAATATATGAATATTTCTTACATTAATTTTAGAAAAGTATTTATTACACTTGTGTAATTTTTGATTATAATCTACAGGCGCTTGGAGGCGGACTAAGCTTTATATGTGTATGTTCCGTCCAAAAAGGGTCACACATTACCTACAGTTTTTTGTTTTTCAAATTATTTAACAAAATATTACAAAGCTGTGATTTACTACTGCTACTTCATTTTACGCGTCACGCCCGCCTCCCGCACTCCGCGTCACATATGCCTACCTACCCTGTGGGAACCCGCGTAATGTCCAACCGTAAATTTTGACGGAGCGTAATTTCGCGTAACTAATGTCCCTTACTCATCGTAACGTGGTAGCGTAAAGTTATTATAATAAATCAATGAGGGTAGTTAAACATAAATATTTTGCGCTTTAGAACAATAGGTTTTGTGTGCTGTAATGAACAGTTAGTGTTTGTTTGCGGCGGGAAGATGCGACGGGTTCTGCTCAGGTTGCTGAAAACAGAATTCTGTGATATTTGACTGCAAACGAGTAACTGCAACTTAGACGAGTTTATTGCTCGAGTTTGAATGTCATGTGCCCGATAACTAATTCCCCGTAGCCATTATTTTTTTTAAACCTTTTATTTTCAATAGTACATATTATTTTACAGTATTTTATCTCCCGCCAAACTGAAAAACAGTTTGTTGGCGAGTAACGCTCTGTTCCTTATATAATGCTATTACATTAAAGCTATTCACTATCTAATATCTGTATTCTATCTAAAAAAATCTGTTTTAGCTTACTCTTTAGTTAGTTAGCTAGTTTTGGGAGTTTCTCTCAGCCAAGCGTCCGTTGAGCGTCCGTTGTGCTGATATTCTATAGCAGTGATCCACAACTTCGACAAGCCAGGTTAAGCGTCAGTTTCGCCGAAAAGCCGTTGCAATGATACATATGCCTCTAATGTCTATTTACTTGACATCCCAATAATTTCAAAGTTGATTGAAAAACATATTTATCATCAGCCGAGAAAGGTCCATTGCTGAACGTAAGCTTATCCCATGGTATGTCACAATGACTCGAAAACTCTTACTCGTTATCCATTCTTCGAGCGTTGCGGGCTGCCCATGGCTATGACTGACCCATTACTGACTCGTCAAGCAATGTCGGTGACCTTCATCTACAGATTTAATTACGCAGAAATATTCCAGGCATAGCTCGTTTCATAATTCGTTGAGTGACATTGCGCTTGTTTATTCGGCTAACATTACAAAATACCATGTTTTAGTTCCGTAAGTCGTATCTGAATATATGTATACGAAATACCACTCACTAATTCATCGATATCTCAGAGAATACAATCCGGATCTTCGAATCATAGTGGCTCCAACTCATTGGTCTTAAACGTCACACGTGCACCAATATGTCAACTAATTACACGCCGATTACATTTACGAACTGTCGTTGTCGAACGTCTAAGCAGTAGTCAAGAAATAGTTTTATGTGAACCACGGCTATATATATATTGTTGATGTTCAAGGCCAGAGTGATTTCTTTGCCTGCCTTGTCCCAAAGTGGCCTGTCACCAAACAGCAGTGTTACTTGTTGTCATCTCGCGATAAACGATAGCATAGCAAGAACCTCATTACCATGTGTCTTCCGGTTAGAAATATTGCATTATACGACTTTGTTGCTGACCAATGTAATGTTGCTTCCGCTCGTCTTTATCTCCTATCTAAGGAAAAGGAAACCCCAATACAAAACACTGATTTCGCTCCAAACGTTTGAACAAATTTACTGTTAAACTTTTCCCACACTTAGCAGGATAGCGTTTCTAAAAGTCATTTATAAGTATTACTTCACATCACCAAATGTTACCCAAATCTATCTCTGTTGTGTTCTGACCTGAAAGAAAATTTTGCATACATGGATGCATATTAAAATTTGATTTTGTTTCGTGATAAAATAAAATCAGTCCCGGCGAACGGACACAAAAACCTGACGTATACTTCCAGCCTCGAAGCTGTAAACTCACGAAATTGCAATACCGAGTTCGCATGAGTTATTCTCTTAAACATAACAATGTAAAGGCTTTAATTTAAGACCTACTGTATGAACAGTTCTTTAAAAATGCTATGAATATTACCCGAATACATTCGAAGGACCACCGAGTATTACGGATATAGTTTTAGGTTTCTGAAAATATAATGAAAAACAAACCCTCATCACTGTAGTGTCTGTTTGTCTTTCTGTCATAGCTGACTTTCCATGATTTCCTATAATCACCACGCTCGGCAGACGGATTGGTAATCGCAGGAAGATGTTGTTGTTAAAAAATTCTGTACATATACATACTGGTAACATTTCCCTTTAGTTGCCTTTTAAAAAGGAGTACCCATGTGACTTATATTACGAAGTTCGTAAATGTTGGACCAGAAAAAACTTTCGTGTGATATCACAATCGAATGGGCTCTATTAAATATAGCCTTCATAAAACATTGGCGGCCAACAGTGTCAACATTGCCCACCATTTCCAATCACGCCCTGTAATTTCAGCACTTCAAGTGTTTATTTTCTAGACAGCCTGTACAACTCCCAACTTGGCCTTTGTTTACAAAATCGATATTAACAAGTTAAATTGAGTGTAGAGGGAAAACGAACGGTTAAGTAAGAAGTTTCGTGCTGGTGAAATTAAAGTTTCGTCAACAAAATGCTAGCTATCTTGGGACTGGTTTTAAACATGGAGATTTGGAGTGTAACCTATTTGGGATTGCAGGATTGTGAGAGTACCTGGATTAAAGACATATATACTGGGGATAGTCGAGAATACGTTTAGTATAAATACATTTAGTTTCATTGGGTCAATAAAATACACACACACACACACATCTTTGGCCTTATTCATCCAACTATTTCTTGCTATTTTTATTATGTCACCGGCCTATCTCTTCTTCTGTCTTCCCACGTTTCTTCTGCCATTTGGACCCTGACATGTAGTTGTATCTCCTGTATATTTTTCTGTTTGCTTTTGCGAGCGCCATAGGCGCTTTATGCAGCCTTAAGTCAAGTTATAGTAAAGAAGTATATAACTATTTATTTTACTATATTATTTAAACACAAGACTTTACACTTAAAAAATAAATAATAAAAAAACTAATCTATAAAACCGGATCGACTACCCGGCTCAAACGTACCCATGACGCTGGCAGCGTTGCCCCGCTGAATGCCCAGGGAGATACGTTGAGCCAGGTACGATCCGGAGCGGGGATCGCAACCCTTTTCCCTTAGACGGCGGCAGAGCACTTTAAAGAAAGCCTTCGCTTCGGAGCACCAAGGACCAGCCGTCTCCACTGCAAAAGGCACAAAGTCATACGATGGTTCCAGACAAGAGTATTTAGTGTGCTTGAGTCCAGCCGCACTCTCGGCCGCTGCGCCAGCCGAGAGAACGGTTAGACTCAAGTGGGACGGAGCAAAAGTGCTGACACAAGTAGCGTCCCAAACGAGGCTGCGACCTCTTTGCCAAGGAACCAGCGTAAGACTGTCCGGCCTTTTACCGTCGGAACGAGAAAGTCCTGGGGGCTCCAAAACGCAAGGAACATTGGCTGAGACCAGGGCTCTTCTTAAAATATCGTTTAAGGTGTGGTGTCGAGGAAACCGACCGGCGCATCTTATGCAGCTAAGGCCATGGTGGCCGTTAGCCTCCACAAAACAGCCGCAGATGCACCGGTGAGGTTCGCACACCTTGCACCCTAGTCTCAGCGCTGCCGCCATTTTGAGGGAGTCATTGTCCAGAAGAGTTCCTAAATACGGAGATGGTAGTGCGTGCAATCAGGCACCGGACTCTGGCCTGGCAACAGCTTTAATTCGGGCTAAATCGGCGCCTGAAGCGTCCCTGACCAACTCCTCATTTATTTTTTGGGAAAGAATGTCATCCATGGGCGGGCATCAGAGCAGAGTGCTGACCAGGCTTCTAAAGCCTCCGCAGTAAATGGTGGTAAGGATCTGTCTCCATCAGAAGGGAGTATAAGAGATACCAGATCCGTAACACCATGTGCGGAAGCGAGAAAAGCCGCCAGCCCTGTACCCTGAATACCACGGACACCCAAGCCACCGTATCTAATGGGCAAGGACGCTTGTTTCCACTTGTTACAGTCTAAGGCTGTGTTCAGAACGGACTCCAGAGTATTTTTAATTATTCTATCAATATTTTCTATCTCTTGAGGAAAAAGCCAGGAGGGAGAAGTTCGAATGAGATATGTGAATTTAGGAACTGCGAAGCAATGACGAAGTAGAACCAGAGCAACATGAGCAGGTAGGTGCTTCAAATGTTGGTGAAGATTTGAAAGAATTTGGGCTTTAGAATAGAAGTGTTCTTTATTGCCTAACGTAATAATAACTTTTTCTTAGAACTTAGAAACTAGCAGCGCGTTTCAAATGGACAGTTCATGTTTCACTCGAAACGTCATAAATTCAAACGCACGAATAATAAAAAGAGAACTCACAAAATAAATAAAAATCTGAACTTTTCCCACAATTTTCCTCTTGACACATAAAACGTGTCCCGACATAATTAATCAAAGCCCAAGAAGAAAAAATAAAAAATAAAAGGAAAAAATCCGGCAACTTCAAAGATTCGGACTTAATTTCCCGGACACCCCGCTAGCTGTACTTCCGGGAACGACGGTTCTCGCATTATTTTCTACTTAATCCTTAAGCTTAAGGAGTCCGGATTAGACTAGCAATCAATGACTGCCGGGAAATTACGTTTATTTTAAAGTAAATTGGATTTCCATCTTTGGACAACTGACGGTCGACACTGTCCAATTCTTTACTTTTCACGCAATAAGATTGGTCGTGTATATATATATATATATATCGTACTCGTATCGTATACATATATATATATATATATATATATATATATATCCCACAAACAATCTTGCGTCCTCCTATTGCCAAATTCTCATTTAATCCTGCGTCCACCGCGCTATTGCGTCCGTATACGGACGCCAGATTGCAATCGCCGTTATTTTTACTTCAGCGACGGTTCTGACATCTAGGCTATTATTTAAGAAGTTTTTGTTCGGACGTAATTTTGTTCCGAATGTGAAATTTTAATTCGCAACTCCGCCGCACGTCACTGTGGCGCTGCACGCGGCGACGTATACCTTTCCCCCCGCGCGCTTTTTACCCCTTAAATGTATATTTTAAACCATCCTAACAACTGTTTTGCGCCCTTCGGCACACACTGGTTCTCACCCATTACCCTCTTCTGTACTGCCTATTGCGGTGCGGTGCGGACTCATTTTGCCGCCGGACGCACAATAGTGAGTCAAAATCAAGCAAAAATATTTAATGAAAGCCCACTTCAAAAGCTGTTTAATTCTTTTTTTTTTCAGAGGTGCATTTAATTTCACTTGACAAAGTGGCTGTATGCGCGTATTTCGCATGAAAAATAGCGTGTATGAATTGGTATTTTTTTAATAATGCGCCTCAAAAATATATATAATATAATTAAAATATAATAAAACAGCACTCATAATGAGCTATCATTTGGTAGCCAAAATTGTCCATCTCCTTTAGCAAATGTTATACGTAATACTGACGTTTAAAGTTTCATTGGAGGTTCAGACAAGAACAGCTTCATGAAGCAAAATAATACACACACTCGCAGTGCTCCATACCTACTTACACATGGTGCGCCCTGTGAGTGTGTGTTTTAATAAAAAATCAATGCAATTGGACGTTGTTATGCAAAAACGTTCCAATCATTTTGAAACATTACTGTAAAATGGTGTGCAAATGAAAATCTATTTCGTAAAAACGTTCTAAGCTTTTTGAATCATTATTGCAAAATATTAATCTATGCTAACCTCATTTTTCAAGAGGGTTGGATCATTTTTACCTTAAAAATGTGCTATAGATTATGAAAAGTGTGGGTTGGAACATTTGGAAAATGAGCTATAATTTACATTTTCACAAAAGTATTTTTGTCACATGGTGGGAGGCCATTAATCAAGTACGCTGGTGTGATTAACTCCATTTTGAGCATGTTGTGGATTGGAACGTTTTTGCAAAACTACGTCCAATTAATTTCGATAACTACTTACTCTAGTAACATCAATATTCAGAAGAGAAAAATCTACTTACCATACTATATTCGTGAAAATAATAATACTAATAACATCTTTATTATTGATAAATATAGAATTGATAAAAATAGGTACTATTATTATTATTAGTGTGCTATTTTTATTTTTAGAAATACAGTAGGTAAGTAGTAAGAAATGACAGCACCGAGCTGTTATCATGAGAAATCTTAATGGAAATTCAAATTTTCAAATCCTTCAATGTTTGCAGGCAGACCATTAGGGTCCTTTAAATAAATCTAGCCCAACTGGACAAATTAAACATCCACAATATGTTCAGTATATTATGAAACGCCCAGTAACAGAGTACTGCACAACATCCAAATCTTGTTTAGCATATTTTTGCGGTGGTTGCTCCAAAGCAGAATCTCCAGCGCAGCGTTTGCGTGATCGCAAGTAACACCTATATGATCTCGTGTTTTCATTAGTCATGTCTTCTCTCCTCCTAAGATCCTGCTCACTGAATTTTTTATTTGTACTGTCTTTGCTGTTTCGGTTAGATTTCAATTTGAAACATTTTCTGATCTTGAAACATTTTTCGCAGTAGCTGTATAAAGGATTACTGTTGTCTTTTCCACAAAGAGCGCACTTTAGAAAATAGTGATAATCTATTTCCGAGTCACTACTGTCCGAATACGTCCGCTCAGAATCCGCCAAATTAAATGATTCGTTGATTGCTGTAGAAATCATCTGGTCAAATGTCGATGTGACATCGCTGTTACTGATATCACTAAATGATGATTCACTATCGGTGGTGTCCCGTGCTAATCATGTTTCTTTTGATTGGGGTCATTGGTTGGGGGGTTGATTGAATCATTTGGGGGTCGAAGCTGCTCGCGTCCGTAGGTTTTGCCCTAGATGCCTACACGTAACCCCTGGGTGGCGCTAAACGAGCAGCATCTTTACCGGTGGTAGGCTTCGGCCGTGGCTGGTTACTGCTGGTTAAGGCTGCCCCGCCACCTTGTGAAAAACCCCGGGGTGCTCCATCGTGCCGGTTGGCGACCGGATGCGAGGACCCGATGGCCACTCCCGGGGGGGTCGGGCGTCCCTGCGCGCTCCAAACTAGCTTACCATCAGTGGGGAACATGGTAAGCACCACTGGGTTAGCAGTGCCGCGTCTCGTCCCACTTCTTTCATCCTGCCTATTTCACTCTTCCAACCAAAAAACCCACATGAAATACAGAAAAGAGAATCCCACAGCGGAAGCACGTCCTCGCGCTCAAAGTGCACCTCAGTAATATTCGAGGTCTGCACTCCAATCTCGTTTCAGTCCATCAACACCTTGAGGCTGAGAGGCCGCACATGCTCTTTCTGACGGAGACTCAGATCAGATGTCCGACAGACACAGCATACCTCAATTACCCAGGGTACTTGGTCCTTGGAGCACAAATTTGCTAGCAAAGCTGGAGTTTGTGCGTATGCCCGTGATGACAACTGTTGTCGGCGTCTCCGGAACCTTGAGGACCCAAGCTTCTCTGTAATGTGGTTACTGGTGGATACAGGCACGCACCAGCTAGTCTACGCTGCTGTTTACAGGTCACATGGAACTGATCAGGACACGACGAGGCTATGTGATTATCTCGGCAAAGCAGCTGAAGCTGCTCAACAACGGTACCCGTCTGCACAACTCGTTTTTCTGGAGGACTTTAATACTCATCATCAACAATGGTTGTTCCCATACCAGAAGACCGACCACGCTGGGAGAGAGGCGCGGGCATTAGCTCTTTCGCTAGATCTCACCCAGCTGGTAACTTGTGCAACGAGAGTACCGGACGTCGATGATCACACCGCAAACTGCTTGGACCTTCTACTGACAATTGATCCAGACAGATACCAAGTGTCGGTTTCCTCCCCACTAGGTACCTCTGACCACTGTCTGGTGAAATCTGTATCTATTTACTCACCTGCTGACCCTAGTACCAAGGGAACTAGGCGAGTTTGGCGATACAGGTCAGCAGATTGGGATGAGATGCGTCATTTCTTTGCATCTTATCCTTGGCGGCAAACGTGTTTCAGTACAGACGATCCGTCGAGCTGCGCTAATTCAATCTCAGATGTGATTTGTCGAACTATGGAGTATTTCATTCCGTACTTCGACACGTCACTCGAGAGTAAAGCTCGCCCTTGGTTTAATTCGGAGTGCAAGAGAGCTGAAGCACGAAAACACTCCGCTTACCTGGAATGGGCAGATGCTCGTAGTCGTAAAGCTCCGGACACACGTCGATTAAAGAAAGCGTTCAACGCAGCCGCCAAGTCCTGCAAGAAGACTATGCGCAAGGCTCGGTTTGACCATATTGGCCGTATTGGAGCCAGACTAGCTTCTTACCCTTCTGGGAGTAAAGCATTCTGGTCTCTTGCCGAATCTGTCGAGGCAAATTTCTGCCGACCGTCCTTGCCTCCACTGGTGAAACCTGACGGATCACTGGCTCACTCCGCGATTGAGAAAGCAAACCTATTTGCATCTCTTTTTGCGAGCAACTCACGTCTAGACACTGTGAACAAAACTCCACCAAATGTACCCCGTTGTGATTCCGAAATGCCGGATATCCATTTACATCAAAAGGAGGTACTTAATATACTTCGCAATCTAGACGTGAATAAAGCCAGTGGTCCAGATGGCATCCCAGCAATAGTCTTGCGGAACTGTGCACCCGAGTTGTGCCCTGTCCTGACACGCCTGTATAAACTCTCCCTGAGCACTGGGAAAGTCCCCGAGTCCTGGAAGTTGGCTAACGTGCAGCCTGTGCCTAAAAAAGGCAGTCGTGCTGACCCTAACAATTACCGACCCATCGCAATCACCTCCATACTCTGCAAGATTATGGAGCGTGCATTAAACAACCGCCTCCTGGCATATCTGGAAGCTAACGATCTCCTCAGTGACCGCCAGTTCGGATTTCGCCGTGGCCGGTCCACTGGGGATCTTCTCATTTATGCCACTCACAAATGGAGCGAAGCCATCGAGAAACACAGTGAGGCTATTGCCGTGTCACTCGACATCTCGAAGGCTTTTGATAGGGTCTGGCATGATAGCCGTATCAGTAAACTTCCAGCTTATGGGGTAACTGCTGGCTTGTGCCTGTGGATATCGGACTTCCTGAGGGGCAGATCGATTCGAGTAGTCATTGACGGCTGCTCGTCTGATCTGCTGAGCATCAATGCTGGTGTCCCTCAGGGATCTGTTCTCTCTGCTACTCTATTTTTGCTGCACATCAACGACCTGCTTATAATGCCCGGTATCTTTGGGTACGCAGATGACAGCACAGTAACGGAGAGCTATGTGTCCACCGCACAGGCCAGTAGTCTGAGCACTCGTTCCCTCAGAGAGGAAACGGTAGAACGTGTTGAACTGACGCTGAAGGCCGTGTCGATTGGGGCGAAGCCAATTCAGTTAAATTCAATGCGTCGAAGACACAGGCGTGTCTGTTCACAGCGAAGCGGAGTCCATTTCACCTTGCTCCATCTTTCCAAAATGTATCCATACCGATAACAAACCGTCTTGAGCTCCTGGGATTGGAAATCTCGTCTGATCTCAATTTCGGGAGCTACATCGAGTCCATAGCAAAAACTGCGGCCAAAAAACTAGGCATCCTATCGAAGGTCAGACGGTACTTCCAGCCATCACAGCTCTTGAGTCTATATTGCGCTCAAGTAAGATCATGTATGGAGTACCTCTGCCATCTTTGGGATGGTTCAGCTCGCTATCAACTAGCTGCTTTGGACTCGGTGGAGCGTCGAGCTATGAGACTGATAGGCAACGATACGCTACTTAAGGCAAAGTACCAAAGCCTGAAACATAGGCGTCAGGTTGCCTACCTTTCGGTATTTTATAGGATACATTTTGGAGAGTGTGCGCAGGAGCTATTTTTGTTGATTCCACCTTCGCCGTTCAAGTACCGGTCAATCAGAAGAACGGCAGACCTTCACCCGTACACTGTTGATATTCCTACAGCTCGCACGAAGCGTTTCGCTTCCACATTTATCGTGCGTACAGCAAAAATATGGAATACACTACCGGTTTCCGTGTTCCCCGAAAATTACAACTTGGGAATCTTCAAAAGAAGAGACCTTCTAGACCAACACGTAACATCGTCGAGCTCATCGTCACTTACCATCAGGTGAGTTTGAGGTCAAGTGTTGGTCTATCTTAACTAATAATAATAAAAAAGATTGCACACTCTCGACGGAAGAACTGCGATTCCTGGATCCCCCGGACTTTTTACTTATCGTTCAAATATTTATGTTCCACTCTAAGTTTAAATTGTAGCAAGAAACTATAGGTAGACAATCCTAATAAAGAAATGTCGACTGCTTTTAGCGCACACAACATGCAACGAAACCATCTAACACAATAATAATAATATACTCCTAAATTGTTTGGTATTCATTTTGTAATTAAAATAAAAGATTTGACCTCGAACGGACTCCACATTCGCCGCAGAATAGTAGGAGTCAGCATGGAGGGTGAAATGAAAAATGTATAGTACATTTCGCATGTTACGATTAAGTAAGTGCTACTATCGCCATCTATGTAATTATTAGGAAAGTATTCACAAAAACTACAAGCGGGATTGACAAAAAAACAGGTGGACGCAGAATTAGCGGATTTTTGGAAAGACGCAGAAATGATACCGGGATTTATATATATATATATATATATATATATATATATACTAAAAGTATGAAACCATATACCAACAAAGTACTGCACCAGCCAAGAGTGGTGATAACTGCAAAGCTCCTCGTAGAAATTCTCTCTTGGCGATCTGCGATGGAGGCTAATGTCCAACAGTGAACAGCAGGTGAATATTTGTAAATAATAAAACAGAGTTATAATGCAATAAGACACAGTTACAAGGCAGCTGGGGCTCCACACAACATAACTCAACGGCTGTAAACATTTCTAGTGCGTCTACTTATTTTCGATACATCTCGCCCCCGACTACTGTCGGTGTTAACGATTTGTTTTATGACCATTGCTTGTTACAGTACTCGCACGCTACATTTGCCCCTATGAAGTTAGCTCTCCGCAATTTCAAACATTTACAGACGGAATGTGCGTGTATTTTTTTCGATAATAACTATCCCTAGATGATATAAAACACTAGGACATTTCTTTCCACCCGCTAACTTGCCTCGCCTCCCACTTATACATTAATAATTGATACTTCGCGGTCTTTTGTGACTAACTTCAGAGGAGCAAACATAGTTTGCGAGTACTGTATAACGTACAACAGGTAATTTACTTAAGTTTTCACTCATACTTTATCAGCTTCTCTCATCACAACGTAATTATTGGTGACTAACGAGGATTTTTCTGCTCATCTCAGTGGAATGGTGATGGAGGTTACACGGGTTTCTTATCAGATGATAACATACGATGTTTAAAACCCGATGTCTATACAAACGAGAGACTAGCTAGTAGTTGCTAGACTATTAGTGAGTTAGCCAGCCAGTTAGTAAAGTACATCTAGAAAAAGTTGAGTTGTCCTAAAGGTTGTGTATTTGTATCAAATTTCAACAAGAGCTTACCCGTGCTCAATGATCGAGCTAACCTAAATAAGTCAATTTCAATGTATTTAAATAATTCATCGCATAGTAGTACATTTTAATGTAAAAAATTTCGTGCATACCCTCTTAAGTGTAACAACAAGTTAACGCGTTCAAAAAGAACTAGAAACTGACTTCAATTGCCCTAAAAGTCTACAGCAAGAGACTTATGTGGCTTCCTCATGGATGTCATTGTCAGAAATTGACCAAATTGAAATTTTCAAATAAAAAAAGAATCATCACAATCGGTTTACTCAGTCGAAAGTTCTGAGGTAACAAACATTAAAGAAAAAAAAAAGTCCCGTCGAATTGAGATCCTCCTCCTTTTTTGAAGTCGGCTGATAACATATACTTTCACACTCATACATAAAACCATAAATTATTATACATTTAAGCTTCACCTTATTTGTATAAATAACTTTATGAAAAGAAATAAAAAAAAATTTTTAACTTAAGAGGGTATGCTGGTGTCAAAGCGCCCATACAAACGTAGTCCAGTCATATTTTGAGTATTAAGCTATGAAAATCTATGAAATTTTCAAGGCACAATCTAGAAACAAATATCTGTGTCGGTGGTGAGTCAGATTTTCGTTTAAATATATACTTACAGAGTTACAGGGCGTCAAAGAATTGTATTTTACGGTAATAAAAAGCCCCAACTTTGAACCTGATTTACAAGAATATGAATCAATTTAGAACAATTTGGAAAAACCACCGACATCTGAAATTTCATTAGTATACTGTATTAAAAAAATGGTTACATAATATACTGTATCCTTCAAATGATCCCTGGACTACGAAACATCCAAATAACGGGTGGATAACTTCGTGTAATGTATGCTGTCTCACCGTACGCGCTCGGGTAGGATAGGGCTCGGATAGGGACAGCTACAAAACAATCCAAATTTGAACGCGGCCACGTGGTCTAACCAACAAAGTCTCTTAAACCTTATTCAAGAACCATTAATTGATATATGAAAACCGCTTGAAAATCCGTTCAGTAGTTTTTGAGTTTATCGCGAACAGACAGACAGCCGCGGCGGGGGACTTTGTTTTATATAATATGCTACTATGATTACAACGGCATTGTAAACACAACATCTACTAGTTTGCAACTGTATTGGAGGGTTTATATTCGGGGCACGGTCGGTAGGCATTCGAATATGTTTGATGGACAGTACAAGACCGCAGAATTGAGTTCACGAAATATTACTTACAGCTGTCGAAATTATGTGAAAGGCTGTAACAGCTGCGTAATACAATTCTCCGACCTTATTTAGCTCCCAACTTTTATAAAAACATTACCTTTTTACCCGCTACTTCGTCTGCTTGGGCTTCGGGAACTATTTGCTTGATCGCGATAAAGACTAGCATATATCATGTTTCGACCCTTCGACTATGTTACGAAGAAAATGAAGGACCAACAAACAATTTTAAAAACTCACTTTCGCATTTATAAAATTGGTATGGAGTATCCGCGACTCTTCTACGTGAACTTGAAATTATATAGCTTATATCCTTTCATATATCATAGGTTACGTGTGTGTCAACTTTCATTAAGTTTATGCGCTAAATGATAAAAACAATAAACAAAGAAACTCACTTTCAGATTTGTAACATAAGTATAACATTTTTATCTGCGTGCAATTCATGTCACAGACTACGTGTTGACCACATTTCAAATTACAGTTTGTGTGTCATTTGTCGTGTTGAAATTTGGTCAACACGACAAATGACACACAAACTGTACATCAAAATAGTCAATAGAATAAATAAACATCATCTTCAGCATATCCCTAACCTTATCCCGTTTCTTAAGAGGCTATGTTGGTAAGACCACGTGGTCGGTTTCAAGGTCAAATTGTTTTGTAGCTGTCCCTCTCCGAGCCCTATCCTACCCGAGCGCGTTCGGTGAGACAGCATAGATTATGCGATGTTATCCACCCGTTATTTGGATGTTTCGTAGTCCAGGGATCATTTGAAGGATACAGTATATTATGTAACCATTTTTTTAATACAGTATACTAATGAAATTTCAGATGTCGGTGGTTTTTCCAAATTGTTCTAAATTGATTCATACTCTTGTAAATCAGGTTCAAAGTTGGGGCTTTTTACTACCGAAAAATACAATACTTTGACGCCCTGTAACTCTGGAAGTATATATTTAAACGAAAATCTGACTCACCACCGACACAGATATTTGTTTCTAGATTAGATTAGATTAGATTATCATTTATTTGCCAGCACAATACACATAAAAACAAAATACACACACACACACATAGGAAGAAGAACACACAATAGAAGTAACAGCATAGTTTATAGCAATGTATCATGCCAGCAAAAAAAAGACTTCTAGATTGTGTCTTGAAAATTTCATAGATTTTCATAGCTTAATACTCAAAATATGACTGGACTACGTTTGTATGGGCGCTTTGACAACAGCATAGCCTCTTAATCGAGGTCGTCTATATAAACCCATGTTATCAGCGTAGGTACTTGTTTTTACGGAAGCGATGTCATCGCCGACTCTTAACCTAAAGGGGAAATTAGATCCTATTTTTGGATTTGACTTTTATAAATTTATCAAGTCGCCCGAAGGCCTCTGCTGCCAAAAAAGAAAGAAAGAATTTATTTGCCAAGTACATAGTTTTTTACACGGTGTTAAGATAGTAATTTCAACTGGTTCGATGTACTTAACCTGTCCATAGGTGTGCAAATATTATAAACATATCTAATAATGAATTTAATTGTTTACATATCATGTCAATCAGTATAATGTTAATAATTTTGTCATTAAATAATTCACAAGTCATCTCATTAATTTCTGTCAAACTATAATTACAGGTATATTTAAAATGATTAATGTTTATAATTCAAATATTCAAGAAATCTATAAAAGCAGTTTTTTAGAAGCCAATCCGTAATTTTACTTAAAATCTATGCCGTCCTATATTTGTGTGACATGTTGGTTGGTGCAACCGATTTATATACTGAAACCGAAGTTATCTTGTATTAGTTTTAATTTTTTGTTAAAGTACTCTGGGTGATCACACAAAGCACGGAATCATCTTACTTTTCATACAATCAAACGATTCAGCCTGAAATGTCCTAAGCAAACTGGGGAAAGTCTTACAAAGCGATATTTGACAACTCGGGACCTTCCGCGTCACAACTGCGCCAGGAAGGCCTTGAATAGAAAGAATAAACAAAGAAAAATATACTGAAAATATTGACTTATACCTGGAGACCGGCTCAATCTATTAAAGTAGACAAATATACGTCATATTAGATCCAATCTGAAGAATAACAGGCGCTGTGACGCTGTGGTATCTTGATTCCGCAAAAAGGGATAAACACTTTGTCGATAACTAATACTAAATATTTTTGACGCAATTGAATTGACCGTAACTTACTAACAAGGGTTTGCAGAGATCTGGTTTTGAATATTAAATACCTTTTATTCAACTTCTAGGTAAACTTGAAAATGTCGAACGAATTAAAGCTAACAATGACGAATTTCAAAATTCGAACATTCATAATTCATTTCAAGGCCACCGGTTACTTTAGCCCACGTATAAGAATTTATTATTGGTTGATTTATTTTGAGCCAATAAATTTTCAGAACGGCCTTAATCAGGGGTCCCTACACAAAGAGAAAAGTCAATAGCTGATTTATTTTTCACGTAAGCTATTTGCTCCTGCTTTATTTGTACTTTTCTAAGGAAGAGTTGCAACCCTTTGTGCAGTTCTTAGAATGAAACTATTTCACGTCCCTTATATCAGTGCCATGAAAACCCTAAAGAAGTCAATTTTGACATCTACGGAAAGGCATGGCTTTTTTTAAAAGTCTGAACCACATGGTATTAGACCGGCATGGAGTGCAATCCACTAAGGATAACCATGGTTACAACCTCACGGCTCACGGATTTCCTTCCTCGGATCCTTATTACCTATGAAACTAGATATATCGTCATCAAAAACAATCCGTGAGCCGTGAGGTTGCAAGAGTGTTTGTCAGTGAAGTGTGCCTATCTCTGCAGGAATACTCGGAATTTAGAATATTGACTTGTAGGCCTGTGCTACCAATAAACACCGAAACTTTGGACACGTATTTCCACCAATCCCGAACTCCTTTCAGCTCGTAACAATAGTTTTATATGCTTTTTGAATGAATGATTATTATTATAAAATACAAAAATATATTATTTAACGCGTGCCTGTTTAATATGCAAGCCTTTTGTGTTATATTCTTGAAATTTGATATATGTATCAAATTTGATGATTGAGAGAAACACAAAGTTAGAAAAAAAGAAAACACGGTCTAAGGGCAATTCGAAGTCGTTCGACAACGGTTCCGAACGAATGACAACTAACATATAACTTTGTATATTAGGTACATGATAAACAACATCGACGAAGGTCTAGCCATAAAAGATAAAATAATTTACATACATAAATAACTGATCCCAAATTCCCTATCACCGCTTTTGTTGGAGGTATGCTAGTAATTTAAGGATCAAAATTTGGTGGTTCGTGAAAGGTATTACGGGAATTTGTTTAGGATAAAGTACAAGAGGGAACACTCTTTGTTTTATTTGGTAATAAAAAGTGACGTAAAATCTTAATTATAGCGCTTAATAGCGCCTAATTTAATGAGAGTTTAAGAAATATTCTGAATTAAGGAAAAAGCAAGGCTATGTTATATATAGTGATTATAAATTGAAATCCATAACAGTTCCAGATTTAAATATTAATAACTTGAATTCTAAAGGCATTTCTGAGAGATGTTGGAAGCTTCTATCAGCTAAAATGTAATAGAAATAAACATTTCAAATTCAAAGAAAATGTTTTAATTCAAACCACAGTATGAGATATTACGTAGCAACAATTTGAGAACCTGGCCTGGCTGGCGAGATTCTAGATCTCGCCCGTGGCTTGTAGCCGAACGCGCGCCATTTTTCACCGAGTTCCATTTTCAAAATTCAAATTTCCAATTATAATTTTTCCCCGTTTCCCATAGTTCGCTCGTATCGTTTTCCAATCGGCCAGTGTGGCCCGCGGCGTTGTCAAGTACGCACGCTCTTTCCCGACGCTCCCAACTTTGTTTACATTCTGTTTACCGCTCGCAACACGTGTCTTTGACGTTCCTTTTTTAAAACCATAGAAAAATAAACTAACAAATGTCTAAAGCAAAAATGGTGTCTGCTTAACCGAGTGACTAATTAGAACCGTTTCATTTTCAATTCATTTGTAATTCCGATGCGGCGGAATGAATTTATTGAGTTCTGTGAATAATTTATGTTTTCATTTAATCTTCACTCGTTTATGCTTTGAGCGGTTAAGCAGTGGATGAGCTTGAACAAATGTGTGCGCTAGTCGTTTCGTCAATTGCCCACGGGACTCAAATGGAGGTTAGGGACCCAATTTCATGGTGCCGTGTGTTGTTGCTGATTGCCCTTTTCGCGATGACAGCTGATGTGCAAGGTTACGTGGACACGGAGGAGTTCATAAACGACCTCGACAAGCCAAGTGAGTGTGTTAGTATTAAACTCTGGTTATATAGCCAGCAAGCTAAGCTAAAAGATGCTTAAAAGCTTTACAGAAAATTATGAGGGTGAATTAAATTTTTTTGTAGGTACGTGTGTAAGAATTACATATTTTAGTCTGCTTTTAATGTAGTCTTGTATCTTCAGGCAACTAATTAATATAATACTCGTATGTTTAGAGAAGTGTTACGTGTATAGATTCGTTACATTTAAGTTAGTATAAGGTTTTTCAGTATATAGTAAACAATCGTTTACTGAAATACCTGAGTGTGTACTTCCGAAACGGAAGCCTGCGTTTTTTATATCACTGGTTTAGTTAAAATGTATTTTTGAGTTTTTCATCTGAAAATGTTTACAAGCGTGCGGTATACAGTTTTTTTTGTTTACTGCGCTGGGTATGTACAATTCTTTTCGTATTTACTTTCTCTGTTTGAAAGCTGGAAAATAGTTATATCAATGTGGAGCTACAAAATTGACTTGATGACGAAATTTGTCACGCGCGTTGCCTATGGAATAGAAGTCACACGCAACTTTTCAGTGAGTTCCTATGTGACGGTTTTTGAAGCCAATGGATATGAAGTCACGCACATTGAGCTTGTCAAAAACACGTGCTAAAAACATAGTCCTATCTTTGTCTCGCAGTTGAGTAACAACGAGTAACCAACGTGCGACAGGAAGATGGCCTTTATGTCAAAACTGAGTAGATAATATTTCAATGGATGTTTCATGGTAATTCCACATTTTACTGACTTCCTCTAAGTACCTAATGTTTAATTAATCAGAGCTTAATTAAGGCTCCGTTAATGTTGAAACTTGGCCTCTTTTACAGTATCTACCTACCGCTTTCCTCTCAGGTTTTGCTCGGAGAAAGCTTCTGGAATACTGCATATCGAATTTTTATAACTAACCCGACTACGTCAATTAAAAAAAAGTATTATTATTTGCGAGCTATTTCTGTGTGGCAATGGACGTTTATCTGCGACCTCGTGTTTGAGTTAGTGGCCCGTGAGTTATAGGCACCATAAATTTAAAAAATGTATGTAATAATATGCAGTTAAAGTGTTGCCAAATATGTGGCAAATACCCCACAAATCTGTGTAGTATTGTTCGGTAACATATGCAAGTTAAAAAAAAAGTTTATTTATTTATTTACTTTCACATTCACGTTAAATTACAGGTAAAAAGGCAAGGTTTTGGGGACACTTAAGTTAAAAAAGGTAAAAGGGTGCGCATTTATAATTTTAGCTAAGATTTTCTCAGTTATTATTTCTTGCTAATGATGGGTACCTCCAGCCTGGGCCTACTTACTTATTGATGAACCTGATTTTTTCCTTTTCATCATAAAAAATAAAGCAAGCTTTAGACATTAAAACTGTGAAGTAGTTTTACACGAAATTTGTTATACTATTTTTGGAGATAAAAAATCCAACATGAAATTATATGGTCCCCGGCCCTCTTCCTCCACTTCTCTCTCTTCCTCTAAAGAGACCTTTTTTGTCTGCTAATAGAATTATGTCAATATACATAATATAATAATTAACGGGAAACGTGTACCTGGCCGTCCCCATAATAGATGGATCGGCGACCTAAAAAAGGTCACGGGAAGTCGCTGGATTCAAGTCTCTCGGGACCGGTCATTGAGGCATAGATGAGGATATGTCCAGCAGTGGACGTTTTCCCGTTGTTTGTAATGAAATCATAATTATTAACATAAACATGGCAATTTCATTACGATAAAAGTAATTCAATATGAGGCTATTTGTCGCTTTAACAAATTGATTAAAAAACGATCGAGGATTTGAAAACTGCTGAAATCACGGTCTGTTGTAATAATAAATACCGTCACCGGCTCCGGCTCGAGCCGTGTTTAATTTCCGACAAAAATCCGATTAAACGATTTTTATCGATGCTCGAGAAGCAATCTCAAAGAAAACACACAAATACCTTGGAATTATTCCACCAGATAACTTCCGTATGAAATCTTTCCCATTTGGAATGTCGCTTATAGAAAAGTTTTGTCATTTATTTCTACATAAAATCGTTGATAAATATTGTTATTGATTTTAGTGAGACACACGATATCTATACATATTTATTTGTAGATGTTCGGGAAAATTACGGCATATATAGCCATGGTAGCTCAGTTGGGTGGCGCGTCAGTCCTTGAACAATCTAAGTCTGGGTTCGATCCCTTAACAAAGAGTTCCAATTAGTTATTTTGAATAAAATTCATGTACGAATGATAAAAACCATTACCATTGACTTTTTTGGTGAATGAAACCATTGTGAGGAAACCTGCACACCCCTGAGAAGAAGAAGGCCCGCGTGGTGGACATATACACTCTCTGTAGGAGAGTAGGCCAGAGCCCCTGCAGTGGGGACAAATATAGGCTGTTCATAATGATGAATTTTGTATAGGATGTTTTTAATTAGTGCCCAATAAATAAATTCATGAGTTTTTCTCACATACTTTCCTTAGCATTTTGTTTGTGCAAATTGTTTTACGAGTTATTTCGCCTACGTGATACAATCCACGATAAGGGAATCCTCGGCAATGTACGCGGTGTAATGAAGGCGACTGAAGGCGATGAAGGCCTACGAAGGCGGTCGATATAAATAACTTAGTACATATGATCTACAGTTAAAATTCCGTCGAGGTGTGAGTCGTTCTCGCGCACCGAAATTTGTATATAAAAAAACTCGTAGATATTGCATATACCATTCAATTTAATCGACCGCTGTGTTTTTTTAAAATGAATTCCTAAAACATTGATATAGCTTTCCTATTATCTCATTTATATAAAAGAAAGTCGGGTTAGTTACACTATCCATAACTCAAGAACGGCTTGAACGGTTTTTATGATTTTTGGAATTTGTCTCCAGCCCGAACAGCAGAATAATTATAAATAATTAACTCGTTCAAAAAGAACTAGAAACTGACTTCAACTGCACTAAATGTCTACAGTGTTTATCCGCTAAAATGTTCACCCGTAGAGGTAGAATTATTTTCTCAAAAATAGCTGAATCAATTTCTATAATACTCGTAGTTATATGGAACCACCTCTGAAGTATGTTCTACCAAATAAAAAAACAGGTTTACCTAGTCAAAAGTTCTGAGGTAACAAACATAAAAAACATCAGTTGAATTGATAAACTCCTCCTTTTTTGAAGTCGGTTAAAATACCTGTGATAGCAGGCCTCGCTCTTCCATAAATACTTCATGTTATTTATACATATATTAAACAATTTAAACAAGATTGAAACAAGATTATTCTAAAATGATATGACACTAACAAATTGGAAACAATACCTAAATATAATTAATAAAAAAATAAAATTAATTTACGCGACAGACTGTAATATCTTATCTTATACTAATCGGTTCCAGTCATTCGTAGATAGATGACGCTAGTAATCGTCTAAATGGCGATATGTGTTGTCGCCACATGAACGACCTTCATATTACACTGCTTATTAAATCAGACTTGCCACAGAACCTACTTGTTCACCACTTGGGGGTTTCAGTTTTATTTTTCTTTAGACGAGAAATTAAAAGCGATACATAATACTATTTATTCATTTCAGGTCAAAAAGATCCCATTTAAGAAAAGTACACATCAATGTTTCTTGTTGTCAATCAATTGTTGTTTGTACATAGCTCATGAATAAATTTAGCCGTGCGTCGCACAGACTTGCAGTTGACAGAAACAATTTTTAAGGTTGTACTATTCATTAATTTGATTAAATTTATTATGAACACGAACTTTTCGTTCGTGGTATCGGCCAATTATAATACCTGGCGGTCATAACTCTTTTTTGATAATGAAGGATAGTCTATCCCAAGGAACCGTAATCTTATACTGTGTATAGGTTACTTTGTCATTTTCTGGTATTTTTACAATTTTCATGTCATTTTCTCCCATGTCTCTGATGAACTCGGATGGGTGCTCGCATGTCACTTCGCTACATATATGGCTGCAGTTCTGTTTGCTGCTTTTAGTTTACAGTTTGTCAAGTTCTTGACATTTCCTATAGAGTAATAACTGTTGCTAACTATTTCCAGAAATTATTTTTACGGCACCCGTGGATGATATTTCAAAAGCGAGTACAAAACCCCGATAAGATTGTAAAAATTCAAACACCTCCAATTCTTGTACTGCCGCTTGATTACTTAAGGACATTTTACTTTGAACGATCTCATCAATCTCGTTCGAGTTGTCGGTGCTAAGGGCGAGAATTGCGTAAGAGATTTTAGCCTTAATGTAATCGACCCGTTACCACTGGTACTCCAAGTGTATTAAAGCGTCGTACCGTTTAAGGAAATTTGTTTTTCCTTTTTTTTGCACAATTGATTCACACTTCCGGTTGGGTTGTATTTCACCTGAAGCTCCCACCGATCCGCAAGAAAGTGATGATCATCATTCATCATCATCAAAACGTCATCCGTTCGATATCACGACATTTGTTTGAAGTGTGCGGTCTGTGCCTGAAGGAAACCTACGAAAAAGCCGTTGACAGAAATCGAAAGCGTGGATAGAAAGCAAAGGAATGGAAGGATAGATTTATCTAGTCACGGCCTTCGGATTAAGCATCGAAGGAGGCTCTTTCTCTTAGTGGTTGATTCGATGCCGTGAAAAGTTCTTGAAAGATTATATTTTTACTTAAATTATAATATTTGAATTATTTACTTTAGGTTTTTACGTACCACTCAAGGTACAGTTAAGAAAATTAAGGAAATTTTCAACACGACACGGTCTTAATGGTGAGAAATTTCCATGCTAACGCCATAAGACTCGATAGCTTAGTTTTGCTGAAGCATTCATCCAGCACTGGCGAGAGACGCAGGTTTATTTAAAAAGAACATGAAATTGAGAATTAGTTATTAATTGGATTGTATTTAACTTTGCAAAATTTTATTTCCGTTTTTTTGAAGTTTTAGTCGTTTAGAATTTATTTAGTACAGTACAGTTTAGAAGTTAAGACAAAACCAAACCAATTTGTCTTATAGGAATTGGCTCAGACCACTTATGACATGGCGTGAATTCAAACGGTCCAATCAGCTTGCACTTGCGTCATGCATTCCATTCAACCCTCCCCCAATCAACTCCTTTGACTGAACTGTTTGTCGATAGGTGGGATTTGAGTGTTATTTAAATTGACAGTAAACCCAAACATAAATAAAAAGGTAATAATCTGTTTCTGTTATCATTCTGCTAAATAAATCATTGGTCGTTCAGGTGTAATACCAAGTGGAAGCTAATATAGAATCAAAGAAGATTATCTTTCGTTTGCACGCTATTTTCGTAGCTGAGTCTATCAAGTTCTCGCCACACCTGGGCTGCTCGTTTATCTGATGTACTGTCGCACAAACGAGAACTTTCAGCTGGAAACTTGGCCTGTCGTTTGACCTACATTATCTAAATACTTTGTAACTAGGTTCAGATTTCTTCCTTTTTCAATAACGTAAGTACATGAACTAGCTGTCGACCGGGACTGTTGCTTCGTCAGCGTGGACTTCAGAAACAACTTGTAGTGTTTAGATATGACAGGCCAGTGTGCAGCGCCTCATTAGGTTAAGGCTTCTAGGTAAGTATGCTTTCCATCAAACGGCCACAGCGCAAATAAACTTTACGTAAAATAATCACGTGGGAGCACTATTAGCACAAAATTAATGTAGTACTATATACAGAGCCGACGTTCACCTACCCTCACCTCCCCGCAAGAAACTGACACACAAACATGCGCGTGTATCCAAGCGTCTTCAGTTCGATGTGTGCTGATACCACGACATTTGTTCGAAGTGACCGGCCTGTGCCTGTGTAAAATCCATGCCCCAAGCTACGAGTGTTAAACGATTAAAGAACTAAGCTCTGAACTGATTCTACATCACAGACCGGCTACCGTGAAAAGTGCATAAAGTAGGGCATGGTATTCCTTGCCTGCCTTGCCTTAGTTAGTTCCAGGCCCTCACAACTTGATCTCCCCGCAATAAAGGAATAACAGAAGGGGGTGATCCAGCCGCGAACAATGTCTGCCGGGGCGTGAAGCGTGGCCCCGGGAGGACGCCTGGCTGCCCGGGACCGGGATCCGCTCGCTATACTGTGATCACCGCATCTTCCTGATTGCTGTATTACTGACGAACGCACTCTACAACTTGTTTGATTAAAATACTGAAAATTATATTAGCTACAATGTTTTTCGTCTGCCTTCACTTCCGAAATCTCCAGCATACTTTTACTTATGAGGCAAAAATCGGTTAGGTGCAATTTGCATAAATAAATAGGTGCCTGACAAAATTAACGAGCAATTTTTTTAAACATAGAAATAAGAATATAACGCGACGCGTATGTTATGCAATTTTAATAAGGTATAATTAAAACATTATACTACAATTTTCAGTTTTATATTTATATATTTGTGCTGTTTTTGTGTCCTTGCTTCTTGTCAAATTTCAGGGTTCTAGGTCAATGGGAAGTACGTAGCCTATAGGTTTTATGCGCTTTCAAGGGTAGTGGTGGAAAAAATTGGGTTGCGTTGCGATGAGATAGAAGTTTGTTTTTGAGGTTAAAGGGATTGGAAATGGAATTCTGAGAAAAAGGGTCTTGACAGACAGACAGTCGGACAACCCGGTGATTGTATAAGGTTTTCCTTTTGATGAACCTTAAAAATTTGCCTATGTCCATGCATTAGGCTGCATGCGAAACAAATTTCGTCAAGTTCGTCGCATACCAATCAGTCATAGATATAGGGGCAGACAGAAAGATTGACAGGCGTGTGATTCCAAAATGATTTCACGAGAAACCTATATTAATATTAAACTTACCTTTGTCCTTATAAATGGCAATGGATGCGTGCATGCTAATGTTTAGTTTTGACAAGGTAGCGTACTGAGACACTTTACTTTCCATTTTTTCTAAAATTACTTTGCGATTGGATTCTCGCATCTACATAATATATTAAATTCAGAGTCTGGAATACTGATTTTGTAAGACGAATATTATTAAGGATTTTTTCAACCACTTTCATTGACTAATGAGATACGAAAGTGCCTGACAAAGTTGTCGGCTTAATGCGCACCCAACGATGATTCCTTCGCGGACAGAATACAAATTATAATAAAACAGACATAACTCATAAATTATGGAAAAATTGTTAGCAATCAGAATTATTAAGAGGCTAACAACCCTCAGCGGATTCAAAGTCCGCAGAATGGAGACACTAGGCCTGCGAAACGACGACCTATTGAATTTTAATTAGCTTTAAGTAACAGTTTTCGCAACCCCCATCCCTTACACACCTAAAACCCCCGCGCCTTGTCTAAAAGAGACAACAATACCCACTTGTTTCGTCTTAAAGTTTACGAATTTGCACCGTGTGCGGGGGTTGTTAAGGAATTTTCGGATAGTCGTAAAGGAAAGTTTAAAGATTTGAATGTGTAATTTTTGGGGGAAGTTTTTAAGGCGGGTCTTAGAGTGTAAGTTGTTAAGGGCAATAGCTGTTATTAATATTCAATGAGCAATCATTTTAAGCTGCGTAAGGGTGGCCGGAGCGGAACGAATGGGGCCGGGGATGCGCCCTCATACAGATTGATTAAATTTCAGATGCAGAATGATTCGCGTTAAAATTGTGATTTCTCTTACCAGGCCATAACCGCCTACGTAGACCAGGAGCTCTATTTTTGATTCGCTCTACGCGCCGCGAGCGCTCGTTTTCTACTGATTTTCGTTCGACTTACGAAATTTGGTATTTTTGAATCGCTCTTCTGCAACGAGTGGTCGGGACCACTCTTTGCGGAGGCGAGCGATAGACTAAACGCCATCGTCGAACACTGACATTACCACTTATTGACTTCTATGTACTTTGCATTCCGTTTTACTTGCATGAATTACCGGTTTTATTTTTCTGCATAAAACGGATAAAATTAAACATTTAAAGTTATATGGCAACACCTGAGGCGAATGATTCAAAAATACGGTCAAACCTGTTTTCATGCGACTTGTAGTCGATCGTGACTTAAGTCGTGTGCGACGATGCTATGTCACACGAGCGAATCAAAAATAGAGCCCCTGAGGCTTCACAGTTTGACTGACCATTCTGAAGTTCCAGGTTCAATTCCCGCATTGGTTTAAATTTGTTTATTTATTTGATGCTCTATAAAAATCACTGGTCAGTTTGCTTAGTTATTAGGGTTTCGTACCCAATGCCATGCCAACGAGATCCTAGTTATAAGGCTTTGCTGAGAGTCTGTCACAGGACTATATATTTGGAATGCTAATAGGTAGACACTTGTAATTTCTAGAGTGTGAATTGATATAGCGTGGGCTTTTGCTGGATCTTGTTTTAAATTGGGTGCAGAGGTTGGAAGCCTTTTTAGTGTGAGTCTAACTCATATTTGTACGTTATTTTAAAAATAGATCTCATTCATTGTAAAAATAATTTGAGAGTTTTCTTGAAAGTGACGATGATTTCATCTATGCGCCAAATGCTTTGATATGGTGCTTGAATCTACCGTCTGTATTATGGCTTTACAGCTACTCAATCAAAAAAGATTACATTTCGAATAAAGAAACTGACAACCTTAATCAACTCTTTAAACAAACCTAACATGATCAACGTTTACGAACGGACCTTCATGCAAACTTCTCGTAAACTTTCACAGAAACTACTCGAAAAATCTAACGGTTGATTCGATTCAGTTCGGAAATCTGGAGAAAGTTAAGCAACTCGTTCACTTCATTTTATCTTTGGGAACCATTTTAGAGTTCTGCAATGGAATGGGGAAACTTACGTGAACGTATCAAAAGCTATTCGACCTTTTTACTTTGGAAGTTGCAGAGTGTGTCCCAAAATATTAACGTTCCGAGGAAAAAAATAATCCTGACAAATGATGCGTGTTAATACATCACTTCGGAGATTGAAATCGACGTGTTAACCTACTGACCTCATTATCATGGCGGATACTGGTTTAATACTTTATAAATAATTTGTTTTGTGTATTTGGAATTTATGTGCGAATGATAAACTCATTAGCTCAGTTGCGTTGATGTGCGCGTTATAGGTACTGGGGCTAAAGTAGGGAGGTCTTCGAAAGCTAAGCTTATCTTCTGTGCACAAAACTTGGCAACAGGCGTTGCAAAAGAAACACCATCCTTTTTCTATTGGTAGCCTGTATAGCCAGAGTTGTGTTGTGTTTACGGTTACAATCACCCACTGAGGCTGCTGGAGATGTCGCTGGTAAGTCTCTAACACTGTCAAATGCAAATGTGTTTCCCACAAAGCCACAAAATCAAAGGATTTATCTGCTAAATGGTCAATTTCACCTAAAAATCTTGAAATTAACCTGAAACTTTTTTCTAGTGCAGTTCTTTCTTGCAATAATATTATTCAATTTAATTTTAATAATGGCAACCAGGCGCGCGTGCGTGACTCAAGGTCGCAAGAAGTTGCTAGGCGCAAGTGGATGCTTCTCGGCTGTGAAGATGATGCTATAAACTACAATGTAACGCCTATATAATATTGTGTCAACTATACCCGAACCACACAAAATATACTAACACCCACTCATTTTTTACTTACATTACTCTCAAGAATAAAGAATTGCTCGAAAAGAAAAAAGCAGCACAGCGAACATTCCCAGCTGCCTTTTTTGCTACACCCTAATACAGAGCTACCTCTAGAAGTTATAACAGAAAGGGTAACCAATTCGCAAGGGTATCACTCATCAAAGGTACTGCTCGGCGTTTCTCTTTGTGGAGATGTAAACATAATTTAACTTGGAGTTAGTTGACTCTAGGTTAAAACAATTGCGATGGCGGCCTTCTACCTAGTTTCAGCTATAAATTATCTCTGTTTAAACTAGAGTAAGTACATTTTAAACGTAGTTTAAAACGAGTTCCGTATTTATAGTCTGTTTAAATTGTGTTTGAGACAGCATTGCGCGTGTTTTTATTACTGCGTCGTCAAAGGATTGTGGAAAATATATTTTGAATTTAAAGCGGACGATTCTTTAAGTTCTAAATGAAATTCGTTAAGGTTTTTGAGCTTAGGCACAATTTAATCATATTTTTTTTAAAGTATAATAATATATTTGGCTTTCATATCACCATAGTAAGCTAATGAGGCGATAGCTCTGCTGCCTTTCATATCGGAACACAACAGTGCTATTCAAACTGCTGGTGTCCCTCAGGGATCTGTTCTCTCTGCTACTCTATTTTTGCTGCACATCACGACCTGCTTATAATGCCCGGTATCTTTGGGTACGCAGATGACAGCACAGTAACGGAGAGCTATGTGTCCACCGCACAGGCCAGTAGTCTGAACACCCGTTCCCTCAGAGAGGAAATGGTAGAACGTGTTGAACTGACGCTGAAGGCCGTGTCCGATTGGGGCGAAGCCAATTCAGTTAGATTCAATGCGTCGAAGACACAGGCGTGTTCACAGCGAAGCGGAGTCCATTTCATCTTGCTCCATCCTTCCAAAATGTATCCATACCGTTAACAAACCGTCTCGAGCTCCTGGGATTAGAAATCGCGTCTGATCTCAATTTCGGGAGCTACATCGAGTCCATAGCAAAAACTGCGGCCAAAAAACTAGGCATCTTATCGAAGGTCAGGCGGTACTTCCAGCCATCACAGCTCTTGAGTCTATATTGCGCTCAAGTAAGATCATGCATGGAGTACCTCTGCCATCTTTGGGATGGTTCAGCTCGCTATCAACTAGCTGCTTTGGACTCGGTGGAGCGTCGAGCTATGAGACTGATAGGCAACGATACGCTACATAAGGCAAAGTTCCAAAGCCTCGAACATAGGCGTCAGGTTGCCTGCCTTTCGGTATTTTATAGGATACATTTTGGAGAGTGTGCGCAAGAGCTATTTTTGTTGATTCCACCTTCGCCGTTCAAGTACCGGTCAAACAGAAGAACGGCAGACCTTCACCCGTACACTGTAGATATTCCTACAGCTCGCACCAAGCGTTTCGCTTCCACATTTATCGTGCGTACTGCAAAAATATGGAATACACTACCGGTTTCCGTGTTCCCCGAAAATTACAACTTGGGAATCTTCAAAAGAAGAGTAAATAGGCACCTTCTAGACCAACACGTAACATCGTCGACCTCATCGTCACTTACCATCAGGTGAGATTGAGGTCAAGTGTTGGTCTATCTTTAATTTAAAAAAAAACTGCTGTTTGGCAGCAGACAGGTAACATGGTCGTAGCTAAGCAGGCTTACATAGAAAATGCGCTACCACCAACCCTCACGAACACGGAGGAGGCCAATGTTCATCGTACATTGGCTTACGCTTTATAGCAGGTATTTTTGATGTACATTTCGAGCTACGAATTATTAATTTAAAGTTAATCTCACTGTAAGATACACCTAATACCCTAAGCGAGTACCGTATTAACAGTCTCTTTGTTGTGAAGGCACTTCGTTCTTCTCAACACAATATCACGATAATTATTTCAGCACTATTATTGTACCAACAATATTACGAAAACTTCATTAACACGAAATTTCAATAAATCCGACTGTTGCCGACGCCGAACTTCTTAGAATAATTGTCTATGAAGTTTTTGTATTCTTTTGTTTTTTATACGTTTAGTTTTTGTTTTTACAGTACATTCATGGAACCCAAAAATGGTGGTTTTATTTAATATATTTTACGCCCGTAAATAATATTGGTGTCAGAAGTGGTGTATATTAAATAACATTGGTGTCAGAATTGGTGTATATTTGATGTGCTGGTGCAATATTGTGTTATAGTGCGCGGTAGTAGTGCGTTTTAATAGTTTTGTAGTGTAATATGGTGCTAACTCGAAGCCAAACAGGCGAAGCTGCAAAAGTGGAGCGCCCAGACGCTGTTGTTGAAGAGGCTCAAGCCTCAACTGCGGGACCTTCGGGTATCGCGGGGCCTATGGGTACAGTTGAAACGGCGGCCGCCGCCGGCGGCACGCCCTGTACGCCCGTCTCTTCTCGACCAGAATCCACAGCTAGTACTTCGTCTAGCACCATTGTAAAACAGCTTGCCGCTAAGGCGCGGCATGCGCGTCTCCTTGCAATAGCTGAAGAGGAGAAGGAGCGCGCTGAAGCCGCCGCTCGCACCGCCGAGCGCAAACGCGCCGTGGCGGAGCTAGAGCTGCAAGCGGAGCTTGCGGCCATTGAAGCCGCTTCTCGTGGAAGTCGCGCCTCCAGTCGAGCCAGGGTAGAGGATTGGTTAGACACGACACAAGTCATGTTTTCAGGTAACCACGGCGTGGAAATGAGCGAGCTAGCGTGCCCGCCATTAACATTGCCGTCTCCGCCCTCTGGCAGCGCCAATAAACACTCACTAAATAGAATAGGCACACAAACACAAACTTGTAACAAAAATAAAATACTAGATAGTGGTCAGGCTACACAAAATGAAGAGCAAGACTTCAAGGCCACCCTCGTGCAAATCCTCAAGAAGCTAACGGACAATAAGGTTGGTGATTGTTCTAAATCCTTAGATTCGCGCTTGCCGCTGTTCGATGGGCGACGAAGACTCAAAGGCGGCGTTCACTGCAGCAGGGAACTTAGCAAGGCTAAACGCTGCGCTTCGCGGCTCAGCACGTGAAACCGTTAGTAGTCTCATTATTTCTGCGCAAGATCCTGATCTCGTCATGATGGAGTTGCAGCGAAGGTTTGCACAACCAGAATTCATCATCATGCATGAAATAGCGTCGATACGTGCTCTACCCAAGCTACCCAATGAGGTTGGTAAAGAACTAAATATTTTCGCCTCTAAGGTTAGGAATTGCGTAGAGTCTATTAAACTGATGAAAAGAACAGAGTTTTTATCTTCACCAGAGCTCTACACTGCGGTGTTGGTAAAATTGACACCGTTGTTGAGAGCTCGATTTGTCGACTACGCAGCTCCTAAACTTAATAGTGGGAAAACCAAGATCGAGCTGATGGCAGAATATCTCTCTCAAGAGGTGAGTTTGCATCTGCAACTGGCTTTCATACCCGATTTGCATCTTGACAAACATAAATCAGACAAATGTGTCAAAATTCATTCTTTGAACGATGTCATTTTGAGTAAAGAGTTTGGTGATAAGGAGATTAAACATGTGAGTACGCAACGGTCTTCCTCTATATTCCCAGGCAAAACAGCGACATCTTTTCGAAAGTCCTCGAACTCTGTAGCTACTGTATGCTCCCTTTGTAAAGATGGTTGTCATTTTCTGATTGACTGTAAGAAATTTCTAGTTCTGAGCGTTGACGACAGGTGGCAGTATGTAGTTAATAATAAAATATGTAGGAAATGCCTTAGGCCCGCCTCTCACAACGTGTATACATGTAGGCGCATGCCTTATTGCAAGGCTCCTAGTTGTCATCGAGCTCGTAGTCATCACACGCTTCTTCATCGAGAACCAGAATGTTCTAATCACTTTGACTCTACATGTGTCCCATCTTCGTCTGTAGCACAGCCGAGTACTTCATTGAAGAAAGATTTCCCTGATGTGTCAGTGGCACATTCTTTCCCAGACTGCTCGCAGCTGTTGCCGGTGGTACTTAAGGTGGTACCTATCACAGTATCTGGTCCTCTAGGTAGCGTGGCTACGTACGCGCTGCTGGATGACGGTTCCACGGCAACACTAATAGATGAAGAAGTCGCAGCAGCTGTTGGTGCTCGGGGTCCTACTTCATCTATCAAGGTAAACTGCATAGGCGGTCTTTCAAAAGAATCTAAAATAAGTTTTGTCGATGTGACCGTAAAAGGTCAAAATAGTTCGGATTCACATGTGCTCAGAAATGCACGGGCTATTTCAAACCTGGGCATACGACCTCAGTCTATTTCTCTCGATGAAATTAAGGCTTTTACTCACTTGGCCGACATAGCACCTACGCTTTGTTACGAAAATGCAAAGCCTACAGTTTTGATCGGAGCCGATAACTGGCATCTTACGATTCCATTGTCAGTGCGTCGTGGTACTCGTCATCAACCGGTAGCAGTCGAAACTCTACTCGGTTGGGTCCTATTCGGTTACACTTCGAGTAAAACCGCTCCGGTCGACATTTTTAATCACGTAACAATGTCTCATAAAACTGAAAATTCTTTAGACGAACTTATAAAACAACATTACAGTCTGGACTCTATTGGCATTACAAAAAAAGACTTTCCCTCTGAAAACGACAAACGTGCGTTCAACATTTTGCAAAGAACTACATGTCGCTTAGATTCAGGTCGTTTTTCTACCGGTTTATTATGGTGTGCTGATAATTTGAATGTCCCGGATAGTTACAATTTAGCACTGTCGCGCTTTCGGTCTCTCGAAAGGAAGTTTGAAAAAGATCCAGTATACGCAAAATTATACCGCGATAACGTAAATAGCACTATTGAAAAGGGTTACGCTGAACTTTGTGATGCCCCACCGAATCCTGACGGTGTCAAATGGTATTTGCCGCACTTTGGTGTTATTCACCCTCAAAAAAAGAAGCTGCGGGTGGTACACGATGCCGCCGCCAGAGTTATGGGTGTTAGCCTTAACTCATTATTATTGGCCGGACCTGATCTATTGCAACCACTGCTGGGAATCCTAATGAGATTCAGGGAAGGTTTAGTGGCGCTTACAGCAGACATTAGGGAAATGTTTCCGCAGACCAGGATTAGGGTAGAGGATCGCGATGCGCAGAGATTTCTATGGCGTAATACATCAGAAGAGCCTCTGCGTGAATTTAGAATGTCCTCGATGATTTTTGGTGCTGTCTCAAGTCCCTTTACAGCAATTTACCTAAAAAATCTTAACGCTGAGGATCATAGGCATTTGTTCCCGCTGGCGGCTGAAGAGATCATCACTAACCACTACATGGATGATTATTTGGGTAGTCTAAATACTGTGGAGGAAGCAGCTCAGCTAGCTCACGACATTGTAGAGGTGCACTCTCGTGCTGGATTGGAGATGCGGTCGTGGGTCTCAAACTGCAAGCAAGCACTTTCACGGCTTTCCCCTGAAGCTCGGGCTCCCGAAGTTCGTGAAGTTTCTTTAGGGCCGTCCAGCGAGCGCGTTCGTGTTCTGGGTGTCACATGGAATATATGCGATGACTCTTTAGTTTTCTTACGAGACTTACGTGATCAACCAGATCTTTTTACGAAACGGTCCATGCTCTCACACTTAATGAAGGTTTATGATCCTCTAGGCTTTCTAACGCCAATAATTATCCGCGGACGCATTTTGTTTCAGCAGACCTGGAAATTGGTAGCTGACTGGGACTCTATCCTTCCGGAACGTTTTATAGAATTGTGGAAGTCATGGTTCCGAGACTTAGTGGATCTATCTGTCGGGTCTATTCCACGTTGTTACGTAGATTGTAATGATCCTTGCGAGATTCAGCTCCACGTTTTTGCCGACGCGAGTGAGCTTGCGTATGCTTGTGTGGCTTATTGGCGCTTTCAATACCTTGACAAAAGCATAAAGCTGGCTTTGATCGCTGGCAAGGCAAGACTTACTCCTTTGAAGCCAGTCTCTATTCCACGTTTGGAATTACAAGCAGCCCTTATTGCCACTCGCCTGGCAACTTATATCCTGGAAGCTCACAGATACACAGTCGCATCTACTGTCTTTTGGAGCGACAGTGTAACCGTACTGAGATGGCTTCGAAGTGATGCTCGAACATTTAAACCTTTTGTGGCCCATAGAGTGGGTGAAATTCTAGAGACAACAAAAGGACATCAATGGAGATATGTCCCAAGCTCTTTAAACGTTGCCGATGATGCTACCAAAACTAAATCTAAATTCGAAATTTCGTCACGTTGGTTTTCTGGCCCTGAATTTTTGACCAAAGCCGCGGCAACTTGGCCTAAGCTACCGTTCGATGAGCTCAACTTTCCACCTGTTCTGGATGAACTGAAACAAACAGAGCAGGTGGGAGTTATTGAAACCGCTGTATCGCTACCTTCACCGGTTGTGGCAGATATATCGCATTTTAGCGATTGGTTGCGTTTACTTCGCGCTACAGCTAGCATTTTTTTGGCTGCTAGATTATTTCGGCTTAATTTGGTTCAGACTATACCTCAAAATTACAAAATTCTAAATTCTTCTGATATGGATGAAGCGGAAAGAAACCTGCTCCTCAAGTCTCAACTGGATTCGTTTCGAGAAGAATATGAACACTTAAAATCAAGCTCTCCGTTTCCCAGCAGAAGTCCACTACGCAAATTGGACGTGACTATAGATGAAAACGGACTTCTAGTTTTATCCGGGAGGACTGCAGCTGTTCAAGTAAAATCTTTTCGACCAAATCCGATTGTATTAATTGCCAAGCATCCCGTCACGCAACTATTGATTGGCCATTATCATAGAAGATACGCTCACGCCAATATAGAAACAGTCGTAAACGAAATGCGTCAGAAATTTTACATTTTTGGATTGCGACCAGCTGTGCGGCGCTTTGTAAAAGCATGCTATTGGTGCAGGATACACAGAGGTTTGCCGTCTACTCCACCAATGGGAGATTTGCCTGCAGATCGTCTTGCCTTCGGCAGTAAGCCATTCACATTTACTGGCTTAGATTACTTTGGCCCTATCACTGTGACAATTGGACGGCGTAGAGAAAAGCGATACGTGGCTCTGTTTACCTGCCTAACGATTCGAGCGGTCCATTTGGAAGTTGTGAGTAGCCTTTCTTCAGATTCCGCAATTATGGCTTTACGTCGCTTCGTGGCCCGGCGCGGCTGTCCTACACGGATATATTCTGATAACGGCACAGCTTTTGTTGGAGCAGATACAACTCTCAAACATCTATATCAAGTGGATATGCAAACTGCAGCAAGTACATTACGTTTTGAGTGGCGCTTTATTCCCCCAGCCTCACCGTTCATGGGAGGATGCTGGGAGCGTCTCGTCCGTACCGTGAAGGTTGCGCTGAATGCGACGCTAAAGGAACGCTCACCTAGTGAAGAAGTTTTTTATACGCTTTTGTTAGAAGCGGAGGCGTTGGTAAATTCGCGGCCCTTAACGCACGTTTCCACGGAACCAAGCTCCGAAGAGTCCATCACACCGAACCATTTTTTGTTGGGGCAATCATCGCCATATTGGCCACTTGCTCGGGTCGATGACACAGATCTTATTCGAAGGGTAAATTGGCGTAAGGGGCTTCGCCTGGCGGATCATTTTTGGGCAAGATGGGTAAAGGAGTATTTGCCAATATTAACCCCTCGCCCGTCCGTCAACTCTGTGTCGTCGCCTCTTAAGGTAGGAGACGTTGTGCTGATAGCAGATGGCAACCTGCCACGCGGTGTGTGGCCTAGAGGTCGCGTCTCCAACGTCTACCCGGGCAAAGACAACGTAATTCGTGTCGCAGACGTGACTACAGCAGCTGGGGTGTTACGGCGCCCTACTAGGAAGCTCGTGGTGTTGGGCTCCTCACTTTAAATTCCCTCTAAATTTGTTCGGCGACGTCGCCTACTAAGTTGTGCGCTGCACGGGGCCCGCGATGTTGCCGACGCCGAACTTCTTAGAATAATTGTCTATGAAGTTTTTGTATTCTTTTGTTTTTTATACGTTTAGTTTTTGTTTTTACAGTACATTCATGGAACCCAAAAATGGTGGTTTTATTTAATATATTTTACGCCCGTAAATAACACCGACATTTTAACGACCGAAATCTTTCTCGAAAGTCTTTATAGTCCAAAATTCTTACTAATTAACGTTGAGTTTTAGATTTTTATGGAGTTACATCAAAAAAGGGTTAGCGGTTTATTACGGAAGCGTTAATAAAGCGGCGCGTTAACTTGTTTAATGCGTTTTAATGCGAATTCGGCAGTAAAAGAGGAATCGTTGTACAAGAAATTTACAAACAACAAGACTGATAATGGGCTAGAGTTCGGGGAGTAAAGGAAACGCTGAGATGTTTTATGCATTGTTTAGATCTATACGTGTTCACGGCGGAAACTTTTGTGGCCATTGTCTAAATCTTTTGTGTGAACCAGGCTTTAGAATTGAATAACTTCGTGTTGTCCTCCGGGGTCCTAAAAATAACTGGCGGCTTCTAGGACTATTTTTCAATTAGTTCTTGATTAAACCTTTAACCGCCTCCGTGGCCTAATGGCTGCACGAAATGACTAACAATACAAAAGCCCCGGATTCAATTTCCAACGAGGGTACTCTGGTTGCTAGGTCCGCCTGGCTAGCTACCACCAAACAGCCAAGTTAATATAATAAAATCTAGATAGTGATGTCATTTTAATTTGAAGTAAATATTCAAATCCCCCAAAGGTATTTTAATAAAACTCTTTGTTGTTACATATTTTCGGAATTTTATTTTGAATCGAATAAGAATTCCTTGTGGTTCTTGGTCAAAAAGTTTGGGATTAAAATGTTACTGGCACAAAATACACGGACAAACAATGTTTAAAATAATTCTGTAAGTAAAGACGGTAAACCGGCGGTAGATTACATCCTGTTAATCTTTGAAGTTGAAACCAATTAGGGTCCAACGAAAAACAAACAGATCTTCGCGAATCTACGTGACCTAAGCAAATATCAGGCAAGCTCTTTGAAACTTTGTCATGGATCTAGCCCTACTTCATAGATTGCTTTGGACTCTATATGAGGGCAATTGCCATGATCACAGTAACACAGCGTACGATTAGATGCTGCTTCCAATTTCCTGAACAGTTTTCCCTTAGTCGCTTTTCACGACACCGGCCGGATGACATGGTGTCGTCCTATTCTATAGCCGTGACTCAGTTCACGGCAGTCCCTACGACTACATTCCGGCTTCATCATCAGACCCTGGGCACAACAAAGTTTCAGTATTGGTCCAGACAAATCAAACGAGCGCAAACACGAAGGGTTTATAACGTATAGTTTAAGAGTTCTTAAGGTCTACGTCAGTCTTTAGTATCAGAACAGACACTTTTGTCATTGTAACTATGTGTCAAAATTAAACTCAATAGAAAATGAGGCAGTGGGCCTTAGTCAGCTTCAAAGATTTGATGCTGAACTTATATTGAAGATCGTGGGTGGATAAACAAAATTATAAAGGATCCATCATAGATCGGTATCATGAGATGACTTGACATAACCGATCGCAGTAACACTTTGTTGATTCGGCAATCTCACGCAGTCTCATCTCTTATGATTTTTCTGGTTTCATTTCATGGTGTGCCCCTATTATAAACCCGAGACCGCACGGTAACTAAAGCCTTCAGCACTCGTGAATTACAAATAATCGTTTTTAATTGGGTACTCTGGGACCAGCTCTCACAGATTACTGGACACGTAAACCTGTTAATCTTTAAAGTACAAATAAATATGCGATCACAAAAGACTAGTGAGCCTGAATAAACATGGACGATCCTCGTTAAAACTGTATCACTCAAACTACCTTAATTACTGTGAAGAAGATTCAGTTTGTTTTTCTTGAGGATAGATAAACAGCGTTTTAGCCGTCTGAGCTATAATTCAGGAGTCTCCTTGGTGCTGTCTAGTGTTCTAAAAATAGGATATTTGAAACAAAAAAAATGAGATTGACGTGACGACATCTTGTTTTGTTTTTTGCAGCGGGGAAGAGAAGCGTTTGTAATTGCGATGCACTTAAGAGGCTTTGTTGGTTAGACCACGTGGCCGCGTTCAAATTTGGATTGTTTTGTAGCTGTCCCTATCCGAGCCCTATCCTACCCGAGCGCGTACGGTGAGACAGCATACACTACGCGAAGTTATCCACCCGTTATTTGGATGTTTCGTAGTCCAGGGATCATTTGAAGGATACAGTATATTATGTAACCATTTTTTTAATACAGTATACTAATGACATTTCAGATGTCGGTGGTTTTTCCAAATTGTTCTAAATTGATTCGTACTCTTGTAAAACAGGTTCAAAGTTGGGGCTTTTTATGACCGTAAAATACAATTATTTGACGCCCTGTAACTCGGGAAGTATATATTTAAACGAAAATCTGACTCACCACCGACACAGATATTTGTTTCTAGATTGTGTCTTGAAAATTCCATAGATTTTCATAGCTTAATACTCAAAATATGACTGGACTACGTTTGTATGGGCGCTAAAGTTCGTTAGCTTAGATATTGTCTCCATTTTTACAAGCCACCAACCAGACAGAGTTTTTATGCGTTTTTTTCTTCGCATTATTCGACGCTAAATATATTCGCTAATTTCACACACTCAGGCATAAGCGTCTTGGTTATTTGGTGAAGCGGTCTAGACGCAAAATAGTCATTCACTGGGTTTGAATTCCGGCGGGAAACAAGGTTTTAATTTTGTGTTTAAAAAAATATTTTACTAGCTTCTGTCCACGGCTTCACCCGCATTGAATTAGGATTTATCCCATAGGAACTATTACATAACAAATATCAAACAGACTGATTTCACGTCAGCAAATAACTATTTGAATATTATTCATACTACAAGTCTAAAATCGAGATAGAATATGGGCGTAAGAGGGTTCAAGATTCTCATACCTGCCAAATATACACAAAAATACATAAACTTCACTCTAATTTTTCATATAATAGATAGGGTCCCTAACTTCATCCCCTTTTAGGAGATGATTATTGAAAAATTCGAAAATACGTACTATTAATTTTTATCAATAAGGCTGACTTTCATACTATTGACTTCGAAAACAACTGAGTTCCCATACACACTTTCAACTCGTTTTCACCCCCATAAAAATATGTGGAAACACGTATTTCTTTGTTTCTACTCTAGCCAGTTATCAATTTTCTTACAAGTATCTTCAAAAATGACGAACTCAAATTTAAATTTGCATCCCTGATTTCACCCTTTAGGGGTAGATTTAAAAAAAACACTTAAAACGTCACCCTTAATTGTGGTTCATAAGACCGAGTATAAATTTTCATGTTGTTGACTACAAAAACATCAGAGTTATCATACAAAATTTCTTCCCCTTTCCACCACCATTAATCTGTGGACCACGTATTTCTTTGTTTCAAGTCTAGCCACTTACCAATTTTTATGGCATTATCTTAAAAAATGACGAACTTATTAGTTCTGAAATTCGCCAATAGAGGGCGCTGTTCAAAAATCGCCTCCAGATGGCGCTGCAATCAGTTCCAAAATTTGCCGATAGAGGGCGATGTTCAAACACATTCTATTTAATGATGAGGGTCTGATGACGGAGCCGATGGATGTGAAGTGGCATTCTTCAAGGCCTACAAGTAATACCTTGAGTTTGTACTCTATATATATCTTTGATTTGACTTGTCCTTTTTATTCCATTAGTGACAAGAGCGTGGTTAGTGTTTTGAACTAAATGTTTTATTCACATAGAGAGTTTCCGTTAACTAATTTCTGGAGACCACGCAAACGAAGTCCCAGACGAATTCTATAATATAGTACTCTCGTACATTAAAATTTTCAATCCTAACGTAAATTTGTTTTGGGAATCAATCAAACTTTTCTACGCTTTGCGACACCCACCTTGTGTTGGAACATTTTCATACATATATCCATAATAATGAGTTTGCAATTGGTCTTCATCTTACTTGAAGATAAGTTATGGTAATTCCGTTTGGATGGAAAGCAGGCTCACACAGAAGCCTCATTAACGAGGCCATGACCCTGTGAATCCGCAACATTCGGGTTATGAGCAGAGAAGCAACGGAAGCGGTAAAACTTCAACTCTCCGAATTCAGTACTTTTTTAAAAGCGAATCACAAACAAACAAGGTACAAGTGTCTGAACATTCTTAGCCTTGGATACTGTACCCGGCTCAATTGAGATAACGAGCCCTCTCAAACAAATTAACTACGATAACGGGAGTTCCGCAGGGAACTTGCAGAATTAGGGGTGACATCCGAGAGATTGTTCAAGTAGGTCAAAAAGTTTCGATGCTGAGCCAGCGTGGAACTCAGGGGGGTTTAGCGAGCGGGGTTAGGGCGGTCCGTTATAGTTTTTTAAAATCCGGAATGGGCTTGTCCTTGTCTTTCATGACACCTGATGGTAAGTCACGGCAAAGCTGTAGGGAATGGGCACTGTTTGACGATCAAAACATCGATGTATTTTTTGTTATTTGATTTTTATTGCTGTGTTTAGGCGGCTCTCTGACGGATATATTTACAAAGAAAACATATAACACTGCCCTTTTTCGCCGCAGGTTAATAAATGTATGAAATTGCCTAAAACATCAAATACACTACCATCTAAAGTAAACAGTGAGAAGCAATTTTAAATCTAATGTTTGGCAAGTGATTGTTTGACATTCGCAAAGAAGTCAGTACGATATAGTAAAATGGTTAGAAATAAGCTAGTGTAATAAGGGGTCTTAATACTTTCGTTCAGTTTGTCCGTCAGTTTGATTTCGGATCTTTTGCTTTTTTCAGTCTTTTTTTCGTCTGAATATCCATCTTTTCTTTCTTCATTTGTTTGTTTATCGGGAAACTTATAAAGGGCCATCATCTTACTAGATAGATTGATGGTCTGTTCAATATCATATGGAGCCGCTGGATGCAACCGTCTCGGGGATGGAGCCATGTATGTTCAGAAGAGAACATTTCCGGACTGATTATGATAATTTGTTTGTTTTATGGAGAAAACTAAAGTGTCAATGGTTAACATGAGCCATTCGTAGACTGCTACGACAAGTGTTATAATATTATTTGCTACGATGTTCTACGACGAACATACTACGACATTATATGTTTTGATTGCTACGCAGGCTGGTTAGATATAAGTAAGATGTCAGTGGCAAACAAAAGGACGCTGGCGCCTACCTGCTAAAATTTTCCCTTAATTCTTCTACAATACCATCACCTATCCTTATCCCGCTACTGAATCGTGTTCGTATACTTAAACCCACGGTATGGTCGTAGGTACTAGTTTTTACATCTGACCCGTCAACATAGAGGGGAAACTGGACCATTTTTTGGTGTTGGGTGTAGGTGTGTAGTGAGTAGCCAACAAATGTTAAATGTTCTTCAAGACGCTCGAAGGCGAATTTGGCTTACTGACTGCTGTCAAAGACAACAAGGGTTCCTAGGTTATTGTGCCTACCAAAGCACGGAAACTGTTAGAATTCAAACATAGCGGTCACCCATCCACTGACTGACCACGACGAATGTTGCTTAATCTGCATGATTGTAACCGACCTGCAAGCATCGCTAGGTTATGAACGTTTCTACAACTTCTATAACTAATTACAACACTTTCGAAAGCAAATGGATATTAATACTATATTCTAACATGATTTAACTATAAAATTTCGAGATATTAATTATTGAAAAGTGAATTTCAACGTTACACTCAAAGCTGAGTAAAACTCTACAACGCAAAGGTGACAGCCCTACAGCGGAATTAAGACACAAATTGTTTTTAAAACAGTTTTTGTGAAGTAAAATCGGGTGAGGGCATTGATTTACAATTCAAGACCGCCTCTAGTGCCACTAAATAAATATGTCAATTATTGTATTTCGGACGAGAAGATATGCCGTAACTTCCCGAACGCTGCCCAACCGAGTTGGATTCTTCGGTTGAGCTCTTTGTCGAAACGTGGTCCTATACTGTGGATGGAATAAACAAGCTCAAAGTCACTCAGCGAGCAATGGAACGAGCTATGCTCGGAATTTCTCTAGGTGATAAAATCCGGAATGAGGAAATCCGTAGACGAACAAAGGTCACCGACATAGCTCTGCGAATCAGTGAGCTGAAGTGGCAATGGGCAGGCCACATCGCTCGAAGAACTGATAACCGGTGGGGAGTAAAGGTTCTCGAGTGGCGACCACGTACCGGGAAACGTCTACCGGGTCGTCCCCCCACTAGATGGACCGACGACCTGGTTAACCTGGACCTTGGTCGCGGGGAGTCGCTGGATGCAGATGTCTTGGAACCGGTCTATGTGGCGTGCCATGAAGGAGGCCTATGTCCAGCAGAAGACGTTTCCCGGCTGATGATGATTAGTATAAAGTCCTACTTTACCCCTGCGGAATGTGCTAATGAGCAAATACTAAGTTAAGTATTCTGTGACATCGACTTGTGATCCGCTCAATTTCTATTCGTCGGTGTAAAATATATCGATTAGGATTAATTTAGTGGAAAAAAGATGTAGTTGTTTTAAGGACTAATCAAATCTGACTGCGATCAACAACCCATATGACCGGCGCAGCGTAGTTCTGGAGGTAGTTTTATGTAAGAGGCTCAGGTTTGACCATTAACTTATCGTGTGACAGAAAAAAATAAAATTGTGACGTATTCATAGTTTGAGTAAGTCAGTGAGCGGAGGTGTGTTGGTGGGATTAGCCGAAGCACGTTTCATTTGGATTTAAAGAGTTTCGAATAGATTTGTTCTCTCGCAACGTCAGCTTCAAACTCGATTAGAATCATTCTGAAACACCTACCTAGCGAGAACTGTTCAGACCCGACTCGTATTGTTGTGACGCGAGTTTTTACAATTCGTATTATAGGTACTTTTATAATTCATAATTTTATAAATACTATTTATATAAAACGTATTTATCGAATAAGCATTTGATGTGAGTTTCGTTAAATTGAACTGCATTTTTATTGGTAATTGTAACTGATTTGAGCTTTTACATGTTTTTTGCTTGAGAAGCTTGGTGTCATGTATGATTTGTCTGGAAACATGTACACTCCTGAGAACAAATTCAAAAGTGTGTGTGTTAAGTGAATCAATCAATCCTCACTGAATATTTAGACAGGTGCTGTGTTGGATATAATTTCTTAGCAAGGTTTCTGATGTACAAAAAATACTGCTTCTTGCCAAATATCATACTAGCTCAGCGGGAAGTACGCAAAAGTTTTGTTGAGTGAGTTTGCGACATGTAGAGTCAAAGTTTTTTACACCTTCAAGGGATCCTTTTTACACCTTACTATTTGATATTATACCGCTACACGTTCCTGATTTAAATGGACTTGCCCGACAACCAGACGGAAGTAAAATCAAGCATAAAAATTAATGGTATGATAACGTAGTTTATCGGAATATGGACGCGGTTTTCTTTTTTTATTTTGAGGTGAGGAAAGCTAAAAGAATTCAGTAATTCGTACACAGTTATATCAAAAAATCCTCTAAATTTTTCCAGTCAAACTGCGAAAGCATGTTGTAGGTGACAGACTGGTTTTCTAATCTATTGTTAGTCAAAAC
This sequence comes from Carcina quercana, assembly GCA_910589575.2. Lineage (NCBI taxonomy): Eukaryota > Metazoa > Arthropoda > Insecta > Lepidoptera > Depressariidae > Carcina > Carcina quercana. The sequence continues at coordinate 11,913,836 of OU342444.1, forward strand.
ACTATACAACTTACAATAACTTACAAGATACATTCATTATAGTTTGTTTGAGTGTCGATCAAAGACTTTCAAAATACATAATATAAATCTCTTTTGTTTTGATATATTAATAACAGGATAATTTAATTTTTAGACATTGAGGGCCTTGGTCTTCTCCCCAAACAATTTTTTTGCTTCCCTTATTATTTTTCCTTCTTGTTTAGCTATTTATTGCATTTATAATTTTATTTTGATGGTCTTTCGTGTAAAATAAAGTCGTTTATACAATAGATGATGAGATGCGATTCACTAAGGCCATCCTTACAATGTCGTGTTTCAATGACGTCAATAAATAACCAATGACGTCATCAAAGACATCTGTGACCGGTGAGGTTGTAAGAATGTTTGACTTTTCTTTTATAATATAACTTTGTATAATGGACTGAATAGGTTTATTGAATAAAACATTCATCATTATTAAAGTCGGTATTCGTTTCATTTCTTTCCTCCGCGAACGTCGCGTCGATTCAAACGAACACAACTTCTGCCATACTTTAGAAAGTTTCTAAACTAAAATTGAAATAGATGTTCTGCTAACTCTAATAAATTCTGTAAGGTGGGTACAGATTTGCTTCGAATCAAAACTATTTCGACAAACGACAGTCGTTCATCGTGAGAAAGCCTGGTGGTTCTGTCTTTAGATTAGAAGCAGCTGGTAAATGACACTTAATTGTAGCACTATTTTATAAATATTTAAAAAAAGTTACTAAGAATATTACTATACTATACTATTATACTACATAATAAATAAAATTCAAAAACTCAACTAAGCAATTTAAAAAAAAATACTAACTTATTTTTTTTTACTTTACTTATCCTCGTAATCAAGTCACTAAAACTGGAACAGCGAGGCCTAATACAAATATTTCAATATTTAAAAGGTAGTCTCTACTAATATTTTATGTAAACATATATATGAGTTTGTATAAACAAATCATTTTTGCTTTATTTATTTAATAAAAAATAACATCATCATCAGCCGGGAAACGTCCACTGCGGTACGCCACATCGACCGGTCCCGAGCCACCTTCATCCAGTGACTCCCTGCGACTCTAACCAGGTCGTCGGTCCATATAGTGGTCCATCTAGGGGACGGCCTGGTAGACGTTTTCCGGTACAAATAACATGAAACAATTTATTTGTGAAATTTAACTTAAGGTGAATTTTCTTAATGGAAGCTAAAATGTACATAAAATTTAAAGCAGCAACGTTTGTTAGTAGCGCCATGTAAGTGTATTGTCGCAAATGTTCGAGGTCCAACGATACAGTCTAGTCTAGACGCACCTCTATATCGCGTCTCAGTCAACTTTCATTTCAAAGATTTCAAAGCGGAATTATGTCACAAACATGTATTTCTGGATCTGCCTTTTATTATAATATACAGCAGTTGATTGTAAGTTGTTCATTCGCATGAATTGGAGATCACTGTAATTTGTTGTTGATAAAACATAGCCTTGAAAACCTGAAGTCCAGCCAATGTACACCACTTGTTCGTATCCTCGTGTCTCATATTCATGGTTGCAAACAGCTGAAATTTAATTATACTAAAGCATGTCCATTGTACCGGTAGATACAACAAATAGAAGTGTTTACAAAACAGAGAGCAAAGTAGCATCAAACAAGTAGCAAGTGGATTGTTTCTTCAAACAGACAGCGCGGCGCGGGAGACGTGAAATTTGTATTTAATTTCCGATAAGCTTTGTTAGTGATCCTTTGACAGAGCATGCGGAGAGAGACAACGTTGGGAGATTTAATATAGTTGAAGGCATTACATTTATTACGTTTACAAGAATAGGTGGTAATAATAATAATAATAATATAGCGTTTTATTCAGATCACTTTTCACATTTCACATTTGATTCTTATGTAACGAACTAACATTGAAATCTTATATTGAATAAACAATTTAATCTAATATTTGTTGCTTCGTTGTCTTTCCTAAATCTGCTTGCCATTCGGCATAGGCCTCCTCCAACCTTTTCCATTCCTTTCTTTCTTGAGCCACTCTGTTCCATGTGACTCCTGCCACTTGTCTAACATCATCGTCCCACCTTTTCTGTGGTCGACCTCTCTTTCTCTTGCCTTCCCTTGGGTACCACCATGTCACCTTTTTGCTCCATTTTTCGTGTCCTCTTGCCATGTGGCCAGCCCATCGCCATTTGAGTCTTTTGATTTTGTTTATTACATCGGTAGTTTTTGTTTTGTTTCTAATGAGGACTCTTTTTACTCTGTCAGACTTTCTAATATTTAGCATACTCCTTTCCATGGCATACTGGCAAGTTGCTAGTTTGTTTAAGGTACCGTATTTTTATTCAGTTTGAGATATATTTTTTCTTGACATTTGCTGCCCACACTAGTTTCTGCCAGCAGTTCATCTGCTAGTTGCTGCTCACGATTTTTCTACAGTTGCTACCCGCAGTTTATTGGGATTTCTTAGTAAACCAGAAACCCTTATATGATTATTACCCGCGGACGAAGCTGTGAAGAAAAAAACTAGTCCATTCGCTCGTCAAGGTCTCCGCTATATGTAAAGAGACCGAACCGATGTTATTAACTTGAAATAAAGTTCATTTTCCCGACTAAGTTGGTCAAGGTATTTTTAATGATTACTTAAAAACTTTACTGTATAAAGTCATCGCATGGGTTTTCTTTGAAACAAATTCCTGTCTACCCACTTGGCCTAGTGACTCCTATATCTATTCCTTTTCAAATAAAAATATTTTTTCAAAATTATTTCATTTGCGGCATCTGTGGGTATTTACGTTTAAAGAATTTATTTCTCTATAAAGAAATTTAAATTTCACTTAAAACTACTGTAATCACAAATTTCTCACAACTATTTCAATCATCCTTAGTTCTTAAATTTTGATATATTATACTACACATGTAACTTGTGAGTAGGACAGATAGATAAAATTGTATACAAAACAGGGATTCGTCTCCCTTACGGCACTGAAACCAATAAACAGATGTGAGCGAACCCAATCCCTTACCGATCTCTTAGTTCTAAGTATCTTTTATTTATACAAATATCCTTTAAGCTTTGAAGTCCACCTTCAAGTGAAGACGTCAGACCACCGCTGGGTTCCTGGTATTGTAAGAGCAACCAGCTGGTTAACGTCACAAAGAGTTGGTAAACAAATAATTGGACCAATCGCACACAACTGCCGCTTATAAGAAACGTGGCACAATACTGTGTTTATTGGACGCTGCGCGGTGGTGCAAGAGGGAAGAGGGTGGCGATATAGTTTAATATCTCAACACAGACGGACGGACAGCGGTGTCTTAGTAATAGGGTCCTGTTGGTTAGCCTTTAGATACGGAACCCTAAAAAAAGACAATGTTTCCTCTATTCAGACAAGGTCCATAAATGGGACCTCTAATCGGACCGGGAGACGCGGGGTGGGACGGCCTCCAGCCCGCTGGTCTGACGACCTTAAGAAGATAGCGGGAAACGAGTGGATGAGGACGATGGAGGACCGGAAGGAGTGGCGCACGTTGGGAGAGGCCTATCTTCAGCAGTGGAGAGACACGGGCTGATAAGTCAAGTCAAGACATAAATGGGTCATATTATTCTGTAACATCTACTGACTAAACATATGGAATGCAACAAACAAATTGATTATTTCTTCATAAATTATACTGCTTCAACGAAACGTGTTTCGTCACACCTCTATACCAATTTGTAGAGAGTGTTTTAGCACCGCGTGGCTAGAATCACTTTTCGACATGTTATATTAGAAAGAGTATAAGTGACAAGACCTCGGTGATAAGATAATTAATTAATATAATAATAATTTAACTTGCACCATATCTACAATACAACTGTTTACATGCCGGCCGGCCGCGGCGCGTGCGCACTGCGTATACCGGGATCACATTATCGGACCTGTGAATGGACAATTCCAGTGTTGAAGTGAAACCAATTATGTTACACTCAACACCGTTCGTTTTATTTCTTTTGTAAACTGATGCTTTAGAAAATAGCTTGACTTTTTCAGGGTTTCAGACGATTACTGGCTCTGAAAAACGTTCCAAATCGATGTTGATCCCCATGGTAAGTGCTTATTCGATCGGGATGAAAATAGTCTAATAGTAAAATGTCACAAAGTGATGTTTCACAATGTATCCACCGGGAATCGAACTTGGACCTGTGCGTGTGTTGCGCGTCTAAGTCTAACGTCCAGACAACTGCGCCACGGAGGCCGTATAATCTGTTTTATAATTAAAGGTAAACTAATTTTAAAAGGCCTAGAATCTCAAATATTTCCAACAATAAATAGATTTGCCAAAAAATTGAATCCTAAAAGGTGAAATACTCGTATAAAACCTAAATGGGCAAAACGTCCCTAGATATACAACCTGAATGGCCTTCCCTAGATAAGGCACAATGGAAAGGCTGTAGAAAAACCGGTGTAGGCGGCGTGAAAAGAAAGGCTTATAACCGAGCCCGTCTGTCCTCGATATTCCGCGTCCTCTGTTGGCCATTGTATGAAATAATTGGATGTACTTTTTGCCGACATATATATCCCGGTGTAGAGAAATGACGTCATTTCTAAATATGTACTCCAATCTTTAGCTTTTTGTATAAATTGGGTTTGCATTGGGATTTCTTTTCATGGCCGTATGATAATGCTGTAAAGGAAGTCGACATACACTTCAGATGCCTTATTTATTGAGCCACGCGTGCAGATATGTTATACGATCCTATATCGGTATCTGAAGTCAATCCGGTAAGTTAAATGTACGTCGCGACCACTGGTGCGCGTCGCCTCTTCACGAGGAGCTATGGCTGACGCTGTCCCCAGCCGCGGGCGCTGCCACCGCGCACCCTCCCCGTGGCCTGACGACGACGCAGCAACACCCTCCGACCCCCATTCACATTGCCATAGCATACTTTCCACACAATGATAATCACAGTAGCTCATTACAAACATTTCTAGACAATGCATCCTTTTTAATCCAAAACAATCCAGATGACATTTTTATTCTGATTGGTGATTTTAATGTGACCAATGCTTCATGGTATACCACAGCGGACAATCAATGCCTGCACTTACAAACAAGTGATGACAATACAGTGCGCGTTCTGTCAGACTTTCTTGCTCTTTCTGGACTTCAACAATATAATTCGGAAACGAATACAAATAACCGTATTCTCGATTTAGTCATGACCAATTCTACCTGCGATCTTTCAGCTTGTTCCTCACCTCTCACGACTGAAGATCTACACCATAGGTCATTAGATATCACCTTAAAACTTCAGCTCTCCTCGTATCTGCCACAATTGCCTTTAAACACTTCTAAGAAACCTATTTTTCTTCGAGGAGACTTCGAGGAGATCCGTAAAGGTTTGTTAGAAGCTGATTGGTCTAAACTTATAGCGCTGGATACAGAAAACTCTGTCACTTATCTTTACTCTGTTATAAACAGACTTATATTGAAACATATCCCGCACAAAAATATTAATAATAACAATAGTTATCCTCCATGGTTTTCCCGGACCCTCATAAAAACTAGAAAGGAGAAACTTCGGGTTCATAAACGCTGGAAAACTTATGACAATCCATTAGACTATAGAGAATTTGCTTTTCTAAGGAAAAAAGAACATAAGATGGAATCTGAATGTTATAATAATTTTATATCAATGGCTGAAGATAAAATTAAATCCTCCCCCAAATTTTTCTGGTCTTTTATCAAATCGAAGCGGCCAGTTAATAGTATACCTGATAAATTGTCTCACAATGGTGTAACCGCTACAGATGGGGATGAAATAAGTAATCTTCTTAATGAATATTTCAATTCTGTCTTCGTCCCTGATCTGCCCATCACCCCTCATATGAATTACTCTACTGACAGCCTTATTAATTTGTGTTCTGTTGAGTTCACCGAGGAAAATGTCTTTAAATTACTAAGTCAGGTCGATGTCTGTAAAGGTGGTGGAACTGATCTTATTCATCCCCTGTTCATACGCAACTGTGCTCGAGAACTTGCTAATCCAATCACACAAATTTTTAGAAAGTCAATTTCAGAAGGCATTTTCCCCTCCACCTGGAAAAATGCTCTTGTTACACCAATCTTCAAAGGTGGTGATGCGCACCTAGCACAAAACTACAGACCTATCTCCAAATTAAATATCTTAGGCAAAATATGTGAAAAAATAGTTTGCGAACAGATTTATTCCTCTGTTTATCAACACATTTCTATAAATCAACATGGCTTTTGTAGTGGGAGGAGTGTTGATACCAACCTTCTTACATTCACTGACTTCATTACAAACAAAATAGAATCAGGCTGGCAGGTGGATGCTGTGTATACTGACTTCTCTAAATGTTTTGACAAAATAAATCATAACAACCTAATAATTAAACTTGAGTGCCTCGGTATTCACGGCGACCTCCTGCGTTGGATTAAATCCTACTTATCCAATCGCAGTCAGGCTGTAGCTGTAAAAGGATTCTGCTCTAGGTTCCTTCCTGTGCCCTCTGGCGTCCCTCAGGGCTCACACTTGGGTCCCCTGCTCTTCATTTTATATGTCAACGACATGAGCTCCTGTTTTACCAACTCACAGCATCTAGTCTATGCAGACGATACAAAAATTTACAGAGCCATCGCCTCTGAATCTGACTGTACAGACCTTCAGCGTGACCTCAATAGATTCTATCACTACTGTCGTGACAATCATCTCTTCTTAAACTTGGACAAATGCTTTGTAATTAGTTTTTCCCGTAAAAATAATCCTATTATACACAATTACAAAATCGAAAATAGAGATATTACGAGAGTAACATCTATTAGGGATCTAGGTGTTACTCTTGACTCCCAGCTCTCGTTCAACCTGCACATTGATAGTATTTGCAATAAAGCCTACAAAAATCTTGGCATGATTCTTCGTTTAGGACAGCCCTTTAAGCGTCCTTTGACCTATAAAATCCTTTTCTATGCGTTTGTAAGAAGTATATTAGAGTTTGGCTCTGTTGTATGGTCTCCACAATACCAGGTACACAAAGATCGCATAGAGAGGATACAAAACATCTTCCTAAAGGCACTCAGCTACAGAACAGGAACATTTCATGATAACTCCGTTGAAGCAGCAAGACATCATAACATGCTATCCCTAAACAAAAGAAGGACTTATTTGGATGCAATATTTTTCTTTAAAATACTTAAAAACATTACCAACTGTCCCAATCTCCTACAAAATATATTTTACAAAATCCCCCACCCTTCCCTACGGCCAGCACACACTCTCTTTCACGTAAGCTTCGCGCGTACCAATTATGCTAAAAACACGTTTTTCAGACGAGTTTCCAAACATTATAATGAGCACCTTAGTGGAATAGACCCGTTCATAAGCTCCATATCCCAATTTAAAAAATTTGTAAAATCCAAGCTGTAGTAATTGTTTTATATAACTCATATTAACATACTGTATGTGTTTGTTGTTTAAATAGTAATTTTAATATATTAGTAGACTGAATATTATGTATCAACGCTTGTACCGAGTAGATCAAACGTATCGAAAAATGAACCTCCAGGTCTTTTTGTGTATAAAATGTTTATATAATTTTTTGTAAACGACTGTTTGTGTTCTGAATAAATAATAATAAATAATAAAAAAAAAAGTATGGAAAAAGTAATTTTATGCTTTTCGCTATCTTTTATACCCGCACTCACTGCATGGCGCTGGGCGATCGGGCTTCACTCGGCCGTCCTCCCATCAGTAGGTGACCTTATAGGTGGTTGATTTTCGATATAGCGCTATCTCCCATTTACCATGGGGGGGGGGGGGGGGGGGGGGAGTGGGAACGTCTTTACACCACTCCGCCCTATTTCTTTATTCTAAACGAGTCTGGGGTCCTAAGATAACTTTAGAGTCCGTAGAAAATTCATCCACCTTCAGTGGACGCGTTTCAAGTGTACCGCTGTAGATCCTGGCTAAAATAAAAAACAGGAATAACAGTGGGAGCAGAGAGGAGGTGGGAATATCTTTTATCCTTACCTAACACAAAAGTGTTTGGCGGTAGACTTAGGTAACATGATCCACCACCAATCAATCTACCAATAAGTACCTCTACTGAGGATAGAACTCAAGGAGCTCGGGATTGTTATTCCAAGGGTGAAGCCATTAAGGGGGCGGTTAACATTAAAATATCATTAGGTGTTTGTGGTAGTCCAGGTGTTAGCAATCATCATGGATCGCGACGTCAAACTTTCCATAAGTAGATACGTAATTATTGCATGGTCAGTGAAATTGTGATCATTTTGCCCCAAGTCTTCTTGAACGACACACAATTTAGGATATGAAACAATACTATTAAAAGCCGAGACCACAAATCTAACGGCTTCTCTAAATATCAACAAATAATAATCAAGTGACCACATAGTCGTGCATCAAACTGTCGGCCATCTTGCGTCGGTCGTCAGCGCTCTTGCGGCTGCTCCGCTCAGCTGCACCCTCATTCCTTATACATCAATTACTGCGACCCCTTGTCTTGGGCACGACGTTCCGCAGCACACATTTGTCACAGCATCAGATGATCTCATATACGACAGATATATTTATGTTTCAAAAGCTGAATAATGTTTTAAGTAAGCAACCTAAGTAAATTCAGTGTGACGATTGCAGTTGGCTCTTTTTTTGCGTGTACAAAAATGACACCTGTGCGTCTACCATGAGTTTACGCAGGCGATAAAGTATATCGAAAACTATCGGAAATGCTGCTCAGTCGAGATGCGGGTGACAAGGACAGAGCGATAGTTAACGATATACGTTGTCGCCTGCGTAAACTCATGGTAGATGCGATGCACTGATGAAATATCCGTGAATTCAATATGGCGTACGCAATCGGCCATGTTTTATTTGCCAGTGATGACTGTAATTACATTATGGCGCACGTTGTTGTTATTTGCTAATAATAATAAATAATGCTATTCCAGTGCAACTTCGAGAGCTGCCAATACACCAATTTAAAACACGACTTAAAAAATGGTTAATTTCAAAATGTTTTTATAACCTGCAAGAATTTTTTAATTTACCTTAAACTAGAATGTTTTAAATTGGATATAGTAGTTTGACTGTGTTTTTTTAAGTATATTTTGTAATTTTTATTATTTTGTAAGATCTGACATTTGTTTATTGTTATTTAATTGTTTTGTAACTAAGACACATATTTTGCATGCCAGTTCTGGCTAAATGTGAGAAACCAACATGTTATATGTAATAAGACCGATATGTACCACATTTAAGCATAATAAAGAATTTGAATTTATTACATTCAGTATTAATTAGTGAATTCGGAGTAAATAAAACTACCTGATAGTGCAGATGAAGTATCAGCACATTCTTGGCCCCTACAACTATGAATATTTACAAAAACTTGCGCGTGTGTGCTAGCCTAACAATGTATATAAACAAAGGAAATAATTCTTTGCCTACAACCAACTCCCTCGCACACCAGTAAGAAGAACATCCTGTATCATGCTAGATAATCCATACTCTCAGTCAACAGGCTCCTCCCACTGTGGGCAAGACAGACAGCACAATTGTCATATTGCCGTAATCACCATGCTTGGATAGTAGATAAGTGATCGCAGTAAAATGTTGTTTATTCATAAATGAAAGATATTGCCCGTTTCATAAATTTTTCCATCTGTTACTCACGGGGCTATTAGTATAACATCCACGGGGCTATTAGTATAACATCCACGGGGCTATTAGTATAACATCTACGGGGCTATTAGTATAACATCCACGGGGCTATTAGTATAACATCCACGGGGCTATTAGTATAACATCTACGGGGCTATTAGTATAACATCCACGGGGCTATTAGTATAACATCTACGGGGCTATTAGTATAACATCCACGGGGCTATTAGATAGCTAATCTTATTCTAAGGCTGAGATCACGCGGGCCTTTTATATAACAAATTACGATAATAATGAGACGTTTATTAAGTGAGCAGTTTTTCTAATATAAATAATAATAATTGTAAATATTTTTCATTTTTATTTTATTGGATTAGTATAAGGTAGTATTCTACGAGTAGTATATCTAGTTAACAGTTAGTGTCGCAAATAGACTATTCATACCGTTTTTTTTTGTTCTGGTTGTAATATCGTTTGTTTTGTTTTTTCGTTCTAGTTGTATAAGTGACTTTACTTTATTTGTGTTAGTTAAAATATTTGTGTTTGGCTGAGTAAGCTTGTTTGTAACTTATCTGCGGAAACCTATAATTAGTATATCTGTTATAAATATTTTCAACTATATTGTATGAAGAAGAAAAACACGGTTTTCCTAAAATGAAAAATAAATAAGTAATAATTGATCTCTGTTTTATTCCAGACGAAAAAACGGATTTAATATTTGTATAATGTGTTTACCTTCATTTCGTCTGTATACGAGTCCTTCTGTTTGTTCGAATTAATTGTTTTTTAACAGTCCGCTTTACATCAGATAGAACACTCGATACACCATGAATGTGCTTGTACAAACGATTTTCAGTCGGTAAATATGGCTATTAAACTCTGTGAGCTGGTTCTCATGTATTTTTAGCTATTAAAATATCGTTGATATTTTCAACTTTTTTTGAGCTACATCGTGGCTCAGTAAACATGCAAACAAAGCGACTTCTGCCTTACTGCATGTTTTAAATAAAAAATAAAATCAATTTATTCCGGCACACAGACATATTTACACACACACAAATACAATATGATATTTAAGCGTTTACGATTGGTGTAGTAAAGCATCGGTGGCGCAATGGATAAGGCGCGGACTCTCAATCTGAGGGTTCCGAGTTCGAATCCAGCCGTGTACCTATGAGTTGTTTTTCAATTCAAGTACATTATCCGAGTGCTTAACAGTGAAGGAAAACATCGTGAGGAAACCTGCATGTCTTGAACAGACATGTGAAGTCCGCTGTTCCGCACTGGGCCCGCGTGGTGGACTACGGCCCATACACTCTCTGTTGGAGAGTAGGTGTGAGCCCCTGCAGTGAGGACGTATATAGGCTGTTGATTATGATTAGTGTAGAAGTTGGTCTCTATGACGATGTCGATTACTTCACTGACACTACACTACTAGACGTCCGCACTAGCCCACGGCTCTGGTGACACTGTACAATAATTGTCACAATATTTGAAATCTCAAGCTGCTATGGTACTGAAACATTTGACAAAACTTGTACATGAATATTTGTCCAATGGTTCAGCAAAGGACAATCATTCCTTTCAGCCAATGTCATGAATGATTTAAATATTGAATTTTATACACATCACATGTCGAAGTCACATGGCGAAAAAACTTCCGAGATATAAAGATCGTTTAGATTACTACAAAATGGATTCTTTAGCTAACAGAAGACACTTGCTCGACATCACTTTTCTGTGGAAATTAGTGAATGGTGTTACAGATTCGCCCTCGCTATTAAATAAAATAAATTTCCATATCCCGACCAGACTACCGCGTCTTGGCAAAAACGTACTATTTACTGAATTCTTTGTAAGATGAATCTGGGACAGTATTCACCATTGAACCGCCTAATGAGACAATACGACAAAATTGTAAAAAACAAAGAGATCGATATAGATATTTTTGATGACGGCATCGATAAGTTTAAAAACGCTGTTAAGCGTGCCTACAGTTTGTAATTTGAGGCACACTTTTTAAATGTTATTTTAATACTAGCTTCTGCCCGCGGCTTCGCCCGCGTGGACTTTAGGATTTATCCCATTGGATAAATAAACTACATAACAAATACGAAACTGACGTGACGCTTTCCGGCAACGAATATTTATTTGGATATTATTCATACTACAATTCTAAAATCGATATAAAAAATGGGTAAGAGGTGGGGGTAAGAGGGTGCAAGATTCATACATAAAAAATTGGTCAAGCCGTTTCGCAGAAGTGCGACCACAAAGACCGTGTCATTTTTATATATTAGATTGTTTCATTATGTGTGAAACTACGTCACACTTAATTTTTATCAGTAAGGCTAACTACCCATTTTCATGGCTGACTTCGGAAAACACAAACTTTCAACCCTTATTCACCCCCATTAAAAATATACGGAAACACGTATTTATCTGTTTCCAGTCTCTAACCACTTAACAATTTTGTTATTATCTTCAAAAATGAGGAACTGAAATTTTAATTTGCATCCCTGATTTCACCCTTTAAGGGATGATTTTTCTAAAACCCAAAAAACGTATATACGTAAATAAGACTGAGTATGAGTTTTCATGCTGATGACTACAAAAACATCAGAGTTATCATACAAAATGAACCGCCCCCATTAATAACCTGTGGAACACGTATTTCTTTGTTTCAAATCTAGCCACTTAGTTAGTATCAATTTTCATGATATTGACTTCAAATACAACAGAGTTCCCATACAAACATTCATCCCCCCTTTCATCCCCATTAAAACATATCAATTTTCATAGCATTATCTTCAAAAATGGTTGACTTTCAAATAATTTTGTATCCCTGTTTCCACTCTTAAGAGGTTGATTTTTCAAAATCGCTAAAACACGTCACTATTCATTTTATATCATAAGGCTGCTTATCAATTTTCATGATATTGACTTCAAAAACAATAGTTCCCATGCAAACTTATCTTAAAAAATGACGGACTTTCGTACAAACAACTTACATCGCTTATTTTACCCTGTTAGGGGTGGAATTTCGAGAAATCCTTTCTTAGCGGATACTTTCACTTTACAAAAAACGCAGCCTACAAATTTCATGGCTATAAGACCAGTGGTTTAGGCTGTGCGTTGATATATAAGTCAGTTAGTTTGTACTAACAACCCTGAGGTCGCAGTACCTATCGGTACTTGGTTTGGATGGCGGTAAGGCATTTTCTCGGGACCTGTCGATGTGGCGTACCACGAAAGAGGCCTATGTCCAGCAGTGGACGTTTCCTCGCTAATGATGATGGTGGTGAAGGCATTTTCTATGCCCATCTGGATTTTATTATATTTAGTTTGTTATGTGAATATTGTTCGAATTGAATTGTTTTAGCTATAACAGTTTGTTTTAAATATTAAAATGTTCAGTTTTTCGTTAAAATTAGAGTAGTTACCGCCTCCGTGACCTAATTGCTAAATGTTCGATTCACAATCCGGAGGTCTAGGGTTCGATTCCCAGTATCTATCGGAACTCAGTTTGGTTGGTGGTAAGCAGGTGGTAAGTCTGCCTGGCTCGCTACCACCATGTTACCTTTTTTTTTTACGGAGGGGAATCTTCCAAAGATACCCGGCTCTTTAGGGGAGGAGCCGGGTTATGTAGGATTTCTACCTACTAAACCCCTCCGGTGGCCATCTGCTGCGCATGTCGGAGAGCTCTGGGTCCTCCAATGGAACGTCTCCAGTGCTCCCCTAGCGCTATGCATATCGCACTTCCTGGGTTGATGTGCCAGCCCTTAAAAATCTATTCGCAACGGAAACGGGGCCACACCGTTTCCGCCGCCCTCTCGGGATCGAGGAAAGACATCCAGAGCCCCAACTCTGTCTGTCTTCGGTCCCCAGCCCTGTACAACCGGGGCTATGGTGGTAGGACTGCAGGGCGAACGTTTCCGTTGCCCCTTCGCCTCCTCCTCCGAGCGGGGTCGGCCCTTTCCCGCTCCCGCTCTGCGGTCTCCTTCTGCAACATTACTGTCTCACAGAAGGAGACCACTGCTCCCCATGCAGATTCCCTCTCCAGCATCACCGATATGACGGTAGCCAGAGAGAGAGATCTCCCCCCACTTCATTTACCAGGATCTGCCGCTCATCCTGCCACGCTGGGCAGTCTTCGAGCGTGTGCTGCGCAGAATCCCGGCTATCCCCGCAATGATGGCACTGTGGTGTGGGTTCCCTCCCAATCCTGTTAAGGTACTCACCGAAGCAGCCATGTCCGGTGAGCACCTGAGTGAGCCTGTAAGTAACACGCCCCTCCCTTTCCAACCAAGCCTGGAAGCTTGGCAGGATTGCGCTGACGACTCGCTGGCGCACATTTCGTGGTTCTGTGAGTCGCTCGTGCCACTGCTCCAGAGCACGTCGCCGCGCTCTCCTTCTTAGCACTTCCACCTCCCTCGGGGCCACCCCACCCTCCTCGCGCAGGATACGAATCCGGTCATAGACCTGCGTATCCATGACCGCCAGAATGTCCAGGGGCGGGAATCTCGCTAGGACAGTAGCCGCCTCGTACGAGATCGTCCGGTATCCTCGTGCGATCCGGATTGAGATCTGACGCTGTACGGCGTTTAGCACCATACGGCGCCGGGCGCTCGTAAGCCTGTCCGACCAAACGGGTGCGCCATAGAGCGCAACAGACCTTACGACACCTGCATAGAGGCGGCGTACTTCTTCCCGAGGTCCCCCGAGATTTGGCAGCAGACTGTGCATAGCACCAGCCACTCTGTGAATCCGGGGGACAAGGAGTTTGAAGTGCTCCTCAAAGCTCCAGCGGCTGTCCAGAGTGAGACCAAGATACTTAAGGCTCCGCCCCACCTGTACACCAGTACCACCCACCTGCACTGACGTGCTAGGCGGCTCTACACCCCGCCGTAGGTTGTGGAACCACAGTGCCTCAGTTTTCTGAGGCGCCACATTAAGGCCCAGCCCACAGATCTTCTGCACAACGCAGGCCACCCCCAGTTCAGCGAGCTCCCTGGCGGTCTCGAAGTTCTCCCCTTCAGCCAGCACCAGGGTATCATCCGCGTAGCAAACGACACTGACGCCGCTGGGGAGTTCCGCCCTCAGGACACTATCGTATGCGAGGTTACACAAAAGGGGGCCCAACACTGACCCCTGTGGCACCCCGCACACGACCTCCCTCTGGTGAATGATACCGTCTCGTCCCGGATACCGGATGCGCCTGTCCGACAGATAGGCTCCGATCATGTTCTGAAGATAATAAGGCATCTGATGATAGATCATTGCCTCTCTTATTGTGTCCCAGGGCAGTGAGTTAAACGCGTTGACTATATCCAGGCTTACAGCCAAGACAACGCTGCCCCGGGACACAGCCCGCTGCGTTAGCGCTCGAACGTGAAGGATTGCGTCCACTGTCGAACGACCCTGTCGAAATCCGAACTGGCTGTCAGACAAGTCCGGGCCATCCTGCATCAGGTGCCTGCCGATCCGGAAGGCAATGACCCGCTCGAATAGCTTGCCTACCTCGTCTAGCAGACACCACCATGTTACCTAAGTCTGCCACGAACCAGAATTGTTAATAGCACTGTTGTGTTCCGGTTTGAAAGGTAGCAGAGCCAGTGTCTCTATTAGTATGAGGCTCCTGGGTAAGCATGATTTCTATCCAACGGCCTTATTGTCACTTACCACGTGCGTACAGCTAAGCAGTGGAATTCCCTGCCGGCTGTGTTTCCCATGCGATACAACCTAGATAACTTTAAGGCCAGAGTTAATAGACTATTTCTATACAACCGTGAACGATCCTAGTCCACATCGTCGCTTAACATCAGGTGAGATTGTAATAAAACGGAAGCCTATCGAATGTAAGGTCAAATACAAACCCATACAAAAAACAACTATTTCCGAACTTTTTGTACAAACTTACATCGCTAATTTTACCTTAGTTGTATAAGCCTTTTTGGAAGATGAGTAGCAGAATCTAGCTATGTAACTACAACACCTTACTGCGATCACCAATCCGCCTACCAACAGTGGTGCTTGTTGCAAATCCAATCATATAAAGTTTAATGTGTCGTTGTATGGGGAGAGGGGCACATGTCCAACAGTGGATTCATGCAGCCAACCAGGTTGTGGAGGGACGGCCCGATACACGTTACACGGCAATCGCAAACTTTAACACAAACTTGCATCACATATTCTTTTTGCGGAACTATCATAAAAGGAACATATTTGCAAAATCTCATTACCCTACATGGTTTCGTCTGTCAGTCAGTCACTTCTAACGCTGAGGAAATGTTTCAAAAACACTTTTAAACATTAACCACTGAAGCACCTTCTTTTGTATTTGCTATTTGAAATTAGTCAGGCATTGTAGCCATTCTGTACAGAACCCACGATGTGTGAGTCTGACTCGCACTAAGCTGGTTTTTGTATTCTGTTATACTACCTATATAAACCTCAAACAATTTTTGGCAAACCTTCTCAATGTACAGATAGACACGTTGATTCTACAGGTGTGAGGTAGCAGAGCACCTGAGTACCTCTATTAGTTTGAGTCTCCTGGCTAAACATATTTTTTATCCAACGGTCTTATTGTCACTTACCACGTGCTTACAGCTAAGCAGTGGAATTCCCTGCCGGCTTTTGTGTTTCCTAAGCAATACCATTACGATAACTTCAAGGTCAGAGTGAATAGACTATTTATAGGCAACCGTGAATTATCCTAGACATCATCGTCGCTTAACATCAGGTAAGATTATGGTCAAACGGAAGCCTATCGAATGTAAGAAAAACACGTGTCAATCAATCAGTCACTTCAAACACTGAGGTAATGTTTTAAAATCACTTTTAAACATTAACCACTAAAGCACTTTCTTTTGTCTTTGCTATTTGAAATTAATCAGGCATTGTAGTTATTCTGTACAGAACCCACGGTGCTCGAGTTCGACTCGCACTTGGCTGTTTTTTTGTATTCTGTATACCCTCAAACCATTTTTGGCAAGTATTTTCAATGTACAGATTGACACGTCAATTCTCCATATACAGGTAAGTTGATTTAGGTTTTTGAAGATATCTTTTTATTGCTATAACCGATAACCGATTTTGATGAAATAAAGCTTAGATGTTGCCTTGACCTACGCCTAATTTAATTGTGAAAACCGCATCAAATTTGGTTTTGTAGTTTCGGAGATTAGCCGGTACAGACAAACAGACAGACAGACAGACAGACCGACAGACAGACAGACAAAATGTTTAAAAATCGTCTTATTGTGTTCTGTTACACTTCTTACATCACCCTCAATCAGTTTTTGACAAAAAAATTCAATGTACAGACACGTCGATTCTACAGATTTATTATAGTATAGATAGAAGAAGATAGATAGAAGAAGATTAAAATTCAGATACTTTTTTTTGTGTAAGCCGTAGTTGCCTATAATTGCGGCAGCATTTAGAACTGAATTTGTGTGTATGTGTGTGTAATTGCTTTGAATGATGTATGCTGTGTTGGCAACCTATAAAATAAAATAAATAAAAAATATTTAATCAGAGAGCACCTGTCAAGGAGCTCCAGCCGACTGACTAACGAGAGCGCTGCCTATAAATGGTGCCCCAAATCTTGTTTCCCTCAGTATACCTCCGGCAAAGACAATGCCTGGAGATCTCGTGCCGTCCACTCTCGTAACTCCACTATAAATAAAATGTAGAACGTGATGATTCGCTTCAATATTCCACCGAAACTGTATTCTCTTTTATATTATGACGTGATTAGTATTCCTCTCTCGTGTTAGCGAGAAAACAAGGCAATTTACTGGAATCCCTTTTAAAATAACGACTTTTGTTCGAGAGGTTTCTTTAATAATGGAGCTGGCGAACAAGCGATCTTAGCTCGCGTCTACCTCTTTGCAAAAAAAACGAGTTTGTAGTTCGGGGTGGAGCGATCCGGGCGGGCGGCGCTAGTGTGCCAACTTACATAGTTTGAGCTGGCAACTTTAAATAGACTATGGATATAAAACTGCAACATCATGCAGACATCATGTTTTTTCGACAAATGAGCGACTTTCAGAGACGTCTATCAGTTGAGTAGTTAAAGGACTCGATAAATAGCGCGGAAGATCTCGAAATTAATCTGTCTTCATAAATCATCATTCGGTTTTAATTCAATCCAAAATTCTTGGCAAAACCACAATTTAAAAAAGACATAAATGTTTTATTGTGGCATGCACAGATCGCCGAGTCACAAAAAATATAATTGAAAATTAAAAAAACAACAACATTAAAGCAGTACGAGTATCACCCAAGCTTGCACCCAAGTCAAGAACTTTGACAGATTTATTTACATAGCAGACGTACGAAAGTAGGCTTTAATGGCTTTGCATCTAGAAATTCAGTATATTAACTCCTTCCTTTCAAGTTATACGATAAAAAAAGTCATTTGACAGTTACATATTTGGTAGGACGGTGACATTTATTCATGAATGAAGACGACAGTCTGGTGAAAGTAGGAAGAAAACAACCTATTCTATGGGATTTACACGAATAACTGTGTTTCCTTTTGATACTCTTTGATTATGTCAGAAAAAGATACATATCTGAGGTACAAAATGCCGGATACTGATATAGAACTCATTTGTGTATTTCCTCTTTCTTTTCAATATTGTGTCAGCCGTCTGCCATATTGGTTGTTAATATTTATATGTCAGTTTAATTATGCAGTTTTTTCACAGTTAATATTTGATTTTATGCTTATTTTGTTACCTAAATGAGTGAGAAGCATCTAATATTGTTCAGTAAACAAGTTTAATAAAAATGCCACCGAAGAATAGTTGATAACTTGTGAAATTAGTGGACATCGAGCTAGTCGCAAAAATTTCTACAAAATGATGTATAATACAAAAATATCCTTTGGGTGAGGTTCGGTAAGCATTAAATTAGATGTTTTGGGCCATTTCTGAGTAAATCGGTCTACGAACAATCAAGTTATTTTCGATTTTATTGTGTGACTAGTGATGAGTTTTAACTATCGATACTTTCAAGGCAATTTATCTTTTAGCACAAAAATATAAAAGTAAATCATGTCTATATGAATGATTATGCTTATTGGAGCTATTCCCGAAGTAGTATCTTTACCTTTTTTACTTCGTCGGCGTGGACTTCATTTTTACCCGACTGCGTCAGAAGGAGGGCAATGTTTTCACCCATATGGCTTATATATTAACGCGTTTAAAAGAAACCGACTTCAACTGTCCTAAAAGTCTACTACATTCATAAAATATATTAATACTTAATATACATTTAAGACATTTGGTTTTTAAAGTTCTGAGGTAACAAACATAGCTCCTTTTTGAAGTTGGTTAAAAGTAGAATTTTCTCAAATATGAAATCTTGGATGACATATCTCGGAAACTACTCACCGCAGACTAGCGGTGTCTTTGGCAAAGTCAAAGGTCTCGACGAGAACTTCATTTTTGATGACAGCTGTCAAACTAAAAATAGTCATATCTCGGAAACTACTCACCGCAGACTAACGGTGTCTTTAGCAAAGTCAAAGGTCTCGACGAGAACTTCATTTTTGATGACAGCTGTCAAACTAAAAACAGTCATATCTCGGAAACTACTCACCGCAGACTAGCGGTGTCTTTGGCAAAGTCAAAGGTCTCGACGAGAACTTCATTTTTGATGACAGCTGTCAAACTAAAAACAGTCATATCTCGGAAACTACTCACCGCAGACTAACGGTGTCTTTAGCAAAGTCAAAGGTCTCGACGAGAACTTCATTTTTGATGACAGCTGTCAAACTAAAAACAGTCATATCTCGGAAACTACTCACCGCAGACTAGCGGTGTCTTTGGCAAAGTCAAAGGTCTCGACGAGAACTTCATTTTTGATGACAGCTGTCAAACTAAAAACAGTCATATCTCGGAAACTACTGACCGCAGACTAGCGGTGTCTTAAGCAAAGTCAAAGGTCTCGACGAGAACTTCATTTTTGATGACAGCTGTCAAACTAAAAACAGCCATATCTCGGAAACTACTGACCGTAGACTAGTGGTGTCTCTAATGTTGGTTTGTCGGACGGCTGGCCGAGCAAGCGGTTGATGTATAGATGACGTCACACAAGCTACAATATATACCCATTGTTCGTCCGCATCACAAACTCAATAAAAACTTTTATTTTAAGAATGTTATAATTTTAATAATAAAAGAAATACGTCTGTCCTTCAATTGAAATGTTTATTATATTTACAGAGTTGGAAGTTACATCTCGATTAAGAAAGATAATATAAAGTAAATGATTTGCGAGGAGGCTTTTGTGTGAAGTGAAGCTTTGAAGAATCGTCTTATCTACATTCTTAGGACATTAAAAGAAGAAGGTTTTGTAGATGCAAGTAATCAATGACAAATCAGTGTTTGTGGTAAAAGGCATAATTGCAAAATGAACAATATCGTCACGAAGTTGTTAAAAGAAGTGATGAGGTGTGAATTGAAGGAAAAAGCATTATTTAATAGTTTTTTATTATGATAGAAAAGTTAAAGTTATTCGTGTATGTACCATCAAATTAGCTCTGTATCTAATCGAATAAAAAATAAAAAACTTTTTTATTTTATCGTGGGTATACTTTTAAGTCTAATGCACTAAATCTTTCCTGTGCAGCATTAGGCTTATGAATGTGGATTCAACCCTGTGGTTTGAAAAAATATTGATTCATGGGTTCCCTATTTTCCATTCTGTATATTTTATCGATATCGATAAAGATCAAACGGAACAGCTCTACTTGGTCCGTCAGGTTGGTACCTCAGTTGTTTGACGTATCCTGTCAGGTAGCCAGCTGATGTTTATGGTCTGCTGGCACGCGGTTGGTGTATAAGTGCCATGTCGCTGAATGCGATTGGCTAGTATGGGAGTCCCGTCTCTTAAAACGTAGTGATTAAATGCTCCTAGGAAGACGAACATTAAATATGTTACCAGTAGTAGTAGATAGCCCCTTGTAAAATAACAAGTGTGTCAAGTGGAAAGTCTGACATGGTGATGCATGAGCGAGGCTTATGTCGCACACTGGACATCAACATAATCATCCGGGAAACGTCCACTGTTGAACATAGACCGTCCCCGTGGTGTGCCACGGTCGGGGTAGGTTACCCACTGGTCGGTGAGATCGTATCACAACACAAATTCCAAGACTAGCTCAGACAGACAAGGACAAATAAGTTATACTACAACTAATACAAAATAAACGAATACTTAAATGATAAGTTACAAAATACACAAACAGCTTGTTAGAATGTAAACTCTTGTAGGATTAGAATGTAAACTCCCGTCCGTGTATGGAGACGGCACATTATATTTCTTTTGCAACTGTACACTTGTAGAATGCAATTAAAAATAACAATTATCCATAATCAGATGCTGGACATGATCCTCCTCCATGGTATGCCACATTGACCGGTCCCGACCCACTATCTATATGCTTCTAGTGACTTTTTTGACTTTTGGTCATCGGACCGTCTATTAGGGGGACAGCAAGGCAATAAATATAATAAGTTATGATGATAATTTACTTCATGATGATAGATCTTGAAGTAAAGTTCCTCTTGCATGTAGTAGTGTACGTATTCATCTGCCTTTGTGTTCGTGAACAGTATGGGGAAAGATAAATTTCAAAAATGGAATATTTATTCGCACACATTACTTAGACATACAACAGGTCATTTAATTAAGTTTTTCACCTATACAGGCTTACCCTTACTTACCCTTGCCCTAACTGAAGCGACATTCCCACAGCGGGTACAACACCCACGGGAGGTCATTGATGTTATAGGTATTCCAAAGTCTACACCTATACCTATTAAATTGCGCAAGACTTAGCCTCCGCTGAAAACCAACCAAAGTTGAACAAACACCTACTTCTATTAAATATTACATCCCAGCAAAATTACGCAGTATTTCACTTTAGTTTGTGAAAACATTTATTACTTGAATATTATTCGCGGAATCATAATTTACGCGCGCACATACGTCAAAACGTTAAGCTGTCATCCAAACGTGTAATTAGTTGGCGATTAAAGTTTCATGTAAAATTGTATTTGTATTTTGTATGAACTTAAACCTATATGTAACAGAACCGATAAATTTTCTTGGAACATGTCTAAAATAAATGAAATTTGACAGCCCAAATGTGAAACTAAAGATCCAGACAGCCATTTCGTAATTCTAGAATCTTCTAATTTTCTATCGACTTTAAAAAAGGAGTTGGTAGGAGGAGGTTGTTAATTCAATCCGTTACTTTACGTGTGATAAATCTACTAATTGTGGACCCAGTTTGAGGATTCCTTTTTCATTCGATAGGTTTTATATCAAGTATGGTCTCATGTAAGTAATAATATAATTGAATGGGATAAGTTTCATGAAAATACTTATTCTAGAAAAAGGGACATGAACTCTATTTTCTTTCTTCTATATTCAAGGGTAAACCGAACCAATTTAATATCGAAGATAAATTTCATTGGTAAAGGTGAAAAATTAGTGGATAAATTTTCACTCACCCTACATTTCAAATTGTGAATAAATAATTTGTTTTAAAATTTGTTTAGTACTATTTTTCTCCAACTGAACTAGAGCATACGAGATTATTTTGCATCACTATTATTTGACAGCTTGTAGTAACTAAATGTTATGTCGTGCGAACAAAAATATATCCAATTTTCACTCCAAGAACGACTCGTATTTGCGCACTGAGGGCACCAAGAAAGAAACGTTTAGGCTTTATGATGATTTCTCAAAAACTATACTAAACTGAGACATAACTCAGATTTTTATGACTCTACCCTTCTAAACTAAAATAAAAACTGAAAGTTTGGATACTTGGAGGCACTAAGCAATGGATGTCGCATGCGCAGGTCCCCCGCAGTCACCTACCATATGCGCTTTTGATCTTACGCGAGGAATTTTATCCTCAAAGTCAAATCATGTGTTATTATTACCAGAAAAAAAAACGGAAAATATTAATGATAATTTTTGATCGCGTTACTTATGTTCAGAACAAAACCGAGATCTCAATCCCGTACTCAAGCT
The DNA here is from genome assembly GCA_910589575.2 of Carcina quercana. Taxonomy (NCBI): domain Eukaryota; kingdom Metazoa; phylum Arthropoda; class Insecta; order Lepidoptera; family Depressariidae; genus Carcina; species Carcina quercana. The sequence goes on from OU342444.1 coordinate 11,936,592, forward strand.
GAACGTATTAGGGTGTTGGTCACAAAAACATATTATGGATATCTCATAGATTACTTTTTATCCCTATTTATGAATCACAAACAGACAAAGTCGCCGGCTTACACTTGTGATGAAACGTCTTTGTAGAAATAATAATGTATTTTTGTCTGAACACAATAAAGCTATTATCATTTATGTTTTGCGTGAACCTTAGCCAAGATAGAGCTAGATATTGGGGAGGCCTCGCATAACCGTTCCCCACATTAGCTTAATAACGAAACGAGGAAAGTACGAGGCTTTGTATGTGGAGATAATAATAGTCCCTCATGTCTAAATGTATGGAAGTAAACATCGCCTGCGGGAACACTCCCGCAGTGGCTGCGCGTACTGTTTAGGACTCAAGCCACTTATTTGATTACACTATAATTCCTTATTCTAGAAATAAAACAATCCTTTCAATTGGCATTCACTTTGAACATTCCTAAAAATAGTATTATAAACGCATTTTTGGCAGCAGTATTTAGTTTGTAAAAACTCATTTTTAGGGTTCCATACCTAAAAAGGAACCTTTGGATGATGATGAAAGGATGACTTTGTTATCCGTCTGTCTATCTGTCTAGATCCTTTTGCTTATAATCGCGTGGAGGTATCAAAATAAATTCTGACAAAAAGTAAAGTCTTACGTGCAAGTATAGGAATAAATCTGAAAAGAATACTTTTTTAATATATATCATTACAGTCGTTTTTCATATTTCAAAGTGTAAATTAACAATTAATCGTCACGCGCAGACGCAAGGGCATTTTTTGGTACATATTATATAACCTATTATTTGATTTTAAGTATGTTAATTATTCATATTCTGTACGGAATCACGCGAACCTGACCGTTTGATTTACCATTAATACAATTTTGGTTCGAAATTCGAAAAATAAGTAAACAAAACGAAATTCCTCCTAGCCAGTTTTATGTCTCCCCGTATCTTACCTTCAGCTCTCTAGAGGTTCATGTTGACCCGCCATTAATTCTGTAGAATTTCAACAGTAGACTAATGGTGGATCGTAAACCTAGATGGACATACAGACGTGCTCATGAGATATGTATAAAACAAGAGCGGAGCCACGGGCCTGGTCCTACCTGACCTCTGCAAAGGCTTTATAAACTCACTAGTGTGTTTTGTTTATCTTGAGACTTCGTTAGCGCTCACTTGATCTGATGAAATCTAACCTGATGGTAAGTGACGATAGCACCATTGGGTGGTAGGCGTGCGCACCTAGAAACTTCAAGCTAATGAAGAGCTGGCTCTGCTTTTCATTCCGGAACACAGCAGTGCTTTTAGGACTGCTGTTTGACAGCAGATTTCGATAACATAGCTAGCTAGATGTACATATCACCAACCAAAACAACATATGTGTGTACCTACTTTTGTACCATGTCACATTCAGCCTCTCTTGTTTCTTGAGGGAAATGTCAAATAAAGATGTGTATGACATGGCAAAAAAGGGGTACATACGAAAATTCTGCTTCCGATCAACTGTTTTATTCCTTGCTGCTAATAGCATGGCTTGACCCCGTTCTAAAGCTGATACTACACAGCAAGGCGCACAAGGCAAATGTGTTTTAATGATGTAATTATAACATCGAAGCTTGCAACGACCTTGAGAGATCAATTGCTTACTGTCCGCACGTCTTGGCTACACGTGGCTACACCTCAATTCTGTGCCTCCCTTTAACCCCGCTTCCCCCGGGCGTTTCGCACAATCCCCGACATAAACACAATCTCGTATACATTCTAGTCGGAAGTGTTTACTTTAAGAAATCGAACTTTGCGATGTAACCTATTTCTAGGTCTTTATTATTTACGTAGCTTTTGCCCGCGACTTTGTCCGTCTGGAATGAGTTCTACTGGAGTGAACAGTATGTGTTAATCCAGTTCATATTCTAGCTGTAACTTCAAAGTAGTAGGAAATTACCGTAAGTACTATCTTTATTACTTATCAGTATCTACTCTAAAATCGTAAAATCCTAATTATTAAATCAACAATAATTAATAATAAATGTACTGTAATAAAGAAACATTTTTTCATAAAGCCATTTTCCTGCACCAAATAATGCTTTGATTTTTAATTAATATGTCATAGACTTTTCTATAAGAATTTTTTTTTCTGAATCTAATTGTATCCTAGCTTAGGCGTTTTTGATTCCATACTAGATGACTTCTTAATAAAGCAACGTCTTAAGCCAAGGCCGAGCCCAAGTGGGAGCTTAGGCTGTAGTTGTAAATTATAATTTATCTGGATAAGCGATTTCCGCGCTCGCCATTTTGTCCGGGCGAAGTTTTAGCATAGAGTTTTAGGTCACAAGCCGAGCTCAACTTGTCAGCCAACCCATCATGTCAATTCGAAACAAAAGGCATCATGGAACAGGAATTGAATATTGTTTATGCTGTTACGTTGTATTGATTTAATCGTATAGATATTTTTAACTGTTTAATTCTTCCAGATTATTTCGAAGATATTTTCAGTATGCTACATTCGTAAGTAAAGTATTTTGGAACACTTAATTATACTACTATATGTATTTAAGGTCAGTGGTTCAATTATCCCTATCCCTACTAATATTATAAATGCGAAAGTAACTCTGTCTGTCTGTTACGCTTTCCCGCTTAAACCTGTCAACCGATTTTGATGAAATTTGGCACAGACAATCTTTAGACCCTGAGAAAGGACATAGGCTACTTTTTAATGCGAAAAATAAAGTCCACGCGGGCGAAGCCGCGGGCAGAAGCTAGTCTAAATATAAACCGTCAGTCTCGTATTCTTGAGAGTTATCTACTAAGAAATTTATTCTATTGCGATCTCGACTTTTGAAGCTATCCAAGGCCTCGCAGACGACCTTATCTTAACAAAACGTAGGACCTTGAGGTCGTTCTTGTACCGGTAATCACAAAGCTGCGATGTTAGCTACCCAAGTTTGTAAAGTATTTTGATCTTAATTTGCAGAAACCTTACGAGTTCCTTTACCCAAATTACTTGAGAATACAAATCGTACTTGGATTGGTACGCCACTTATATGGCATTATGTGGAAAAGTAATTTCCCGGTTGCCTTACCTGCCTAACTTGATTAGGTATCGTCGCAGGTTGCGTGGAAGCAATGGCTTTGTAAACTCCGATGTTCGCAGCAGCTGTCGCTTCAGTTGCACGTCCCCGCTTTATTGTTCTGTCAAATGCATGGAAACCATATAAATGAAGAACTGTTTTAAAAACCTTGCAAACATATTTTCAAACTTGAAATTAGATTCAAATCTAAATAAATAAATTGTTTTTTTAAGGCGACTTTCTAAAATAAACTTACATTTTTGTATAATGCTATATAGGTGAACGGACGCTGAAAGAGACTTTTTAATATCTTCATATCTTTATCTTGACTCGTCAAGAACCAGAAACGTAATTTGATGATTTTAATGGTCTCCTAAAAATTATAAATGTTAATTTAGATTATTATTAAACTACAACAGGTAGGCAAGTCGACATTATTTTAATAAATAGATAACTACATTATTCACAATCGTTTTTTAAACTGTCATAACTGTTTTTAAACGGATCAAATGCGTTTTTTCGCGTTTCTAAACGCAGGACTCAGGCGGACTGAATGACATTACCGACCCAATGCCTCTAATATTAGAGTTCCAGATTCTCACACAAGCCACGCCCATTAGGATTACAAGCGTTAAAGGTATTTTCATACAAAGAGCTCATGCTATCCACACACTTAAGTGCCGTTAAGTGCCAAAGCCCATTTGTTTCATTTATTCTAATAGGATCGTCTATTCCAAACCCCTGGGGGGTTTAATAACTCTTAAAATTTCCACCTGACAATGTAAAAAAGGTAGTACGTGTCAGGTCGCGCGCAGATTTAGTTCTGCGGTGTAGGTACTCAAAATTGTATAACATGAATGCATAAATACTTACGTGTAATCAACGGAACGAGGATGCTAACCTTTCTAATTATATCAGATAACGATCTTCATTAAACGATTCTGTTAAACGGTTTTCAGAAAATGAGTGAGTATATACACGAAGTATTTCAAGATTTCGTCTGTGTATATTTGAACGTAAATGAAATGATTTTGTTTCATTCGTAAAATAACACCTGTAAAACACAATCTCTAACACAATGTATTTATTTATCTAAATTTTTTGCATATATTCATTATGACACGGTAACCGTGTACTGCTGGACGTAGGCCTCCTAAATAGGTAGATCCTAGGTATGCTAAAAGGGCTTACTTTCATGAAGAATATATGGGATATTCACCACGCTTGCTAGACGGGTTGGTGATCGCAGTATTCGGTTTGGTTCTTCAGGAGAAGGCTGCTGCCCCTCCCACTGGTATTCGTTTATGCGTAGTCGCCTCTTACGACACCCACGGGGAGATATTGTAATACATAATAATAATAATATAAATAATAATAAAAATATATAAAAATAATAAAAATAAGTAATATTATTTATTACTATATATTATGTATTATTTACACACAATTAATATTTTAGCTGCATTTGGCGAGACACATTCTGTCTCTCCAGCTGCGTTACTCGTACTAAGTGAAGGAAGGACAAACAAAATAACATTTACATATTATTTTGGTACGAATGGATTAACTCTTAAAAAAGGATTGAACTTCGGTTTTAGGAAGCTCACTAAGCAGAAAATTATCTAAAATAATGAACAACAGAATACAGTATAGAGTCAATGAACAAGGCATACTGCTTTTTTATGCTTACAATTTCATTTACACGATCGGGAAAAAATATAAAAGGCACTATGAAAATTGAACTTCATGCCATGTTATTTGATAGCCGTTTTTCTTGGCTTTCGCCCAAAAAACATAACTTTACAAGTTTATGTTTCGCGATGTGATATATACGGTATAATTTAATGGATAATGCTTTATTTAGTCCTTGTGTTTGCACCGTTGAACTGCCGATCCGGAGGTTGTAGGTTCGATTGCCAGCGAGGCAACCTATATTTCAATAAATAATCAAGCAATATCGTTGACATTATTATCTCTGGATATAGATCGTTCCCCGCCACGTTACGCTGGCTGCGTCCCATCACAAACAAGCGTGAATAATATTTGTTTAAGCATCTCCTTCCCAGGACTATTTACGCAGGGCCGGCGCGAGCTGTACTGACATACCCAAACGAACTTAAATTACCATAATAAAAGCGTTCAAAAAGAACTAAGGAACTCACTTCAACTGCCATAAATGTCTACAGCATTCATATCCTAACATGTTCGCCCTTAGAGGTGGAATTATGGGGCTTTTATTTTTTGGTCTTATTTTGTCTTATTTCTTTGTCAATAATCTATGTACTTTGTTCTAAAATCAATCACCGACCTATTTAAACAAATTATGTAACGGATCCTATCATGCTTAGTCCACGGAGGAACACTCTCCCAAGTAACAGGATATCTCCTAGTTTGGGAGATTGTGACACACTATGACATTAGAAACATACAGGCTCTATAAATAGAGAATACATACATATGTTGCTGTAACCAGTGATTGTTATATATTTACATTAAACTTATGTTAATACACATTTAAATATGTAGCGATGTTACTAAGGCTAAGAATCTGCACAATAAATACTTTTTTGTTTGTTTTGTTTGTTTGTTTATTTTTTTTTATTTTCTCAAAAACCGCCAAATCAATTTCGATAAAATTTTTAAGAGCCTACCTATATCTACCAAACAAAAAAACCCATCAAAACCAATTCATAATTGGAGGAATTATCGCGTACCATCATACAAAACATACAATTGAATTGAGACCTCCTCCTTTTTGAAGTCGTTTGAAAAAGGAAAGAAAATAAGTTATTGATGGCCAACAGAATACTGACGTGTCTAAGCTCAAAGATCCGGCTAATTGCAAGTCGGTTCTTTATATAGTTACCGTCGTGATTTCTTATCAATCAGACCTGTAATCCCCGGGTAAAGATTTCTACTACACACTATACAGCAAATTTAGAAAGAAATATAGAAAAAAATTATTTGCCAAGTACATAGTTTTTTACATGGTATTAAGATAGTAATTTCAATTAATTCGATGCACTTAACCTGTCCACAGGTGTACAAATATTATAAACGTATCTAATAAGGAATTTAATTGTTAAAAAATTTGTTTACATCGCATGTCAATTAGTACAATGTTAATAATTTTGTCATTAAATAATTCACAAGTCATCTCATTAATTCATGTCAAAATTAATTACAGGTATATTTAAAATGATTTATGTTTATGATTCAAATATTCAGGAAAGCCATAAAAGCAGTTTTCTAGAAGCCAATCCGTAATCTAGAACATTTGGATTGTGAGAAATTCGCGCAGATACAAGATTTAGACTGCCTCCTTGGCTTTGCCTACATGGTTGGATTTACAATAGCTGCCGTCCTATCGAAAAGGGCCGCTAAGTGCAAAATGTAGTTTTTGAGAAAACAGCAAAAAACATGGCAAACCAGTTTTCTAGACTTCTATGACAGTTAAAAAATATCTGTAAATTTTGTTTGAAAGGTTACGTTTTGTAGTACCTGATGACATATATTTGTTTATAAAATAGTTAAGTTTAGTATTTTAAAAACCGAAATTGTAAGTTTAGCTTGGTATATCCAAATATGTTTTTACAACAATGCTAGGCTAAAAAGTGACTTCGTTACCCTTAGCCGCCTTTAAGCATAGTTACCCTCAAATTTTTACACCGAAACTAGACTAAAAGTCAGCTATATTACCTTAACTGCCTTTTTTGTCATGGAATAATTATTGAAACTAGAATAATCAAAAAGCCGTAAAGTGACATAGCTGCTTTTAGGCTACGTCATCCTCATTATTTAAGTAAAATGTTGCCGTCTATCTAGACAAAAAAGCAGTTAAATACACATCTCCAGCACAAAACCACTTTTTAGCTTAGCACTGTTCAGAAAAATTCCTATATTCATTCAAATTAAAATAGCGTTAAATGATTTATAATGTAGCGTAACTGGTAGCTATTTTAGTAAATTTATAAAATTTGAGCTGAGAAGTGTTGTCAGGGTACTAGTTTTTATCCGTGAAGTCGATGATAACAAATTCAAACGAAAAAATTAAAGAATCCAAGATAAAATTATAAAAAAAAACCTTATATACTGCATAAAATTAATATTTTATAGTAATGAATTTTTGTTACAAAATCAGTAATGTTCAAGTTTAAAATCAATTGAATTTGACGGTTCGATGTAAAATTTACAATTTTTATTAAGGAAGAAACAGTAATACTTCTTGTATGGTGACTTTGGTTGAATTTGGTAAGGGGTGAGGTTAGTGAGATACTATTAACCTTGGGCATAACCAAAAATTCAAATGGAACCAATCATGGCAGCATAATTGTTTCAAAATTTGAACAGAAATATATATTTTTATCTTAATCATTTGTTTTTGTAGTCATCATAAAGTTTTCTTGCTTTACCAGCTCAAATTTTTGGTTGTATCTGTTCTTCACAAAGTTGACAATAATTTGGAGCATTTCTTGCACAATTGACTTTTTGTACTCAGTATATAACAATAGGCTCAAGAGATGTGTGTGATGTGATAGCTAGAAGTAGTTTTTTTGGACGCAGTTTTAGCTATGTAAACGATGTAGCTCCCAAAATTGAGCTAACAAAAAAAACCCACCCCGATAAGTTCAAGACGGTTCCTTGTCGGTATTGATATATTTTGAAAAGATTGAGCAAAGTAAAACAGACTGTTTTCGCTGTCAAAAGTCATATCTGTGTCTTCAACGCATTGAATCGGACTGTATTGGCATCGCCATAGTTAGGCACAATCTTCGTCGTCAGTTTCACATGTTTTACTATTGCTTCTCTGAGAAAATGGGTATCATTACTGGCCTGTGCAGTTAATACATAGCCTTACGTGACTGTGATGTCACCTGAGTACTGAAAGATAACAAGTATTAAAAGCAGGTCATTGATATGCTGTAGAAATATTTTATATGGAAAGAACATATCCCCGAGGTACACAGCCCTTATTGTGTTGCAAATACTTTATATTGACACATCAGATTTTTCAAGGTTCAGGCTGCACGTTAGCCAACTCCCAAGACTTTCCAACAACAACAACAACAAGGCTTTCCCAGTTAAACAAAATTTTTGTTTGAGTTTTCATTTCCTTCTGTTTATTATATTATATTTCAATTTTGTCTGATAATGGTGGCAGTATATTTCTATATTGCTTTCCTAATTAATAATAATAACAAGGCTTCTATAATTGTATCATCTGTATTACATTTACGACAAGATTTTAAAGATTATATCTTATATATCTCATTTAATTACATACATAATTTAGATTTTTTTCTCAATCGGACTAGTATCTAAATAATTAGCTTCAACAGGTTTGGTGGTCATACAATTAACAGGATGAGGTTGAGTACGTTTGGATACGTAAATTTCCCGTCACAAGCCCCGATCGATCCCATAATTGTCAAAAATTTAACTGCCTTTAAGCGTAGTGTGCTGTTTAACTGCAGTTTTGAAGATATGAATATTTTATTTATTTATAGGCTATCCTACACTACAAGGCCGTGACTACGTTTTTGCTAGCATTTTTTAGTTTTCGTTGTAGCCTATGCTAGAATAAAAAGCGGTTAAACGTACTTTGCCCTTTTTAAGTGTAGGATTAGTGATGATGTCGCCTTATAGCTTTGGTTTTGTATCAAATTAATATGTAGCACTAATGAGTCAGATAACCGCTAAAGTAACTTAACTTCTATATAGACTATAAAAACAGAAATGCAGCCTTTTAGCTTAGTAAACCTTTAAAAATGGTGCAATTAGCTGCCAAAATGCTTAACGTATCTCGAAAACTAATAAAGATAGAAATATACCGACCAGATACGTCGACGCAGAATTGTCTGATTTGCGCAGACAGTAATACAGTTCAAAATTGGCAAAATGTCACTTAACGGCCTTTTTCGGTAGGAGGGCAGCGGAGGTCCCGGGCTCGATTCACTGTGGGGTGTACCTTTCGGTACTCAGTTTGGTCGGTGGCAGGACATTTTTATGTCCCCCTGGCTAGTTACCACTATATCATCACACAATTACCTATAATTTTGATTTCAGTAAACTTTTTTCATAATGTACGAGTACATATAGTCTGCAATCAATTGAGAAACGGGATAAATCTAGGGAAGTTAATGAACGAATTTCACAAGAAACATCTCATCCTTTCTCTGAAGTGTGTGCCAGTAGTGTGTCTGTAGTTTACTTAGTCCAGGCTCACTTTGTTGACTCGGTGGGACGGGTGCTGACCGCATGCATATGTTACCGTTTTGACCGTGCGCCGAGGATTAAGAGATTGCACCGGAACATTGTGACGTGTTGTTATTGAGTTATAAAATTTAGACATCCTTCATCTTTTGGGCTTAAGTAACAAATGTTTGTATGTATGACATGAAGGCAAAATTCAAACCCATTATACATAAAAACGGCCAAGTGCGAGTCGAAGTCACACATCGAGAGTTTTTTAAATGAACTGAAATCTTTATTGTGTGTGAGTTTTAGTATATAAGAGTTGGAAAATACATCTATTACAGGTCAGAACAAACCCTACCTTTTCAGATGAACACACATAACAATATTTTCCTTTAAAAAATTATCAATAAAAAGTAAATGAATAATAAATAATTACAAATGCCACAAATATTTTATATACAATATGAATAATTAACTTACTGAAAGTCATATCTATTAGGTAAGGTAATAAGGACCGGTAAATGCTATAATCCATCAATTTGTAAGTCCGATTGAAGAACAAACATATCATTGTAGTTGAAATATGCTATCTTATACATCCGTCTATAGGATCAAGATTCATTTGCAAATGTATGTTGGTAATCGCAAAAAATGGTCAACGGAAAGTACCCTGTATGTTGTGATACACTTGCATCCTCAAGGGACTCAAGGGGGAGATGATTTAAAGTTTTATATTTTTGTTTCTTCAAGAGTTTAAAGACTTGAGTATTCTATATTACTTTCAACTTGATACTTCCACGCGTTCCTGAGAAAAGGGGTCGACAGATAGATGGACTGATGGACAACCAAGCGATTCTATAAAGGTTCCTTTTTCTTTTTGATTGGAACCCTTAAGAGGGTATGCTGGTGTCAAAGCTCCCATACAAACGTAGTCCAGTCATATTTTGAGTATTAAGCTATGAAAATCTATGAAATTTTCAAGACTTTCGAGATTTTCAAGGATAGGGTCCCTATCCGAGCCCTATCCTACCCGAGCGCGTACGGTGAGACAGCTTACACTACGCGAAGTTATCCACCCGTTATTTGGATGTTTCGTAGTCCAGGGATCATTTGAAGGATCCAGTATATTATGTAACCATTTTTTTAATACAGTATACTAATGAAATTTCAGATGTCGGTGGTTTTTCCTAATTGTACTAAATTGATTCATACTCTCGTAAATCAGGTTCAAAGTTGGGGCTTTTTATGACCGTAAAATACAATTCTTTGACGCCCTGTAACTCTGAAAGTATATATTTAAACGAAAATCTGACTCACCAACGACACAGATATTTGTTTCTAGATTGTGTCTTGAAAATTTCATAGATTTTCATACCTTAATACTCAAAATATGACTGGACTACGTTTGTATGGGCGCTTTGACAACAGCATACCCTCTTAAAAGTGCACTTTGCAATGTTGACTTCTACAGTTACTACGGAATCCGATACGTCGTCAAAAACATTGGTGGACATACGATCCCGTGTGAGAGTAGCGGGTCGCGGTCGATCGGCCATCGTCTATCGTCGCGCTCCGCTGGAACCGAGGTCGTTCGCTTGTGAACGTTCTCACCCGATTGCCAACGGAAGCAGGAAGAGTTCAATGTGTTTGAGGTGTATGTATAGTTTGTGTGTACAAATATACACCATGCAAACAATCCTTCTCTCGAAGCCATGGGCAGTTACCATGAGGTGAGATCAGATCAAGTGCAAACTCATTATATTTTTACGTTGTACATTATATACGATATATATGGAGCGTTTGAACACCGCGTAACTAGAATTACTTTTTGACGGGTTGTACTAAAAAGTATTTGTCGTATCGAAACACAAACAAGTAAATGCGTTCAAAAAGAACTGGAAACCGATTCCAATTGCCTTAAAAGTCTACTTTTACTAGGGTAAATTTAAGATTTATATCGCTTTCAGAACTGGATCAAATTGAAATGGGACCACACGGGAAGCACCACCTTTCAAATAATAAAGAATAAAAAAATTTATGAGGTAACAAACATTTAAAAAAAAAGAAAAAAATCGGTTAAAAAATTAGTAAAAGCTTAGCGAATTAAGAAATACTGCGTCACTTGAGGCGTTTAAGAAAGTATTGGCTAAGCGTCACTCAACCCCAATCGGTTTTAAATTAGACAAATGAGATACTATTTTTCGTTCGTAAGTTTTGTTCTCAAACGGTAAATGACGAGGAAAAAGTCGAAAACGAGTCGGATTCGCGCACAAAGGATTCCGTACAGAATATGGATATTTAAAATACGGAAAACCATAAATAGTAATAATAAAGAATTTGGTCCAGTTCTGACAACGGCATCCATGAGAAAACGATATAAATCTGTCCGGCAAATGCCTTAGTAAAAGAAGACTTTTAGGGCAATTGAAGTCGGTTTCAAGTTCTTTTTGAATGCATTTACTTGTTAATTTATTAACTTTATTTGGTTAGTGGTACAGTGCTGTAGAAAACAGTTATCTCTAACACACAGTCCGGGTGCAAAACACATGGTGCAGCGTTAATTGAGGAACACACGTGTGTACTTATCGAGCTACAGCCAACGGTCACTAATGAAAATACGAGCACACAGTCCGTACCTTTTATATTGACTTACGCGTGTACTGCACATATATTCAGATACTCTAAAAGCATAAATTGAACGGTGTTTTGAAAGGCTTCATCACAGTGTTACTCTAGCGTCATTGCAGTTCAGTCTGTTAGTGTCATTTCAAACCAATGGATTAGTACTTTCCATAAACATTGCGGCCAGTCCAATAGTGATAAAAGAAAGATTTCTTTAATCACAATAAATTAACACAATATCAACATAAATTATATGACACCTCTACAGGATACAACCGATTGCAATTCGGATATATACTATGTGCATTGTGCATCCCATCCGAAATAAAATAAAATCTTGTGGTAAGTAACCTCGTAACTAACATTGGCAGATCACGATCAAAAAATTTACCGTATATCGATACTTACAAAAAGTATCGACTCCCTCATCACTACCTGCTCGACCACGATGACGTCGTAGATGACGTGTAGCTAACTAGCTACCGGACCGACGCACGCGCATCCAACGCTAACCACCTATTTGTTGCGTACGCTTATAGTAAATGTACCCTCAAAAAGTCATAAACACGACCTTTACAAAAGTTGTGTACTCAGCAACCATTGTTCTGGTTATGTTATAATCATAATCATAATCATAATATTTATTTTGCATAAACATGGTATAATAAGGTGTTATTTTACAATTTAAAGTACAGATTCATGTTTAGCCACATTAATACTAGGCATGCAAAATTAATGAGTCATTATACTTAGTGATAAATTAATAACGAGAGTCTAGAAATTCCTTAACATTATAAAAGCAATGAGACACCAACCATTCAAACAATTGTTTTTTGAAAAATCCAATGTTTAGCGATTTAAATTCGATCGGCACTTTATTATACAATTTTATGCTCATCGCTAAATTGCTTTTTAAATATTTTGCAGTTCTTGGTCCTTGCTCAAAGATTAAGAGGCCAATGAAGCAAAGTCTCCGTAGAATAGTAGGTATTTGAATATGTTATTGCTGTCGCGATTCGGTACGCACACATACAGCCTTTCACATGCTTTCACTCACACAAATAACGCTGCATAACATCCCAAAGAGGCCCCTGCGCGCCGCGCATCGTCGCTACCCCTCCGCCTGGGCTAGAGTGTATTTTTCAAAATTATAATAAACTTGACGTGAGCGTGCGTCAACCCTTGTTTTACGTTTTGAGAAATTATTGTTCGCATATTGGTTTAGTCTCGACATACTGTGGTTGTATTTGATATAATTGACTAGTAAGTACCTATCACATATAAATACAATATAAATTATGGCGTTGCTATTTTAGGGTTCTACGGTCAACAAAGAAACCTTTTAGTTTCACCATATCCGAACGTTCGTCTTCCAACGATACTTTAGGTGACTTAGAGGTGTTTTAGTACCTAGAGTGCTAGAGTCTAAGGACTAACAAGTTAAAGCGTTCAAAAAGAACTAGAAACCGACTTCAACTGCCCTAAAAGTCTACTTTTATTAAGGAAAATTTAAGATGTATATTGTTTTCTCATGGATTCCATTCTAAGAACCGGACCAAATTGAAATGGGACCACATGGAAAGCATCAGCTTTCAAATAATAAAGAATCATCCAAATCGGTTCACCCAGTGAAAAGCTCTGAGGTAACAAACATTTAACTAATAGAATAGAATAGAAATAATTTATTCGGCATACAGATTACAGTGCAGTTAAAACATTAATTTTAAATTTGCTCTGCTGCACTGCAACGCCGAAATACACACTTAACATTCCCAGTCTCAAAAACTACTGAACCGATTTTGATGAAACTTGCAGTCTTCCCTAAGTTTTACAATACCTAGGTAAACAAAAAAGGGATTATTTAAATCGAACTTGTAGTTCCGGATATATAAAAAATAAATTAAATAAAATAGCCTTTATTGCTGAACTAATTTTTTGTTACAATTTTCTTAAAAATATGCTTACTTTATACGTTACTTATCTTTTTATATTAAGTATCAGTAACCGGTCGTTCCTACATTTCAGCTTGTCTTTCGACATAGGCCTCCTCTAAGGATTTCCACTCTATTCTATCTTTCGCTATGCGGGTCCATGTTGGACCCGCCACTTGTCTGATGTCGTCCTCCCATCTTCTAGTCTGTCTGCCTCTTTTTCTTTTGCTATCTCGTGGTTGCCATTCAGTTATTAGTCTTGTCCATTTCTACATACTCTATTTCTCCATTATTTACTGTTATGGGCTCTGTTTGTGAGGAATTTGACATTACTTTTGTTTTCGTTAAGTTCGTTGACAGGCCTGCTTTCTCGCTCTCTTCCGCTAACTGTTGGAACATTGTCTGTAGGGTTTTCGGGTTTTCCGAAAGTAAGATCAGGTTGTCTGCAAAGCGTAGGTGACCCAGCTTTTTGCCATTTATATTTAGTCCTTTATTCGTCCAATCCAGATTTGTGAATATCATTTCCAGGATAGCTGAAAATATTTTTGGTAAAATTGGGTCTCCCTGGCGTACCCCTCTCTCAATCGAAAATTCTTCGCCTGTAGATTCTAGCTTCACTTGTGCGGTGCTTTTTGTGTATATGTTTTTCAGTATTCTTATGTATTTTGCATGTACGCCTTGTTTTTCCAGTGCGTCCCAGATAAATCTATGTTCGAGTGTGTCGAATGCTTTGTTGAAATCCACGAACCCTATGTGTGTTTTTCTTTTGTGTGTGTATTCCGGATATATGCGAGGACAAATAAACATACACTTTAGAAATTTGGCACACTTCTTTAGAAGCTGGTATAGACTAACATATATGAAAACTGGGCAGTTCTGGAAATATTACATACATACAGGTCGCATTGATAACCTCTTTTTTTGAAGTCGGTTAAAAAACTGTAATTTCACGACACCTCACACAATAGAATAGACGAGTTAAAAATCCCGTCTTAAGTGTATGAGATGTATAACTGGGAAAAAATATTTCAAGTTTTTATTTGTCGACATGAATAATAATATCGTCGAAATCTATCGTATTTCCTACTGTCATACTTCATATTATACTATTATATTTTAAGTACCTCAAAAGGAAAAAAGGAATCCTTATAGGATCACTGTGATATCGAATACTCCAGTCTGCTGTCCCTTAGATCTGTCAAATAATGAAACTTATAGGTCAACGCAATAAAAAGATATAGCTGTATTTTAGACCATTTCCGTACAAAATGCAATGAACCCAAAATCTATACGGTATTTCCCGTTGACCTAATGTCTTGAAATTTGGCAAGAAGAAAGGTTTTACAGCACAACCATAGGAATAAATCTGAATTTTTTAATTGTAACACAGTAAAATTGATTTTTTAATGTTTATAAACTTAACTTCGTAATATGTAATTTAGCTTAGAATTTCATTTTCGGTAGAGCATTGTTGGGTGCATATTACCGTACCTATTATTTATGATTTTCAGTATGTCATTAATTCATATTCTGTACGGAATCCTCGGTGCACGAGTCCGACTTGCTCTTGACCGGTTTTTGAGTTGTTGGAGAGCCATTTCAAGCTCTTGCTGGCTGATCTCCGGGATATCTGTGTCGGGTCATATAGTCTCCGTAGCGATTTGTACATGCGATGTCCATATAACTTCTCGTTCTCTCTCAAGACTTTCAATAATAATAAATAACAAAAAATAATATAAAAAAGCTTTTAAAAAAGTTATAAATAAACGGATGTCCATGCAATAAATGTTATGTTTTTTCTGTGTTTTTTTTCTGTTTAGATATTTTACAGTGGTACGGAACCCTTTGTATGCGAGTCCGACTCGAACTTTAACATTAAAAAAATATTTGAAACATAAGTCACTTATTCATAAATCATATTTAATTATTTACACGTAACAAAACGTAACAACAACTAAGAATTTCAGGGAAAATGTTCTGTTCTAGAGATAAAATAAATTTCCTTAGAATTATTTGTCTTTATATTTGTTTATTTAGATCAATCTAAACATTAAAACTAACAGGTAAAACCATTATAGCTAGAGAAAGGGTATCTATCGATATATTTTTCCCACCACTATTAGTCGAAAAAATCGATAAAGCTTATTGACATCACTAATGCATGCTTACTTTATTTTTATACATATAATACACAGTATATAGTTGTGATATAGTGTACCCTGCCTCCCGAACCGAACTGTGCGAGAAGGACAGTTGAAGCTTTTTTTGGTATTTGCCTAGTTTTGCCGTGAAATTAAGGGTTTGGGATATAGCTGTTTTCTCAACGAAACGTTAGCCAAATTCAATCATTTTGATCTTATTCTCTTTATCAAAGAATAATCTAGGCCCGTTGGTTTTGCTTTTTCTGAAAATGTTACGTTTACTCTAAATAATGAGTACCATAAGTTGAAAGAAATTTTTTCTGAAATTTTGAGTTTTGAGATGCCCATAATTCTAATTGTAGACAAAATATTGAAAAAAGCAAAACCAACGAGCCTAGATTATTCTTTGATAAAGAGAATAAGATCAAAATGATTGAATTTGGCTAACGTTTCGTTGAGAAAACAGCTATATCCCAAACCCTTAATTTCATATGAAATTTTTTATCTGCTGTTCCCTCTTAACCTATCAGGGTTTCGGCAATTTCGCGAGCCTGATACACCAGCACTTAGAAACAGCTCTGGGTGTTGTTTTACAAAAACACACATCTCATAAATGTATAGAGAGGGCAAGGGCAATATACCAAGCTTTACAAAAAATGGTCTACATGACACGTCAGGAGGAAGACCGCATATAGCTCTTACACATTTTTTTTGACCAACGAAAACTCTATTGACGTTTGTGCTATTACCCCACACGATTAAACCATAACGAAGTATGGATGCTATATACGCATGATAGGCCGTTATCGCTGTTTTTTTATTTGTTACCTTTCTGAGGTGTTTAAGAGCATACACAAATTTGTTGATTTTGCCGCAAACTTTGTCGGTATAGGTTTTATATGTAATCTAATATGTAATAAATTTCTAAAAGACTAGTGTCGACGAAATATTGTATTTTATATTGTTACCTGGTGCCTGACTGTGTCGGGTGCTCAGTGATTGAGAATAATTATAATCAATAAAGACTTTTAAAAATCAATACTAAAAGATTTTTTTCGTTTCGTTTTTGTTTCGAATTGCTTTCGAAATGGGTGCATGAATCAGAAATTCGAATTTGGAATGGATTTCAATTGACCTGATTTGCCCAGAAACCAAAATAACATGGAGCCAAAAAGGCTTAAAGAAAAAAGAATTTTTGTTCAATATATGTTGGATTTGTAAATTGGCCTTCATGACCTGATTATCCCGAAGCCTCAAACTAGTGAGGCGCTGTCTCTTTGGCCCTTTTAGCTTGTTTTATTCGGCCAACAGGTAAAGGGACAGGTTCACTGTGCATCATCAGCAACACGCAATGACAGAAGACTTGTCTTTATTTGATTATCGACATAATAATAGAGTAACAGTAGCTGCATTTCTCTAAAATAAGTTTTCATCATCATCATCAATAGCCTATATTTATGTCTATACTGCAGTCTCAGGCCTATTCTCCTACAGAGTGTATGGGTCTACCACGGGAGTCCAGTGCGGATTGGTAGACTTCACACACACCTTTGAATTTCTTGTCAGGAGTGCAGGTTTCCTCACGATGTTTTCCTTCATCGAAAAGCCAATGGGAATGATTTTTTATTGTTCGTACATTAGTCCAAAGAACAAATAGGATCTCATTGGTACGAGCCAGGATCGAACCTAGACCTCGATTGTTCAAGGACTGACGCTCTACTACTCAACTGAGCTACCACGGCTACCAAATAAGTTTCAACCTGATAAAATACAGAATGAAGATAAATGAGCTCTTTTACTCATTTATGATTAACTACTTTATTTCTAATTTGAAGTAGACCTACCACAAGATTGGGTTTTGTTTCGGATTGCTTTTGGATTGGGTGAAAATTGTACGCATCCCAAATTTGAATTTTGAGCGGACTTTGATTGGTCGGATCTGGAAGTAGGTACTCAGGAAACAAAAGTTGCGAAAGTGGCAAACTTAACGTATCCAATTCCCAATTCTATTATCACCAGTGTCCGAAACCCCGAATCAAGCTAAAGATAAATGGAGTGAGCTGACCACCGGGCCGGGCCGAAGTGACACTTATTTGAAAGATTTGAAAGGAGCGCGTGCGTGCTTCGTGGTGCCTCAACCCACCTCACCTGTCTAACCCTTTCGTGCTCAGAATAACATGATATAATTTCTCGGACCCGTGTAAATTTGGGCACGCAACTTCATGTGAGAAAGGAGGTTTCTTAAGAGAAACGCTTCGCTTTGGTTTTGAGGGTTCTATGCATGATTGAGAAGAATTGTGTTGGGTTGCTTTTTAAAGAATCAAGGTGGTGTTATTATTTATCAATCTTATTGTTCGCCTTAGTGGAAGCCGGCCAAGTGCGAGTTGGACTCGCGCATCGAGCTTTCCGTACACAATTTGAACGTAATACAAAAACAATAATTAAAAAATTAACAAGTCATAAATAGTAGGTAAGGTAAATGCACTAGACAATGTTCTAACGTACGGTTTCTTAAACTTTTTGCAGTTACGGACCCCTTTCGAAATTTAAACCATTCCACGGACCCCTGTAAATTTTTTTATTTGCCGGTTAGGTTTATTGCCCGAAATAAAGAATTATTATTATTATTATTTGGTAATAAAAAAGCCTTATATACATAAAAAAAACTTCTGTTTCAACTTTCATTGCACTTATTATTAAGATAATGAGAAGGGTGCCTCAATGAGAACATTAAATTGTGGGACTGTCTTCGACAAGGCAAGAACTCAGGCGCAGATAGTCCGGGCCCGCGCCCCACACCACACAATTTCCTAACAAATATATTTACAAACTGACCTACTGCGGACCCCTGATACACATGCTACGGACCCCTAAGGGGTCCGTTGTCCACACTTTAAGAAACCCTGCTCTAACGAATGCGCCTGACGAAATCCCACGAGCAATTGTTTATTTACACATTTTGAATGCTTATAAAGCATTCGGTAGGCGCTAACAGTTTATAATCGACTACTAGAGAATAAATAAGAGGTGCAGCAACCATTACCACGTATCAACCACATCTTACTCCGATCGCTAAAATGAGGTGATCTACAAGGGAGTCTTACGTCAACCAGTGGACTTTTGCATCTCTGAGTAATCATTGAATTTTAATACACTTCTATAATCTTCTATATCGTTTCGAACTTTATTTGTAAAATATTTTTATTAAATTCAAAACGGATTTAAGTTTTTAAATGTAATTTTCTAATACAAACCCGAAGTGCATTGAAATAGTGAACCAATTAAGAGTTGAGGTGAAGTGTCAAGTCCAACCCTTTCAAATTTCGTTCCAATTTGCTTCGCTCGGTATTTTTAGTAGCCGGGAGGGAAGTAAATATTGCAAAGGTCGACAGTTTAGTAATTTGATTTCTCACCCCCGAGGGTAGATAACGAAATTTGCAAGTTATTTACGGAAACTGCCACTTACACTTTTCGTCCAGGTCGAAGTGATTTAGGGAGCAGGTTGCGAGAATCTAGTCCAGTGGCTCCCAAACTTTCTTGACCAGGCACTACTTGGACTTTTTACACATCTAGACATTGACATGTTAGTCGTGGCTTTTATATTGTATAACGGACTAGTATTGCCCACAAATATTGACTTCCTAAATTATCCCCCAGGAACTACTTGTTAAATCGGGGTGGCCTATATCCTTTTCGACCGTAAGAATATCCCGATATCAAAAATTAAGTCTTTCTGAGTTACGACGTGAAGGGTGGACAAACAAATAGACTCGTTTTCGCATTTCGCAAAAATGTTACTATAAAGTCAAAGATTTTTTGAATGACATGTAAATTATTGTTAGTATTTTGACATTGTATAATTATATTATTACTAAGTACTTGACATTGAAATTTGATACCTTATTTGTTGTTATATTTGTATTTTGTATGTTATGTAAACTTTATATTTGTAAAAAACAACTTTCATACGCCCATCACAGGGCAAAACTTAGCCGATCTGTTTATCTATCAATTCCAACTGTACCTCTACCTAAGCTTTAAATTAATTTAGCGAATTAAATGAATTGATTTGATTTATATCATTAGTATGGATAATTGATCTGAAGTAAGCTTTGCTTATAAATTAAGATGAACCATTCACTGCCTTCTAAATGAGAAGCGCAAACCCAGCAACGGTTTACGCGGACGCAATTTATGAGACAACCCTGTTTTTGTTTCAGTACCCACGGCCCACGTGCAAGGCGTGCTCGGCAAAAAGGCGTCCTTGCCGTGTGATACCCAGCCCCTGGCGTCAGACGACCTGGTCTCCATGGTGCTGTGGTTCAAGGAGTCTGATGGAGAGCCGCTTTACAGGTAATATTAACAAGAAGGCGTCCTTGTAGTGTAACACGCAGCCCTGGCATCAGCCCTGGCATCCATGGTGCTGTGGTTCAAGGAGTCTGATGGAGAGCCGCTTTACAGGTAATATTAACAAGAAGGCGTCCTTGTAATGTAACACGCAGCTCTGGCATCAGCCCTGGCATCCATGGTGCTGTGGTTCAAGGAGTCTGATGGAGAGCCGCTTTACAGGTAATATTAACAAGAAGGCGTCCTTGTAGTGTAACACGCAGCCCTGGCATCAGCCCTGGCATCCATGGTGCTGTGGTTCAACTGAACTAAAATGTTTGAATTAATTCAAATTGTTGCAGTTACGACGTCCGCGGTCGCCTAGCAACGCAGCCGAAGCTGTGGTCTTCTCCCACCGGGTTCGGCCACCGAGCATACTTTAGGGCAGCAGTGTCGCCAGCCGTTCTACTGGTAGACAACGTGCTCAGCTCTGATGCCGGAGTATATCGATGCCGCGTGGACTTCAGAAACTCACCTACGAGGAACATGAAGTTGAACTTCAGTGTTATTAGTAAGTTGTCGTTTGTTAGAATCACAGCTCTTGATTCATATAGAAAGTATCGCGATCTTTAGATTGGGCTGCGCGCAAACGAACCAGCGACAAGTTCAGTTGCTTAGCTAGAGAGTCGGGTATCTTTTCCCCAAGATTACCCATCGCTTCGTAATAATGTGGCTGTGGCCGGTGGCTCGTTTTTGCCCAGACTAAAGACCGCCACCTCTAAATCGTACGTACAGTATTTACCATCAGAGCGCCTTCCGTGCCCGCCATTTTTACCGGCTGCCATGCCTGTCACACACCTATCTATTCTGATCTACCACGAACCTTCCGGAGCGTTTCTTGCATCTTCTTCTTGCGGAACACTAGGTGTCAAGATCGATACATTTTGTATTGCATTTTAGCCTTAATTCTACCTTGAACAGAATTGATGTGGGGGCTAAATTTCTCCAAGCGTAACCACAAATAACATAACCGAAAAAACAGTATGAGTTTATTTCGCCCTTCTCTTCTGGACCCCTCGGTATCATAATGAAAATGAGTTGAAATTATGTATATTCATACTTGATCGTAGATTATTGACCAACAGCTAAATTGATTGCTGCTATAATTCCTGCTGCGAATTACTCTTAACTTTCACTTGATTATTTGAAAATTTATTTTTAAACAAAAGACTAGATTCTTGAAACTTAAATTCTCACGTCTCTGAGTGGTGAACGATGTCTACCTCGTTGCATTTATAGTGACGTCACTTAGTTTCTGTCGCTCGTGAAGCCGAAACGATTTTAAAGACACCTGGCTTAACGAAATCTGTTGTGCCGGTAACGAGCTGCCAGGGAACAAAGAATATCGTTTATGTTCTTCGTTTTATGCTCTTCGGGCTTGCATTTTAACCTCCACGAGATGGTTAGTAAGGACGTGGAATAGAAGCGTGATATACAAGAAGTCTTCGTTGTGATATCCTTGCATATCAGAACACTGAGCTGTAGCCACTGTCAGGTAATAAAAACAACATATAATCATATACAGGCCTGCCGCAGTCTACTGGGCAACTTCTACCTTTTGGATATAGGCCTCTCTCGAGGCATGCCACTATTCTGTTCCTTCATCAATTCTCGTCCAGCTACCTTACGTAAGTCGCCTTTCCACCTGGTCAGAGGCCTTCTATTACTGCGTTTCGACTAGAAGTGTTCTGATAGAAAACACGCTAAAATTATATTTTCAAAATATTTTTGTATTGCTTTCAAATTATGCAACTCATCATCATCAACAACAGCTTATTATGTCCCCCTGCAGGGGCTCAGGTCTACAGAGAGTGTATGGGTCATAGTCTACCACGCTGGACCAGTGCGGATTGGTAGATTCCACACACACCTTTATAAATTTCCTCTCAGGTGTGTGCAGGTTTCCTCACGATGTTTTCCTTCATCGAAAAAGCGATGGTAATGATGAGCTCAGTTGGGTAGAGCGTCAGTGCTTGAACAATCTAGGTGTGAGATCAATCCAGGGTCATACCAACGAGTTCCAATTTGGTATTTGTAATTTATTTACGACTGATATGTAGCTCAATATAAATAAAACCTTTCTCAAATCTCACAATAAGATATTGAAAAGATTTCTAGACGGCCTAATACAGCTCAGAATTTGGTAAGCTTTAATTGACATAATATGTTTGTACAATATTCCTTTCATACAGAAATAAGTAAGAATTTCGCCAATATCTAGATCCAACGAGACAAAACATAGACATAGGCTGTTGGTAAATCCAATAACACGATACAGATCTTGGTCACGTATTACCAAACAGAATTAGGCTAGATAGATAGGCTTTCAATTACAATACCCTCGTAAATAGCTAACTATTGACTCGCCTAATTGTACAGTTCTAGCGGACATCTGCTACAATCTTGTTTGTTTAATAAACTTTAACTCTGCGACGATCGGTTTGGAATCGATTTCTGTTATTGTGGTCGATCTATAAGTTATTGGGAAGGCTGGAATAGCATTGAGTATTTGGTTGGTAGTAGTATTTTCAATGTTAATCTGGCTAGTCACCAACATGTTACCTAAATAATAATAAAGAAATAAACATAAGTCCACCATTCAGTCATGAGCCGTCTGCCCATCGAGCTACACGTTGTTAGGGATCCGTACCTCAAAAAGAAGAAATGAACACTTATAGGGTATGTTGTTGCTCGACCGTCTGTCTGTCAAGACCGTTCTCAGAAACGCGTAAAGGTATTGAAATTGAAATTAATATTAAAATACTTAAATCTGCAATTGCTATGAGGCGTGAAAAATCAAACGTCGAAGTCAAGGCAATAAAAATATATGTCTGTTTACGTCATATTTGAACGATTTCCTTTGGGATGCAAGGGTATTCAAAACCCTTGACCTAGAATCTGAAATTTTCCAAGAAGAAATGTAAAAAGAAGAAGAAGTAGAAAGAAACAACTAGGACGTTTAGGAATAAATATGAAAAGTACGAGTATAAAGTTTTAATTATATTTCATTAAAGTCGCCGCTTAAAGGTTACAAGCAGTTGGCGCCTGTCGTTATACTCTGAATGCTATATTATACCGCGTCTATTTTGTATGATTTTCAGTATGTTAATCATTAATATTCCGTTCGGAACCCTGGGGCGTGAGTCTCACTTGCACTTGACCGGATTTTATTTGAGTGACAGAAGGTCAGACGAACCAACAAATAAACTTTCACGTTAATATTGGTATAATTCCAGTTATCCTGTCAATACTGCTGCAACTCCTCCCGAACACAATTTCCCCTAATTTCTCGGATCTGTTCGGTCAGTTAGATTATTGGGTCTCCACTTTTTCCGCCCACTTGTCTCGGCTCGTATTTCGCCCGGTCCTCGAGGGATTGGAGCCGAGCAGTTTTTGTTGCGTAATGATCGCAGGTTCCCACAAAGTAACATGTGATCCGATCAATTATCTCCGCCCTAAGTAGGACACTCGATTTAAAGACTATCGACATTTCGTGACGTGCGTAAGTCTGTGTCATTTACAAGCACAAAATGTGTCTCTACTTAATAGGATCATTATTAAGAGTATGTTATTGCTTGCGACAAGTCTTTCATTATCAGAATATCAGACGCTGTGTCCCATTTAAATCGTACGGAGGAACTAGGTGAAACACATCCTTTTATTATATGTATACAAGATACACACTAACAAAAGTACACCAAACATAAGACGCTCGGCCGTCAATTACACGTGTGTGTTTTTGTTTACTGCACGCATTATTACACGTGGTTCCATCCGTATATTTTTAACACACAGTGGCCTGCACATTTGCTTATGGTTTTCAAGAAGTGTTATTGAAAGTCATTGCGAAACAAAGGTGCGTTTTCTTCAGGTATCTAGTAAGATTTATTTAGAGGATTGTCTGTTTAGAGCACGTGGCCGCTTTCAAGTTTGCACTGTTTTGTAGCTGTCCCTATCCGAGCCCTATCCTACCCGAGCGCGTACGGTGAGACAGCATACACTACGCGAAGTTATCCACCCGTTATTTGGATGTTTCGTAGTCCAGGGATCATTTGAAGGATACAGTATATTATGTAGCCATTTTTTCAATACAGTAATTTAATGAAATTTCAGATGTCGGTGGTTTCTCCAAATTGTTCTAAATTGATTCGTACTCTTGTAAAACAGGTTCAAAGTTGGGGCTTTTTATTACCGAAAAATACAATACTTTGACGCCCTGTAACTCTGAAAGTTTATACTTTAACGAAAATCTGACTCGCCACCGACACAGATATTTAGTTCTAGATTGTGTCTTGAAAATTTCATTGACTTTCATCGCTTATTACTCAAAATATGACGTTTGTACTCGTATGGGCGCTTTGAGAAATCCTCTTAAGGCCGCGGGAAGTCACTGGGTGCAAGTGGCTAGGGAACGAACATTGAGGCATACCATGGAGGAGGTCTATGTCCAGCAGTGGATGTTTCCCGGCTGATCATGATGAGTACTAACGCCAACGGCTTCGTCTGGGTAACCTTCAAATACTGCAAAAAGTGTCTTTTGTAATAATCTACGTACGTGCTAAGTTTTATCCCGCTCGGCTGTGAAGTTGAAGCGACAAGAAGTAACAAATAAATAAACAATCTTACTTAGATCAACAAACGATTAAGTCAAATTAAAAAAAACGATTGATGCTGTGGCAGCAGCGAGATCATGTCCAAATGTAGACTTATACAGTTCATATGCAGTTGAAGTTTTTATGTCGGTGAATTCTTTTCAGGCAAATTACTCTAAAAATGTACGATTCAGGTTTTTGTGAACATAAGTCAAATAACAAACACGCTGTATACTGTGCCATAAAATTAGAATGTTTCCTGCAGTGAGTACGATAACACTGCCGTATACAAGAATAACCATAATCATGTCAGCAAAGGGCTATAACTCCATTCTAACTCAGACTAACGTTGCGAAAAGTTAGCCCACGACGGTGTTCATCAGCTAAAGCCTAAACGATGGAAAAGGGAATAAAAGTATCAACACAAAATAAACGAATAAACTAAATAGAAGGCGTAAAATATTTGCGAGTTTAAAAATTAGGTTAATTGAAGAAGTACCATAGAAATTATCATCTAGGTACCGCATACCTCAATTTCATTTCGAGAGAAGAGATTTTGAAAAAAATTATAATAATTCATGTTATATATTAGGTTAACTTGTAAATGTAACTGATAAAGTATGTAAGTAAACAAAATTACGTAAATTTTAACCTACTTCTGTCGTATCAATAAGTACAGCAAAACAATAATTTGGCACCAAGTTGCTCCAACATGTTACAATTGGTGACTAGGATCTGATAACGGAGCGAAGAAGTAGAAAGTGAAACTCTTCAAGTGTGCACAACAGATACTAGTAAACCCATCGAGTTTCAGCTCATTTTGTTTGTTTTGACTTGTAATTTTAGTGCATCAGAGACAATAGCGTGCTAAGTAATTTATTAATCAGTATTTTTTATTAGGTTCGTTTTTCCAAAGTGCATATTTTAAGTTTAGCTAAAAGATTCTTAAAAGGACTTCAGGTGGCCATTTTAGTGTTTCATTTCAACATCGCAACGCTGTTAATAAATTGCATCACTCGTAGTACTATGAACTTCATAATACATACCATTAGACTGTGACTTTACATTTTGTATTTTAATTTTTAAGTGACTTCGCAAAGTGCACGGAGCGTCTCGCAATGGATCCCTCACAACAATGTCGCCGCAGATAGCTTTTAGTTCAGTTGACTTTGTTTAGAGAAGCTCATCGGAGAGAAAATGTATTCATGAGGTCTTCAACGTCAGAAAGATTGGACGATTGTTTTCTTGACTAATCTACGTATTAAAATGAGGTATTCAAATGAGATTGGAATTATGCGACGCATATATTAAGGTACCTGTGAAATAAGTGGGGCTTCAGAAAAAAGTTGTTTACGCAAGCTTTCATAAGACACTGCTTCTAGTTCGCGACTTCGTCTGTTTACCTTTCAGGTTTCACTATACCATTATGCTATATAGCACAGCAAATACGGGCATAATGGTTTACTATATAGCATGGCGTTCACACTACGCGATATAATCGCAAGCATTTATAGTTTAAACTTTTAAAGCAAGCTCAGTTGACCGCGATCTTTGAAGAGTGTGCACAATGGGTGAACTGGATAGTCTTGAAAACTCATCGAGCGATAATGACAATGCTCTTATCTCGTCATGAATTCAAGGAAAGAATGAAGAACCAGAAATGCCAGACCCTGCATATCAAATCATATACAGTTCAGAGGAGAACGTGGTGAAGAAACTTATTGAAGATTTAGATTCTGAGGATCATTTGCAAGATTATTATAGGATATCTATTATTATTAGTATTTATTGGCATACATTTTTATCTAAAAACATTACACATTTTCAACCGCCTTACTGTCATTGCTGTTTGTAGGCGGAAAGTGCGCGAAGCCTAAAATGTTCAGCGCAAACCCGTTGCGAAGAAAAAAGAATCCGAAGGTCAAACTATGCACGGTACAAAATTATCTAATACCGCGTTGTAGCTACAATGTTAACGCACCCGTTGCCCCTACAAAAAAGTAGCCATTTTGTTTATTTCCCCGTATTTCTCTAACAAAAACTAATACAGGGAGTGGAAACAGTGTTGCCAACATTATGCCGACATAAACTTATAACTTTATTGTGTTCTTTAGCGCAGAATTCTAGTCGGAATATGTGCTTTTTGCTTTATTCTACGCTTTGTATGAACTAAGATATTGCTAGTAAGAACTTGAATTTTTAAACCTGTTTACTGAGGTAGTTTTATACAGAAAATGAGTTTGCGTCTGGGGTTCAGGGACGGGTCTCTTCAAGCAATCTTGTATGCGTTATTGTAAATGCTCAGTTTTAAATTAAAGAAATCGGTGTTTTAACTTTCCCAACGTTCGATACCAAAAATAACCATTATAGGATCAATCTAATATCAATCTGTCTGTCCGTCTGTCACTGCTGGTTATATCAGCAACTATAAATCCTATATTTATTTATTTATTTTATTATTTGGGATGATTATCAATGTAAGCCTATCTGTAATTTTTTATATAAGAAAATAGGCCGAAAATAGCTCGAAATTTTTGAGTCAAATTTGATATCAGATGAAATGGATTCAAAGTTTTTCTCTTTGTCCCATAGTTATTAACATATGATGATAATGTTTAAAAATGTCATCAAACGCCTTATGTCCTAAGGAAAAAAACAAAAAAATAATAATATTGATGTATGGAAATACTAGAGGAAGATGCGGTGTCAGCAAAAAATTTACAAACTTTGATATGAGGTTGAAAAAACAACGTTGGTTCTGAACCCTTGGTGCGTGAGTCCGACTCGAACTCAATTCAGTGTTTATCCAAATTTTCTGTTGAATTTTTTTTGAAGCTGCGATGGAGGCTTTCAGCGTCTTCAATTTGTTTTTATTCATTTCCAATGACAAATTGTAGCGATGGTGACTCACGTCAAAACAGTGGAATTCGGTCGCGGAGAATATGACGAGATGTCTTCCCTATCCGTTCAATCTTGGCGGATGAAGCCGTACAAGATAATGCCCTATTCCGGGCATTTTTTCCTCCGTTCCGGTGCCTGGCTCGATACATGGATACTAATAAATACGGCGCTTGTTATGCAGCAGGATACTTGCCTTGGAATTGGACCAACTCTGTCTGTGGCACAAACATAACATTGCAGACAAAATTTTTGCAACAACGAAGTAACTTTTCGTTTGGTAAATTTGCCATAATAATGTTCTGATATCTATCTGCCTGCAATCGGCAAAATATCTCCAATATCATTCTAAATCTGAAACCACACGGCAGTGGATTGTTACCCCAGTGTAAATGCCATCACAATTCTCCTAAATTGTGTAGGATGATTATATTATGTTACACGCGTTTCCTTAGCTGTACCTGTATTGCGTATGCGAAATGTGGGTACACGACAAATTTTGTAATTCAATTTGCGTCCTCATCCAAACCTACAAACATGACATAATTATGTAATCCTATGATAATACATAGGAAATTAGTGCGTTTCAGCTTTTATTTCAATTCAGACTTTAATTGTAAATAAATTTATGTTAGTAAATAAAGGTGACATTGATTAATTATGGCATAATGAGACTGCAGATAACTTGCCAAGTTTTATTCGTAAATTTATCAATTCAGAGCAGTTTTATGAGCTAATAAAAAACATGACACGTACACAATACTGACGAGACACTCGCTTGTTTCATACAATAACTGGCTTCTGCCCGCGACTTCGTCTACGTGGATTTTAGGATACTAAGCTAAGACCTGTCATTATAATTTTCTTGATTATGAAACAAGAAAACACAAGCCGCTCTAAAGCATAAAATGTTCAAGGTATGCCCCAAATTAATGACAACACTGGTGATTAGAATAGGCTAGAATTTCCTGAGGGTGTCGTAAAAGGCGTAATGTGAAATTGTGCCCCGAAGGCAGGGCACATAATTTGGCAGTAAACATGAGTAGAATTCGGCATTGAGTTAAAAAACAATTGGAATTGGTATAAGAAACACTGGAGGTCAACTTGCGTTCTATGTTATTACGAAATTCTGGAATATTGATGGGTTTGTGCGTAATATTAACAGTTGTATCAGCGCTTGTTATTTTAGCTTTAATAACAAATCTTTCATATCTGACTTATCTTTTTCATCTATATATCTTAGATCTTTAAACGAGCAGTTCTTGTATACATATATAATCCGAATCTTGGAAACGGCTCCAACAAATTCACAGAAATTATTCAGTTTCAGTAAATTCCATGACAGGCCTTACTGCGGCTTCGTAGTCTTACTGTAAATAGGCGAATTTCAGTACTCAGTTACTCGTAAGTTTATCTTTCACAGAATTTCATGTTAAATAATATGGTCACTGATTTCGCATCCTGGAGCATAAGCACTGTGGTGAGTTGGTGTGGAGGCTAATTGTTACACTCTTTATGGCTTGTGTTCTGATATTTTGTTATAAGATATTTTGTTTGTAAAAACTCCAGTTGTTGCCCAGATATTACAGCCTTATGGTCACTAAGAATCAGTTGAAGGGAAAGTAAAGTGCGAAGATATTTCGTACTGAAATATACAATTCCACCATGCACCAACCACCTATAACTTGTCTTGATCACTTGAACAATGCGCTATGACAAAGCATTTCTAATTTTATTAACAAAAGACAACATACATACAAATGCGTGAACAAATGGGTGAAATGGCATCGAATCAAATTCCAACAAGGAAATAGGGACGATTTCTTTTGGAACCAAAGTTATACGTTGATTTGCAATCGATAGTGTGGCGAATGATTGCGGGGTTTCCTTAGAAAATGTCACTGGCCATCGGGAGGCTATTAGTTGTTGTTTTTAAATAACATTAAGGTTAATTTTCCGATAAAGGTACTAATTTTTATCGAAAAACAAGTACATAAAAAAACACAGACCGACCAAAAACCTCTCAATCTCAACACATACACCTTCTCCGAGTAAAAATAGGTCATTAGATTGTTTTTTGATTGTATGATTTAACCTTTATCTCACTTGCCAATTAGGAGTCAGGGTGGTAGCTAGAAAAAGCCATCAACCAAACGAGTATCAACAACAACAGGTACCCTAACTGGGATTCGAACCTGGGACCTCCAGATTATGAGCCCAAGCGTGTAACCGCTAGGCAACACAACCATCCAACAAAACAAGCCCGAGAATTTCCCCATAATGAACTGCAATGTCGGACTGGGACAAGTGGAAATCCAACAAAAACAATCTTCCAGAAAGGAAGCACGTTGCTCCCCCATCGTTTGTATTTCATTAAAATCTCATGCAAAGAGAAGTTTTCAATTCGTAAAAACGTCCGAAAGGGACCCATTAAGGCGAGTCGATTTCAATAATATTCCTCGGAATTAGGTTCCGGTACGGAAACGGAGCGGGACGGAGAAACAATAAAAAAATATTACATTCTTCAGTGGAATTCCTTTTTGTTACACTACACGGTTTCAATTTACGACTTTTGTGGTATTTTGTACTAGTTTGAAGTTGTCGTAAAAGTCTATAAAAATATAAAAGTTTCACACTTTAATTGTTCTTGGGCGTTTGTCTGTGAGCTTTTTTATTACCTAAACTTGAATAATTTTTATTTTAGGATTCCGTATCTCCAAAGGAAATAAGGAACAACTCTTATAGCATATTTTTGTTGTTAATCTGTCAATACCTTTTTTCTCAGGAACGAGTAGAGGTATCATATTGAAATTAATATCGAATACGCAAGTCTGTAGTCTCTTTAAACTGTGAAAATATCAAGCCTCTAGGTTAACGTAAAAGAGATACTTTTCGATGTACAAGGAATGTATCGGATACTTCCCATTGACCTATAATCATTAAATTTGACAAGAAGCAAGGTCTTCCGGCACATGTGTAGAAATAAATCGAAAAAGTAGAATTTTTAATTATGTCTCGTTAAAATTTGATGATCACAAAGTGTTCCAGCGCCTGTCGGTTTATTCTTAGCGCTAACAATTTTGTTGCTACTCATTGATTTCAGTCAGTTATTTTAACCTATTATTTATGATTTTTTAGACGGTATTTTCAGTAAAGTTGCTTACTTCTTTGCTACGAGATATATTTATGTGTGAAGAATGATGAAAAATTAATACTTTTATTCAATAAAAATTATATGTAAACCTAATAATACAATGACCCGTGGTAATTCTTATTGTACAGTATATTCAGGAAATAAAAGATTTTAATACCAGTACACCGTCGGTATTTTAAATTTTAATGACTTCACGACGTAACGGAGAGTTAGAATAACTTGATATTTTGTATAGGGATGGTTGCAGAGTCGGGAAAAGGGTATAGACAACTTTTGTACGATCTAACAACTAGTTCCCATGGTATACTTTCGGAAGTCCTGGAGACGACGTCACAGGCCAACGCTAGTATGTTAATGATTAATTGAAAGTTAAATATAGTTACCATAATTATAATACATGCTACGCCAACGACACTGATTATGTTTAAATATAGATCGATCTTTTGTGCTGTAAATTCTTGGATTTATAAAGGTCTGTCTCAATACTATTCATAAATCTAGAAATATGATTAGCTCAGAGACAATTTCGTTAAAAATGTAAATTAATTGAATCTTTGGAAATTATTTTAGCTCGTTGCATTTAGGTGAAAAGTCAGGGACGGACAAAGGCTCACTAAAACAAGTGGATGTATTCTTTTTATTATATATTTGTACCATGTCACATTCGCTCTTTGTTCATATGCAGAGTGTTGAGGGAACTATGAGTATCAATTATATTTATGTACTCAAGAACTGCACAGCCAAAGCTATGTCTGTCCCGCCCGAGATGCGTAATTTAACGTAGGTCTTAGCTTTCACCATTCATTTTCAGCTACCCTACGTTAGTCCTGTTTCCACTGTAGGGAGTTTTAAACTACGTTTGCCTAGAAGTGGCTTCCGCCGTATGTCTCATCTACTCCAGCGATTGTCAGTCCTGCAGAAAACTTGACTGGCTCACATCAGCTTGCTAATCCGATGAGCAACGTCACTTTGGCTCTCTGACTGATTATTTAGTCTCGAATGTTGTCCATCAGAGGGACTCCGAGCAGCGAGCTGAGTGCCTTCTGTGAATCAGACGTGACGTGAGTTCTAAAGTAGAAAACGTAACATTTATTCCATTACATTAGTTTTAAATGTACTACTACTGTAGCTGGAGAAAAGTTCAAGTCAGTTATTTTTGGTGTAGGACAAGAAAATGCGTTCAAAAAGAACTGGAAACCGACTTCAATTGCCCTTAAAGTCTACTTTTACTATGGCAAATTTTAGATTTATAACCTTTTGTCATGGATGCCGTTGTCAGAACTGGACCAAAATAATGGGACCACACGGGAAGCACCATCTTTCAAATACAAAAAGAATCACCCAAATCGGTTCACCCAGTCAAAAGTTCTGAGGTAACAAACATAAACAAACACCCGTTGAATTAACCTCTTCTTTTTATGAAGTCGGTTAAAAATGCAGCTTGTAGTCTAACGCATAACTGAGTCTATACCTGAGGTATGGAGGGCGTGTTTGCGGAACGCAGTTTTTCGAGTAACATGAGCATTTAGTATGACGAATTAAAAAAAATGATTATTTCGTTTACTATATAAAGGTTTTAAACGAAATACACTACTATATACAGTACGTATAAGCTCTCCTTTTAAGTATAGTTAATACTTGTATATTGAGGCGCCACTCTTCCCGGAAAATAGCTACAGCAGAAGGCTGATTAATGAAATACATTTCAGACTAGTTATAAGCATAAAGTATGTAAAAAGAATTTTCATCATCTGAAATCAATCAATGTGAAAAGAAAAGCTAAACAATATTTGACCTTAAAAATGAATTATGGAAAAAACATTAAAACTAATAAAATTATAGTTTTGTAGCGACTTGAATGTACAGTTTCAGGGTAATTTTCCTGTTTAATTAGCGTAATCTCGAATGAATAGAAATGTAATCAAATTATTATATGGTGAAAGTTTATTTAGTACAGTTGCGTACAAAAGAATAATTTAGACTTAATTATTAACGCGAAAGTTTCCATGTAAGGATGTATGGATGTTTGTTACTTTTTCACGCAAAAACTACTGAATGGATTTTAATGAAACTTTGCAATAATATAGCTTATACATTAGAATAACACATAGGCTATAATTTATAAAGGTGCACCATGCGGGCGAAGTCGCGGCCGATAGCTAGTGTTGCCACAATTCAAAATGTAGGTATAATGGGTTTACACTTGGCAGTCATCTCACCTGATGGTAAGGGACTATAAAGACGTTGGATGGAAAGCGTGCTCATCCACAAGCTTCAAGCTAATGAGGCGCTTGGTCTGAAGTCTATCACACCAAAACACAACAGTCTACGGCGGCAGCTAGCCAGGCGGTTATAGAAAATGCGCTACCACCAAACAAACCGAGTACTGATAGGTACCTCCACTAGGAATCGAATCCGGGTTTTTGAGTCCAATAGTTAAGCCGCGGTGGCCAACAACAACCTCCGTTACTTGTTGTACAATGAAATAATTTCGACGCTAGCTTCGCTTTCTACGGAATCCATTTGTTATCACCGGTTTTAAATAACTAAGTAAGCTTAATGTAAGAAAATGTATTTTAAATTAAATAAGTACCTTATTCTAAGTACGTCCCCAGCCTGCCGAACACCCAGGTGATTTAAGTAGACACTCTCAGATCCAAGGTAGTCTGAAGGTCGCACAGAATATTGATAAATCTACTTAATTCCACTATTTTGCCGCACCGCCTGACGAATTAATCCGCGTTCACGTCTAAGACGAATTGTACGCTTCTCTGATAATTAATTAACGCTTGAAGAATACATTTTGTTATACATATTACATGCGTACAATGTAGATAGATAGTGTCGCCTTTGTTAAATAGAGCCTGGCACACACCGCCTCTAGTGAAACGTGGCGATGCGATATCAATAAAGCCGGCTGAGGCGTACAACGGCGTACGCAATAAAAACATTCGGCCCTAAGCCGCATATTTTTACGGTTTCCCATAAGAGTGCAAGGAATCAATAACTTTAGGATACTTCCCATTTTTTACACCAGTGAGATTAAAAAATTATTTATTATTAAATGTTAAAAATTGTTTATTTCGTTTTCGAGTAAAACTTTTAAAATTTTAGACTATAACTAGTAAGTAAGTTGAGACCTTCTGTTAAGTATAAAATACCATTGACCTAGAATCATGAAATTTGGCAAGAGGCAAGATGTGAGATCTTGCACAAGTAGAGGAATAAATGTGGAAATCATATTTTTACATACTTTGAGTGTATCTTTAAACGTGATTTTCACCTCCTTCAAAATGTCGGAAAAATTTAAAACTTTGCACACTATGTCAAAGAACGATGACAATGTAATAATAATAGTAATAATAATTTTAATAGTTAGTCCCAGCATCCTTACTTGGAACTTCAGAATTAGAGATTTGTGTGCTTAATGCGCATGCGCATGACTTATCTAAAAAATATCACATTAAATTCCTTACCTATTATTTATGATTTTCAGTTCGTAAAGAATTCATATTCTATACGGGACCCTTTTGCGCGAGTACGACTCGCACTTGGTCGGTTTAGCTTTCTATTAAAACCACCGTGAAAAGCGAAATTAAATTCAAGGTTCAAGGTATTATTAACCATTTTCAACTATGCGAATCTAGCAGAGTTTAGCAACACTATTCCTGGGCCACTAGTACCTCAAGATCTCAGTGCCTTGCGGTATACCCAATGTCATATCCATCTTTGATAATGACTGACGACAAATTAAAGACTAGAAGGGAGTAAATGAAACCATTTCCTATCAAAAGCAAATTAACACGTGGCATCAGTACGTACCACTAAAACGAGACAAGCAAACCGTGGCGCATCAAATTTAAGAAGGGTCTCAAATTTCTCCGTCCAACAATTTAGGCCGCACGTCCGGAAAATCTTTATTTAATCTTCTTATCTTTCGAGTGCTACTACAATTACCTGAAATTTGTTTGTACTTTTCCTTTTAAGTCGACTTTTATTTCGTGTGATTATTTTTCTTCGAATTTAATTCGAATAACACGAATATTATTAATTTGAAAGTAACTCATCTGTATCTGTCTGTTTGATTCATTTTCATGGCTAAACCTCTGAGCCGACTCCGTGGCCCAATGTCTACACGCTAGGCGTACAATCCGGAGGCCCCGGGGTTCGAAGCCAAGTCGGGTAACTATTTGGGCGGGGAAGAACATTGACATGCATAATTGCATATAATTCAACTAGATCAAATTTTATAATATACAGTCGCGGTATGAAATGGTTTGTCAGTTTTAATTTGTTTTGAATGATTTCATCAAATAAGGAGTCTGCAACAAATTAGGCGTTTATAATAAATCGCTATGATAAACCACTGAAGGTTAAAATATACATTTTCGTTGTCAATGAAAGTCTATGTCAATGTCTGATCAACATTATCCCTCTCCTAATGCTTCCATACTAAATTTCTGTTGCCATAATCTTTTAAAATAGTATAGCTTTCATAAAGGCTTTCATAAGTAATTACCTAAAATTGGAGATGAAATTACAGTGTAGCGAAATAAATATCATTAATTTGCAACTTTATAGTTAGCTACAATAGCAGTTACGTAGCTAATGGTACATAGATCGCTTTGAACAATAATTGAAAAAAGTGTTTAAAACGAAAATTGTGATTCACTGTGAAGTTGTATGTTAACGATACTCATTTCGCGACGTCAAAATCTGATGTACTATTTTTAGATAGTTGCTGCACAAATCCAGATATTATATTTTAAAAGATTATGGCAACAGAAATTTTAGTATGAAACTTTGATGAAAAATAAACTTAAAGGTCACAAAAGTTTATTTTGAGAATGACGTAGTAAATAAAACGATTTCAACGTCATTATTTTTAACATGTTTGTGCATATTATTGGTGCTATAATTCTATTTTCTTGCATATCATATACATAATGTACAGCTACTTAAAAACCCAGATATAATCGAGCTTTATCTGCAAACTGTACATACTCGTATGTGCCCAGCGACAAACTGAGCGTAAATACAAGGGTTATTTAACAAAGACCGAATAAACCCTCAAATTGACCCAAATAAAACTATTATATTTTGACAAAGACTG
Source organism: Carcina quercana (assembly GCA_910589575.2). Taxonomy (NCBI): domain Eukaryota; kingdom Metazoa; phylum Arthropoda; class Insecta; order Lepidoptera; family Depressariidae; genus Carcina; species Carcina quercana. Next base: position 11,972,703 of record OU342444.1, read on the forward strand.
ACCCAAATACAGTATGAATCTAATAAAGCATGAGGATCCGATAAGTGAAGTAAGTGGCCGTGTCATTCTATGGCGGAATGAGGAAAGAAAATATATTGAGGATGGAACGGTGGTGGGACAACAAACTGAGAATGGAATAGTAATTGAGAGGGGAGGGGGAAGGGGGAGGGAAATATTGTTTATTTTAGGGAACAGCAATTAATTTAAGGGAAATCCGGTGCAATCATACTTATAGATAAGTAGCCATAATACGTTAGAAATACGAGGAATGTGCAAAGAAATATTAATAAACCACATGTGTCTTTAGTACCTTTTCTGATCTTCAATACAGCTTATTCACAGGCTTCGCTCGCTTCACTTGACCATAATTATCAGCCGGGAAACGTCCACAGCTGGACATAGACCCCCTATGGTATGCGACAAAAGTTTCATTTTGTAGGATAGTTGAAAGGTTCAGAAAGTGGCTATTGTGGGATACTTTATGAAGTCAAGGGCAAAAGCTAGTAAATAATAAAAAAGTTTAACCGAAAACAAGTTAAGTTGCGTGTAGTATATAAAACTTGCCTACTAACTCAGGTATACTGGTAACATATAACTTCACGAGTTGTCAAAGTACGAGTGGCCGGGTAATCTGACAAGTTACAAGTCGGTGTTTGATTACGCGATAACTTGGAATATTACGAGGTCGCGTTACGTCAACTTGAGGCTAAGTCAAAGAAACCAAATAAAAAGTTATTGTGATAGTTTTTATGATTAACTATATTACTTTGGAGCTCTCTGAGGAGCTCACTTCTAACCCGGGACCGAGATAGAGTCTCAATTTTTGCTTATGTAAGAAAGCAAGCAAAAAAAATACACGTATTTTTAGGGATCCGCAGTCAAACAAGGAACCCTTATAGTTTCGCTCTGTCCGTCTGTCTGTGCGCGGCTTAGCGCAGAGACGCTTACTACTAAAAAGCTGTAATTTGGTACGGGTATACATATTAATCACACCAACAAAGTGGTAGAATATAATTTTTTGGGGTCCCAGTAGTAGTAGGGTAGCGGGTATTTATCAGTCCACCTGGAGTTATAAAATAACTAAAACAGTAACAAGTAAATACGTTTACAAAAACATAATCTTACTATAGCTTAGCAATAGTCGGTCAATGGGTCAGCTTTATGAAGAAACAATGTCGGAACAACGCAACTAAGTCAGTAGAACTTATGCCCCGGAGATTCATCAGTTTCCATTTAGTGCGGACTAGTGCGGAGTTGTAAAGGGAACCATGTTAGTACTCGTAAAAGACAGTGATCTACCAGCTCCTCGAATCATTTTATCCTGTTATTTACGTACCACCACTATCTCATAAATGTATTCACTCAGCTATAAACGAAAAGTATTTACAAAGTAAGAATTATTTTACAAGCAAAGTGACTTACATATGACATATACATACGAGTATCAATATCTAATTTGGCAGGTTTATAGTCGCCATCGGCATCGCCAGCATCGGCGGCGAAGTGGATAAGGCGCGGGACTCTCAATGTAAGGGTTCCGGGTTCGAATCCAGCCGTGACCTATGAGTTGTTTTTCAATTCAAGTACATTATCCGATTGCTTAACGGTGAAGGAAAACATCGTGAAACCTGCATGTCTTGAACAGTCATGTAAAGTCAGCCGTTCCGCACCGGGCCCGCGTGATGGACTACGGCCCATACACTCTCTGTAGGAGAGTAGGCCTGAGCCCCTACAGTGAGGACGTATATAGGCTGATGATGATAGTCACCATGTTTTGCTGCTTCTCAAGCTAAGACCCCCTGTATTTTGAGAGACAGTGGTTAAACGCTGCAAATTTATACATGTCACATATTTATCGTTTAATTAGTTGCAGAAGGTACTACGTAAAACTTGTCAAAATATTTTTAATTGTAACAAAAATATTAGCGACAGTACATTTTAGAATTTATTTGTATTCTTGTGATTGTGAAGTGCTATACTGTCAAAGACAAATAATTTTCTTGTTGTTGCTCCATCAGCTCCACCAGAGCGGCCTGTCATCATGGATGCGAAGACCAGGGACCAGACCCGACTTCTGGAGCCCTACAACGAAGGGGACACGTTGGAGCTGGTCTGTGAAACTCACGGAGGTACTTCTTGTTATCTTTAAGGTTGTAAGGTCGATGGAAGTACTGATTCAACTAGTTATTTTTGGCAACAGCCCATGATTCTCCAATTATGTACCAGTTTCAAGTATTCTTTATTGGGTGTATTGAATAGATGGTGGTCAAAGGTGGTCTTATTTATTAGAAGGAGAAAACATTACCCTCTAGAGGGTGAATTCCATTCATTGAATTACATCCAATCACAGTAAACTGACAAAAACTTGTCTATTTATGAATTCTTCGTGGGCAAAATAAACTAAAAAATAAAAATTAGGTGCTTAGTTGTTTTTATGCATTAAATATCTTAGTGAATTTTAAGAATGGGATATAATTTGGAATTAGAAAAAACATATTTTCATAAGAGTTTTCTCTTACCTTTCGTAAGTTGAGAAGTAGAAGAAGTATCCTACGTTGTGCCTCTCGATATTGTTAGTTTAATTGAATACCAAATTTAATGACAATCAGTTGAATGGTGGAAGCACGGAAGTAAAACAAAAAGGTTAATTTGGCATTCATTTACAATTATATTGAAGTTAATATGAACATGAAATAGTCTGTGATAAAGTTGTCGAAATTAATTTTATTCAATTTCCACTTTAGTGACCAGAAAGTGACATTCCTTATGATACGCAAGGTGAAGCTCATCATCATCAGCCGGAAAACGTCTACTGCTGGACATAGGCCTCCTTCATGGTACGCCACATCGACTGGTCCCGAGCCACCTGAATCCAGCGACTCCCCGCGACCTTAACCAGGTCGTCGGTCCACCTAGTAGGGGGACGGCCCGGTAGACGTTTCCCCGTATGTGGTCGCCACTCAAGAACTCTTACTCCCCACTCCCCACCGGCCCTTTATCTCACTGACTCGTCGAGCTATGTAGGTGACCTTCGTTAGTCTAAAGATTTCCTCATTACGGATTTTATCACGTAGAGAAATTCTGAGCATAGCTCGTTCCAGTTCCATAGTTGCAAGTTGTCTACCAAACCCCTATGATTTCCACCTTTATCAGTCACTATTAACTTATAAGTTACCTTAATTCTCTATCCATTACTCAGGTAACTTTCTAAACTAATTTGGCGAGATAACTTAATCGGAGTGGGGAAATGGACTCCTCTCTAATAAAATCAGTCAAGAGCTAATGGCCACAAACGGCCTTTACGGCTAAGTATAGCTTTCTTTGGAGAGAGTCCTCGTTTCTTGTCAGTTTAGGACTGAAATCAAGAATGCAGCTTTCTAGTTTTTTGGAAAACGAATTATTTTTCAGGTTGCATAAGAATCATTTTATTTGTAAGCTTAACGAAATACTTTGTATTTGTTTTTGATATTATTTTAATAAGATAAGTAAAGAAACAATAGGTCAATGGCTCGTATAGTCATTTGGAACAATTTGAAGTAAGAATTATGAAAATCGTCACGATAGACGTTTTGTAAAAAAACATTGTGAGAAAACAGACTCCAAAAAGAAATTCAAAGGTGAAGTGTCCTTAATTGCACTGTTCCCGCGTGGTAGACAGGCTTTTGTCTTTGATTCGCTCGAGTGACATAGCACCGTCAGCATTGCCGCATACGATTCGTCACGATCGACTCGCAAGTCGAGTGAAAACAGGTGTTATCGTATTTTTGAATCATTCGTTTCTGGTGTTGTCAATATAACTTTCAATTTATGTATTCTTATGCTGTGATGTTAAATAAATGGATGTATACTCGTACGTCTAAATATTTTACCCGTTTCAAGCTGAAAAATAAAACCGGTAATTATAGCAAAAAAAAAAGAATATTCAAAAATTTTCGATTATATTCTTAATAATAAGCTACTTGAACCATTGAAAATAATCAATTAAAATCAGCTATATTTTAATCACTCGCTTGAATTGATAAAACCGGTAATTCGCGCAAATAAAACGGAACGTAAATTTCTCATAACTGTAAAAACTGTCAGTGTTTGGCGTTGACATTTAGTCTATCACTCGCCTCCAGAAAAGAGTGGTTCAGACAACTCGTTGCAGAAGAAAATCTCAAATTTCAAAATTCGAACGAAAATCAGTAGGAATCAAGTGCTCGTAGCGTGTAGAGCAAATCGAAAATAGAGCTCCTGTAGCAGACTCCAAACATCAGCGATTGAATAGTTGACTCGGTGACAGACGTATACTCTCACAAGATGATATTGAGTTTGGGAACTGTTGCAGATGTGGTAGCTATGTCGTACTACGAGTATAAACAAGTGATCCACGAGGCCAAGCGATATGGCCGAGGTTTGAGCTGACGGAAGCGTGCCGAATTTATCGAGTTCGAACGTGAGAGCCCGCAATGAGGCAAATAATGAATTTAGGCGTAGAAAAATTGTGGCTAAGGAAAATTCTGTTTTATACCTATAGAAAGAACCGCTCAATTATCTCCTTCTGAAAGATATGTCAAAGTTTTTTTCTTCTATTATGCCTGAGGGTAAACAAGTGCCTTCTAAAGTTCATTTAAATCCATTAGAAATAGCCGTAAACCATCGCTAAAATTGTAAGTTTTTAGACGATTAATGAATGCAATTACTAAAACATTAAACGTAATTAATACATAATTAAATGACGGTATCCTAGGAAACAAGCTCTGAGATTTGTTATGTTAATGTTTACGATTATTTCTATTAGACTGAAATGAACAGTAGACAAATGGCATCGTCGTCAGCTGCATTGTCATTGGCCATCAAATGTTAGGTGAGGTCGGTCGTAGCAACTTCTTCCGGATATCCCGGGGTCTACCAGTGGCGAAGTCTGTCGCCCGCCTGGCTAGCTGCCGCCATGTTGCCTTAGTCTGCCGCCAAACAGTTAATAGACATGAAAGATCGCAGATCAAGCACCTCGTCAGCATGAGGCTTCTGGGTGAGAATTCTTTCCATCCATTTGCCTTATGATGCCTTACCATCAGATGAGATAGACAAATACAATTTAAAAAACCATGTGTGGGCCAAATTTCATCAAAATTTCTTGTGCCGTTGAGGCATCTATCAGAAATCAAAGTACCATTCTTATATATAGCTCCATGCATACCTAACAAGAAAGTTTTTTCTAGGTGACCCCCGTCCCCGTGTAACATGGCTGCTGGAGAACACCATAATCGACGAGTCCTATGACCAGCGACCTGATGGAGTCACCAGCAACACCCTGACCTTCCCCAAGGTCGGCAGACAGCACCTGAACGCGAGGCTGATCTGTCAAGCGACCAACACTAACCTGGCACCGCCCCTCACCAAACTTCTCATATTGGATATTAATCGTGAGTGTATATATGTCCTTCTTTTACGTTTAATTCTTCTTCTCTTCCTGGAAATCTGAATTATGAACGTCATTCATTATCATCAGCCGGTAAACGTCCACCGCTGGACATAGGCCTCCCTCACGGTACGCCACATTGACTGGTCCCGAGCCACCTGCATCCAGCGACTCCCCGCGATCTTAAGTAGTTCGCCAGTCCATCAAGCAGGGGAACGGCCCAGTACACGTTTCCCGCTACTTGGTCACCACTCGAGGACTTCATTATGGTGAAGGAAAATACTTTGACGACAGCAGTATTAATAGTAATGTTATGTTCCGGTATGAAAGGTAGCAGGGCAACGTACCGGGAAACGTCTACCAGGCCGTCCCCCTACTAGATGGACCGATGACCTGGTCAGAGTCGCAGGGAGTCGCTGGATGCAGGTGGCTCGGGACCGGTCGATGTGGCGTACCATAAGGGAGGCCTATGTCCAGCAGTGGATGTTTCCCGGCTGATGATGATGAAAGGTAGCAGAGCCAGCGCCGCCCCGAAGCCTCAACCTAAAGGCCTTATCGTCCCTTGTCCAGGGATGGTGTTGATCACGTGAGCAGACGTCAGTTCCCTGGACGTATGGGATGCTAAGCGAACCACAACCTTTAACCGCTACTTGTGACCTTCATCATTACAATTAAATACTATTAAATAAATCTCCGTGTGGTACCGGCTTAGAATGTAACCACCCCATGTCTTCCCGTGGGTGTCGTAAGAGGCGACTAAGGGAAAACCTACACCGGGGGGGGAGGGACAGCAGCCTCCTCCTGAAGTACTAAATCGAATACTGCGATCACCAACCCGTCTAGCAAGCGTGGTGATTATGCTAAAACCCTACTATGGCAGTACGCCCATTACTACGGCCCCCAGTCCCCGGCGGCCCGCTGTTCCTGGCTACGGTAGCGGTCACGGTTACGGCGGGGCAGGGGGTGCGAAGAATCTCCGAAAGAGATCTGGATGCAGGTGGCTCGGAACCGGTCGATATGGCGTACCAGGAGGGAGGCCTATGTCCAGCAGTGGACGTTTCCCGGCTGATGATGATGATGAAATAAATCTCATGGTTGACCTTTCTCAAGGTCTAATATACACTCCAGTATCCACTCTGCCATGCAATGTTTTGGATATTTACCAAAATATAAATGTATATTAGAAGCCAAAGAACACCTCAATCTTTTACACAAATACACGTGTTTTGCTTTTCCCTATTGTGTTTCCAATACATGAGTACGAGTATGTTCTATTTCTGGAGGCTAACCAATTGTCATGAGCATGAACCACGACAGTGAAATATAAACGAAAACTTTTTTAGCAGATGGGAACTGTACAACATTGGGGAATTTTGATGCTGAAATATATTTATTGTACATATTTAATTTTTTAATAATATAGTCGTTTTCGTCAACACTTTTGACAGGTCTGACGTCTCAGTGCTGCCGCCAAGTGGGCGTTCTTTCAGAAAGCCCACTTTACCCACCCTCATTAGAAAATAATATCTTGTCAACCTGAGCAGCACGTGTTTCGTTTCTTTTCAAGGCCGAGCGAAGGTCATAACAGCACCACCGATAAAAACCTGATTCATCCTACTGACTGAAAAATTGATCACAACAGACGAAGACAATTTTGCGGGCGATGACAGCCAGGACTAATCGTTCTTTCTTTGTAGCTGACGTGACGGCCGAAACCATTCCCGACATAACAAATGGTTGTTTTATTTAAAACTTATTGTAACTAGTGCCATTGGATATTGTGCTAGATTGTTATCTTGTTTAGATCACGTTTTTGACTGGCTTTTCTTTATGTATGATGTGTTTGCACTTGGTAAATAACTTCTTATTTTAGGGCTAACCTGCCCCATATATATTTCTCGTTAAGTAGTAGTTCAGTGAAAAGCGAAATAATAAAAGCACCTAAACAGTAACTGTTGAAAAATAATGATGAAGAAGAATAAAAACGGTGTACCACATTGACTGGATCCTAGCCACTTGCATCCATTGACACCTCGCCACCTTTACTGGGCTGTGGGTCCATTTAGTAGGGAACAGCTTGGTACACGTTTCCTGCACACATATTAATACAAGGTCTTTGTTTCAGTGAGGCCGCTGAGTGTACAGATCCTGAACAAGAGTCGTCAGCTGTCTGCAGACAGGAGTTATGAGGTCAAGTGTCAGACCACGGGCTCAAGGCCTGATGCCGTGGTCACCTGGTGGAAAGGCAGCAGGCAGCTGAAGAGGAGTGCAAGGGTTGTAAGTATAGTTACGAACGAGGGCCAGAAAACTTTGGGAACCTTCTTAAGCGCACCTAAAGTTTACTCTAGAAGTGTCGAAAACATCCCTCGCAGAACGGTTGGGGAATCAGAGTTCTCTGGTGGCAATTACATACCGGGCCGTCCTCCTTATCGTTGTACCGAAGATTTGGACAACGATAGCTTGGAGTAACAGGATACAAGTGGCTCGGGACTCCGTGAGAGAAGACTTTTTTCAGCGTTTAGTGGACGTCGTTACTGAAAGTATTCTACTGAGAATAAAAAATTAAGCTAAAACTCAAATGTTGTCAAAAAAAAGAAGGAAAACATCGTGAGGAAACCTGCACACTTCTAAGAAGAAATTCAAAGGTGTGTGAGAAGTCTATCAATCCGCACTGGGCCCGTAGGAAAGTAGACCTGAGCCTCTGCAGTGGGGACATATGGGGGTTACTGTTAATAAGAGTGTATTTTGAACTGATTTACGAAGAATCGGTATAGTATAAGTTAAAACATTTTAACCTTTTCTTCTGTCTTACATCACCACATCAGATTTTCCATTAGGGTAGTTACTGTTATCATGGAGCATATTTGGGTTTGGTCGATAAATACATACATATTTTTAGCCACCTCCATGTCCTAGGGTTCGTTTCCTGGTGGTACGTGCTCGGTATTCCGTTTGGTTGGTGGTATTATATTCTGGCTATATTCCGTCTGGCTAGCTGCTACCATGTTATCTACCGCCGCCAGCCAGTGCCTCTTTTGGAATAGTGCTTCAGATTGGGCACGCATTCCTCCTAACGCTAGGTGAGATCAAGGCAAAGTGCAAACATTTAAACCATAAAAATGTTACGAGTTATCTTATAACGATATATTATTTATTATCGTAGCCTTTTCGCTCGCTTCTGATCACATTCTTACATATTTCTTAGTTTCAATACTCACCTGACCTTTCCAGATACCCACAACTTGCCTACAACTTATTCATGTTTGATCGGCATGTTTTTATAATAACCACTATCATGTCTATAAGCTAGCTTCGGCACTATGATACGCTACCTAGAAATACGAATGATAGATTCTTGATAGTATTTCTTTTGTAGAATCGATATTGAGACGAACTAACGTGTTTCTTGGTACAGGGTGGCATTGCGGTAAAATCCTATTTGATTCAGAAGTCTACGGTCCCATTCGCCTTTGCGGTCATACTATTAATGAACAAATGTTGAACTAACAATGAACGGTATTAGCAATTGGTTTCTGAAAGCAATCAAGTTGAACTTTGACGTAAAAGCTGAGTTCACATTCAGTCAAGGTCCCCCTTTTCTTGTTTAAGATGTATTGCTTTAGTCGTTATACCTTTATAAAATATCAGTTTCGTAATCATCTGCATAAGTCCACACTTGGGCTTGAGTCTCTCATAAATTGTCATATTGGCGTTCTAAGAGGTAACTGGAACTTTATTACTGTTTACCCTCTCGAATGCTCTGACATAGCTTTTTTATTTCTGTTGCTGTGATCTTGAGATAAATAAATTTATTTCTCTGATTTTTTTCTCCGATTGCTTAACGGTGAAGGAAAACATCGTGAGGAAACCTGCATGTCTTGAACAGGCATGTGAAGTCCGCTTATCCGCACTGGGCCCGCGTGGTGGACTATGGCCCATACACTCTCTGTAGGAGAGTGGGCCTGAGCCCCAGCAGTGGGCACGTTTAAAGGCTGTTAATGTCGATGTGTTTTATGGTTCCACCTCTGAAGTATGAGCTACCAAACAAAAAAGAATAATCAAAATCGATTCATAATTGGAAGAACAATCTTGTAACATGCATACAAAAAATAAAAAATTCATTTGAATGAACATGGATGATGTTTGAAGTCGGTTAAAAAAAACAATTTATTTACTGTTTGTTTCTAGTAGTTGAGACACGTAACACTTTTATAAAAGAACCGCAAACCCACGTAATTGGAATTGCGTGGTCTGGTCAATATTCGGAACGGAGTGCCTGGGTAATAACACCTATTTCAACTGTCCAAGAAAGTGGCCGAATAACAGCTTATCGTATGTAAAATAAGGGACCGCCTTTTGTACACAAAAATAGGCTTTTTCTAGGCCATTGTGTGTTAGTTACTAGTCACTACCAGGTACGGATCTAGTCGAGGGGCACAGTAACAGGGGGCGGGCCCCCGCAGTCGCCAACTGTATGCACTATTGATCTTATATGACGAATTTGATTCTTCAAGTTACACAAGAGATGAAATAATACATCACAGTAGTAAAATTTCGTCTGATGATGATGTCTTTCAAGTTATCTCTTGCAATGCACTGATTTCTACAATTTCGTTTTCGCAGCTTACCTCGTCTCCCACCATCAATGGGTTTTATTTAGAACAAAAACGCGTTTATTCTCTCTCTTCACACATACTCCTTGGCTCTAGTGACAGGTTAACAAACTTGCTCCGTGGCCTTTTGGTCACTCACAATTCAGAAGTCACGGGTCCGATTTCCTGTGGGGTATCTCTGATACTTAGTTTGGATGGTGGATATTTTCCCATGTCCGTCTGTCTACCATGTTATCTAAGTCTGCCACCATGCAGCACTGTAATGTTGTGCCCCATCAATGAAAGGTAGTCAAGCCAGCGATTGAGTCTTCTGAATGAGCACGCTTTCCAAATGGCCTAATTCACCTAACAGCAAGTGGTCAAGAAGGTCAAGTATAAATCTATTGTACACGATAAACAGCAATTAGGTAATGTATTTATAGAGCTAACACATATACGAGATTTACTACTTACATCAAATAGTTTTGTGATTTCATTAATTTTGCGTCCATTTAGCTTGTTGCATAAAATTCAAGTGAGTAAGTGCAGTTTGCAAACACTCCCCCGCGATTGTCTCTAGCTCCATGCCTGTTCTTTTCTAGCCAAACAGATGCCTCCAGCCTTAGCTCTGATATTTTTTGCACAAAGCTTTGTTCTGTAATGTACAGGAGGTTCTTTTGAATCAATTAGGGGGGAAGACAATGACGCCTCCCCATAATTCACTTCCCTTTGTCGCTTGACGTTTGAAATGCCAAGACTTCGTCACGGCGGCAAAAAAATGTATTAAGTTCATTTGGGTCGGTATGTTAAGAAATGGGGATGTTTGTTTGTTTACTTTTTATGGATATAACATTGGTGCTGCGCGAGATCATCAATCAAGTTGGAATTTATTAGATTTTCTTTATGATTTTTCTTGGGGATCGTCTTTGAGGCTTTTCAGCTTCCGCTACTGTTTTGTTTTTGCGTTGTTAGTCGTTGTTATTACGTCATCTTAATTTTGTTAATACAATACTTCCGTATTGATTATTATTATTTCAATTTTGAAATACTTCATTTCATTTAAATTTATGCTGTTACAAAATTTTATAATACTACGAATCTTTGCCTGGTAGATATATTTAGTAAAGAAGACCATGGGGCTATGGTCCAAGGAAAAAAACTGTCCAATAAGTGTCCGTGAGGCTGGTTCTTGGCGCAGATGACTAAATTTTTCGGGTCATTATTTTCCAAGTCTCGGTCTTCTAGAAGACTAGTTTGGGGGCACAGGTTCAATACGCAAGGGCCCCTTCGAGTATTTTTTATCACCTATTCTATTCTATCTATAGTATTTTTCTTCAGTTACCTTTTAAGGAAACCACAGGAATCTAAGAGCCTAACACGTCTATCGATCCCCAATACGTTTTTTGGGTCCAAAAGTGTATTTACAGCTGAAAATACAAACGAAATGATGAACGATACGCAAATATAAATGTATTATTATATGTAAAACTTCTGTTTTCTCTCGTAATGTTTTAACCATGTAACCCGGAAAACTGTATTGAAAATCCTAATTTACAGGTTTTGTAACAAAGTTTTCTAATATAAGAGTAATAAGTTTGCTTTTCCAATGACTTCGTCGGCGTGTAACCAACTTTCGTGGAATTTTTGTGAAAATTGGTATCATAATTTAACATCGAAACAATATGTGCGGTATTTATTAAGTATTATATCCTACTAATATTATAAGTGTGAAAGTTTGGATGTTTGGATGTTTAGATGTTTGGATGTTTGTGACGCTTTCACGGAAAAACTACTGAATGGATTTGAATGAAACTTTACAATAACATAGCTTATACATCAGAATAACATGTAGGCTATAATTTCTAAAGACATATTGTGTAAATTGTACAAAATCACACTTATAATATTAGCGGGATTACATGGGCAATTTTGGCATAACAAAAACGCGTTGCCTAGCAACCGACCATAGAATATGTAATTCGTATATACAAACTTTCGCGTTTATAATGTTAGTGTGAAGACTATTTGAATATCAGATATTGAAATTTCTTTTGTTTCTTTAAACTATTAGCCTACGTAACAGAATAAACACTATTTTGTACCTTATGCTGGAAATGGAGATAGATGCCTTCTATGCCTATCGAACAAGTAGAATAAATCCTGAAGTACACGCGGACAAAGTCGCGGGCGGATGCTAGTATATTATATCTTCATCCCTATAATATGTTCTAATAACAAAGACGCGAGCTAAAGGTTTTCTTCGCAACCCAACCCGGTACCACTGGCACGAGTTTTATTTTTATTTTTATTATATTTAAATCAGAATTTTCATCATGGTTGCAGGAACAGTGCTCATAAAATGTTTCGGAATATTTAAACAGACTACAATGTAACTAGACTTAACATTTGCACGTCGACATGTTCGACAGAATACAATTACATACTTTATATTCATATTAAGATCTTTTTAAATTTGTTTTTTAAATTTCTTTCTTTCTTTACTACAAAAATCCTTATTTCTTGAATGTTAACTTTGACGCTGACGTTAAATTCTCCGTCGAATATCCAAAAGCTAGTTAGAAATAACTTTTACACAGGTGTTCTTGTTTAAGTAATAGGAATTGAGAAATCACATCTGACATGTTTGGGAACCGCTCCATCATTCTCAATATAAAAAGCTACGGAGGAACGAAGATAGAAGAATATGTTGTTTTCATATATTGATGTTCTATTTATTTGATATTTGGTCCCTGCTAATTAGTGAAGTTAGGGGCATTCGTAATCTAATTAATTTGGTGTGGGTTTATAATTGATATTGCTGACAAAATATTTTAAGTCAGTCAGGTGCGTCTTGATGGTGAAAATATGTTGCACTATTTAAAAGCCGTTATGGCCTTTGAGTCTTAAACATTTTGCTTACGCAGTCTGAAATTAGAACATTAATAATCTGGATTGTTTACATTTGTGCTTCAACTGTACACTACAAAAATAATTAAATTTTTTGAAATTAATTATAGGAGATCGGTAATTTATTACATGTCTGATTGCGTTTTTATTTGCCACAGATCACGGAACCCAACTCTACGCTGAGCGTTCTGACGTTCGTGCCGGTGGCGGAAGACCACGAACTGTACCTCGTCTGCAGAGCTGACAACCCTCGAGTGACGCTCTCCGTCATTGAGGATCGGTGGTGGCTCAATGTACATTGTGAGTACAAAACAAAAGCATAAATACCAAACAAAAAAGTGATAGGACAGACTTCCTTCGATTGATAGTTCGTTGGGCTGATGTTAATATGGCGGGATTTAAAAATTCAGAACATGAGGAAGTTAGAAAAGAAAGAAGAAAGAAAGAAAATAGTTTATTTGGCACAGAATTTGCAATGAAAAGAATACACTTAACACACAAAAAACTTAAATACATATTTCTAAACTATGAATAAAAAAATCATTAACAGGTAAGTATGTACATGTCTGTACCAAAAAGTCCTCCGACTCAGCATGTTGGTGTCCCTGCAGCATGCAGCGACAGCGCTGGTTGTCAGCGGAGCACGAGGTAGATGCGCTTGCGCGGGCAAAAAAAGACGCGCGCGCGTCCAGTTAAAATAAATAAATAGATGTGTTAGCAAAATAATGATGTGTTCAATGATGGTTTCTCATTTCTCTTGTTCAGTTCTCAAGTTGACTGTTTTTTTTTAAATGTATGTATGTTAGCGATAACTCCGCTAATTATGTATCGATTTTGATAATTCTTTTTTGTATGATAAATCATACTTCAGATATACATTTTATCGAAATTATGTAGTAATTTTCTGAGAAAATCAACAAAAACAAAATAGACCCTTAGATATGGAATTATCTGGGTATATATATATATTTAAGGGTGAACATTTTAGGGGATGATTGCTGTAGATTTTTTGGCAGTGGAAGTTGGTTCCTTAGTTCTTTTTCAACGAGAACATAAATGAAATTTCACTGACACTTTGGAAGATTTTATCTATAAATTGTTCTCTAGCCCCAATGTCAAGTAATATAGTTTTGTTGATCAGCCGAACAAGTTTTGTTGTATCCCGTTACACTTATCATCCTTTGTGTCCTTTCCGACCTTCCCCTCTAATTATCGTGAACCTCAAATTAGCTTTCACGAAACTCAATGGAATTGTTGCTATTCTAATCTTGATATCGAGGTCGGATAGCTATTGCGGGCTTATTCATTGGCTTCCGGGTAAATGTAAAGTGCTGAGTAATGGAGGTCCTGCTGGAATAGCTGATCTACGAGGAAGTTGGTTTTTGGGTGGTTTTGTTTGGTGGTAGGGTACTTTTCTATGCCCGCCTAGCTACCACCGTGTTACTAAACAATAGTGGTTGCCACTGGTGTCTTCTTTAGCGATTATTTTTCCAGTGATTTAGAGTAAGGCTGTTGGATGATCGCACTTCCATTCTTAGCTCTAATCGATATATTCAGTTTAATGTGTCTATTAAAAAAAAGGTGACCAGTTACCAGACCAGAAAGAAATTTCAGACACATCTGAGGTTTTTATTGCAAAAAGTTTTCATCTATTTATTTTTTGGCCCTTTAAATAAAGGTTGAGTGTGTTACTGATTAATTCCGTGATACTTTACAGAGTAATTGATACGATTTCCCAGCTTTACGTTAAAACTTTTTACAAAAGAAATTTTGTATTGTACATATCTAAATTACAAATGCAAAAGTAAATTTGTTTGTTTTTCCTTTCTTAACGTCATAACCGAGCCTCAGAATGACTTGATTTTATGTTAGTTTAGTTTTTTTTCATCCTGATTGCAGATCTTTCTCGTGGGATAATGTCTTAAATATCTGCTAGCTAGTTTTCTAGAGGTATAAAAGTCAAAGTCAGTCTAGCAATTCGGTTCCTTGAACAACTTTAACAAAACACTTCAATATTCAAAGTTTTAAGACAGGCTGAAAGTTGGTTAGAAATACCTTTGTCTCGTCCAGCCCGGAGGCTTCTAAGTTTTTTCTCGCCCTAGAAATAATATTACATAATGAGGCTTTGTGTAAATTTATGTTTTGAACTGAATGTTCTTCCAAAGATAGGGCAGAGGAATAAACAAAAATACTCACAAAGTGGTCAATACATGACTCATCATGGTTAAATGGGAAATTGCATAACTAGAACAGATGACGTGCGTGTTTTTATTCTAAACCCGTGCTGAGAGAGAAAGAGTCACTGTCCGTAGTTTAGGAAAACATTTAGCTTCTTACTTTTACTTGTACCCCAAAAGTTAGCGTTTGTGGTCTTTATCAAGTGGAGAGAGATTTTTAAATTAGCTTACAGCAGGTTTGACTGACATAAAATTATAACATAAGACAAATACATTTAATATTAATAGACCGGACAAAGCAAACAAACATTTTGATCCTAAAGTTATTACCAATTGGTAATAAGTTACTCAATCTAGTGTCACATCACGTCACGCAGCCGTAAAAGACATTTGACATACCATTGACTTTTGAGATCAAAATGTTTATATGAAACGTTTCCCAATGACCGCTCTATAACCTATTACTATATTTAAATCTCTCTGACATAAGATTATAATATAGGTGCCATGTGGTCTCAACTTTTAATAGAAGCACCTTGGAAGCATCCTATGTCATCCCGCAGGTGACGTAAGAGGCGACCGAGGGAAAATATTCAGAGGGTGGGCAGTAGCATCTACTGCGATCACACATCAGCATGCCAAACGTGGCGATGATGAGTCCGGCGGCATAATCTATGAGGGAAGATCATGTCCGACGGTGGACTTTTAAAGCTGTTTATTATGATATATCATAGCAAAATTGCGCTAGAAGTAGAAGATGAAGATGAGAAGATAGTTAGTGTTATATGTCGTAGATAACTCAACTTTGTACCATGTCTCATTAACTTTAAATGACATTTCTCTTGATACACTTAATTATATAAAGTCATAATGAATGTGACATGATACAAGGTGTTTAGATACATACGATGCTGACTGTATCATTTCAGTACGTCGAGATTAATATTCCCAAATATTTTTCCTCGTCTTCTCTGTCTTCCCAGAGTTTATGGAAATGCATGAATCGATTGACGCTGTCCTTCGCCCACAGATGTTCCTATCGTCGCCCTGAAGATGGGATCCAACCTGAATCCAGTCCACATTAAAGAGGGGGATGACGTCTACTTCGAGTGCCAGGTGAAAGCCAACCCTAAGGTCCAGAGACTCACATGGTATAAAGGGGTGAGTTAGCATAATCACGAACCATTAGTACTACGGTAAGATTGTTCAATGGTTAGCATCAAATTTCGGATGCAGAGAGCTTCGTGTCTTCAACGATGGTTCCAAAACGGAGTCTGGCACCGGTCTCGGTGTTTTCTCGGAAGATCTCAACATCAGAGTAGCACTGCCTCTTGGAGTCTACAACACGATTTTTCAAGCTGAATGCGCAGGCATCACACATGCAGCTAAAGCCATCACTAAACGGAAAATAACAGATACACCCATTCGCATATTATCAGACAGCGCCTCAGTTCTACAGGCACTAAACAGCAACACAATTACATCTGAGTTCATACGCGAATGCCACGATTCACTTGCAGAAGCAAGCAGACAGAACTGCATAACCCTGCAATGGATGGGACACAGTGGCTCCAGAGGTAATGATGCAGCGGACGAACTGGCCAGAAGGGCCTCAAGCATGAAGATAGCCGGGCCTGAACCAATCGCGGCCCTACCTTTCTCGCAGCTCCGATCATGGATACATCAACATACCGCGCAGTCTCACCATAATGAGTGGGAGTCAAGGGAAAATTGCAGACAGGCTAAACAGTCCATGCCGACCTGTAACCGTCGCCTCACCAAACAAGTATTACAACTACGTAGATGTCAACTTCGCCTGATTGTAGGAGCAATTACAGGTCATGGACTCTACAACAAGCACCTGTTTACTCTAGGTATCACTGACAGCCCTCTGTGCAGAGCATGCATGGAGGCCGAGGAGACAGCTGCTCACGTCCTGATGGAGTGCGGAGGAGTAGCAACACTGCGGGCAAAGTACCTCGGAACACCGAGGTCGCTCCCAGAGGCCTTCAACAACACAAATAAGTTGTTGGGCTTTCTGTTGGAGCTGGGGTGGCATGAATAAGGCACGCCACCCCAACACGCAAAATAGGCGCACCTGACGTCGAGTTGCGGAAACCTGCCCCGATTACGAATACGAAATAGCATCAAATTTGATTTTTGACTTTATTTTACAGTAGCTCCCTCTTGATAGTCTTCATAGAGGTAGATCGTCAGGCTTTAGATTAACATAACTTTCTTAATGGGGGATGACAGTCGATAAAAGAGAGATAATGTTATTATTATTATTATACCAAACTAGAACTCTGCTGAAACTGTTATTTTTTATTTAAATTTACATTATACAGAAACAGAAAAATATATACATCAGGAACTTCTAGAAAAAATTTCTTACAGCAGTCCGGGGTCAAGAGAGAAATAGTGAAGAGAGGAAGGCAGTTAGGCGTGTACATTCGATATAAATATAATAAATGATTAAATAAATACGAGAATATTTTTGAATATTATATACAATAATTATACATTAACTTATGAATTATTTATGAGAGATAGAAAATGTTCCTTGACGTTAATAATAAATGAACTATAAAATTGTAAATTTCATAAGCCGCCTATGGGAAAATGTCAGGCGATATGTAGCAGCGTGTATTTAAGTACCGCCGATGATTTGGAGACGTCGATCAGGTTCCGGTTTGGACCATTTTTTTAGAATTTTTTTTAGTTCCGTTTCGCCATAAAAATGTCATTTTTATACCCATGGTAATCATTAACAATCTAGTCAAATCAGTCCAGGATAGCTCATCTATATATCATAGCTGGTAAACATAACGATATGAAGTTCGTGGAAGACAGGGTAATCGAAAAGTCAAAGCAATTTTTTTTGCTGTTAAAAAATCTCTGAAAAGTATCCACAAGGGGCTGGCCATTCTCCAGACGATTGTATAAGATTTTCTTTTCACTTTGCTTAATTTAAATATTTTGTTAAGTAACGAAACGTACATAAGAGGTAAATAAAAAAATACGCGTAAACGCGTGTCGCGAAACAAGAAGGGTTCCGTAAGAATTACGTAAATAAAAAATTAACTAGCATTTTGGGGTGCCATTCTGGCTAGTTGCTATCATGTTTATCTTCATTATCATGCTGTCCGTAAGTATATCTTTTGGCTTGTGTTAGACAGACTCTTGTAATTTGTCTGTGTCTCAAAAGCGGAATTTATCCGCGACCATTTAAACTATTGAAAGTGTGCCCTCTTTTCAAAGGAAAGGGCCAAAAAAATGACTCTAACAATCGGCCTATATCAATAATCCCAGCCGTTGCTAAGGTATTTGAGAACGGTCCCACCTCACGCCTGACGCGATTCCTGGAAGACACCAACGCTATTTCGGAGCGACAATTCGCGTACCGAGCCGGCCACTCTACAACAATGCTAGTGCGAGACGTAGTGCGAACTATTCTGCACTTGAAAAAAAAACCAGCATGTCGCTCTTGTACTCGTATGTTGTGACCTCTCAAAGGCCTTCGACGTCGCCGACCACAGCGCGATTACTGAAAAGCTAACACACTACGGCATAGATGGTCCGGCGCTTGCAGTGCTAACTGATTTTATGAAGTCTAGACTCCAGCGCGTGGTGGTGAAGCGGGGAGAGCTACATTCAGACGGATGTTCAACGGAGAGAGGCGTTCCGCAGGGATCCTCACTATCTAATCTTGCTTTCTCACTACTCCTCAATGACCTGCCGAACCATATATCTGAGGCAGAAGTGTACATGTACTCCGACGACGTGGCAGCAGTGGTCGCGGACGCACTCCAGTCTACACTGAATGCGGTCGCGACACAGCTGTTGGAATGGTTCCGATACAACGGGCTAATGCCCAGTTTGTTACGTTCAACCTGTCAGGTCGCAAGCGGCGGGCTTTATCAGTGAACGTTGATGGTATCGGTATAGAACAGGCGCCGTCACTTACTTTCCTCGGTTTCCGCGTGGACCAGGGTCTGACGTGGGAGGGACACATCGAATATATTTGTGGTAAGCTGGGAGAGGCATGTTTTGCGCTCGGACGGCTTAGCTCGACTCTGTCCAAAAAAGTAGTACGCACCTGTTACTCCGCCACCGTGCAATCGCTGCTACAGTACTGCGTGGAGGTGTGGGGCGCGCGGCCGACTGGGGGCGTGGGTTCCGCTGGCAGCAGCGTGCTGTGAGGGCGGCTGCGCGGGCGGGCGGCGGCCAAGGACGAGCCAGCAAAGACACACTTCATAGAACTCGGCATCCTGACCCTCCCCAGCATACTTATATATAAAATTGCAATTTACGTGCGAGATGACATGAACAGCTACATGCGACTACACCCGCCATGTGGGTAGGCTTCGCGCTGTTCCTCACAGACTGACGAAAAGCGCTAAGTCTATCCATATGCTAGGTCCAGCGGTGTATAACCGACTTCCACGGGACGTGGTAAACGCTCCGAGCTCCGCAATATTTAAAAAATCAACTTAGAAAATGGCTCCTGAAGCCGGCGTTTTACAGTATTCATGATTTTTTAGAATTAAAAATGAATTAATTAATAAATGTATGAATCATCTGACTAATAAACCTGAAATACCTGACTGTGAATGTTGACATATAACGAAAGTTATTAAATATATTGATTATTATTATGATTACGAGTATTATTATTATTTTCACGAAGTTTGTATTATGTACTGTGACCCGTATAACAGCAAATGATAATAATGATATGTAATTTTTCATGTTTTTGCTCAATATTGTAGTAAATGTTAAACAGTTGTACGTAACTCTTCGTATATGAGTCTGACTTGCGCTTTTTTTTTAACATAAACATATAATCTTTACCTAACGCTACTCACAAAATTTCATGTAATAAGCACCTCAAAAGCTGTAGACATCTGGATGTGAGTATCTTGTCTACGGATCTCTGAAAACGAAGGTCTCGAGTGCTATTTTTAATTCACAGCATTTCCATTGTTGTGATTCCGGTTTTTTTCACTGACGCTATAATTAAAACTAGCTTTTGTGAAAGACTTCGTCTGTGACGATGTCTGAAATTATACGACGAGAACTATATTCTGGGAATAGCATATTATGTCTACAGGACCTTATGTATAAACTACCGTAACTCACGTGGCCTGATGTAAGTGGTCAATGTGTGTTTACATCCTTTTTACTTTGATAAGCGAAGCGCAGCCAAAGAGTTTCTAGTCTGATGCTAATCGCAACCTATTTTCTTCCCTAGGGAGTTCTTTATTTTTTTCTGGTGTATAGATCACAACCAGCCACTTACAGAATGTCTACTTTCCGAACCGTAGAGATGAAAAAGATTTTATCATAACAATATATATTGATTTATCGAATATAAAGAAACTTACTCATAGCTTTGTGTAGTAAATTATTTTCAATCCACTGCCCTTCATTACGCTTCATAAACATTACCTACTTACACTATGATAATTTAGCCATTTGTCTTTCTGCCATTCTTTCGCCACCTTTATTTATAAGGCAGAGGCTTAATAAGTAGAAGGATAGAATGAATGAGAAGGTATAATTATTTTTCTAGGAATAAGATTGGTAAATGAAAAAAATGGTAAATAACTCATCTCAACTGTTGGAAAGTTCCAATATACAATATAAATATAAAAGCGTGCTCACTTAGGAGCTTCAAGTGAATAAGGAAACAGTCTTATTATTCTGGAATTACTGGAACACAATTATTTAACACTTGACCTGAATCCGATGTGCCCTTTTTATAATAGTTCAACCAGAAGAACGTCTTGGTTCCACTTCTACAAAGTACTACCTTTTGCTTTTTAAGTTATTATGCCTACAGCTAAGGAATGAATTCCCTGCCCGCTTCTGTGTTTCCCGAGTTTCTACAACCTGGATGTCTTCAAAGTCAATGTAAATAGACTATTTCTAGGCAACCGTGTACCGTCCTAGACTACATTGTCGCTTGCCATGAGATGATTATGGTCAAAGGGTATCTAGAGGTAATATAAACACGGTTATTGACGGCTAAACATTAACTTTATTTGCTGATATCAAGTCCAATAAAACAAAATCAAATAAAACATTAATTTTAATTAATTTTTTTATTAAAAAATTAATTATTAAGCTACAACTTGGGAATCTTCAAAAGAAGAGTAAATAGGCAACTTCTAGACCAACACGTAACATCGTCGACCTCATCGTCACTTACCTTCAGGTGATATTGAGGACAAGTGTTGGTCTATCTTCTATAATAAAAAAAACATTAATTTATTTCGGATTTTACTTACATAAGTGGTAACACAATTTATTTATAATATATATACATATATATACTTATCTGGGATATAATTCCAACTTGGCTGGACTAAGGAGGCTCTAAAATTACTGGCCACTTGTAACCGTCCGCTCTGCCCGACATTTTGAAATTTAACGAGATCGTATTCGAATGCTGCAAGCTCGCATGAGAATGTTTGAATCGAACGTTCATAGTTTTGCTCGAAAGTGCATGCTGGGCTCGCTGGGAAGTATTTGGTGACAACGATTGCTTGTTTACAAATGCTCACGAAAGAATGCTCTCAGTAACAACGTTATTTATCATGGAATAGCCATTTGGGAATTATAAAAATCGACAACCACAAATATCATAGATATCGGTTTGATTGGTAAGCGTTCTTTTTTTAGGGTTCCGTACCTATAAAGGAAAAAGGGAACCCTTTTAGGACCACTTTTATGTTCTTCTGTCTGTGTGTTAAAACCCTTTTTCTCAGGAACGCGTGGAGATGTCAAGTTGAAATTAATATTGAATACTCAAGTCTGCCGTCTCTTGAATCTGTAAAAAAATCAAGCATATAGGTCAACGCAAAAAGATATAGCTGTATTTTAGACCATTTCCATACGAAATGCAAGGGAACCAAGTCCTATAGGATCCCATTAACCTAGAATCCTGAAATTTGGCAAGAAGCAACGTTTTACAGCACAACCATATGAACAAATCTTAAAACTAGGATTTAAAAATTATAACACCGTAAAAATTGCTTTTTAGTTTTACGAACTTAACTTTGCAGTTGAAATAGATCGAGTATGTAATTTATCTGCAACGTAAAATTTGTTTTTCAGTCGGTCATTTTCTTCTGTGCATAAGTATGTTAATTATTCATATTTAGTACGGAACCCTCGGTGCGAGAGTCCAATTCAAACTTGTTTTTTAAATTCCCAAATCAAGATTGCCAAAAGCAAGGTTTTACATTTTACAAATCGCTTTAGCTATTTTAAGTTACATTGACTCGTATAAAGCCTTATCTGAGCATTTTAAAAACCCTTTTAAGATAATAGTTTTCTCAATGTTCAAAACCTTTTCAATTTAATTATGCATTGCGTATTAAAAGCTTTGGTTGAAGTACATTTATGATGATAAAACTGCAAATGGAAAGCAAAGAAAATATCAAAGCAATGCCTTGCTGCTTTAAAATAGCGCTTTAAAATTTTATAGCGCCATTATGACATTAAAAGGAAATAAACTGAGGATTCGAGCGACTTTACGATACGACGCTGCGAGTCCAAGTATTACACGTGACATAAACGAAATCCAGCGTCAGTGATCTCAATGACAGATACGCCACCTCTAGTCTTGTCGCTAAACGCTTGGTTTCGTCCTTAAACCGTATTGGATTCTCATTGGAGGCATCAACCGGTACTTGGGTTTGGTTGGTGGAAGGTTATTTTCTGTGTCGCCTTTTAACGCCTAACAAATAAAATGGTAGTAGTAACAAATAGCATGGTGGCTTAAAATTAACCACCATCCGCACCGAGCTCCGATGGACATCCCGAAGTCACGACGCTTGTCACTTCACTTGATATTCCCTATAAAATTTCAGAAATAGAAAGAAGAAAGAAAGGAAAATAAATTTCTTGCTTTGTTAGAGGAAAGAACAGAGATTTACAGAGAGAAACTAAATATATACTAAAGCAAAAGGCCTATCTCAGCTTATGCTGCAACCACAGAGTGATTGCAGCTCTGGTTTTTAGGTAGACCTTGACTAATACTAAACTAAACTAATATAACTATCTAATTAAATTAACGCATCAGCTACTAAATACAACAACACATATACTACGAACACAGAACTTAAAATATTTTAAAGTATTGTACACGCAAAAAAAGAAATAGATTAAACAATAAGATGTTCAAAAAAAATTAAAGAAGTAGAAGGGAAGTCTGTATGCATCTACAAAGAAAATAATTTTTTATAAATATATTTTTAGATAAGGTGTTCGGTGACACCATTTTTTTGTAGGACTAAAAGGTATAGCTTAAATACACAAGACACTGTCGTCTGTGTTCTAAAATTTGATCCGTGTCACATTTTATGATACCCACGGGCTGATGTAGAAATTCTAGCATCTATTGCTGCTTCTTATCTAAGAGAAACACCAGCCTAGCACATGGTTAACTATGGGAAACACAGTTCCGAACAATTCTCGGGTCATATTTGTGTCATGTTCAACTCAAAAGTTTAGGGAGCGACCCCCGAGCGTTAAGGAATCGAATATGACGTGGTACAACCTAACCAGATTGCACTATCTAAGAAATCAGATTTATCTGAGAGCAGTTGGGTAGAGCGTCAGTAATTCGAGGTTAGGGTTCGATCCTTGCTTGTACCAATGAGTTCCAATTTGTTTGTGAATTTATGTACAAATAAGGAAGGTTCAAAGGTGTGTGTGAAGTCGACCAATCCGCACTGGACCGGCATGGTTGACTATGGCCCATAATCTCTCTGTAGGAGAGTAGGCCTGAACCCCTGCAGTGGGGACATGTTGTATAGGCTGTTGATAATGATGATGAAGAAATATAGAATACCTGTCTTAAGTTATGCAAATTATAACTAGAGCAATACAGAATCATTCTTGAGGACCTTCAAAGTGAATTGGATCTAAGTAGCCAAGAATATTCAGAAGATTTCTGCTTTGAAAAAAAAGAAGGTCTGACTAGCCAAATAACACTCCGCTTGGTTCTGATATTGGTGTTAGGACGATTTATTGGAATCCTAAGTCTGACTGAATTTGATAGTTTAACAAACATCAACGTCAAAGGGTATTGCAAAGCTTCATGGATTCACCTTTTGTACATGATGTGGTTACAACAGACCTAAAATTACATCAAATAACAGTATAGTCATACAAACATGATTTATAAACATTGATTGAACTGCCATCTTGGACATTACATTGCCTAAACCGAGATGAGAGCAATAGCCTTCTGAAGGCAGTGACAATTATCGAAGTCTTCAGACAAGGCATTTAATAATTGTCCCTAAATCTCTCTTAGAAATTAAATAATAACATAGCATAATTAATACAGTACTCATCATCATCAGCCGGGAAACGTCCACTGCTGGACATAGGCCTCCCTCATGGTACGCCACATCAACCGGTCCCGAGCCACCTGCATCCAGCGACTCCCCGCGACTCTAACCAGGTCGTCGGTCCATCTAGTAAGGGGACGGCCTGGTAGACGTTTCCCGGTACGTGGTCGCCACTCGAGAACCTTTACTCCCCACCGGTTATCGGTTCTTCGAGCGATGTGGCCTGCCCATTGCCACTTCAACTCACTGACTCGTCGAGCTATGTCGGTGACCTTCGTTCGTCTACGGATTTCCTCATTCCGGACCTTATCACGTAGAGAAATTCCGAGCATAGCTCGTTCCATTGCTCGCTGAGTGACTTTGAGCTTGTTTATTCGGCCCACAGTAAAAGACCACGTTTCGGTTCCGTATGTACAGTACTCAACTAAAATGAAATTATTATAAAACGAATGTTTATATGAAAAGCCTTGATGAAAATGGTTTTTCAGACAGACTAGGTTTTATTTCAATGTATATTTTATGTTATATTATTTCAAGTTTGTGGATGCAATATTTCTGGAGATTTATTTATTTTCTAAGTCAGTGGAATTTCATTCAACATAAATACATATATTTAGATTGTCTCTCATCATTTTCAGGGTTCCGTACAGGAAGGGTAAAACGGGACCCTATTACTAAGACTTCGATGTCCGTCTGTCTGTCTGTCCGTCTGTCACCAGGCTGTATCTCATGAACCGTAATAGACAGTTGAAATTTTCACAGATGATGTATTTCTGTTGCCGCTATAACAATAAATACAAAAAATTAATAAAATAAATATTTAAAAGGGCTCCTCTCATGCAATAAACGTGATTTTTTGCTCGATATTGATAACGGCAACAGGTAGACGCTTGAAATATTCACAGAATATTTAAAAATAAATAATGAATCCGATTGCTTAGGAAAACATCGTGAGGAAACCTGCATGTCTTGAACAGGCATGTGAAGTCCGCCGATCCGCACTGGGCCCGCGTGGTGGACTATGGCCCATACACTCTCTGTAGGAGAGTAGGCCTGAGCCCCCCCAGTGGGGACATATATAGGCTGTTGATGATGAATTAAATTAATATCTATGGGCCTCCCATACAACAGACATGATTTTTTGCCGTTTTTATAGATAATGGTACGGAACCCTCGGTGCGCGAGTCTGACTCGCACTTGACCGTTTTTTTTTCTTTTTTTCAATCTGATCTCTGAAAACTCAAGTTATTCGAATGATTATGATATAAAAACATTTGTTACCTGTTGTTGGCTTGGCTGTTTTATGATGAAAATGAACAGTTACAAATAAGATATTGCGCCATTTGTAACACCAAATTATTCGTATTTTGTTGCGTGTCTATCACTCACTTGACGCCATTCACGCCCCAAGCGCATGCTCAGCTTCAATAAATCAACGTAGGTTTTAACCTCTTTTATTTCTAAACGTCACACAATGCCGTTTTTGTTTGACACTCATATCTTTTCCCTTTGTTCTGTCCTAATATCAGCAGCTTTATGAAATAAGGGGGTGATTCGGTAAATGAGCGGAATATTTATGGGGTACTATCAGAATTCCTTTTGGTTCGGATGAGCTTTATTATACGGGATGTGGTAGGTTATATTAGGAATGATGAGAAGATCCATTGTGCCTGCTATGAACAGCGGGAGTAAAAAGATAAGGTTTGAATGTGTTTATGGTATTGTCTGCGGGGAAGGGCCAGGAGAAAAAATGTTATGTCAGGGTTTGTTGATTGCTACGAACGAGTACGTGCTCGTGAGAGACGAGCTTTGATCTGGGACTTTAGTATAGTATTATCTACATATAGAAAGTGTTTGGTTTTTGTATAGCGAAAACATTGATTTGTTGAAGTAACTGTCAGCTGATTTCAGTGGCGCTGCTTTTCTTTATTGTTAACATCTGGGTGCCCAATGACATAAACATAACAAGCACACACATACAGACACATTCACCCAACACACACATACACAGTATGTACGCACACAGACCCTCTAGCGGTTAGGCTTACAAACTGAAAATCAGCGCTTGCTCCCCGGGAGCACGCACTAGCTGAGTTTGCGGCCTGTTTTTGCAGCTGCAACATATGTTTATATAGAATCGTAGATTAACTAACAACTGTAAATCTAGTAATAATGTGTAAAAATCTAGTAAAAATATGTGTTGCCGATGTAAAAATAAATTGATCTATGTATCTAACAATGAACTCTCGTTAAAATTTCATTTTTATAACAAGATTTCTAGTCTACGGTACTGTGGTTGATTCACTACCAAGTTTTGTATCATCAATTGTAAGTGAGGAAGCCTATCTGATTGGAACTCTGTTACAGACTCAGGAGATTCAGCAGAACGCCAGCTCTGGCGTGATCCTCAGCGACCAGAGCCTGGTGCTTCAGAGCGTCAGCAGGGCAGCATCAGGCGACTACAGCTGCCAGGCAGCCAACCGAGAGGGTAGCACGGCAAGCAACCAGGTCTCACTGCAAGTACGATGTGAGTGAACCCTAGCCTACCTGGAATTCTAGCATCGGTTGTCTCTTACAAAGATCGTTCCTTACAATGTAATTGTGGTGGTCACAGGTTCAAGGTATGGTATTTCAGTAGAACAACCAATTGATCAGTAAGCAGTCATTTAATCTCAAGAATAACATCCACCCGTCATCGATGTCGGATTGCAAGTGTTGCCGGCCACCGGCTGTGTGTGTTTCCAGCAAGAAAGCGCTACCATCACATGTTGGCAAAACATCACTGGTACAATGATATGCCACATCAATTTATCACTTTTTGACCGACTACAAAAAAGGAGGAAGTTCTCAATTCAATTGTTTTTATATTTTATTTATTTTTGTAATAAGGAGCATCAACAGTATGTTTTTTCTTTACGCGATAACTCCGCCAATTATGAATCGAGTTTGATGATGGTTTTTGTTTGGTTGGTAAAACATACTTCAGAGGTGGGACCATCTAAATTTTTATCGGAATTTGTTCAACGCTTTTTGAGAAAATCAACAAAAGCCAAATATGTTCATTCTACCTCTAAGGGTGAACATTTAGACTTTGTAGACTTTTAGGGCAGTCGAAGTTGGTTTCTAGTTCTTTTTGAACGCGTTAATTATATAACAAAGCAAACGTTTGACCACATGAACGACAAAATAGTTACGAGTTGGCTGCTTTTGTACTGAATCATACAAAGTTCACCACTGTGAATCACATCTAAAAACCTGCGAGATCCGAGATGCAAGATTCAGTTTAAAATGTATGTAGAGTCAGTAATCCAGTGTAATCTAGTCAAAAATATAACGACAAATCGGCCAATCACGCTTCTTTGTGACACTGGTATAGTTTTAATCTAAGGTCTTGGTTACGTGTAGTCTCGGCTCGGCTTTACCGTCCCTCGAAGATTTCCCTCAGCCTTATCGTCACATACCTTCAATTGAGACGAATGTCAAGTGCAAAAGCCATTATAAAAATTCACACAATGCGGTATAAATAGCCTATGTGCCAAAATACATCCTCGCATTATGGAGCTTCGATGAAGCCCTGACTTGAGTGCTCATATGACCTAAATAAGTAACAATAAATTTATTTCCATCTTCACGTGGGCTGAGCCTATTCATCCTTACTACCAGTTCCTAGTTCTAATAACCACCTGGGGCTAAACAGTCAATTCTGTAATATAATACTCGTACTTGAAGCCCCACAATTCAGCCTATAAATTGGCATACTTTACTTATTTTTGTGTAAAATTGACTCAATTATTTTCTCATGTAGTCTTAATCGTATGTATATTATACATACGTGATTCTCAAATGATTTTCTATACGTTTTTGGATAGTATAACTACTTGACTCCAACTCAAAATAGAATCAACTTCTACATAAATAGGAGACCCCAATTTTTTATATTTCAAATATTTTTGGTGTGACACCCAATCATTGCTGCGCCAACTTAAATAAATGAACGTACATGTAAAGGTTTTACCTTTATTGCTATTTTCGATCTATATGCTCACGTGACTTGTAGCAGTTGGGTACATCGTGCAACGATGCCTAAAAATCCCGAAAGTTCTCTCTGGCGGAGCTCCTTAACGCACTTCTTAGAGAAGAATCTGAAAACTGTCTCCACTTCCAATCACTAACAATATTAATACGTGCTTAATAACGGAAATGGCTCAGACTGAATAGCACAACAAGGAAAGTTGTTCGGAGTTTTAAAAGAAAAACTTCCCTGACTGCCCATTAAAATGTAGAAGATCTGAAAGAGTATATACCCCAGCGAAGTTTAAAAATACGCAGCGCACATGAAAGCACTCAAGTTTTACTTTATATTTCGTTTTGGTTATAAGTTAAAGATGCCGGTATCCGATAGAGCGGAAGTGAACATGCTTTGAGCTCCGTGATCATAACTTTGATGCGAGTTCGTGAGATACAACGCGGTGCATGATATAAATTCTTAAGCACTTCGGTATTCAACGTGACTGTACCGAATATGACCGCAAAGTTTTGAGCATGTTCACAAAAGTTACAGAGCTCTGGGAGACAGTGTGACAGCAAGTGAATATAAACAAGTACAAATTAGTCACGATGATGTTTTAGTTACATACAAAATAGGCGTCAGGTTGCCTGCCTTTCGGTATTTTAAAGGATACATTTTGGAGAGTGTGCGCAGGAGCTATTTTTGTTGATTCCACCTTCGCCGTTCAAGTACCGGTCAAACAGAAGAACGGCAGACCTTCACCCGTACACTGTGGATATTCCTACAGCTCGCACCAAGCGTTTCGCTTCCACATTTATCGTGCGTACAGCAAAAATATGGAATACACTACCGGTTTCCGTGTTCCCCGAAAACTACAACTTGGGAATCTTCAAACGAAGAGTAAATATGCACCTTCTAGACCAACACGTAACATCGTCGACCTCATCGTCACTTACCATCAGGTGAGATTAAGGTCAAGTGTTGGTCTATCTTCAATAAAAAAAGTTCTCACTCAGAAGCTCCAGGCTCTAGGCGCTGGCTCTGCTAAGGCGATAGAAAATTCCCTAATATCAACCTAACTGATTACCGCTGGGGATCGAACCTGGGACTTCCGTGCTGTGAGTCTGAGAGTGTAGCCATTATATTATTATTATGTCACGGGAGCGATTAAATGTTGTTAACCATAACATTGAGTAACCTAATGTAGATGACCCGATTTGTACGGTTTGACTAATTAACTAGAAGTAGTTTTAGTAATACTTTTTTGTCTTTCTGAAAGTAGATCCATTTGACTGTTAAATGATGATATCTTGAAGATGGCACGTGGCAATATGTGACAAGCTAGTTTGTTCGTCGTTATGTGTATATATTTTTACACACTCGATTCAGATTGGATGAGAGAGCATGATTAACACTGCTATCACTAGCGCTTCTGCGATTTGGTGTTTATATCAAGCCAAATACAAATATGTTTATTTCCCTGAATAATACGAACACAAACAACTTACATTATCACTCGCACTAGGAGACCTGTGTTGCGGAGAGACAATTTTGGAGAACAAGTAACTTATTTTACATGAGGGAAATTAATTAACTAACTGACCGACTGACTGTCAAAGCCCTTTAATGAGAAGACGAAGAAGAGAAGAAGAAGTCTACTCTTAAGACATTGAACATTGGCACACAAGTGCACAGTTGGACACTCCCCTATTGAAGCCTATCGCAGACATGAGGTAATACTCCCAAAGCCTAAATAACAGGCCCACACCAGACGGCTGACACCAAACTCAACCCTTGTTGATTGAATATATTACATTGCTGATTCAGCATGCATCTGCCATCCGCTCGGATCCCCCGATACGCATTGGACGTGGGGGCTATTCTTCTAACCCTATGGACATTTCTCGGCTCTAATGTCCCGGAAGATAAACGTGGGGTCCTTTCAATAATGGATAGTTTGGATTATTTGTGTAGGAATGCAATATTGGACAATGGTTTCCTTTCGTTTGTAGGTCTGACTTCTAATGGCGTGTTTAATAGTTAATCGTGCGTATTTAAAAATGAAAAAAACTTGAGAGGTGTCAAGGGACACCCGGATGGAACGAAGTTCCTTTCGATTAATTAGTGAAGGAATTGTAATAAAATTTTACAAATTTTCAGTAAGGTTTGAACGGATTTTTAACATTATATTTTAAATATGGTTTTGTAGGTTTTTTCATTTCATTTTTTATGTACGTGATACGTTTTGTTTTTAGCGACATCTGTCATTGAGTAGCGGCAACTAATCAGAGCCACCTGTCGTCACATAGCTGTACTGTTGGTATCGTCTTACTACTACGTACGTCGTACTAACAGATGACGCTAACTTACTATAGCAAAAAGTGTCGGTGACAACTTTTCGTAAGAATTTTTCCGTCTAGCCCCCTTTCACAACGAGCGATAAGGAACTTCGTTCCAAAATATGTTTATTAGTATCGAACATAAAGGAGTTCGGCCGTCTCGGAATTATCAGGTTTTGGAGTTTGAAATTTCTAATTTTATTACAAAGGATTTTCCTCTATGAGAAATATGCATGTCCAAGACTACGCTCAAACTGCTGGATTGGTGTAATGAATTTTTAGTAGCATTGCATGACCAGACTTAACCATCTTACAG
The DNA here is from genome assembly GCA_910589575.2 of Carcina quercana. Lineage (NCBI taxonomy): Eukaryota > Metazoa > Arthropoda > Insecta > Lepidoptera > Depressariidae > Carcina > Carcina quercana. The sequence continues at coordinate 12,003,815 of OU342444.1, forward strand.
CTTAAAGTGCTACATTGAAACTCTAATGGGCGTGGCTTGTGCGAGAATCTGGAACTCTCATGTTAGAGCTATATGTTCGGGGATGTCATCGCTTCTCGTTTAGAAACTTGAAAAAACATATTTAATTCATTTAAAAAATAACTTTAATGATTAGAAAGCAGTTTGACAACAAACAATAGTATTGTTACCTATTAACTAAAGCAATAAAAGTTGCCACATCTTATGTTTTTAACAATAATCTGAGGAAATATGATTTTTAAGAGGTATTTTCGTATGGAATCGCGTTTCTGGTAGTTGCAAAGTGAAGTTAAAGCCATAAAGAAATACATACTTTACTTACAGATTATCAGGATCGTTCAGCATCTTATGGCATTACACCAAAAAGTCAGTTTAAACAAATAAACAAGTTTATTTCAGAAAATCGGCTTAAAAGTAACCATCAGGTGAGATGAAACCTGTGCAACTCCATGTATTGTTTTATTCATCGTCAACAGCCTTTATTCATCATCAACAGCCTATACATATCCCCACTGCTGGGGCTCAGGCCTACTCTGCTACAGAGAGTGTATGGGACCATTCGGGCCCAGTGCGGATTGGTAGACTTCACACACACCTTTCAATTTCTTCTCAGGAGTGTACTGGTTTCCTCACGATGTTTTCCTTCACCGGTTACCAATCGGATAATGTACTTGAATTGAAAAACAACTCATAGGTACACGGCTGGATTCGAACCGGTAATCAGATTGAAAGTCCGCGCCTTATCCACTGCGGCACCGACGCTTATATTGTTGTTATTGTTTTATAATAAAACAATATAGCTTGTATAAATATTTTACTTACCTGTTTCAGTTTCCGCTACAAAATCGTATTTAGTTAATCGTTTGACTTCCGCTTCAACTTGGCTAGATACCAACCTAATCCCAACAGAACGTGATCGTGCCAATTCAGCTTTAACTTAAACTTGATATTGCGGTAATTAAGCAATTGTCAAAGTTAAGCAATCTAGTCTAGCAAAAGCAGTTTTGATGATTTTTATCCGACGAGGCGTGCCAAAAGCGGGGCAATGTTTCGACACGTATGTAGTTTCCTATTCTATGTTTGTTTTTTTACTTTGGACGACAACGATTAAAAACTTTTTTCTTGGATTCATAATTTTTCATCGAAATTAAACCAAAACATGCCAGCCAACGTTGTCAATTTTGTTCAAATGCATTTACCAATCAAAATAAATGAAATGTAAAATATGTACAGAATGAAGTAGAAAAAAACTGCATCTTGGAAGGAAACTTATATAATTATTTTTCCCGACTGCAGCAAAGTTAAATGAGGGTTATGATTTTTTGCAAACTTTGTATTTTTTTAATGTATGATGGGTTTGCACTTGGCCTTCATCTAACATGATGGTATGTGACGATAAGGCCATTGGATAATAAGCGTGCGCACCCATAAGCCTTATGAACATAACAGTGCTATTAACACTGCTGTTTGGCGACAGACTTAGGTAACATGGTGGTAGTTAGCCAGGAAGACATAGAAAATGCCCTGCCATGAACGAAGTATATATTACGTCACATAAAATTCAAAATGGCGGCTTATACAGGACATAACCATGTAAAGTAATAATTTAAGATCAAAATATTGTGTCTTATATCACATTAAAGATATTGATGAGCACATTCCGAACTCTGCTTATAATTTTCTGACACTGGAAACCGTGTCAACTAATTTAATTCAAGTCATTCTTTTACAGTAGCTCCCTCTAAATTTAAAACCACAAAATGTTAATGATCATTCTTTTTTTGTGTCAGATGCTCCAATCTGCAAGCCCTCAGAAGATGCAGTATACGGAGCCCTCAAGGATGAGGTGGTTCTCTTCCAATGCTCCGTGGACTCCAGTCCTCCGCCGACCGGCTTCATTTGGACCTTCAACAACTCCGGGGAGCAAACTTTGCTGGGATCTGAGTGAGTTGGTTTAGGTTATCTACGAGTATAGATTACTTACCTAGTATTACATAGATATATGTCTTAGCTACGGAGTAAGGAAAATATCTAGAGATGAGTCATCGTCATCAGCCGGGAAACGTCCACTGCTGGACATACGCCTCTTTCGTGGTACGCCACATTGACTGGTCCCGAGCTACTTGCATCCAGCGACTCCGGTCGTAGGGGACGGCCCGGTACATGGTTGCCACTCGAGAAATTTTACTCCCCATTGTTTATCAGTTCTTCGAGCGATGTGGCCTGCCCATTGCCACTTCAGCTCACTGACTCTTCGAGCTATGTCGGTGACCCTTGTTCGTCTACGGATTCCCTCATGATTTCCTAGATATGAGTAGCGTCGAAAATTATTCTCATTTTACGTCTCTCGTTCTGTGTTGTAAGTCGCTTCAGTAAAATCTAGTACCTAGGCTAATACTCGTACCTTGGGTGTAGGTACGAGAGCGATTAAGAAATACGCAAATTGTAAAATGTTCAAAATTTATTGTGTTTGCCAAACAACCTCATTAAATTCAGAAACCTAAGTAAACAGGTTTTACTTTCTACAGCATGAGTCAATCACCTTATCCATATATCAAACATAAATTTGAACCTTAATTGAAGAGAAAAGTGTGTCATTGCTTTAGATATGTTTAATGTTCATGTTTTTACTGTGGGCCGAATAAACAAGCTCAAAGTCACTCAGCGAGCAATGGAACGAGCTATGCTCGGAATTTCTCTACGTGATAAGGTACGGAATGAGGAAATCCGTAGACGAACGAAGGTCACCGACATAGCTCAACGAGTCAGTGAGCTGAAGTGGCAATGGGCAGGCCACATCGCTCGAAGAACCGATAACCGGTGGGGAGTAAAGGTTCTCGAGTGGCGACCACGTACCGGGAAACGTCTACCAGGCCGTCCCCCTACTAGATGGATCGACGACCTGGTTAGAGTCGCAGGGAGTCGCTGGATGCAGGTGGCTCGGGACTGGTCGATGTGGCGTACCATGAGGGAGGCCTATGTCCATCAGTGGACGTTTCCCGGCTGATGATGAATGTTCATACACGAGTATTCTCTATTCAGTGATATGAACGTATTCTGAAAGAGAGATCGCCCACTGCTAAACATAGACTTATGACTCTGTAATGACGCGCCGTAACGACCAGTCACAAGTGGCTTGCTGCCAGCTAAAGGGCCTGACACAAGTTTTTCAGCTGCTCGAAAATTTACTTATTTTTAGGGTGCCGTACCTCAAAACTAAAAAAAGAACCCTTATACTATCACTTTTTTGTACGTCTGGTAAAGGGTAAGCGTTAAGGTATTAATTTATAATTAATATTGAATACCGATGTCTGCAGTCCCTTAAATCTGTGAAAAAATCAAAATTATAGGTCAACGTAAATAATATATGTCTGTTTAATCAACAATTTCCTTAGAGAATGCAAGGGAAGCAATACCTATAGGGTACTTCCCGTTAACCTAGAATCCTGAATTTTGGCAAAAAACAAGGTCTTTCAGCACAACCATAGGAATAAATCTGAAAACTAGGATTTTTATATGATAACACAGTAAAGCCTTTTTTATATTTTACAAACTTAACTTTGCAGTTGAACGCCATACATCGACTATTTATTTTTATCTAAACCATTTCTTGAACACGGAAAATAGTTTAACTGGAAAGCAAAGTTGGTTCTTCAATCGGACTTACATTTTAGGTAGAGCTGCTGGGTGCATATTACCCTATCTATTATTTATGACTTTCGTCGTATGTTAATGTGAATTATTAATATCCTGTACGGAACCCTCGGTGCTTCGAGTCCGAATCGCACTTGACTGGTTTCTTTCTTCATCGGGTACCCGTTCGTGTTGAAAAGCTATGTACTAAAAAACTAATTAGAGAGAATCCTTTATCATTTCCGTAACAGGCAAATGGAAGGGTGTGTTTAAAATGAATAGGACTTCAAAACCATTTCCCGGCTGCGATCAACGATGATTTATTTACCTGACTTCAAATAGGAATTTAATTGAAGTCCCTAATTCGCAATTAATTGACGTATTCGATATTAGTGTTTCCGTCACAATAGATCAAAGGCGAAGTTACGAAGGAGGTTATTTTTGACATAAATAAAGTTTGTCACAGTGATGTGGTACCATGGTTTTGTTTAGTAAATAGTGGTTTAGAACCTATTTCTAATATGAATGTAACTATATGTGGGATTTATTAAATTCATATTAATTTACAATTATATAATTATTTTTATTTACACGTAAAACTTAATAACGAAAAATAATTACAAGTGAAAAATAAGATACGTGATAACTGATAAAAAGCCATATTGATTGGGTACGTATCCACTAGGTGACATAATATATCGCAAAGGCATAAGGAGTTATTTAATTATATTTAATTTAATGTCATAAAAATATATTCTATTTTTTATTTCATTTTTCAAATAAATAATATAAAAATTTATTAATTAATATTTATTTTATGAATATTAGTAATATTATTTATTTTATTAATATATTTCAATAGCTTATACTATAGAGCATAATATTGAAGATATTAGGGATATCGTTTAATTACTCGAACCTGTCATGTCAGCGGTAGAAGTAGTGTTATCGAGTATGAATCTGAAAATAAAACCGAAAAAAAAGAACATAAGATAGTGGACTAGGAAGTACTTAAAAAAAAAGCGACTTTACTCGTCTGTCAGCGACATGGTGATAAGGTATGTCGCGAGATATGTCGGTTGAAGTTTGGCAACGTCGCGCGACGTCTCCAGGGACACGTGTCGCGCGACATTTGTATACGCGGCATAAGTATCAATCAGAGATTTAAATACAGTAATAGAGCGGTCATTGGGAAACGTTTCATATAAACATTTTGATCTCGAAAGTCAGTGGTATGTCAAATGTCTTGTACGGCCGCGTGACGTGATGTGACAATAGATTGAGTAACTTATTACCAATTGGTAATAAGTTTATTACCAATTGGTAATAAGTTTAGGATCAAAATTTTTGTTTGCTTTGTCCGGTCTATTACTATTAATGTTAAATGTCTTTGGTATCAATGTAACAAAAACACGTTCAAACTAATTACTGCTAAATTGGTGTTCCGATAAAGTTTTCTCGTGGTTTAATTAGTGAAGTCCTCGCAGACGAAGCCGAGAGCAAATGTTAGTGAAAGAAAGCTAAATCATCAATGTTAAATTATTCACCTAGGGGATAAAGCAGTGTCTTACGTCACGACCGTCATATTGTATCCTAAGCGTAACGGATGATAGAGTTAAATTACCGACAGCGAATAAGTTGAGTTTACTTTCTAGTACTAGTTTAGAAATTTAAAGTGGAAGCTGTAAATTTAATCACTGTATGTATTCATAAATTAGCTAAGTTGTAAAAAGGCATTTTTTTAAACTAGTCCATGAAAAGTCACTCATTGGTCATTAATATTTTCTTTCAATCAGGTTAGGCAAAGGAAGCCGGTTCCATAATGACATTTAAAAGAATATGCAGATAACTCTTTACTTTATTCCATTGCAATCCAAGAGACTACAAAGTTTCGAGGCATAAATTAATGTTAAAAACAAGTTAAATAAAGGTTTTTTAATAAAATCAGTCTTTGTCATTTTTATTAAAATTTGTATTTATTATAATTTGTAGGTTATATGAATGTACCATTGCGGCCCAACTTTATTTATCCCCGAGAATTAAAACTTTACTTCACATACTTCTGTAAGATAACTAATTGCAATCTATGGCATTTTACTATCAGTTTAGAAACTTGCCTTCTACTAACGTAGCCTTCTCCAACAATTTCAAATTAAAATTTAAACGACAACAAATTGAATACAAAACAGAAAACAACAATATCGAGGTGAAAGCGAGCGTTCCGGGAGCGAATTTAATAAAGCGAGTACAAAGTGACTTCCGACAAGTTAGTACCACCGACATCATTCCCTCCGCAGGAACATCAAACGTTTGTAACGCCGTAAATTGGTGGTACTAAGAAATTGTTACACTAATTAAGGAATAATTCGTGTTAATCAAGCCGTATGGAAGTGAGTTTCGTTTGAGTTTGTCAAATTTCCATTGACCCTGGGAGGCGGGAAGCGGCAAACCAAGCGCAGGCCCGTAATCAGTAGTGGGCTTTTTAAGAATCTGATTCAAACTTTCTTAAAAGTTCTGTTGAGAGGATTTCACTAAGATACTTACGTTCGCCTGTCCGGTCCTGTGCCGTGTACTTTCATTTTCACAACATCACTAATACGAGTATTATACATGATTACACTTAAATGGGAATCTGTCAAGCTGGCTGTTTTTCTATTTCCTACTTAGCTTTTACATATAAATCAATCAATCAATTTATTCATAAACAATAGTACATTGTGTTTGAATGTCACTTCACCTAGATAAAATACATCATTAACCAATATTAAGACAAACGCCATAGAGCTATCAATAGTAATTGGTTTTATTCCTGTCGTGTATAAATTCATCAAGAGAATAATAGCATTTTTCTAATAATAATTTTCTAAGATTTTTTAAGCTAGCTAGATTATCAATTGATTTCAAAGCTACTGGGAGCTCATTAAATAATCTCACTGCCTAACATAGTGAACGGCTAAACCTATCTTGATGAAATTTGGCTTGCACATAGCAAAAGGTCTGGATAAAATAGATACAATGTATACTTGGAGTGATAGGGTTAATGAAGCTGGAGTCGCGGACAAAAATTACGTTTAAAAGAAAATTTAGCATTGCTCGGTTTAATAGTAGTAGAACGCACTGCCGGCGTCTGTATTCCCTGAAAACTATAACTAGGGTGTCTTCAAGTTGAGGGTGAATAGGCACCTTCTAGACCAACGCGCACCATCGTAGGCCACATCATTGCTTACCATCAGGTGAGATCGTGGCCTAGCGTTGATATATATTCTGTATATAAAAAACCTATGAACTTGTTTGAACTGGTAACTGTTATTTGGATATCTCTTTCTCATTTCATTGTCTGAACAGTATTAAGAGGCGGTACGAGTAACTGTTGTTCTTCTTGTTATTGAAGAATCCAAATCGGGAAGTTACGGTTATATCTTCACGTCCAAAATACCTCAGCGTCTAAAGACAAAAGTCTTGAATCAGTGCGTGTTGCCAGTGATGACATGATCGAAACGTGGTCCTTTACTGTGGGCCGATAAAGTAAGCTCAAAGTCACTCAGCGAGCAATGGAACGAGCCATGCTCGGAATTTCTCTATGTGATAAGGTCCGGAATGAGGAATTTCGTAGACAAACTAAGCTCACCGACATAGCTCGACGAGTCAGTCAGCTGAAGTGGCAATGGGCAGGTCACATCACTCGAATAACTAATAACCAATCGGGAGTAAGATTTCTCAAGTGGCCAACACGTACCGGGAAGCAGGTCCGTCCCCCTACTAGATGGACTGACGGCCTGGTTAAGTTTGCGGGGGGTCACTGGATGGAAGTGGCTCGAGACTGGTTGATGTGGCGTACCATGAAGGAGACATATCCAGCAGTGGCCGATTCCCGTCTGATGATGATGCAGTAAGCTGTGGTCGTTACATTGGTAAATGCTTATATGTGTACCCTCAGTAAGATATAGCGACACTTGCTGCATAGCATAAGACGGTCCTTTACCGAATCTAAAGCCGATTTAAAAATTTTGGTCAGATCTAGTAGATAGCTACAAAGGGGGGTCTCATTACGTACCTTTGACTGTCCATAAAGCCACGTCCCATGTTATTACAAAGAAAATATAATTACGAAATTCGGGGAGTTCTCGAGGACTTTGTATCGGTCATGATTGAGCAAACCTCACCTCAAGGTTTGGAGTTTGTCGCGAAATTCTGCAGGATTGATGCTAAAGTTTTGGAGTGGTTTGTATTGCTCTTTGAGGACAACCGAATCCTGTTTAACTGGATTAATGAATTGTCGGAACCGATACCGACTCCGATATGCTTGATACTTATTTAGTGGATTTGCCCTAGACTAAGGAATTTATTTCGCTACGCTCGTAGACAAATTGTAGCAAGCTGTCAAGTGAAATAAAGAAAGAGGAAAGAAAAAAATTATTTGCCTAGTACATTTTTTTACACGATGTTAATTTCAATTAGTTCGATGCACTTAACCTGTCCACAGGTGTGCAAATATTATAAACTTATCAAATAAGGAATTTAATTGTTTAAAAAATTGTTTACATATCATGTCAATTAGTACAATGTTAATAATTTTGTCATTAAATAATTCACAAGCCATCGGGTTAATTTATATCAAACTATATTTACAGGTATATTTAAAATGATTCCAAGAAGCCAATCCGTATTTTTTTTCATCTTTTGTGTGTCCTCATTGTTATTAAATTTGTGTATTACTTATAAATAGTATAAGTGGCTATTTAGTTTTAAGTGTCACTGAATTATTTAATTGGTTTCTAGTCATATTTGATAAGTTGCTGAACCCCTATCACACATAGGGCAGCAAAAGAGAGGAAAATCTTGATGTCGGATGTCTGTCCTGAAATGATGTTGTCTCCTTTTCACAAATGGCATTCATTTTAAGAGCGAGGAGTACAATATTAGCGTTTGTGTTTAACTTCAACTTCATTTAAACTTCATCTAATGTACTTAGATCTTTGTGATTGACATATTTATATTACTTTATCTACTCCAAGAACTAGAAACAGTAATATTTCATACACACAAAACCACTACGTTTTAAAGACTCGACTTAAAGAAGTAATTACCCAAATGTGACCTTTCATCAGCCTGGAATGTGCCGATAGTTGTAATAAGCGCTAGGCTGTAAGGGTCGTTGAATGAATAGTCAATTAATATGACGAGTTGGCTACGTCTACCAGGCCGTCCCCCTACTAGGTGGACCGACGACCTGGTTAGAGTCGCTGGATGCAGGTGGCTCGGGACCGGTCGATGTGGCGTACCATGAAGGAGGCCTATGTCCAGCAGTGAACCTTTCCTGAATGATGATGAATAAAATTTATATACAAATGTGAAACTGTTTATCAACTATTATTATATAATAGTTGTAGTAAAATCCCTGACGTGTGCTTGTAATTATTAAAGACATAATTGGGGCGATGTAATCCTATGATTGAATTCTGAAATTTCAGATTATCTCCCTCCGGCTCCAGGCGTTGTGTTCGATTATATAATTAATTTACATAACACGCTTCTTCTGTTTCCACGAAAATTGTTTCTGGAATAACACTGTGTTTTTCCTTGGTTGTGATTTTAATCTACACATTTATAGACTAAAGAACTGTGCTCCGCTACAGATAAAATCTAATTTAGCATAAACCTGCGTCTGTAACTCTAGGATATATTAGTATAGTATCAGTATGCCGATTTCCTCCTCGCTTTGCACAATCTATCAAACATTTACTAATAATATAAACCTCTTTTCGTCACGACTGGATGTCTCCATGAGCCGCTAAGGCATGGCAAACAAACTCAAATTCTCAATTTTAATGTTTAATAGATATACATTTGGCCTTCATCTCACCGTTGGATGATAAGCGTGCGCACCCGGAAGCCTCAACCTAACGAGGCGCTGGCTCTGCTACCTTTCATACCGGAACACAACAGTGCTATTAACACTGCTGTTTGGCGGCAGACTTAGGTAACGCGGTGGTAGCTAGTCAGGCGGATTTAGAAAATACCACCAACCAACCACCACCAACCCAACGGAGTACCGATAAGGAATCGAACACGGAACCTTCGGATTGTGAATCCAACATTTGAGCCATGGCTAAATCTATTGTTTTTTCTTTGGAGTACTAAATATACGAGTACTACTGTAGAACAGTAGATTTTCAAAAATAGTATTGTGTAGTCGCAGCGGACGGGCTGTCTTGCTAACACGTTATTATAATATATTTTGTTAAAAAATTGGTTACTATTCTAGCACGAATTCTTGGCAAACAAACATGAACGAATGTAACGATAGGTAAGGTATACCCAGTGGGAATCGAAGCCTGGCGGCGTATTGTCAGTCCAACATTTAGCCATTGCGCCATGGAGGCGGTTAGAAATTGGCGTCACTTGTATTGGTTTGAAATTATGATGTCTTTTTGTCACCAGCTCGTACACGAACGCCGGCTTCACATCCATACTGCGTTACCGGCCCACGAAGAGTGCGCACTTCGGCACCATCACCTGCGCTGCCACAAACTCTGTGGGCAAGCAGACGATGCCGTGCGTCTACAAGCTGGTAGCTGCTGGTAAGTCGGTGGCTACAGGCAAGTTGGTGGCTGCTGGCAACTTAGTTGCTGCTGGCAATACGGTGTCTGCATATAAGTAGACGGCAGCTGACAAGTAAGTGTCTGCCAGTCACTAATCTGGTTAAAGCTGATAGGCTGGTCACTGCCGGTTAATTGACTAAAGAAAGAAAAGGAAGAAATACTAAACAATAAAGACACTTAAAAATTTATAGATAATATTTTGAGCTGAATTTCAAAATATTTGACAGTGGACATTGAGGATAGAAAGATTGGAGAGAGGAATTGTAAAATGATTACAAAGTATAATAAAGTTTTATAAAATCGGCATAAAATATTATAATTTGAATTCCGTATTTCTGGTTCGGTTCCATTTTCAAACTAGCCAATGGATATCAGTTCTGAACAGGAAAAAACAGTTCCGCCAGGTTCGATTTAATTTAAAAACGTCAAAGCGGACTGAAATAAAACTCAAACTTTTTCTTTTGAATGTAATGATATATCGGATGTCGATGTTTCTAAATTAGTTCTCTTTAAAGAAAGTTCCGCAACAAAATGGCAGTGAGTTAACTTTTGAGTGCAAGCGGGTTCTTTTGGAATATTCTGTTCAGGCTTTTGTAGCGAATCCTTCAACAAATATAAACTTTCATTAATACATGGCTTCCGGCTTCTGTATTCCTGAGTTCGACCACCTGCAGCTTTTCAAGGTCAGAGTAGATAAGTGTTTACATATAGCTTCACACCAATTTACTTTATGCTCATCTCTCATGGTAAGGAAAGTCTATACAAAGCAAAGTAAGCTTGCTGTAAAAGTATAGCTTGATTTGTAGTCGTGTGATCTTTGAAAATGGTGAACATTGTTATTGCGTTGACTTAGAAGTCAACAGACCAAAGGGATTGCAGACATGAGTATTTGACATTCCTTTCAATTTGATAACTCCAAGTTTTTAATATAAAAACCGGCCAAGTGCGAGTCGGGCTCGCGCACGAAGGGTTCCGTACCAGTATCTATGAAAACGTCAAAACAATTATGTCTGTGGGATGGGAGCCTCCTTAAATATTTATTTTATTCTGGTTTTTAGTATTTTTTGTTATAGCGGCAACAGAATACATCATCTGTGAAAATTTTAACTTATTTATTTATTTATTAAAGATAGACCAACACTGTCTAACTATTACGGTTCATGGACAGACGGACAGCCAAGTTTTAGTAATATGGTCCCGTTTTTAACCCTACAAATGGTATTGATAGACCAACGGCCGACCAAGTCATGTTTAAGGTATGGAACCCTAAAACATTTTTATTGTTTTGTGAGTTGTTTTATACCATAAAATAAAATTTAATCTCAGTGTAGTTTTGTGGAAAATACGTGTTACGAGTGTATAATTTGAAATAATACAAAATCAGTACCGTTATGTTAAATGTAGCAATGACAATCCATATATCGATGTTTTGTTTGAACATGAATGTTTCACATAGTTTCATGCGTGTTTAAATAATTGTACAAATATGTTTTCGGTCAATTTGATCACTCCGTGCGGGATTGTCGCTGACATCCCAAACACGAGCAACAACACAAACAAAAACGTTAATATAATCAATTTATTGTGCGTAAAATCCGTAACGCTTCCACATCTAACTGCTAGCGTTTTGCCCGCGACTTCAGCCGAGTGGACTATAGGAACTTTTCTCTCGATCGGGGTAAAAAGTAGCACTTTCCAGCCCGTCAACTATCCCTATTTAAAAAATCTAGTTATTATAAGTCTCAGTTACGACATAAAGGAAACACAAACAAACACTTTCGAATTAATTATAGTGGTATGTATTATTGAAGAACTCTTATGTCCACTGCTGGACATAGGCGTGGACTTTAGAAATTATCCTACGGAAACGACTTTTTTGATTGGGTTAAATGTAGCCCATCGATGCGGCATACCATGAGGGAGGCCTATGTCCAGAAGTTGACGTTTCCCGGCTGATGATGATGATGCAATGTAGCCCATGTCCTTTTCCAGCCCTTTAAATATCCCTGTATAGAAAATAAAGTCATTATGACCAACACCCACTTCTGTACCCTCGTGATCTGCCTTTTTGACGTCATTCAATATTGATCCATGTTGATTAGGAAACTAGAGATATCGTCATAAAACATAAAAGACATCCGTGAGCCGTGAGGCTGTAAAGATGTTCATCATTAGTGAATTGCACCCTAGAAGTGTTTTTTTAACTGGATGATGCAAGTACCGAAGGTATCTGTGATTGTCAGGCTTTAAACTTCTGTCTGTCTGTCCGTATGCTACAGTTGAATAACTCGGCAATTTCTAATGTTATCGATTTGAAATTGGTAGACCTTTGGTGCACGAGTCCGACTCGCACGTCGCCGATTTTTCTACCTACCAGCAGTACCCAAGCACTACTAATTAACCGTAAGGTTTATAATTTGACGCGACGACAAAATCTAAGTGCCGTTACATCACGAACAAAAACAAACAAGCTTCAGAGGGTATGCTGTTGTCAAAGCGCCCACACAAACGTAGTCCAGTCATATTTTGAGTATTAAGCTATGAAAATCTATGAAATTTTCAAGACACAATCTAGAAACAAATATGTGTCGGTGGTGAGTCAGATTTTCGTTTAAATATATACTTCCAGAGTTACAGGGCGTCAAAGTATTGTATTTAAAAAAATATTAAGTCCCAACTTTGAACCTGATATAAAAGAGTACGAATCAATTTAGAACAATTTGGAAAAACCACCGACATCTGAAATTTTATTAATATACTGTATTTAAAAAAATGGCTACATAATATACTGTATCCTTCAAATGATCACTGGACTACGAAACATCCAAATAACGGGTGGATAACTTCGCGTAGTGTATGCTGTCTCACCGTACGCGCTCGGGTAGGATAGGGCTCGGATAGGGACAGCTACAAAACAATGCAACCTTGAACGCGGCCACGTGCTCTAAACAGACAATCCTCTTAAAAGCCATGATTAATGACCGTGATTTACACAAATTCAGACTAAAACATAGTTCTTCCGCAGGGCGGCCGTCGCTGCTTCAAAACTGCACAATAGTGAACCACAACGCTGTTTCCCTCGTGGTGGACTGCGTCGAAGGCTTCGATGGAGGTCTGCCTCAAGTGTTCTTCATGGAGGCTCTTGAGTTGCCAGCGATGAAGGTAAGTCTAGCAGGTGCCTATAACCAATCCAGGACAATTATATTTCATGCGCTATCTTTCAACTACTCTTCTTCCTCAACTATTGTGCTTTTGGTGCTACTTGAATGTTCCAGACAAAGAGGTCCAACACGTATGTATAAACAGAATTGTTATATTATGTCAATTAAGGTTTACAATAAGATTCCGAGGTATATTCGAGAGCCGCCAAGAATCTTTATCGAGTGTAAATTGCGTGATTGGCTATAAGAAACAAGCTTTTATTCAGTTAAAAATTCCTGGATAGCAGTTGAGAACAATCATCATCATCAACAGCCTATATATGTCCCCACTGGAGGGGCTCAGGCCTACTCTCCTACTGAGAGTGTATGGGCCATAGTCCACCACGCGGGCCCAGTGCGGATCGGCGGACTTCACATGCCTGTTCAAGACATGCAGGTTTCCTCACGATGTTTTCCTTCACCGTTAAGCAATCGGATAATGTACTTGAATTGAAAAACAACTCATAGGTACACGGCTGGATTCGAACCCGGTACCCTCAGATTGAGAGTCCGCGCCTTATCCATTGCGCCACCGACGCTTGAGAACAATATGTAGTTTAAACATCTTATTTATGACATATAAAATTGTTTAATCATCATCAACAGCCTATACACGTCCCTACTGCAGGGACTCAGGCCTACTCTCCTACAGAGAGTGTATGGGGCATAGTCCACGAAGCGGGCCCAGTGTGGATTGGTAGACTTCACACACACCTTTGAATTTCTTCTTAGGAGTGTGCAGGTTTCCTCACGATGTTTTCCTTCACCGTTAAGCAATAGGATAATGTACTTGAATTGAAAAACAACTCATAGGTACACGGCTGGATTCGAACCCGGAACCCTCAGATTGAAAGTCCGCGCCTTATCCACTGCGCCACCTACGCTTTTATGATTTAATTCGCTATATATTTGTGTAGTTAAAATAATATTCATACTTCTGTAAACATTCACATAAACTCAAACCATGTTATTAAAATATTTAACAAAAATATGAGAAATGGAATAGAATGTCATTAACTAAAATTTTCTGACTGTCATCATATGTAAATACAATGTCATATTCGCTTTTGCGTGACGTTTCCTTCAATACACTGCATAGGAACAAGAAAAGATTAATGTGACATGGTACAAAAGTGGATACATATTATACAGTATCTATATCTTTAATCTCGACTGAACAAAAATCACTGCTATGGTTTGGGAATTAGGTAGTGCCGTGACGATACATCTACACACATAGTTTGCACGCATTTGAATTTCTTTTCAGGATCGTTCAGGTTCTATCATGACGTTTCTTCACCGATAAGACTAAAATGGTAATGGTTTACGTCATCCTCACTCAATAAAGTTTTGAAAGCTTTCGTGGCTATTATTATAATTATTCAAATACATTTTGCCGGGAACTTGTCGGTGATCGTGGCGCTTGAAAAAGGTGCCGTCAAAATACAGTGAAGTTACTCAAGTTTAAAGTTACTAAATGGAAGTAATTGGTGCCCGAATCTATACTTAGATTCTAAGGCACTCTAACTATCTCCGCGACTGATCGTGAGTTGGCTCTGCGCGGGACTGCAAATATCTCAAACTGGTTAGATACTGTTCCGCCTAAAATCTAATTTGGGATAGTTATGGTCCTGGATGTTCGCCGGGACTTGGCAACTTGCATGTACACTATATAGATTTCCTAAACAAACTAAATCAATATACCTACTCTCAAGTACTACCTAACCTTCGCATCTTTGTAGAAATATAAATTATACGGCCTTCCTTTCTGCGGAGCGTTTTCTCGAAAGGGTAGACTTATTGACGTCAAATGACATTCGTTTACCACTTAATATTGTTGACTGTGACATTGCTAGGTCCGTGCGAACATCACCTCCAACCACACACCGACGTTCGAAGTCCTGGGCCTGGACCGCGGACACAGCTATGCCCTGAATCTCTACGCTGCCAACTCCAAAGGAAGAAGTGGAATGGTTACTCTCTACACCGTCGCATTGCGGTCACCTGATAAGTATGTTGGTAAGTCTTGCTGCTCATTGAACCTATCTCCCATTTACCATGGTAACACCATATTTACCACTCCACCCTATTTCTTTATTTTAAACGAGTCTGGGGTCCCAAGATAGCCTTAGGGTCCGTAGGAAATTCATCCACCTTCAGTGGATGCGTTTCAAGTGTACCGCTGTAGATCCTGGCTAAAACAAAAAACAGGAATAACAATGGGAGCGGAGAGGAGGTAGGAATGCTCATTGAACCTACACGACCTTATGCTTTTTAGAGATCCGTACCCAAACGGAATCAATAGGACCCTATTACTAAGCCTCCGCGGTCTGTCCGTCCCTCTGTCTGTCTGTTAGTGGGCTTTACTTACGATCCGTAATAGGTTATACATTTGAAATTTATACAAAATGTGTATTTCTGTTGACGCTTGTAATAATAAAAAATAATAGAAATAAACGTAAATTGAAACAAGTGGCGAAGATATGGGGGGTTGAAAACGTAAAATAAAAAATATTTCAAAATTTCGAAAAATGTCCAAAAATGGTAGAACAATCGACGCCTAAACTTCAAGGGGTCGGTGTGAGGAGTTGGAATTTAGAATAAAAACTTTAAAAAAAATTGTTCATATATATATTAATACTGTGTTGTCCGCTCCCCCACCAGGCATCACCACTCCCCTGCCGCTGTCCCCCATGCTGGTGTCTCTGCTGGCCGTCGCGGCGCTGCTTTGCACCGGCGTGTGCGGAGTCATCACCGCCCTGTACCGGAGACACGTGGCCAGGCAGCACTGCGACAAACACCCCTCCTCCGCGTGAGATACTTTTATATATATATATATATTAGAAAAACCAACAGCCACAGTTAGCCAATTTAAGGTTTTCACATGTTGCAACTCTATAGCTTGATCGCTCAATGCAAACCCACTGTAACACACACGAGTATTTTCAAATATATCTATACAGATTGTAGCTTAACCTATCAGCTCAACGCTGCATAGTAGGTCGACTGTGGTTCACTGGCCGCAGCTGCTGGACCTGTTATCCATCTCACAGAGCATGTCACTCCCAAAAATATTGCATACTCCGGTGTGCCGGTTTACCTGAACAGACTTGACCCGGCCGGTTGCGGTGCCTATCATCATCATCATCATCACATTATAATATTAAAATATTTGATATTATTTGTTAGAAAAAAAACTCAAGGTGTGAAAGAAAGAAACAAAGAAAGAAAAAATGTATTTGCCAAGTACATAGTTTTTTTTACACGGCGGTGTTTAGATATAGTAATTTTAATTAGTTCGATGTACTTAACCTGTCCACAGGTGAACCTTTATGCCTCGCTGCACTAACGCAGGTGTAAAAGAGATCAATATCGAGTTCGATGGATATTTAAATTTACATTCACAATAATACCGTCGTTTTTCCGCGACTTCGCCTGTTAGGACGTCAGAAGCTATCCCACTGAAACTATTTCCTCTACAGTGATTTAAGCCTTTCATATTGGTGTAGGTAATGCGTAGAGAAACAACCAATGTTTTTATGTGTTACTAGCAGCCCGTCCCGGCTTCGCACGGGGTAGACAATTATTTATTTTTGGAAATTTGGATATAAAACACTTTTTTTCACAAATATTTTTATTTATTAAAAAATTATTATTTATTAATTATATATTTAAAAAAATTATTTCAGTTCCCCCTCCACCCCGCCCGCCGCGATGCCCGGCGCGCTTTTCAGACTGCATCGCAAACAACGGCCACGGCGCTATGGTGGTTTTGTTTACTGTTTGAATTTTTTAATTCGTAATATCTTTTGAATGGAAAGTCCAATTTAAATAATTTAAAAACTATTTTATAGGTAGTTAAATGGTCTTGACCATAAAATAATTTATTTGGATAAGGATTAATATAAACACATAAATAGCATGGTTTGAATTTGGTTAGCATTTTCATTAATGTTTAAAATGAAAAAAGTTGTTGTAGTGACATAACTACAATAGTTGGACATATGCTACCGCGGAGTTTTTTGTAGACATTATGATGTTCTTCAATATTGTTGTACATTATTTTGTTCTATCGCTAATAGTTTCGGCAGCGCATTCGACGAAAGACATTTTAAGACTTATTTTTCTACACCTTCGGTTACATTGTTCAAATTTTACCAAGGATCCCTAATTTTTTTCAAAATGAAATGTAGCCTATGTCAAATTGGAAGAATGTAGCATTCTATTGGTGAAAGAATTTTTTAAATCGGCCCAGTACTTTTTGAGCCTATTCATTACAAACATACAAAAATAGGTACAAATCTTTCCTCTTTATAATATTAGTGTAGATATACCCCTATCCTATAATAAAATACTCAAAATGCAATGAGAAAATGAAATCTAATCAGCATTTTACTATTCAATAATTATAATCCTAATAAAAAAACCAAATTATTACGTATTTTTATTTTGAGAGGATTGCTTCTAATGTCCGTTATTCCATAAAATACAATTCAACCCAATCTAATTTGTCTGCATCTTCCCTATTCGATGACAACTCCCCTTGTTTGAAAAAAGAGTCCAAACAGAACGCAAATTCAAATAACGCACACGATTAATATGATAAAACAAAAACATGCTCACATTATAACCAGGGACGTGTACTACGCTCATATTAAAATTGCACACGACGCCATTTTGAAAATAAACTTTTTTTTTAAAAGCTAGAGCTCTGGCTGATAAATTGTGCCAAATAACGACGGGCAGTTAGGCATATAGTCACCCGTTATGTGGCGAATATTAATTCTGTGGTTGCGGCGTGTGCTCTCTTTAGCATTCTTTGTTCTGAAATAACACCATCCTCATCCATCCAACATCCTATGAATAGTTTTCAACCGACGTCAAAAAAGGAAAAGGTTCTCAATTCAACTTTTTTTTATCGAATCGAGTTTGATGATTATTTTTTTCTGTGTTAGAGCATACTTCAAAAATAGTCTCACAAAAATTTTATCGAAATTCAATATGGATTTTTGAGAAAATCTATAATAACCAAATATAATAATTCTACCTCTAAGGGTGAACATTTTAGGGGATGAATGCTGTAGACTTTAAGGGCAATTGAAGTCGGTTTCTAGTTCCTTTTGAATGCGTTAATTATCAATGTGTTAGAAAGCGTGTTTATCAAGAACACACATGCAATGATATTGAATGAATCCCAATCTGTATTAAAAAGTTACGACTTTCCTACAAGTCATCTCGCACTAGCTGAGAGGTCTACATTTTCATAATATTTTAAAGTCAAATGCTCGATGGTTCTAAAGGGAATTCACCTCACAAGTTATTCCGTCTAAAGAAAGGCATGGCTACTTTTTATTTCGACCAATAAAACTGAGTCACTTGGGGAACTATAAAATTTACCGCAACCGTAGTGTCTTCGTGGATTATTCACTGTTTTTCTAGACGGAATTTTTCTTTTGCGTGATTTTTAAGAAAAAGCTTATCTATTCAAAAAAAGGGTTGTTACAAAATTTAAGCCTTGGTCGACGTCAATATCTGTAGCAGTGTAGTCTTTTCAACATGTGCTTTTTAAGTTTATATCAGAATTATACCATCTGACACGACGACGTTTCGTTTATGACGTTTAGATTTTGTCTGTCTATTTTGCGGTAGTTTTCTACTACTGGTTGGCGACAGACTTCGATTACATTGAGATAACTAGTCAGGGACCATAGGGTCAGGGGTCATAGAGAAACCCTGCCACCAATGAAATCGAGTACCGACAGGTACCTCTATTTGGTATCGAACCCGGGAGTTCAAGATTGCAGTGAAAGATGTTCCAAAATATTTTTTATGAATTACCTTTCATGTTGCTTGCCCAGTAACGCCCTTTACCTGGAGCGGAGCGTGGACTCGTTGTCTAAGGATAACAGCAATACTTACTGCGGCTCTCCCAAGCTGGAGTTCAGCAGTCAGTACGACCTGAAGATGGAGGGAGTCGAGGTGGAGTCGGACCCTGACATCATCCCGTGTCACTACGGTGAGTACAATACTCTTTATACACGACTGTGACAAAAGAATGACAGGATTACAGATTTTAAGAATCCTAGTAATAAGTTATATAGCTCCCTGTGACGAGGGTGCATGGCCACCGAGGAAATTCCTCCCGCCCATGTGTTCACGGCAGCAGCGTGGCGCACTTCTGGGAGGAGATCGGCTGTCTAGTCGAGCTGACTCCACTTCCACTCACGCACAATGCAAAAAATATGACTGAGTGCGAAAACCGACCAGACAACAACGATGACGATAAAGGTTATGGAGCTGCAATTGGAAAATTTTCAATGGAAAAACTTTGATCTCTAAAGTAAACCGTGCGTCAACTGATTACGATTTGGTTCGCTATGTCTCGTATATTGTTTTACTCCTTTTTTCAGAATCCGAAATCAAGTTTTGTTTTAATAGACGATAGATCAACGTTTGACCTCAATCTCATCTGATCTGCGTAACAATGAGGTCGACAATTCTATGCGTTTTAAAATTTCTTTCTTCTGTTTCCTCATGGAGCAAATCACAAATTGTTAAGGATACTTTTTTCCAATAACGTACATGTGCACAAAATAAACACATAATACATGATTATCAACAATGATATCCGCGTGGACAAATTTATCACGGGCGAGATGGCTTATTGAAATCTTATATTGTTTGTTATAGACAAGAAGCCAGGAGAGTTCACGCAGCTGTCCACTCCGGGAGATGAAGGTGTCCACAGGATATACAGCGAGCATTCCATGAGCCTTCCACCGAGTGTGGTGAGTATCAATCGTGACATACTTAAGACAAAGATTTTAGAACGCGAAAAGGAAATTGCAGTTATAAAATATATACAACAAAATACTAATTAGCTTATCATAACACATAAAAACTGTTTTTCTTCCAAAAATAAACTCTGGTTAAACTAAATATAAATTAAAAAGAACAACTAACATATGAAGAGATTTCATTGGTAACTCTGGAATGAGTCAGGGAGTCCAGTTTTGACATTATATTCCGATATTTATTCTACCTATAGATCGTGAGATATAGCTTTCATTTAGTCCTGGTTAAGAAAACGTTCTGTAGGATAACTAACGGGACCCTATTTATTACTAATACTCCGCTGTCCGTCAGTACCTCCGTCTGACACCAGGCTGCATCTCATGAACCGTGGTAGTTAGACAGTTGAAATTTTCACAGATGATGTATTTATGTTGCTGCTATAACAGCAAATAAAAAAAATAGAATAAAATTAATATTTAAGGGGGCTCCCATACAACAAACCTAATTTTCTTACAAACTTTTCTAACTATAACATATAAGATTGTTATAATTATGTTATATTCGTTTGATAGAGCTACTTATTTGTATATATTTTGTTGAGATTTAACCATGGTTCATTTTTCATGAGTTTCCGATATACAAGCGCCATAATCACGGAGCAACATGTAAAAACTTGATGATTGAGCTACAGTTGATTACCCCGACAGTACGTAGTTACTGCTAGTTAGTAGTTGTTTGACAATTGTTTTGTAGTAAATATTTCAAAGTGTCGAGAAGTTTGAGAACATTTGTTGCTGAAGACGTGGAATTCCTAAGTTATGAGTTGCAAAATTAAATGTTTTATGTTGTAGTTCCACTTGCCATATTTCATGCATTTTCTTGTTGTACCTTTACTTTCCGTAGTGATTTGATGGAAGTATATGTAACTTGAGTTTTAATCTATAACGTCTGGAAATACTATTGATCATAAGTCACAATTATAGTAGAATGAGTGTAATAATAATAATTTTTTGAGTGTTCCGTGGCCTTGTAAGTTTGGGAGCCGCTGGGTTAGAGGACGGTTAAGAGGATTGTCTTAATAAACATGCTTCGCTAGGTCTAGGGGATAGTTGATTGCTAATCTAAGTAAGACGTCGGTGATTCACAGCTGTCTTTTGGGATTTTAAAGTATTAAGTGTGCTTAGATACCATTAGATAAGCTTTTTAGTATTAACGAGAGAATCCAAACAGGGTGCTTTCATATGAAATGTCATTTACCATTATCTTTGAAATAGAAAAGCTAACTTTGAAAAATAATTACTCAAACTTAGGACATTGAAATTCCACTAACATACCACGTTGATGTAAGATACAGTAGCTGTTTCGCAGCTAGCTGCTGCAGCTGAAAAGAGCGTTACAATTATTACTGCACACATATTTTTTTTATTGGTAATAATCTCAATAACATGTTGTTTCCTTCTATTCCAGTCGGTGCAAAGCATCAGCCTGGTGAACCGTGGAGTGACAGCTAGAAGCTCAGACATAGCAGCGTCTCGACAGCGATCTGAAATCGTCACCACCGCGAGGAAAGTCCGAGAGAGCTGCATATAAACCAGACTTTGTAAATAAACAGCAGAACAAAGAGGACGCTGTGTAAAGTGATGAATGTAGATAGAATTAACAAAATAGGTACAGGTACTTGTGTAATTAATAAATAACTAAAACAAAATAACAAAGGGAAGTGAGACAGCAGGATATAAAGTGACATTGAAGGGAAATACAAAGCAAGGGGTTCAAGAAATGTCAGAGTGGAATCGAACAAGAATAAAACTTCAAGAAGACTAGATTTGCTCAATGAATATTGTGGAGAAAGATAGATATTCGTAATAACAGACTTGCTATCGTTGGCGATTTGAAGAAACATTTTGACGAGATTTGGAACACGAATAAATGTTAGCCATAACACATTAGGAGTATGCCTTGAACAACTCAACAACATAAGATAGAGGGATTCTAAATCGAGAGACATGTTACGAAGAAGAAGATGAAGAAGTAAGAAATGAAATGTCATAATCTAACAATGAAGAAACGATTGCAGTGATATGAGATAAGATACAATATGTAGGTCGAGAAAAAAATATTATTGAAGTTGAGGAGCTCGAATTGGAAGTAAAGGATATATTAAAGGAATAGGTTTAGAACGTTTAATGTTGGATTCTAGTAGATTGTTGAAATAAAGATAGATTATGGCATGACTAATGATGTTATGTAATAAGGAACCAATATGAAAGGCAAAGAAGAGAGAAAGCGATAAAATAGTATTCACTCACAAAGGACAATAGAAGAGTTTTAGAGCAGGAACAGAAGGTAAATTGTGGAATGAGGTTTCCAAAAAGACATAGAATAAAAGTTTACGTACTGTTAACAAATAAGATAATTTAGATATTAAATGAATGTGATTGTAGTATTCGAAATCCTTCAACGTTTTCAAAGTATTATTGTTAAGCAGTATTCTTGTTAAGAAATAAATAAATTTTAAGACAATCTTTATGTAGGTAGCTATTATGTGTAAATTTAAGTCAAATCCGCCCATACCTTTACGTTATAAAAATCCTTAAATATTTTAAAGTTATTTTACTGTCTATTTTTGGGGATTTTGACCACAACTACATAAATAATATAAAAAGCAAAATGTTAAATTATTATTATTATATTTGAAAAATAAAAAAGTAATATATTATGCTGCACAATAACAGCAGAAGTCAAAATTAGAAGCAAGGGACAAATAGATTTTATCTAAAATCACGCCCCGATTTTACCTTGCCTTCCGTGTAAGTTTCATCAGCCTCGCTCGCCTACAAGTGGCATGAAGGCCAAGAGAAAAACCAATCTTAAACACGTTTTTATAAACATGGAATGAAAAGCGTCCACAGCTCAAATGCCTCCATTGATCTTGTACAAATAATGGATTTTGTTGTAATAAATGTTAATTAATATTTTACTTTGTAAGAACATGTAAGTATAAATAATTGTATTAGGAAATAGGAAAATGGTCAGGGTTGCACAGCTACCTCTGCTATATTGTAAACATACATGCCATAAATATCTTCGGAGTTAATATTGTATTATACATATATCTGTAGTCATAATAATTATGAATTAATCTCGTTGTTATTGTAATAATTAATAAATATAATATTTAAACATGTACAGTACTGTATCGAGTGTTATTTAATTGTTACTACGAGTAAATCAATGGAAATTCGGTGGATATGGTGCAATTTTTTAACCTATTAAATTTGACTATTTCCATGGCATTATATTTATAACTTTTAAGCCGCCACAAAAATATTTTAAATTAATGCATAAATTGTATAAAATATCAATAAGAATACTTTTCTCACCTAAGAATAAAAACTTTTAAAGTATTTCTCACCTATTCTTAGATTAAGATTATCTTATAAGTTTTTTGTATAACGAATTAGGCTCAATTTTCATATTTGTATGAAAGGATTTAGACGTTAAATACACACACACACACATTTACTTACTACTGACTACCTACTACTTACAAAATTACTCATTACTGGTTCTGTTCTGTTGATTTGAGTTTCTATTAGATTCCTTGGTTACTTGTAACATTACTGCATTTTTATAATATGTTTGATATAAATGAATAAACAGAAATATAAAATTAATTTATTACGATTTAATTAGAATACAAATATTGTATAATTTAAATACATTTAAAAACAATCACAGGTCATTGTATCAGTTTAAAATATACGTTTTGACCAAAAGTATCGTTAATTAGGAAAGTCTAATGTTGTTAATTAGAAATTATATTTTTTCAGAATCTGAAAAAACAAATGTGAGTTTATATTCGTAGCTGATTGAAAATAAAAGTTTTGGAAGATTTTAAAATTCAAAAAATCTTGGTTTTAAGTTGAGTGTAATTGTTATGACTTTGGAATTTGAAAAAAGAAAAAGATATTCAATTCAAAGGAAAGAATTCAAAGCTCGTAATGATATTCAAGCACGCAGAAATTAATTTACAATGACATAACAGATAGAATTTAATTATAAAATATTTTAGAATAAAAAGTTACTCGTACATTAAATTGTTTTTAGTGTTTGATAAAAAGTCTAATGAACAAAGATTTTATGTTACGATTACATTATATGTGTAATGTACACATGCATGTGTAATGTTCTGTAAAAATAAATTTTATTATTATAAATGACTCTCAGCTGATGTAGACGATGTTACGTGGTGGCCCAGAAGCTGCATGTTTACACTTTGTTTAAATATTTCCAAGTTCGAAAACTGGTAGGCCATTCCATACTTTAGCTTTACGCATGATGACAGTGGTTTTATCCATTCGAATTTAGGTTTGTTACGTTACGGTTTGGTTGCAAATTACGTGATAATATCCAAAATATCTTGTAGTAGGTGACCTAGTATGCTCACTAAAAGCAACCCAATGTTAGCGTGCAAAGCCATTCTTGTTTCGAACCTTTAGAAAGAAATATGACGCGCAAGGTTTATTATATCATCGAATTGATCTCGTGATTGAATTTTAGTTCAAATAACTTTAACATTGAAATTTCACTGATACTTGTATTTTTCTTTGATGTGGGCCGAATAAACAAGCTTACAGTCGCGCAGCTAGGAACGTTTATCTGCGTGATAAAATCCGGAATGAAATCCGTAGACGAACTAATATCAACAACGTAGCTCGACGAGTCAGTGAGCTTATGTGGTAATGGGAAGGCTTGAACTTGAAGAAAGGTTACCCATTGGCTTGAAAGAGTTTTCGAGTGACGAGAACTAGATGTACCGACATCCTGGTCAAGGTTGCGAAGAGGCCTATGTTCAGGAGTGGACGCGATCACTAAGCCTATGTTACAATCCTTATGTATCTAGAATCACTACATGTTGTTGAATACGTGTATACCTTATGTTTTTTCATTGTAATAAGGTGTTGTGCTAGCATTAACATTGACTGAAGTATTCATTACAAATTATTATTAACGTGATAAATGTAACTGCGATTGTGAATGTTTTAATAAAAACACGATTAAAAGTTGCAAAGAGTTTTTATTCATTTCCTACTGAAATTCAAGCCCTTGAATTTTGCCTTCATCTCATCTGATGGTAAATCGTACAGCCGCAGGATGGAAGCTTATTCACCAAAAAGTCAGATGAAGCGATATATTGGTCATTGAAGAAATACAATAGTGCTATTAAAACTGGCGTTTGGTGACTTGCTGTCTTTTATTCCTGGAACAAAACAGTGCTAAACCTGCTTGGCGGCAGACTAAAAAAAGCAGCTAAGTGTGTGTCGGGCCACTTACTGTGGCTTCTATGTGATTCCAGTATAAGTTGAGCTCGCATAGTGCGGGAAGTCCATGCAATGCGAGGTCGTTGTAAACTGGAAATGAATAGCTTGAACTGCGTATGTGTCTACGTAGCTTTGTATTTAATAGTTGACTACATAAGTTCACTGTTGGACATTAGTCTCCCTAATAGCTCAAAACGTCGGGTCTGCCCACGAAATGGTATAGCCATAATCGCCACGCTTGGCAGGAGGATTGGAGGTTGGTGATCGCATAAACTTTATGTTACATAAGTAAAGGCGGCCGTCTTCTGATTTATTTATTATTATTATTTATCTTCAAAGTCTGAACGACACCTGCGGCACACCCCGGACACTTAAAACAAATGTCGTGACATCGGTTCCTATTCAATAAATCGAGGTGACTTTGTATGAGTGTGTTTGACGAGCATGTGTGAACCTTAATTCCAACTCCGATCTATTGGAAGAGCTTTAAGCAGCTCAGAGAGGGAAGTTGGGCGAACGATATCGGCCATGTGTCGGCCATCAGGGGTAGACCGACTCAAATATCCTGTAGTGATCTCAGTGTCCATTCACCAGTCAGGTAGACCTAGCATGAGATACTCCCTGGGTGACATGTGTCATCGATTAGTAAGATTCGACAAGAACAAGAAAATATTGCAGTCGAAGGCATATAAAGCCGTTTCGCAGCACTTAAATCTGTTATCTCAAACTGCAAATCGTATTATGTTGTTTAAATAGTCGGCTTTTACGCAGTCAGGATTGTAGTATATTTAAATTTGCATTTTTAAATTATTGCCTTAAAAACAGCAAACGCTTTTGTAATCTAAAATCTTGAAAAGCGTTAATAGTTTTAGTCCAACTCTGATGAATATTTAAGACGATTTACATAACTTATATCAAAGTTCGTTTCTTACTAAACAAATTCTAAACCGAGCCAAAGTTCACAGTAAATTAAGATTCCTATCTCTCAACTTACATTAGCAATATAATATTCATCTTCAACTTAATTGCAGGTTGAAAGTGATGACGACAAAAGCCACCCATTAGCAGTTCATTTTATGAAATGCAAAAATAACCCTAATAGGATTCGATGGGACTAGTGAGGATAAGACATCTTAAAAAAAGGAAATTGTAGCTTATGTCAATCTGATTGTAAGTGTTCGTAATACTAAAGTAATGTAATAAATTTATTTGAATCAATTAATTGAAAGCAGTTGTTTAAAAAAAATATAAATATGGTGAAGCTTGGCTAGAACCTCATGTAATGGTAATTACCGAAGTGCTTAGCGATGGTGCGCCATTTTAAAAATATTAAAAGCAACATTGGTCGTGTCTTCTCGATTCATAATGAAATTACATAGACATATTTTTATTGACAAACACAATACATAAAGACATACAAGATTCCAGAAGAAATAAATACAAAAAAGAAGCCACAACAAATAGTACAAATATGTACAGTAAAACATGAACAGAGGAAAAGAGAACACAAAATAATAATAATAAATTTGTGTTGTATTGCGCTTGTCAAGTGGAATTACGGAATCACTACATGTAATTTTTAGGTGTAGTAATAGACATCGATAAAAAATATTACAGTCCACTTTAGTTCGTTTTGAAATCCACTTACCAATCGCGGTGATTATTGAAAATCCGCGGCAGTCGAGTCGATTTATTGTTGCCCTCATGTTTAGCAGTGCGGTTATCAGCGGGCGCACCAGGAGAGTGGGATAGTTTATAAATACATCTAATTTCTAAGCAACTCTTTTTCAATATCTACTTTTACGATTAATACAACATCCCAAAGTTTGACGTTTAAATATGACAGACATATCTTACTGTCACGCACTCGAATGGGGATCTTGCTACGCCCGCTTTTGTGAAAACTGATCCTATTCTAGCATAAATTCTGTCTTATCCACAAAATGCTTTCGTTTCAATTTTTCCACCGGAGCAATCAAGGGTTAATTTTCAGTCGACTGTCACCTCGGGGCGTCATTTCTCGAGGAAGGGTTCCGCCGTATAACGACTATCTTCCTCTCTGGAAACCATTTGTATGGAAATTGTATGGTCAAGGATTTTGTAAAGGATTTTTGTTATGAAGGAATAGTGTAATGAGTAAAGGTTTGACGAAGAAAACATCGATTCACTGACTATTTTACATACTCCATACTGTGCTGTGTGATCTCGGATTTAAAATAGGCTCGGACCACTTTATGTAATCCTGCTGTGTCATAACTATTTGAGTTTTGAGTTGAAGTCCTTAATACAGTACTCGCACACCAAGTTTGCCCCTCTGAAGTTAGCTCTCCGCAATTTCAAACATGTACAGACGGAATTTGTATGTATTATTTTGGATAATAACTATCCCTAGATGACAAAACACTAGGACATTTCTTTTCACCCGCTAACTTGCCTTGCCTCACATTTATACGTTAATAATTGATACTTTGCGGTCTTTTGTGGCTAACTTCAGAGAGGCAAACATAGTGTGCGAATACTGTACGATCCGATGGTTTAAAAAATAATATTAAAAACACTTATTTTGGAAAAGTGTTTGTATTGTATTACTGAGTTGTAATTTCTACTATTATTTTTGTGTAAATTTTAGATGTTTTGACAT
The DNA here is from genome assembly GCA_910589575.2 of Carcina quercana. Lineage (NCBI taxonomy): Eukaryota > Metazoa > Arthropoda > Insecta > Lepidoptera > Depressariidae > Carcina > Carcina quercana. Next base: position 12,032,028 of record OU342444.1, read on the forward strand.
ATTTCGTTTCGTCATCATCATTCGTCATTTTATTACTTACAAGTATATCTTATTTCAAACACAATTTTAAATTGTCTATGAATAAAATGATCATGATGATGATAAATAGTCTCATTATATCTATAGTGTCTGTGTGGCTCTGTCGTACGTCATTTATCTATCCATGACGAGACAGTTGAACCGATCTTGACGAAATTTGGCAAACACTTATGTTAAAAGCTTTGTTGTGTTCTTGCATGTTCTGGTAATGAAATATAACGCAGCTAGCGCCTCAACACGAGACTTTTGGGTGAGCACGCTTTTTCATCACCAAAAATGGATACAATACAATACAACTCACGTTACATAGAAAATCCAAACATAATGGTTTACAATACTTACTCTCATCCTAGATTCCTCCATGCCCCATTACTCGTTCAAAAATAACATGTCTTCACAAGAAAAGAAACCGCCAAAAAGGTAAAAACGACAATTCTTATGTTGAAAGCTTGTCCGGGCCTTTTGAAGTACCCGCATGACAAATGGTGGATATGACGTCACCGTAATATATGGCGCGGATGAAAATGAGGAAAACGCGGGAGCTCTCGGCTGATGGTGTGTTGGAAAGGGTGCTGGTGGCTGCAAAAAATCTGATACGAGTATGCAGACATTTTGTAGTAACGGAACGATAAGTGAATTGCAGCTTTGTTTGTACACTCGAGTACAAAAATATGTATCCACTTTTGAACCATGTCACATTCAATCTTGCTTATTTTGCTTGCTCAAGGTGAATGTGACATGGTTCAGCGGATACATATTTTTGTACTCGAGTGTACATGGTAATGCTAGCATGACTCGTAAGAGTTGATGATAACAGCTGTAGTTGTATATGTCAGTAGTTAAGTGGTAGGCTCCTGTACGTGTTCCGCGTGGTCTGTAGGATTTATCCCGTGTGAATTACTCGTTTGATTGGTATAAAAAGTATCTTCTATATATCTAATCTAACTTCAACTAACCATTTACAAAAGTAGAGTTGTTCTGACTTTCTGTTACATTATGAAGGAAGGACAAACAGACAAATGTAAATCCGTGTGCCATCTTTGATATACTCGTACGACAAAAACAAACAAACCAAATTATTATTATTATTTACTAATTCCGTCAATCCGTTCTCGAGATATCATCAAAAAGCCGTTGCATGAAACATATGAAAAAATAAATTATCTTTTATTATTATTATTGCACTTCATGGTACGCCACATCGACCGGTCCCGAGCCACCTGTATTAAGCGACTCCCTGCGACTCTAACCAGGTCGTCGGTACATCTAGTAGGGGGACGGCTTGGTAGACGTTTCCCGGTACGTGGTCGCCACTCGAGAACCTTTACTCCCCACCGGTTATCTATTCTTCGAGCGATGTGGCCTGTCCATGGCCACTTCAGTTCACTGACTCGTCGAGCTATGTCGGTGACCTTCGTTCGTCTACGGATAATGATTATTACACTCGCATGTTTTAACAGTTGTTCTGCTTTTCTGGTCGGATACAAATTTAAGAAATATATAGAAATAAAACAAAGTCGGGTTAGTTCCACCATTCATTACTCAAGAAAGGCTAGGCTATATATATATATATTATCTAGCAATATAAATATTATAAAATAACCCAAATTCGAGAGGTTTCTTAGGATAAATCAGCTCGACTTAAAATCGCAAATTTTCCACTGGATACGTCAGTTTAGAAGTAGGTTAAAATTGACTTGCTAGATTTGTTTACATACTAGCTACATTAAATTGAACCCAGTTTTAATTTTTCAACAAAACAGACAAGAAAAACAAGCGTTAGTAAAATAAAAGACGGATGCTTGTTTAGTTAAAGGCGATTAAATTTTTAATACCCGGCAAACCCAGATGGTATCGCTCCACCCGAAACACTCCAATTTATTTATCGGTGGACCAAAGAGGCCTTTGGGGGCGATTTACTGAATAAATGATTTGTCCGGGGATGCAGAAGCTATCATCAATACACGTCAACCGTTTATATAACAAGAATCTTCGGTTAAATTGTTTCGTGGACATGTTTTTTCCGCTTCGAGCTGATTTATTTAATTCACTGCAGCTGCTGATTGAAATTGGAATGAACTATAAGCTTTGTTTGCAGCATTTGGCTATGTTTTATAGAACGGTATAGTATGATATCAATTATAAATATGCTGCATGAGTCCAATGTCAGACAAAACCATAGAATTAATATAGGACTACGTACAAAACGAACTTACCATCAATTACCATCATGAGATGGAGCTGTTCATGTTGATTCCGCCATCGCCATTTAAGTATCGATCCAACAGACGAACAGCAGGGCTCCACCAATACGTCGTTGACATTCCTATGGCTCGCACTAAGCGCTTTGCTTCTAATTTTATCATGCGTACAGCCAGGGAGTGGAACGCGCTGCCGGCGTCTGTATTACCTGAAAACTATAACTTGGGTGTCTTCAAGTCGAGGGTGAACAGGCACCTTCTAGACCAACGCGCAACATCGTAGGCCACATCGTCGCTTGCCATCAGGTGAGATCGTGGACAAGCGTTGATCTATACTATGTAAAAAAACAAACAAATGCAAACCTATCATACTTAAAAAATTGAAACATTAAGAACATAAAACAGCTTTCCATGTTTCATCAACATGTTTTCTTTCGTTTATTATTGTTGCACTGTTGTATTTACACATCCAGTCTGTTCTTCACAGGAATGCTATTTGTAAACTGCATAGAACTGAAAACAAAACAAAAATTTAGTTATTGAATTAACATTCTGAATACCGCAATGACTCCTTTAAAACCACCTAGATTAATCTGGTATTTACGCCTCCATGGCCTAATGGCTACAAGCTTGGAATAACAATCTGTCGGTACGGGCTTCGATTCCCAGTGGGGGTATATATACCTGTAGGTACGCACCTCTTTAGTATTGTTTCTTTAGTTGTTTTCTACGACAACTGTGTGGGATGACATGTAGATAGTCTGATTCTAAAGCAGAGACCACACGGGATGTCGCTAACTGAACCGTGTAATCTAGTGTAAGGATATAACTGGAAATCAAACCAGAAATATCCGGTTGAGCATTGCATGTAGGCAGAGAATAATAACTCAGAAATACTAGAAACGCAATAAAACCAGTTCGTAGACGTTTGAATAAGCAAGGGCGATACAAAGGGAAATGTTCCAGTAATATAACACAGGGCAGTTCAAATAGAAAGGCGGGGAGCGACAAAAGGCATATCGTTGTTTTTGGCATGCGAAGAACGGAAATTAAATAGAACAAACAATGTCCTTAGATCTTTGATTGAAATTGTTTTCAAATGATTTTGTGAAAAACAATGTGACATCTGCGAAACAAGTGATGGAATGTCAATTGATTTGGGAGTAGGATAACAGTGACAAACATATAATGTATGAAGAATACGATGAGGTATTGTTAATGGTTCTTATCTACCGGTAAACGACCACTACTGAACACAGGTCGCTCTCGTGGTAGCTCAAAATGATCGTTTCCGAGCGTTTTGTATCCAGCGACAATCCGTGACCTTTATCAGGTCGTCAGTCCAGCTAACCCGGTACACGTCTCCCAGTACATGTGGCCACACATACGATTTACTCTTAATCTGTTTTTTTTTTAAGTGATCTTATCGCCATTGTAGCTTTTCTTAAATGTTTACTATACATCATTAGCCGGGAAACGTCCACTGCTGGACATAGGCCTCCCTCATGGTACGCCACATCAACCGGAGATTCCTCGCACCCCCTGCCCCGCCGTAACCATGACCGCTAACGTAGCCAGGAATATCGGGGCCGCCGGGGACTGGCCGTAGTAATGGGCGTACTGCCATAAGGGGTTTTAGCATAATCACCACGCTTGCTAGACGGGTTGGACGGGTTTACTATACGTTTATCCCAAAATGTTTAAAAAATGCCACCCTTGCGAAGCCGGGGCGGGACGCTAGTGTACATATATATGGACAGAAGAAAGGGCGAAATAAACTCTTCAACTATTGCTCCTCTGACTGAAATCATTTTCAACTGGACGTGTTCCAGCAAATGATGATGATGATGATGACGGTAAGATGAATACCTGAATAATGATGAGCATATAGTTGACTGCCACATCCAACAAGCGGAGGGGGATGTTCAAGTCAATGGTCTGCAGTGCCCCACTCATGTAGCGAGGCTTTTCCCTAAGCACGCTTTTATACAAGCGACGTATAGTCTCGTATTGCTTGCGATGTTTTTCTATAACAATTACAAACACAAATAGTAATAAATATGTCCTGACATTAGCTAAAGGTACGACATGTTGATTCATAATAGAATTATTAATATAAGGTTATTAATTCATTATTATAACTTTAAACACTCAATTAAATATTTAGTAGTGTACTGAAAGTTATATAATTATACATATGTAAATAATATTTCAGTTACGAATCAGGTAGCCATTAAGAAAGGGACACCCCAAAAGTTTTTTTAAAAAAGCGTTCTATTATGAAATAGGAACTGTAATACAAAATACACAATACGCCAAAACTATTTAAATTGCATAAATTTAAAGGAAAATGTATTGGGCTAAATTAAAAAAAAAAGTTTAAAACCTGTTCTACTGCACATCAGACTTCTACTTGGCCTTCATATCTCCAAATCGTAAATGACAATTAACACTTACAATACAGCTGCTCAACCAGAAGCTAAAAAGTTATGTTCATCAGTGATAAAAAAGGTAAGGTAGGCCCTACCACCAACATAACGATTACTGATGAGTACCTCACTGGGAATCGAACCTGAGACCTTTAAGATTTTATCCGTTCAAGTATAATTAACATGGCTGTAATCTATAATACACACTTATGTGTACATCAATATTGCAAAGTCCTATTTCAAAACTCAGACACACATTAAAATTAGACTTTTGCGTAATTATTTATTTACCTTTGTCATTCTTCAACACTAGCTCCTTAGCGAGATGGAGAGACAATCGTTTACAGATAGATCTGGTATCAGCTGCAGCCAAGCACAGCATCCATAAAGACGCGAGTGACTTGATCTGACGCAACACCAGGAATGATATCGATACCTGAAAAAATAATTATTTAATCTTATGTTCAGTCGCGAGACGACTTATTTTGTATCTTTATGTATTGATATACTAGTTGATTCTGATCATTCGCCGATAGATGACGCTAGTGTTAGTCTAAATGGCGATATAGAGGTGTTGAACAATGATCTTCGTCTCATATTTCATTATTGCCACAGAACAAGCAGTTTTATTTTTAAAACGGGGTTCTACTTGGTATGGCTATGGTCTTGGGCTTAAGAATAGGTTAACCTATGCCATCTTGAGAATGTTGATATTACCAAATCCATGAGATGTCGTTGAGTTTATCTCTATATTCCTTCTCTACTGGTCAAGACAACATGAAGAAGTAACAGCATAAAATTAACACTCTTTCAAATTTACTTAGATAACTGCAAAATCTAAACATCGCTATTTGAATGAAGGTAAAAAGATACTCTACCTAAACAAGGGGCGAGCGTCAAAGTAAAATATTTTTAGTTTCATGCATAAAAGAAACTAAACTACTTACCATTTTTGTATCAAAAAGGACGATAGCCACCGCGTAAAAGACGCTCTTTATTAAAGTCACGGCTAAAATTGCCATGATCTGAAAAAGCATACAAATAACTTTCAGTATATAATAAAATATATAAAAAAATAGGACTATTTATACCACAAATATGTGTTAAATTTAGGAATTTTGTGAATTAATACAAACGAATAAATGTCAGAACCATTTGAACATCAAATATTTTCTCGATTAATATATAAGATGCATTTTCCCGTTTTCCCGGGGAATTATTTATAAAATCCATACAAACGAAATCAGGAGCGAGACCAAGTGTACTGATATATTCAAAAACATCAACGTGACTTACTTTCCGCTCTAAATCTTTCATTTAAATGTAAAAAATCATGAGCTGGGAACATGGAACATAATTCTGGAAAGGCAATGGACATGGGCAAGGAATGCAACTATGAGAAAAAGCCACAATATTAGGTTTACCTTAGAATTGAACTCTTCACTCATGTGCGTTGTCGTCATTAATATATGCCGGTACATTTCCGACCCAGCGTAAGGTGGAGCATCTTTCAACCTCTCCAACCTGATATTAAAACCTTTTATAAGCAGCTTGATGAAATCCATTTCCGAATCATGTGCCGAAGCTGACAAGCAAAATGAAATAGCCAAGCTTACATCTGCTTTCAAAATTATTGTTGAAACAACATTCCATAACGTCATTAGTATGTTTAGGACAGATGCATTCAAAGCATTTCGTTTCATTTTATCTTCATGTTTATTGTCCAAACCGCATTTTTCATCTAATCTTTGTATAGCATCGAATGTAGTTTTTCTTCTAGCTGTGGCACCTAGAACTATAATTTCTGAACCAATGCAGAATACTACAAACAGCTGCCGAAACTGCACCTTGGCAATAAATGCATCATATACAACACACCCGATCAAGTTGCAAATAATAAGAATGCAAATGACGTTACAAAGTATTTTAGTTTTACGACCAGAGATGAGGTTGGCCCGATTAATGCAAAAACAATTTTGTAAAAATATGAAGGTTCTTAAATAATGCATCGTGCCTTTGTGAACCATCTTTTAGACGATACATATACTAGATATTCTTTTGAGTATAATGGGCTACATTGACACTTTGAAGCTTCAAAAATCTACAAGAAAGGTAGGAACAGTTCTTGTAAAGTAGTCGCTACATCCGATGCAAGTGTGAAATTTGTAGAAATGACTACTACTCGTATAAAGTTGACGGTAGACTCTACTTCGTGAAATGGTACACTTATATAAAATTGTAAAGTTGTACAATATTTCACTTTACTGTCAATGCTTAATCTTGTTAAAGTATACTTTTTTTATCGGATTGCTAATCCTGAAGTTTCATAACGATTAATGTACACCTTTCACGTTTTCTTGTAGTGTATAATAGTTTTCTATTCTATAATGATGTACTACACTATAATATGCACATAATTTATTTTTGTAAGTTACAATACTCGTATTTTAAGTGGTGATTCTGTAAAAAACTAACACAGAATGTAGCTCACAAAACGTTTATACTCCTACTAGAACGTATTATTTTATGCCTTTCTGTCAAATTAATTCGATCCCAGGGCCCCTTAACAATTGGAATACATTGTGTGTAATTGTTATTGATTCTACTAATCATTTAGTGTGTATTTCTATCTTTACAGTCAATAGAATGTGTAAAAGGGAGTAGGTATCACGTGAATGTTCGTATGTACCGAAGTGCCTTTAAAATGTATATAGGAGACAGACAGACAGTATATGATTGATGGTATGTCGAATAATGTATGATTGCGAAACAGCATAACATCAACAATAGCAACCCATCATACATAACTTATTGGTATATAATGGTATTTTGATCTATCTGGTAAGGTTTAGCCAGCGTTCGCAATGTAAGCGCTAAAATATGTGTTTATTTACGACATCACATCAGAAATCCCTAAAATTATCAGTGTTGCTCTACTATATTATGCATGTATTATATATATAAACCTTCCTCTTGAATCACTCTATTTTAAAAAAACGCATTAAAATCCGTTGCGTAGTTTTAAAGATTTAAGCATACATACATACATACATACAGACAGCGGGCAGCGACTTTGTTTTATACTATTTAGTGATTAGTGATAGTGATAGGTAAATAGATGGTACTTTTAGTTAAGCGTAATGTATTAGTTACTAGCACAGGCAATAGCAGAATAACAGCGTCTCTGCGGTGCTCCACCACAGAGACACAATGCTGAGCTATCTGCCTGTTCATCATCTACATACAAGGTTGATTTTGTAAATTATTTATGACTGATTGATGAATAAACTTCTTTTTTTTAATTTTAGGTTTTTGGGTGGGCACGCTTCTACCAAATAGTTTCATCATGAATCGTTACTTACAATGAGACAAAACTCAAGTATAAGATAAAACAATTCGACTACCTCAGCTATTTAAGAGCTTAAACTTACTGAAGACTAAAATTTCAAAAGTAACACTTAAAAAGTTCAAAACCTGAAAATTAAACTCAACGAAATTAAGTTTGTAATTATAACAGTCTTAGCGCCCGCTCCGCAAATTGAGGCTTTTCAGGTGAGATGCAGGGACTGAATAGTGACTACAAATTAAATCTGCGTTAATGGGTAGCTTTCGACGCTTCGGACGCCGCGCTATTTGCGAGGGGATTCATTCCCGAATTAATATTTTCGGAACGGGTTGACTTTTTTAAAAGGTTTCCAGTTGAAGTGGTTGGGTCAGACTGTAAAATATCTGGGTCACTTCAAATCCCTCAGTTCCGTTCCTCAGTTTATAGACTGTTGCATGAGTCCACTATGAGACAAACTACATGAGTTCAAACAATGAAGCACCTAGAGTGGAGCACTGCCCAACTTGGTACATTCAGGGAGGACTGGACAAGATTCACGTTTTAAATGACGTCGCCAGTCAATGGATGAAAGGCCTTTCCGCATTACAGCTGCACAAATAAATAAATATTCCACCGTAAGATGTGAACATCCCCCATGAATGGCCACGTCAGACTTTAAATGAGGGGATTTACCATAATCACTACGTGAAGTATAGCGTCGGTGGCGCATTGGACAAGGCGTGGACTCTCAATCTGAGGGTTCCGGGTTCGAATCCAGTCGTGTACCTATCTATGAGTTGTATTTCAATTCAAGTACATTATCCGATTGCTTAGCGGTGAAGGAAAACATCGTGTGGAAACCTGCATGTCTTGAACAGGCATGTGAAGTCCGTCGATCCGCACTGGGCCCTCGTGGTGTACTATGGCCCATCACTCGGTAGCAGAGTAGGCCTGAGCCCCTTCAGTGGGGACTTATATAGGCTGTTGATGGCTACGCTCTGATCAGTGATCGCAATAAGATGTTGTTGTTGCGAAGGCAGACGCTGCAGCCCATTTCCAAAATATGTGTTCTCTTATTCGCCTTCTACGACACTATCTGGATGACATGGGGAGGTACTATTAAACCCGAGAACACAAAACGTTTTTTTCCGTCACGTTTTCGGGAGTAAATCAAATATTGCTCAAGCTGTTCCTCATTTATGGTTTGTCTGTCTGTTTTATGCTTACGACTAAACAGCTAAACCAATTTCGTTGAATTTTGGTACGATGAAGTCAGTACATATGGAGGTTGGAGAAAAAAACGCTGCTTTATTTTTCGAACAGTTGAATAAAATTACCTTACACCTTATTCTGCTCTTTATCCACTTTCCAAAATCACAAAACATAATCACAAAACGCCGACACAAAATCCCATCGTAAAACATTCTTTAAACCAACATTTGGGCGATTTCAAAAAGCGTTAGCTACGTCATTGCCGAGACGAAGCATAAACAGCGGCGCTTTGTGATGCAAATCTAGCACTCCAGCGCTTTATTCAGCAGCTGGAGCGCTGAAAAAGACGCGCCGCGGAACGAGATAGGAATATTTAACAGTTGTTTATCGTCCTTCCACCGAGGTTGTAGCGTGCCTTTATTGATCTGTCCATCTTAGTTTTTTATGATTATTTTGATTGTACTTTGATTGTGTTTTGATGGTACTTTACTATACTACTAAAAGAAATTGAAACCTTGTCCATATTTACAACAAACTAAAACATTTTATTCTTATACTAGTTTCTGCCCGCGGCTTCGCCCGCGTGGTCTTTATTTTTCGCATTATAAAGTAGCCTATGTCCTATCTCAGGGTCTAAAGATTGTCTGTGCCAAATTTCATCAAAATTGGTTGAGAGGTTTAAGCGGGAAAGTGTAACAGACAGACAGAGTTACTTTCGCATGTATAATATTACTAGCTTCTGTCCGCGGCTTCCCCCGCGTGGACTTTATTTTTCGCATTAAAAAGTAGCCTATGTCTTTTCTCAGGGTCTAAAGATTGTGTGTGCCAAATTTAATCAAAATCGGTTGAGAGGTTTAAGCGGGAAAGCGTAACAGACAGACAGAGTTACTTTCGCATTTATAATATTAGTAGGGAAGTAGGGAATTAGGGATGTAAGCAAGATTTTGATTAAAACTCTTTCGTGAATTTCAAATTATCACGGATTACCAATAATTAATATTTTAACGGCCACTTGGCTAGCTATCACCGTGTTTTAATATCACTTTTTATACATACAAGATAGAGCAACGCCTGACATCAATCCCAACTGACGTCAAGTGATGAAGGTCGACGGTGTCACGCGTTGATTCAGTGTTCCGGTATAAAAGGTAGCAGTGCCAACGCCTCATTCGTTTGAGGCTTTTCGGTGCGCACGCTTATCCAACTGCAGGTGAGATGAAGGCCAAGTGCAAACCCATCATGAATACACAGACGGACAAGACAATAATAATACCACGAATAGCTTTCGTCGACAACTTTGAAAATAGAATAACAGTATGCTACTCGTACAGTGTTCGCGAACTCAAAACTTACCTCTTAAAACCAGCTCAGTTAGCTAATTCACGGCAACGTTTTAAAAGCCAACTATTCAAACTATCGTGAGAGCTCCGACGTGGTACCATCAAACTGTCGTTGTTACAAAACTGTCGTAACAAATCTGTTGTTTACAGTAAAGTTGTTGGCCAACAACAGAACGAGTGTGTCGCGAATGAACCGCTCGCGTTCACTTTAAACTTACATTATGAAAATGTTTTAGGTGATATGTTTTATGAAACCGTCTAGCTGTGGCTTACACTTGTTGTTGAACTGCTTTAACAAATTGTTTATAACGCAGAGTTATTTAAATTTAATAGGTAACAGAGCGAAGGTAGGTAGACAATTCAATAGAAAAATTTTAATCTCGAAAGTCGATTCGAACGAGTTGTATGGGTGCGTGACGGGATGTGGCACTAGACTAACTACCAATTGATAAAAAGTCTGAAGTCAATTGTTTTTTACTGTGTCCTAAAATCATTACGTCTGATTAATCTAAGATTCTAAGTTTATTTCATGCATGTTAGTTGATATCTTCGCTATTTTTTTACATAATATATATCAACTCTTGTCCACGATCTCACCTGACGGTAAGCGACGATGTGGTCCACGACGGTGTGCGTTGCTCTTGAAGGCACCTTTTAACCCTCGACTTGAAGACAGGCAGGAGGAGAAAAGTGGGATTTGTTAACTGATTTTAATAATTCTTTTAGGGTTCCATAGGCGGCAAGGAACCCTTGTGGTTTTACTATGTCTGTCGGTCCACGGTTTAACTCAAAGACTCTTTGCTGTAAAGCTGTAGTTTGGCATTCATACTATTCAAGTGCCTACGCATTTATATACTACGAGTATTCATACGCCTATCCCATTCTGTGGGATGTCAATCGTTGGATAGGTTTAAAAACAATTCATTTGAAAACTAGTAGTTTGCGTGGTATAATTTATAAAGTCCAAGAAGATAAAGTCACATGAAAAATAATATAGTATGTTATACAAACGAATAATCTTACAAATAATCTTATAAAAAAATTAACGCAGAATCTGCCGTTTATCGTTAAAACTGTTGCTATACATTCTCAACTGGCAACATTATCTTTTCATGTTGTTATTAAAAATTAATGTATGAGTTAAAATCTAGATTTTTCTTGCATCTTCAACATAATTGTCTACGTTATTAAGGTCCTTTCAGACGGCGCGCCTCGAGCGCGTAATTAGAACTGCCAAGAAAACGCTACATGAAATTCACATTGGATTTTTTCTTCATGAAAATGAAATTCTAAGCTCGTATGTGAGAGAAAATAAATCCTGCTCTGTCTTAAGAAACATACGAGGTTTTGTTTTTATTTAGTGATTGGAAATAAGACTCAGCTCAAGGTTGACCATAAAGTTACTTTTTCTTTTTGTGGATAGGTACTATTGGAAAAATGAAGTAAGGTGGAACTGTTTCATTTTGGCGGCTGGTTTGTTGACATTTCCTTGATTTAGGTTGGCCTCGCTCCAATAGGAGGACATTGGCTCAAAAAATACACTCAGTCATTTACCAACTATTTATGTATGACTGTCAATGGCTAACGATAATTCCATATCAGAAGAAAAATCCGCACGTCACCACCGTACAATATTTACATAATAGCAAATTTTTATTGTTTATTTTTATAGTGTCTGTAGCAGTGGCGAAGGGTGGAATTTTGGCGAAGGGAAGCCGATCCAAAAAAAAAATGCTTACCGCGTGATTCAAATTCGGCTTCAGAAATTCTCAGTATTTCTTCAAATGGGAAGATGATGAGCAAGTAGTCAGTTAGGCAGCATTCCATACGAATTAAAGCCATTTTTTTTTTTTTACAGGGCGGTTTCCGCACTTAGCCATGTATTGGCCATTGTGCGTGGGGGGATGGAAGTGGTGGTGGCTATTCCAGCCAGCCGATTTCCTCCCAGAAGCGCGCAAGACGCTTGATGTCTCCGCACGCCTCCTGGAGTGATCATGGGTTGTTCAGGATCGTCGCCCGTTGTGTGGCCACGCTGCTGCAGGTCGTGAGCACATGGGCCGGAGTTTCCTCGGCGACCATGCACCCTCGACACAGGGGGCTGTCTGTAATATTCATGTTAAACATGTGTTTGTTAAGTGGACAGTGGCCTGTCAGCACCCCTATCATTCTACTTAGGGTTTTCCTATTTAGACTGAGAAGGGTGCGTGACAGGCGTTTTGAGAGAGACGGAGTGATCTCTTTCGTTTGGCGACAGTCTTTTAGTTCGGCCCAGTAAGTCGCGTGTTGTTTAGTAGTCCTTTCCTTGATCCAGGATGTTAGTTGGTTAAAGGGTATAGGGATCATTGGTTCGGGCCCAAACACCTTTGTCCCGGAGCCCCTCCTTGCTAGTTCGTCTGCAGCGTCATTTCCTAGTGAGCCACTGTGTCCCTTTATCCACTGCAGTGTGACCCGATTGTGTTCTGCAGCTGCTTCAAGGGCTGAATGGCACTCGAGGATGACGTTGGAGTTTATGTTGTTGTTCCTCAGTGCTTGTAGGACTGAGGCACTGTCCGAGATTATGCGAATGTTCTGGTCTCGCACGTCTCTGGACAGTATGGCATTTGCGGCTCTAGTTATTCCTACACATTCGGCTTGAAATACGGTGTTGTATTGTCCTAGAGTCATTGATATGTTTATGTTTAGTTCTTGCGAGAATACTCCCGCTCCTGTTCCTGTGATGGTTTTGGATCCATCTGTGTATATACGAACTTCTTTGGTGCCAGAAGAGTCTTGTGATTCTTCCGTGAGTTGTGTGTTATAGTGCCTCTCGAATGTAAGGGTGTTGGGTATTCTGTCACACACAGCTTCCAACATGGGTATCTCCTTAACTGCGTCCTCCATGATGCGCATGTGTGGTATCTCTTGTTGTGGTCTCCAGATGCCGGTGGCTTTGAGCCGTAGGGCTGCAATGGCGGCTTCTTGTTGCACAACTAGGTGCAACGGTTGGAGGTTCAGCAAGGCTTCTAGCGCGGCTGTAGGGGTGGTTCTCATACATCCAGTAGTCGCTACACAAGCCAGGCGTTGTATGCTTTGTAGTTTGCTTTTTACTGTGGTCAGTAGCGTCCTGGGCCACCATACTACCGATCCGTAGGTTATTGTGGGGCGGATCACTGCTTTGTAGAGCCACAGGGTGATAGAGGGGTTTAGCCCCCATCTTTTGCCCAAGAGTCTCTTACATTGCCAATAGGTGATGCATGCCTTGTTTAGTTTTAGTTCAATGTGTTTGTTCCAATTCATCTTGCTGTCTAATGTCATTCCCAGGTATTTGACTTCAGCTGAGATGGTGAGTTTAGTGCCAAATAGTTTTGGTGGGTTTAAATTTACTAGTTTCCTCTTATTTGTGAAGAGAACTAGTTCGGTTTTCTGTGGATTGACGGTTAGTTCTTGCCCGTCGCACCAGTTTTCAACAATCTTGAAGGCGGATCGCATGAGGCTGCAGAGAGTGTTCTCGGATCTGCCTGTTATTAGTATCGTTAGGTCGTCAGCATATCCAATCGTGGTGTATCCATTATTATTGAGACTGCAGATGAGGTCGTCAACCACCACATTCCATAAAAGTGGTGATAATACGCCTCCTTGAGGGCAACCCCTGGCCACCACTCCTCTCGTGGTGGTGTTTACCGTAAATTGGATTGCCCTGTGTCTCAATAAATTTTCGATCCAACCACTCAGGGTTTTGTTCACTCTGAACCTCTTCAGGGCTCGGTTTATGCTGTTAAATGTAGTTCTGTCAAAGGCGCCTTCTATGTCTATGAAGGCCCCTAGTGTCGAATTCTTTTCGCAGAGTGCCCCTTCTATTTTCTTTACCACTGTGTGTAGGGCTGTCTCTGTTGATTTGCCTTTCCTGTAGGCATGTTGTTGTGGGTGCAGTGGTATGCGCTTGAGGGCACCGTCCCGAATTAAAGCCATAATGGCACACAAAACTCACCGTATTGAACGAAATATGCAAGTAAATCACCTTATAAACACAAAAAACAGCACATGAACTTCGAACTAAGTGAAATACTTTCTAATCCGTCACATAAAAAACATCGATAGTACTAACAAGCATTCACGCGTACTAAAGTTGTTTATTCCAAACGGAACAAATCACACGCAAATACGCCAAAATAAAACAATGTGACTCGCGATGAAACATACTATAAAAATACTACTTTCTAAATTTTGCATTGTTATAACACTATTAACTTGCTAGAAAAAATGTCTCACTGGCGATGTATTTTCTCCTTAAAATTATAGTTTTGAAATTATACTAGCATTATAACTCTCTATCTCGCTCCGCATAAGGCGTTCGAAAGAGAAGAAATCGAGTAACCCGAAATTCGCCGGTTTATTTCGTGAAATAAAAAGCGACGTTTACTACGAGAGCGTAAGAGACAGAGCATTAGTTGACACGGGAACTGTGGTATAGTTTTGGCGGGCTTTGACAATTTATAGATAATATCTGTAACCCGGTGGGAATCGGCTTGTATGGACCCTTCGCCACTGGTCTGTAGGAATAACCAATCCGTGAAAAATTGCTCCGTAACACCTACCTAGAAAACACAAATCTTTACAACTAATGTTTGATGTCAGACTGCCTGTCTGGCAGCAGCTAGCCAAGCGGATTACAGGATTCCTTGCCACCAACTGACCCGACTGACAGAGGTAAGTGGTGATCGAACCTCAGACCTACATTTTGTCAGTCCAACTGTGCACCCACTAGGACATGGAGGCAGTTAAATACATCTTCAGTCATCTTCAATGTAAAAAGTTGATGATCGTTGCGTAAGACCTTCATGAAACCCCGTTTGACCAACCTGCGAGGAAGTTGTAAAAGGCTGCACTTGCAAAAAAATGACGTTAGTAATTATGACTGCTAAAAATAGTCAATTATTACATAGAAAGAAGCAGATTGTTGATCTTAAAACTATTTAACATTTACGGGACAGTAAATTTACTACCGTAATGAATGATGTTGCTAGCGCTTCATCAACGTAGACTTTTGAGTAAGGACGCTTTCATCTTACGGCCGTGCTGTCATTTATTAATTAACAAGTGAGACAAGGGAATGTAAACAATTTAGGCATAAAAAAGAATAGCTACTTAGTAAATAAAGTAAAACTTATTAAGTTAATCAAATATTCCTTACATTTAAATCGCTGCCAAGTGACAATGAAAGAAAAAAGTAGGCTGTAAAGATAAGTAACGCTTCCAGCCTTTAAATTATCCTCTTAACCGTAAATGGGAACGAGTCACAGAATTTCATTACTCGATAAATATCCGTAAAAGACAAAAAGACGTCGACAAAGAAAAGTCACCCTCGAAACCATTTAAAATATCTCCATAACCCTAAAACGCTCACGGCATTGCGTCAGTCGAAAGACCCGGGTGCGGGGCAAAGGAAAAAATTAATATCCGGGCGTTAGCAGTGTCCCGCAGAGGTGTATTACACGGGCTAAATTGACTTATATCCGTGTCGCTGCGGCGAGATTGTACCCGGGATCCCGTAACATGTGGAGGCGGCTTTATAATCTTGTTTATGTTTCGCCTGTGATACTGACTGAGCCTAGACCTTTAGTACTGAATTTAAATTTTGTCTGTTTTACTTGCACTGGTGTAGACTAAATGTAGCTAGTATGGCTTTAATATCACTGATGTAGCACTTACGTCACTGGCGTAGCCCCAATGTCACTGGCATAGCACTAATATTACTTGAGTAGATCTAAAGGTATTCGTCTACCTCTTGTCACTGGCGTAGCCTCAATGTCACTGGCGTAGCACTAATATTACTGGAGTAGATCTAAAAGTATTCGTCTACCTCTTGTCATTGGCGTAGCCCCAATGTCACTGGCGTAGCACTAATATTACTGGAGTAGATCTAAAGGTATTCGTCTACCTCTTGTCATAGGCGTGGCGTAGCCCTAAAGTAATTGTATTCTTCTAGCTCTATTTTAAAGCTTAAACCAGTGTGCTTTCGCAGCACTTATATCAATGTGTTATTGATGTATCAGGGAGTGTTATTGATATCACTGGCGTAGACTAAATGTAACTGGCGTAGCACTTTTATTAATGGGGTAGATCTTATGTTTTGCTGTAGCTATTGTCACTAGTATCACTGGCGTAGAGCTAGTGTTATGTGCCTAGCATTAGTTACTGGTGGAGAACTAATATCGCTGGCGTAGCACACATAGACCTATGGTCACTGTGACTGTAATTCATTTATCGGCAATTGCCTTGACACTGTATTTAGATATGTCGTATCAAAACAACTTATTCGTTCCACGGATATCATGGTCATGCATATATTGTTCTAAGACAATTGTTTCACCCGCTCTCCGCAGAATGGCTTACCAGTAGAGACGATCAATGAAGTAAAAAAATATTTATAACAAAATTGATTGAAATTTTCAAAGGTGAAGTAGAATTTTAAGCTAGACCAGAACAGTAAAATAGTTTTTTTTAAATGTACACAAGTAAATAATTTTTATTCACTATGGGTCCCCGTCTAACTTGCTTCTCACCGGATACTATATTCAATGAGGTGATACTATCCAGACATTGCTACAAAAATTATCTACCACCAATGCGCGACTTTATATTGTGAGTCCAATTGTGAAGATAATAGACCATGGAGTTAGTTAAAAATGCTATAACGAGATAAATAAAGAGTTTAAGAAAAGAAGAAAAAAAGATTGGATTTTGCCATATCCTGCATTTCCGACCTCTTTGCTTTCACCCCCGTTCGCCATTCGCCGACGATTACCGCGCCATTTTTGAGCCATTCCCATCCA
Organism: Carcina quercana; assembly: GCA_910589575.2. Taxonomy (NCBI): domain Eukaryota; kingdom Metazoa; phylum Arthropoda; class Insecta; order Lepidoptera; family Depressariidae; genus Carcina; species Carcina quercana. The sequence continues at coordinate 12,049,386 of OU342444.1, forward strand.
TTCCGTTCTCTGTATGCAAATTCGGGCCCGCGGAATTGTGGGGGGTTAAATTGTGAGCGGGTTAAAAATGGTATTGTCAAGCTGGATGGTGATTAACGGTTGGAGGGGTTTTGTTAGATGTATCCACGTTGATTTGACGATTCACTCCTGCAACTCCCAGGTTCTGCCGATCCTGCCTACCTACCTGGTTCCCCTTGTCCCAGCTTCTTTTTCCTTCACCTTCTCTTCTCTCTGTCACTGCCTTGATGTTTTAAAACTTACTTTAAAATCTTGAGGGAACCTTGAACGTTCAACATTGTATCTAAAATAACGTTTAAAGTTTTTATTTATTTAAAAACTTTTCAATTTTTTTCAACTTTTGAAAACTCAAAAAGTTCGCTGAAAAACCTCAATCTCCTCAAGACCTGTGTTCATATAATTATCTGTGCTTATATAGTTATACTAAGTTAAACAATCTAGGCCTAAGTATAATTAAATAAAATACTTGAGTTTTTACGCGTATACTTAATATTATAAATGCAAAAATGAGTTTATTTGCTTGTTTGTTTGTACTTGGTTCACCCCGTAACGTAGAGTCGGAATGTCTTAACTTTTTTACCAGGAATGTTGAAGGGTCAGAAAAGGACATGTGCTACTTTTTAGGGTTCCGTACCTCAAAGAGAAAAAGGAACCCTTATAGGATCACTCTATGTCCGTCCGTCCGTCGGTCTGTCAAGGTATAGTTGTATTTGCGACCATTTCCATACAAAACGCAAGGCAAACAAAACCTACAGGGTACTTCCCGGCGACCTAGAATCCTAAAATTTGGCAAGAAGCAAGGCCTTACCGTTGGAATAAATATAAAAACTAGGATTTTTTAATTATAACACAGTAAAAAAGCTTTTTTATATTTACAAACTTAACTTTGTAGTTGAGAGCCAATGTAACCGCAAAGTAAAGTTGGTTCTTCAATCGGACTTACATTTTCGATAGAGCATCATTTTCAGTATATTATTTATTACTCATATTCTGTACGGAACCCTCGGTGCACGAGTCCGACTCGCACTTGAACAAGTAGTTCCTATATCATAAATTGTAAAGTCAACGCACAGGAACACTAGTTTTGAATAAAAATTATAACACAGCTGTCTCTTCATAACTTTGAATCCTCCACTCCCAGCGCTTTAAATTAAATATTTTCACAGACACTCCACCTCACTGCTGTAGCGACATTTAAAGAATTCCTCGACAAAACACCTCTCACATGCGCTAACGAAGCGCCGGTAGTGTATAATGACGTCACAGGCTCTAATGAGACAGCGTCACAATGGAGGCTCGTTAGTCTGACAATGCAACGGCAAACACACTGACTGGTGTGACGTCACGGATCAATTGTGTTGACATGGGTGGATGTTTTGGAGTTTGTGATCACTACCAGCTTCTTGTTGTTCCGTTTTTGTGAAGTATAATAACATTGGTCTGGAATACAAACTGGTTATTAGTAATATTCTGTACGGAACCCTCGGTGCGCGAGCCAGACTCGCACTTGGCAGTTTTTAAAAAATGGTAAAAAACGGGACCCTATTACTAAGACTTGGCTGTCCGTCTGTCTGTCTGTCACCAGGCTGTATCTTATTAATGGTGATAGTTGGACAGTTGAAATTTTCACAGTTGATGTATTTCTGTTGCTGCTATAACAACAAATACTAAAAACCAGAATAAAATTTATATTTAATGGGGCAACCATACAACAAACGTGTTTTAACGTGCGATGTAACATACTACTAGCGCCATCTAGTGTCGTACTCGTGTACTACTGATACTGCAAAACTAAATTGATAACGAAAATCGAGGCGCATTCGTTAGAGGATTGTTCGGTGCATATAATTATTTATGATTTTTCGTATTTTAAATATCCATATTATGTACGGAACCCTTCGTGCGCGAGTCCGATTCACGTTTTAATAGCAAAGATCAGAAACATAAACTTACAATCAAACTAATAATTAATTAAAATAATAAGGCGACCTATATTTATAGTTACGAGTTCCCGGCTGATTACAATGCAAATACATTCATTACATTTCAATATTAACGTTTGCGATTATACTAGTTCAATATAGAACACACTGCTAGGCTATTCATGGCTGCCGACACATCATTCCCTACATGTTACTCCGAGATTAAAGCTTCTAACCTCCTTACCGTATTATACTAAGATAAACTTGCAAGTGCTGGAGAAACCTCGTTACAACTATATTCCAAGACTGCGGCTCTATGCAGCTATGACACAGAATAATATTTATATTAGCGCGATCCGAAAGCTTCCATACTAAATTTCTGTTGCCATAATCTTGTAAAATAGAATAGCTGGCTTTGATAATTAAATCCATAAAAATAGAAGATAAAATTACAGTGTCGCAAAATAAATATCATAAATTTACAACTTCATTGTTAGCTACGATAGCCGTTACGCAGATAATGATCCCTAGATGGCGCTTTTATCAATAATAATAGAAAGTGTGTAAAAATGAAAATTGTGATTCACTGTGAAGTTGTTTCGCAGCATTAAATCCGATGCCCTATTTTTAGATAATTACTGCACAACGCCAGATATTCTATTTTACAAGATTATGGCAACAGAAATGTAGTATGAAACTTTGGTGGAGCGGGACCCAAGGGTGCAATTCCCTAAGTAAATAGATCGTCACAACTCACGGATAATGGATGTTTTTCTGTTATTCCTGACTTCATTCAATATTTATTCCTGTTGCCTAGAATACATGCAACACTACTACTGCCGCTGACATGCGCAAGAGTTTTTACTAAAAAGGAATTGTTTATAACCGTTCGCTTCTCACGCCCAATAATAAATTAAGAAATGCAGATAAGTCTTGCTTTACCCAGGACTGCTGTAAACTCATAGACATATAAGCTGTTCCTTTTGTATATATTTTTAACCGACTTCAAAAAAAGGAGGACCCTCTCAATTGGACTGTATGTTTTTTTCATGTTTGTTACCTCAGAACTTTCGACTGGGTGAACCGATTTTGATGATTCTTTTTTATATTTAAATGATGCTTGATAAAACAGGAAACAAAACAGAAATGTTTTGTCACATATAAATTTTTGACATTGATTTAGCGCTTTTTGAGAAAAACCACAAAAACAAATATACCTCTAGACCCTCTATATTTTCTACCTTTAGAGAATTCTATCTCTAATGGTGAACAATTTAGGGTATGAAAGCTGTAGGTTTTTAGGTCAGTTAAAGTCGGTTTCTAGTTCTTTTTGAATGCGTTATTATTATTACCTATATTTTGTGTTTTGTATATTATTTATATGTGCAATAAATTGTTTAAATAAATAAATAAGAATAGCTCACTGTTTATGCCAAGTTTTGAAGGGTGCTACGAGTATATCATATGTTGGACTTCTGATGAAAACTGGCAAATTCATTAAAAATAATCCCGTATAGTGAGTTTGTGTTTGTACTTCCTTCTCTTTGGAGTTGACAGTCAAAATGATATGCATTTTTATTAAGGAATAGAAGAGTCGAATATATTATGTTGAATTAAATAGTCGAAAGGCTACTAGGATTTAAGTGTCTTCTGATTTTCCGATAAGGTCGCTGGCATTTGCCTGGCGCATAGATATTTTCATTTATTTTTCCAATTAAAAATACCTGTAGAACATGCCTGTAGCACCCGTCTCCCGGAGTTGTTCTGCGCAAGTAGATTCGTTGCACATCTGTTTGCTTGCGACTGTGGCTGTGTCGTGTTAATAGGCGTGTAATTAATGCTAGCTGTGAGACATCGCACTGATGCATATAATTATGTCATATAATAACCGAGTTTATTTGTGCGTGATCTATCCGCCTCCGTGGCCTAATGACACAAAAGGCAAATAAATTATATATGGGTAAGAAAAAAAAATACAACTTAAAAATCTACCTCTTACAACACTTATAAATAATAATAAAAATATACTTTTTAATATAGTATAATGTTCATCATATAAATTGTAATTAAATTATAATCATTAATTATTAAATATTTTAATAAACGAATAGTATAAAATATTGTCAAACCAGTAGAAATATAATATATAAAAACAATATGAATTTAAATTTCTTAAATGTACAAGCTCTAAAATTAAATATTTAGGATAAAATCCAGTCAAAAGAGGGCTCAAGTTCTATCCCCAGTGCAGGTACCTATCGATATTCGGTTAGGTTGGTGCTAGTGGATTTTCTACATATGTCCGCGTGGCTAGCTACCACCATGTTACTTGATTCTGTCGCCAAACAGCAGTGTCAATAGCACTTTAAAAAAATGTTGGATGGGTTTAAACTTGGTCTTTCTCTCACCTGATGGTAAGTGACGATAAACCCGATGGGTGATAAGCGTGCGCACCCAGAAGTCTCAATATAAGACTTACCTCTTAGTTAATTACTATATGCTGATCCCCTGCTATGTTAATTACCTATTTAAGTTACGGAAGAGTACGGTCGTCTTACATATGTATTTTTAAAAGACTTCAAAACAAAGCACAATAAAAAGTCTGAGTTTATCGATAAGGATGGCTTTAATCTTTATATGTGAGTGAGCGTTTTGTACATTTATCATTTAAATTTTTATTCAGTTTCAAATTTTGTTCTTTTTCGGGTGACTAAAAAAAAACCTTTATAGGATCAGTTTCTTCTCTGTCTGTTCTCCTGAAATTTGACAAGAAGCAACGTCTTAGAGCACAGCCATAGGAATAAATTTGAAAACCAGAATTTAGTAATTTAGCAGCCTCAAGTGTAAAGTTGTTTCTTCAAACGGACTTACATTTTTGGTAGATTTCCTAGAGTTGGGTGCATATTACCGTACCTATTATTTATGATTTCCAGTACGAATTATTCATAACTATTCTGTACGGAACCCTCGGTGCGCGAGTCGGTGGGTTTTTCTTTCTATTTTTGAAGTTATGTAGCTACGATGAAATTAGCTGCCATTTTGTTGTCAAAAATCTGTAAAATAAATAAACAATAGAACAATGTAACACTAAACACTTCCATGCATTTTAATTAACACTCTTGCAAATTGCGTATTTTACAACTTCTTTGGCCATTTCTGTCTCTAAAGCTCGCTCACAGTAGGGCTGTCAAGAAATTTCTCGACGAGTTAAGCTTAAATTAGAGCTTTAGCGAAACGCGCCGTCGCTCAAAGACCTAGCAAGTGTCTCAGAGATGCAATTACATGGTTCACACATGTAATTCCTTGAAGTTGAATTTGGTTTAAGTTTGTTGGAGAAATGTCCTCTGAGTTGGCTAGAGTCTTCCATGGGGTAAGTTGTGCTTCGGAGAAGTTTTGTTGCACCTATGGGTATGCTTAGACAGTGAACACACTTGATTAATAAAGTTACAAAGCGTCAGCAACGCCATTGTTGCTTTAACAATAATATAATATAAATATATTAATACATATATTTGTTCGATTGTACCAATATTAAAAAATAGCAAATTAAAAACAAAAATGGTACACTATGTAAAAAATATAATAATGTAACCTCATCGTCACTTACCATCAGGTGAGATTGAGGTCAAGTGTTGGTCTATCTTCAAAAAAAAATTTATAGTTTAGTCTTTTTTCCAAATTTAAACTAAACAACAATCGAAGACCAAAATTGGTTGCCTGTAAAGTCGGTATACGGGCGAAAGTTTTACGTGACAACGACTCTCTCGCTCTTAGGCGGGCTAACTGTGCTCGAGTGGAAGGGACGCGTGCCTCTCACTCGCTCTCATTGTGAGCGCATAACGTGAGCGGAGCGTAACGCAGTTTCTTGAAGTGTCACCCGGCAAACCAATTTATAAGACGTTGTCACGTCAAAATGCTCTACTATCGCACTCACACCTAGCTCTCACCTGATATACATGTATTTTGGTACGTACGTACGTGTTATTTAGATGGTAGTTAAAATAAGTTTACAAGTATTTTTATTTTGTATTTCTTTTTGTCTTTTTGTCCATGTTCCACAGACAGATTTTGAATTTGTTGCGCGGTGGGTGAGAGCCTGGCGACCTGTAACAAAGGGTCACACCTATTTCAGGCACCAGTCTCTCACAGACAGTATTAGCACCGTAACAAGTGAAAAATGTAATATTATTTTAGGAACTTTCTGTGTAGAGCAATAAACCAATTTATTATTATTAATACACAACCGAGAAAAAAACTACAGTCGAAATACAGTAATATTATTTCATGTTCATTTTAATCTGCCTTGAAACGTCCACTGCCGAATATTGAACTCTTTCATTTGCGCCCATAAAGTTATTATATAGAGGATATATGTATAAAGGAACAGCTCCTTGAAAATCACATCAACAAAAGGGCAATTTTCAAGTGTTTTGCATATACATATAATAATTTATATATTCTTGAACTGCCTCCATGGCATAAATGGCTGAATGTTGGAGTCACAATCCGGAGGTCCCGGGCTCGATTCCCTTTGGTACCTGTCGGTACATGAGCCCGACCAAAAATTTTACTAGTTGAAACAAAGAGATGGAAATTTGCGAATGGTGAAAGTTAATGCGTGGGAATACGTTTCAGCGGACGCCGTCTAACAAATCCTCAGTTTCATTTTCTATGTCCGTCTGGCTAGCTACCACCATGTTACCTAAGTCTGACGCCAAACAGCAGTTTTAATAGCACTGTTGTGTTCAGATATGATAGGTAGTAGAGCAAGCGCCTTATTAGGTTGAAGCTGTATTATATATTTCTTCTTCCTACTGCACATATTTAAATCTCTTTGTTTTATGGTACATTTATACTTACAATAAACAGCTTTTTTACGAGTTCGGGTCAATAAAATCCAAATTTTTGTTCTTTTTTCTTCTCAGTTTGAAATTACTTGAGAGAAGTTTCTATAATAATCAAGCATGATGAGCTAGTAACCATATTATTTTGTTAGTACAGTATAGTACTCTGTGATCAGTACACAGGTCGTGGACTGTTATACGGCTGTAATTAGAAATCGTTTAAAAATCATACTTAATTACAACAGTAAAAATGCAAAACAGAGCTAAAATAAAAACGTTCCCAGCAGCCGAAGAGTATTTTTATGTTAAAAAAACACCATCGTAATAAAAACTCAGAAAAAACTTATTCTCAATTCGATCTCGATACGAAAAAAATATAAATTTCATTTTCCCGTTTCCCTTTGTAACGAGGAAAACAACGGTATTTAATTCACTCGGGCGGAAGGCGCTAGTTTTAGGGATCAATTGTAAAAGCTCTTACAAATATATCCACTATTTAAAAAGAGGGCTTAACAATTGCAATCCATTCTTACTTATTATTTGTTTATGTAAGAGGCATGTGTGTGACAGACGTTTGTCTATCACACACAATATTAAAACATTAAAATATTATTATTATTAAATAAAAAATGTTTATTTATAAGCCTTAAATGCTTTTTATTCAAAACTATCCTAACTATTTATTTATTAGTAAGGTAGCAATGCAATTGTTTCCCAAGGTACAGTGAATCTATATTACGGGAAACAGTGGTACAATTCTGGGTACTATTTAGTTATGATACAAGGACAATGTTATGTTTGTGTAAATAAAAAAATTTCCGTTTTTATATTAAATTCACTTGTAAAAAACCTGATGAAGAGCAAAATGCCTATCCAACTGGTAACAGTGATAAATTAAACGACAGAAACAATCCTACAGAACCCGCCCTGGAACTTGCCACTTAGCCAAGTTCCTCCTCCGCCCGTTATGACGGTACAAAATAGAAAAAGAATGGTTCGCGGAAATAAATTCGTTTGGCATTTTTATTGATTACATTGTTCTATAAGGAATTCGGGATGTTTTAGATAAACGAGAATATTTGAAGGAACTATTACGCGGGCTGTCAGTGTGTCTTTGGATAAAATTGAGACGAGGAGACGTGTGTAGCGTTGGCTTTTATTAAGGAGTGTAAATACAAAATAATGTCATTTTCTAATGTTTACCTTCCGACGAATAGGTACGGTATGGAAGCTGAGCTAGAGCCTCGTTAACTTGAGGCTTCTGATTACGCACGTTTACCATCCAAGGGCCTTATCATCAGATGAGATGAAGACCAAGTTCAAAGTCATCAGACAAACTTATAAAAACTAAAATACAAACAAATTTTTATTTAAAAAATTCTATTAGATGTAGTTAGAGTGAACCCTAACCAGATTCGGGCAAAAATTCAAAGGGATAGTAATCTTAAGATATTGAGTTATTCATATAGAATATCGTTAAGAAGTAAAATATCCCACCTTTGAATTTATGATTCTTTCAAAGTCATAATTGTTTGCCGTACGAGTTTGGCCATCATCGTATTTATCTAGCTTGGAATACTCGTAACGTCACCTAGAAGGCGTCCGCGCGAGTAAAATAAATCCAGTAAAACCAATTATTTTTGGCGCAGTTTGCCCAACGGCCCGTCAGTGATTTAAGTCATGTTTTAGTGCTATGTCTTAACTATTGTTTAAAATGACGAATTATAAATGAGTAATAACATTAACGATAAGACATATTGAATAATATAGTTACATAAAAGAGTAAACATGCGTTAACGCCTAGGCTTCACTTTTGACAGATTAAAATGTCGTTCGAGGCGCTTATATTAAAATATTACCAAGATATCACGTGGATAAAGGATGTTGTTGGGAATATATTGTGAGCTACAAATAAAACCTATCTGTGGTCCCTTTCAATCACTCTTTGTCACAACACTGGTAGAATCACTCGGATCAGCCACTACCGACATTAACCCTCTTGCGGCTATCATCCCCCATTTCTGTGAATGGGAAGAACTCCCCCCTCCATTGTAACAAAACGACGTTTCCTAACACATGGAGTTGTCCCCCAGCTATCATTTGTTTGAACGTGACACACGGGTTCGTTGAATGGCAAACAAAAATTACACGAATTGACTTGATTTTTGGTGCATAGATTTTAGTGGTCCTATCAGATAGATTTACTTTTATGTCAAATGTTACGTATTATAGTCACAAATTGACGGGAGCGTGACGTGATGTGACATAAGAATGTGTGACTTAATGCCAATTTGTAAAAAGTTTAGGATTTAAATTTTGTTTGCCTTGTCCGATGTTAAAGTATTTGGGTCCTATTCTAAATGTCATTTAATTTTTGTCAAATAATTAAATTAGCTAGGTAGTTGTTGACTTCTGAGGGTGTTCTTAAAATATACGACGATATGGAAATGAAAATACTGACATTTAGAATAGTAACTGTAGTCTTCCCTTGAATTTCATGGGAATTAGGATTAAAACATATAAATAGAGATTTAGATGTTCAGATGCGCCCTGCGTCATACAATAGTTGTTCATTTTGAATATGAATTGAAAGTGAAAACCAGAGTATATTTTGATAACACTATTAAAATAATGCGGCATATTTTCGCTGTCAGAGTGCATCTAAATGTTGAAAATCTTTGGGTTTAGCCAACGGACAATTATAGGATATAGGATATACAAATTGTAGCGGCATCCAATCTCCGCGCTTGAAATAGCCCCATAATAAGAAACTAACTCACATACTGACTACACCGAACAATTGGTAGGATTTTAGTTAGTTTTTCATACATTGGACATTAATTCAAGCAATAATTTTCTGTCGTTGTCCTGAACAAGTTCACCGTTCTCTAGTGCCGTATTTCACCTGGGAGCGCTATCGGCCCGTCACCGCTCGAGTGAACACTTGAGATGACGTCATATAATCTCGCATATCACGTCTAACACTTTGCCGAGCGGGAGATCGCGCTACGTCGTTTTATTAACGACTGCCTCCTGGCACGATCCATTTGATTCATTAGTTCTGGGGATTACAGCTCTCGTGCCATGATGATCATTATGGATGGAAATACTGTCATCTAGATGTATATATTTTTTTAATTTCTCGAGTGACGGCCACGTACCGGCAATCGTGTACCGTATCCTAGATGGACCGACGATCTAGTAAAGGTCGCAGGGAGTCGCTGGATGCAAGCGGGTCAGGGCCGGTCAATGCGGCACACTATGGAAGAAGCCTAATTCCAGCAATGGACGCTTTCCGGGTGATGATAATGAAAATCGTCTTACCAGTACAACATATTATCGGCTCACATATACAATAAACTGAACAGAAATCTAACCCTATTCTCTAAAACTGCTTACGAATTTAAAAATATGTTAGCAATATGGCTAAAAGAAAAAAAAACATATAAACAAACCGAATCTGTCTTATAGGTAGTATCTTAAAACACACACACATCACTTCAACACACACACACCACAACTCACATTCCTCCTCACTCCGCTTGGCACACAGGCTAAATATCAATATTGTTTAAATTTAAGTAACTACATTAAACATAAATTCATAGATATAGGTATTATCTGCACAAAAATAAGCTGTATACATTATAGAAGAGCGGGGTCTCCTAATACAAGCTATCTTTAGCTTAAAAGGAGTACAACAAAACCTGTATAATAATTTTAGTAATTGTAGTCTTACGCTATAGGTACACTCGTACGTACCCTTGCTTTATTTAACACAATAACTAAATGTTAATACAACAGTAGGTTCTTAAGAATATTTCATCAGCTTAACAATACTTTGACTATTTCAATTCAACAAATCTGAATTAGAAGACAGTCGGAGACATCCCTAGAGCTATCGTCAGTGAAGCATCATCGACAATTTAGAAACAAATCTGTGTACCTGGCTAGCTACCACCAGAGTACCTAAGTCTGCCGCCAAACAGCAGTCTGTTTCAAGTGTTTTTCTATTATAAGTTTGTTATCTTCTCGAGCTTAAATTGAATGATTGGTTATTAGAAAAGCGGTTGAGAAAATGATAGTTTTCAGCACCACTTTTATAGCTTTTAATAACAAAAAACATGGTGTTAAATTAAATGTTTAACAATTTCAAATAGCACGCCTCTAAAGGTGGAATGTCACAAACAAAAATTTTCTGACTGACATCATATGCACCATGTTCGATTCAAATAAACTGTATCTTTATAGTTACGAAGCAACACTAATAATATTTGAATCCCTATCGTCAGTTGGGTAGGTGACCCATTTTTACAAGAGCAGGTGGAGGCGGAACTATAAGGGGATAACTCCCGGGATACCGATCTGTTATCGTCGGTTATCGACAGATCCTGGAACTTTCCCTACTTCAGTAAATAACTAGGTATTACGTAAGCTAGAAGTTAGTCTCTTGGGTGGTGGCGTTTTTAAATGAGAGTTCAGCTGGTAACAAATGTCCACTGTTGAAAATGAGTCTCCCTTTTTGAGCCACCGTCGGTAGGGGCTATTCTTTTTTTTTTTTGGTAAAAAATTAGCAAAAATAGTCTTACGTAATAAATGAATGGTCCCTTAGACTTTCTCTGAGAGGATTGGTCAGCCGTATTCGTGACGTCAGTATAACTGCCCATCTCCCGAATAGTTTTTTATCTTACTTTAGTCGCCTGTTCTAAAGCCGAGACTACACGAAATCATCATAAATCAAGAGTGTCTTGTTTACATGCTGTTTTAAATAAAGGGGATGAACCAATGAAGCTCATTACGAGTAAAAAAAAATGCTGAAAAAAATTGTCGTTAGTACGAGTAATATAAATAATCCTGATAATTGCTGTTATTGCTAGGACACTTTTAGTATTTCGAATATATTTTTAAAATTTCTTAAATTTCCCTTAAATTTATTAAATAATATTAACGTTGTTTTATTTGACAGACTATTAAAAACATAAAATAACAATCAATAATTTAGAATTTATATTTATTTAAGTGAAACAAATAGTCTGTAAAGAAATCGTCAGGACTTTTTGTTCTGATTTTTAGCCACTTGATAATGGTACTCGTAGATAGGTATTATGGTAGAGAATATAAAATGGCCACTAACCAGAGTACCAGATACTCCGTCGGGAATCGAACAAGCGACTTCAGGATCGTGATTCCATTATACAGTAGACCACTCAGGGAATATAAACGTACATACATACTTGCTTTAAAGAAAGAGGCCTAATTTTCCCGAAACCCCTTTCAGAGTTGTCTTTTTATCCAGTCCTTTCCCAGACTCCTATAAAGCCCTAGAGATTTTAATAAAACTGCCTCAAATGGGCTATTCGGCTCGTCCTGAATACGTCAAGTGTCTCATCCAATTACTAGAGATGACAAAGCTTATGAGTTCACGTTACACATTTTATTTTCTTAGTAATGGCGACGTGCAAAATAAAACCGGGTGAGGCCTTTGACCTTAATGCGTAGATAAGTTTACACCGCAGTGTATCAAATAGGCATAGTGTTAAAGGTTAGTTTTATATTGATTGATTGAGTGTTTGAAGCTTTTTCTGATGTTTGAGTTCTCTAATAAAGTTTATTATCCTTAAAATACCTTTAAATTACCATTAAAAGAGAAATCCTTGTTTATTTAGTTCATCATAAATCATCATTGTTGTTGTTGCTTTTATATGTCCCCTCCTGCAGGGATCAGGTCAGGTCAGGTCAGGTCAGATCAGGTCTCTCCTACAGAGAGTGTATGGGCCATAGTCCACCACACGGGACCAGTGTGGATTAGTAGACTTCACACACACCTTTGTAATTTCTTCTCACGATATTTTTCTCCGCCGAAAAGCCAATGGTAATTTTATCATTCACATATAAATTGCAAATAACGAACTCATTGCTACGAGACAGGATCGAACCCAGACCTCAATTGTTCAAGAGCTGACGCTCTAACCAACTTAGCTAACATGGCTGCTATATTTACGAGTATTTATTTATACCGTCGATCTCGGAATCGGCTCTAACGAGTTCGCTGTAATTTAGTATGTAAAGGTTTTCGGAAGCGAAAATCGATTTAAATAAGTCTTATGTCTAGGAAAACGCGGGTTTTCGAGTTTCATGCGTTTTTCTTTTGCACGCAAAATATGGTCGCAAACACACGCTTGGGCATAAGCATCGTGGTGTGAATAGAAAGACTCTAGCTTATTTAGTGCGGCTGATGAAAGGAACCTCCGAGTCAAGGAAAACTTCTACCGAATCATCATCGTTGTGTGTATGAGATCCAAAGGTGTAGTGTTTGCAAACGTTACATCGATGTAACAGCATCTTTTCGTAGTAAAATTTTGGGTTGCCGTTTTCGAATACGCTATTGACCAACATTCAAAATATTTTACCGACTGATGTTACAGTGCGGTGTGACCGGCGGTCTTTGAGCATCACAAGTGAGCTCTCGAGGTGTGGTGTAGTGTTTGCGAACGTCGTGGCTCTGAGTGTCAACGTCGGTGTAACAGCTCCTTTTTGCAGTAGCACAGTGTGTTGGCGTTTAGGTGGTTGAGTGCGATGGGCTTACGATAGTTTCAGAAGGTTTTTATGCTCTCTAGTTTCTGTTTAGAATAGAATTTAGCCTCGATATCCAACAAGGGGACCAGCGTATACTCACACATTATACTTGATAGTATTACATAAAAACCTGCAGTAATGATTAGAACTAGAAACCGACATCAACTGCTCTAAAAGTCTACAGCATTATGGACGTCACTGTACACTATTTTCAAGCGACTTGAAAGCAGAAAGAGATTTTCGAGAGATATTTATTTCCTGTAATTATTCTACGGAATCCACATAAAACAAAACCATACGTTTCCTGTTCAAATATAATAATAATAAATCATACATAAAATCCGGAATGAGGAAATCGTAGACTAAGGTCACCGACAAGCTCGACAAGTCACTGAGCTGAAGTGGCAATGGGCAGGCCACAACGCTCGAAAAACGAGTAAAAGTTCTCGAGTGGCAACCACATATTGGGAAACGTTTAGCGGGACGTCTCCCTACTAGATTGATCGACAATTTGGTATGCGTCTAAGTCACTGGATGCAAGTAGCTTGAGCAGTATGGCATACCATGAAAGAGACTTATGTCCAGTAGTGGTCATTTCCCGGCTGATGATGATAATGTGTAAAGGTAAATATTTATATGCGGTCTTTGACGGGTGTTGTAATAGGCGACTATGGATGAATTACATATTACTGCGATCACTTTTGTGCCCGGAATGTCGAACTTGGCAAAATCTTATGCACTTATGCAGCCGATTATAATCAATAGTGAAACACCGTCCATCTTTCACCAACATATTTCTTAATTTTCTTTTAGTTCTTAGTGTCGAGCCATTAACGACTATCTTTAACCTAGGCATTCCATTTAATCCACGCAAAGCTCAGCGCCCAGCAAAAAAGTATTCCTAAAGCCACTGGATTAAGCGCCAGCCTATTCCGCGCTAAACTAGGGGAGATTTTTTCTCTCTATCGGTGCGTTTGGAATCTTTATCGGGAGCCTAATTCCGTAGGCCACTATAAAACACAGAGAGAATAAAAACCCAATCGTTAGGTTCGTTCTAGACGATCCATTCTAGAAAAGGACGGTCGGAAAATTGTGCTACAATGGTAAATTTATTTGGAGTGAAATCGACAGCCTTTCGAGAGGTTTCGTTGAATTTGTAAAGCTGCTTTGAAGGATGTCTGTCTAGTCTTATTCTTTTTCATTTAGTTACTTAAAAAACTGATAAATTATTATTGATATGACATAGTATTTCAATATGGTCTTATTTCAAAATAAGTTCAAAATGGTTTACCTAATTATTTGTCATAATTTTTAACCAACTTCGCCAGAAGGAGGGTTATGTTTTTCGAGAATATGTATGTATAATTGTTTGACACGCTCTGCGGCCTGAACGGCTCGATGAATTTTAGCGTAAGAGGTGTCGTTAGTATATCAAAATAATTATTATCAAAAAAATTAAGCAGTCAGATTTTTAAAATTTACTCTATATTCACTTGTTTGTTTTATGCCACAGCACACATTTATTGCTAAAATATAAATTTTGTGGGGCATTTGAAAGAGGTTCATCCTCATCATGATTATAGAGATAGGAATTATAGAGAAGACTATAAGAATTATACATAAATAACGCCTGCTTGTTAACTGAAATTTCGAGACCACAGGCACCAGGGCTCAATACCCTACGGGGAATCGAAATAAAGTCAGTAACAGGTACTCAACTCGGTTGGTTTTTCTGTAGCCATTCTGTAGATCTGCTGCCAAACATTGGTTTATTTCACTGTTATGTTCAATGCAGTACCACGATGTGTATACTGCCCAGCACTGCATCAACTTGGGGCGACATTGTTGTCAGGGCGGTTTCCGCACTTAGCCATGTTTTGGCCATTGTACGCAAGTGGAAGTGGAAACGGCATGAGGTTTATAAGAGACGATATTATAAAAACAAAGTCAAAGTAATTTATTTGTAGAAATAGGTGAAAAATGAACCGTACGCCTGCATTGATAGTGTGCTATTTCTTTCTCTAGGGCATATAAGTAATGTATTGATTTGGAAGACGGGATGATTAGTATATTTAAAATGTCTAAAGCCATAATCACACGGCGAACACAGTGTAAATAATTGTAAATAACAATGTTCACATAGTTCATCGCGAACAATCTAATCTTACGTCCAATATTTTACATCAAACAAAACATTTTTCAATCTCCGAGCACCCATTCTAAAGGTCAGTATGTATCAAGTATCGATAATGCTATCTAGATCGGGCCCTAAGCGCTTTCCTTGGAGAATATATCGAGGGTTCGACTCTGTTGAACATAGATAAATATTTGGGGTCTAGAAGAAATGTTGTAAAAATAAAAGTTTATTCTGGACCTAGGAAACGCTCTGAGAGTTCCACTTTGAGTGAACTGATTTTGATTTATATAAGGCTCGATGATGACTGCCAATACTACCAACATGAACTGAGAATGACGCGTCGTATTGACCCCATAATACATCCGTGAGCCATATGGTTGTATGGATTATTGACTTTAGTGATTTGCACTCTAGTTGGAGACTAACTGATGAAACAATAATAAATTAATGTAGCGCGTTCCTTCTTAAAACCTTTTTATAACTTTGCTTATAAATAAGATCTTTTTTCAGTTTCAGCAGTGTTAATAGCATTGTTTTCAGTATTAGGATTTGGTAGCTCAGTTGTGTAGAGCTTCAGTTCTTGAACAGTCGAGGTCTGGGTTCGATCCTGGCTCGTACCAATGAGTTACAATTTGTGATTTGGAAGATACAATTGTGTACGAATGATAAAATCATTACCAATGGCTTTTCGGTGAAGAACAACATCGCATGGAAACCTGCACACTCCGAAGAAGAAATTCAAAGGTGTGTGTGAATTCTACCAATCCGCACTGGGCCCGCGTGGTAGAATATGGCCATACACTCTCTGTAGGAGAGTAGGTCTCAGTCCCTGCAGTGGGGACATACATAGGCTGTTGATGATGATTCCGATATAGAAGGCAGCAAAACCTTATGACTTGAGGCCTCTAAATAAGTACGCTTTCCGTACCGAAGTGAGATGAAGGCCAAATGCAAACAAATAACACATTTTAATTTTATTCTTCTTTTGTATTAAGTTTCTCACCTGAAAGATAGTCCGCCTGGGTTCGAACTTGCGACCTCGTGATCCTTACAATGTTACTCCATGTCCAGTTCGTAGGCTTGTAACTGCATAGCTCAGTTTACTTTTTACATATAAATCCCGCAGTGTAAGACCACTCCGTGCCGGTCAGCGTCCGTCTCGCGAGTTTCATCAAGTCGCATATTACTTTCCATAAATTTCCCGTACGGTGTGCGCTAGGGATGACCCCTGTGACTTTCTGCGGGACGGGTCCTCTAAATCCTAAATCTTTAGCATCTTTTGTTTAGAAGAGGATCTGAAGGACAGAGGACGAACTCTGCTGAACGGTATACCGAAGGAGGTAATGGATTCATTGACATCAAACATAATTTCTACCATGTTTATCTTGAATCATCATCATCATCAGCCGGGAAACGTCCACTGCTGGACATAGGCCTCCCTCATGGTACGCCACATCGACCGGTCCCGAGCCACCTGCATCCAGCGACTCCCCGCGACTCTAACCAGGTCGTCGGTCCATCTAGTGGGGGGACGGCCTGGTAGACGTTTCCCGGTACGTGGTCGCCACTCGAGAACCTTTACTCCCCACCGGTTATCGGTTCGTCGAGCGATGTGGCCTGCCCATTGCCACTTCAGCTCACCAACTCGTCGAGCTATGTCGGTGACCTTCGTTCGTCTACGGATTTCCTCATTCCGGACCTTATCACGCAGAGAAATTCCGAGCATAGCTCGTTCCATTGCTCGCTGAGTGACTTTGAGCTTGTTTATTCGGCCCACAGTAAAAATTATCTTGAATATGTACCTAATATTAGTTTTAATCAAAGCCGGTGAATTATGTAATAATAATAAAAATATGAACATTTCCAACCTAATTCAATTTGGAAGAGGTTCTCTACCAGAATTTTTTAAATATACTATTTCGTTGAATATTTTTCGAGAATGGTCTCATTGTAATTTGACGAAAATCCTCCATCTACGTGTAGGAAATTAAAGGATGAATGTAGTTCTAGCCTACGTAACAACCCTTTTAACACTCTAAATTAGTAGGATTCGTAGGGAAATGATGTTATAGTAGAATGTATTAAATAACTGTATTAATTTTTTTAATCCTTCTTTTACTGTGAAAACGGTTTCAATTTTCTCTGGCACTGGGTAGTTTAAAAATGCTGAGTAAATAGTCAACATGAAAATCAACACGTTATAATTATCTTGGAAGTCGCGGGACACATTGTGGTCAAGCGTTAGATCAAATACAGGACAAGTCCCGTCCCCGCTGTCCCGTTTTCCTACAAGACATTCCTCCACACAGCACTGCATGTTGAGAAGGTATTTTCCGTGACGAAGCCCGCATATATCACATGGGCCGACCAATTTCTTGACCGAAAAATTTATAACGGTAGCCCCTCCTTGATTTATGGTAGGGGGACATTCCAGCCCCCCGGGATGTCCGTTGGGATGCTCTAAGTGAATGTGAGGATGAGAATCATTCATATCGGGTATTGAATGTTTTTCCGGATGATTTTCTTTTGGTCCTCAGAGCGTGGAAGTTTTTTGGAAGTGGATGGAAGAAATTCACGGTAAGTCGAAAAATTTTCTCTATTCTATCTCTCTCTTTTAATCTCTTTACCTTTTTACAGTAACCAAAATAAAATTGGTCTCTTTATATGTATGTCAAATTTACTTACCAATGTTCTTTATACGAATCATTTATATGCGTAGATCCAATTTTGTCAGTAAGATCAACTGAAAACTAACTCGTCTGGCGAGCGTTCGGTACGCTACCGATATGTTTTCACGTTTAAAATTCCATTAAAGACAACAATTTTACTAAGTGGGTCTTGGCAATGATTACCCTTTACTATTGGCCGAATAAACAAGCTTAAAATTAAGGAACGAGTAATTCTATGGAAGAAAAAAAAACGAGATAAAATATAGATTAAGTAAATCCCTATAATATAGCTATCCAGCTATCCGAGTGAACTGAAATTACAAACTATGACTGAGTAGCGACCACATATCGGAAAACGTGTAACAAGCCGATCCGAACTATACTCGTATATTTAACATGCTGTATTTAAATATTATTCATGTGTCATGAAAGTCTTTTTCGCGAATAAACGGATTATAGTTTGAAATTGCGTCTAAAGAATAAAATAGAAGCGAAAAACATCTGTGAGGTCACAAAATGGACACTGGGCAGCGAAGTCCTGTTTATACTTCGACGTAGCTGGCCCGTCGTATTGAAGGCTGTGATTAGGTGACGATAGAGCGGTAGTATTGTAGGTACATGCTACGTGCCTCTGGGAAGCCACCGTATTTTTTTCCCTCAGTATGAGTTTTAATTGAATCATCTTCGCTCTGAAATATTTATTCAGTAAAATTACTTATATCTTATACTTATTAAATGATAATACAAAAATGTGATAAGACCTAGAACCAAAATTCGATTGAACATTAAATTGATTCATGTCACATACATCAAGTTGAAGTTTATAATAGTGTAATTTATACATGCTACTAATTATTCTAGACTATCGTTTGGCTAACCTGAACTTTAAAAGTTATAGCACGGTAACTTTCTTCGATCGGTGTACGAAATAAAATTGTAAGGATTGCTAACTATACAACACAGCGTTAATGCAAACGTAAGTTTGTTTGTCCTCCTTTTATCTCATAATAACCACGAACCACTCCCCGTTTAATAATCAGTAGTTGACGTCACATTTCACCATTACACCAAAGCGTTTCACTCTGTCATATTTTGTTACGCTTACAGCTAATGAGATGAACACCCTGCCGGCGTATGTGTTTCCATGACGACACAACCTGGACATCTCAAGGTCAGAGTGAATATGATCCCATACCACACCATTACTTAGCAAAAGAAGACCTCTTTGATGATACAGTGTACAATTAAAACGTTTTTACATTAAAATTTATTCGAATTTCGAAACTATAGGGGAAAAAAGGGAAAACGCTATAGTCAGAAACACACAGTTTTAAGGAAGCTGTAAAATAATAGACTTTTTTTAAATAATGGCTTTAACCAGCTGTTATCTAGCCAATGACGAATAAAATTACGTAAACAAATTTTAAGGTTATAAACTAGGTCGAAGCCATTTCTTCAATAAAATGTGTACATTTTATAGCTTGTTTTGACGATTCTTGACGAGAATTTCAAAGGCCAGCTTTGGTTTCAACATTATTCGAAAGAATCCATATGCCGAATGTTCTCGACATGGTAAACTCTTCCGAACGCGTCGAAACCCTCGCAATTTTGCGTAATTGAGCGTATTATTAACTAATTAACAAAATTGCAATGAACCACAATTTTTCAAGTTCGCGCCAAGAATCCAATGCTGTAAAATAAATAACAGCAGAATTACTGGATTTTTTTAAACTATAGGGAATGTCACTGACTCCTAATCTTTGTCGTCCGGTCCTCCGTTTAGTATTCAGGGCTATTGCTTTAATCGGACGCCGGGAGGCGCTTAGCGCGCAATACGCATCACAATCGGCTCAATCGGCTCGTGACACCCGACGCCCATCACCACACAACACATGGATTTCTTTATCTCACACACCCTTCCATAGTCTATGGTCATTTGTGTACTATCATTTACTTATAAGAACAAAATTATAATCCACCACAGCTCTACAGTTGGACACGAGACACATCAAGTATTTGAGGATCGGCCATGATCAGCCCAGATCAGCCGGCAGACAGGTAGATTGGTTACGTTGTCGCAGTAATATAATGTTGACAGACGTCCATTACTGCACATTATGTCAACCACCTGTTTGTCATTTTATAATCCAAGGAACTGTTGCAAGCAACCTCACGGCATTCAAAATAAAAACTGGTCAAGTGCGAGTCGGACTCGCGCACCGAGTGCTCCGTACAGAATATGAATAATTAACATACTGAAAATAATAAATAATTGGTTCGGTAATATGCACCCAACAATGTTTTACCGAAAATGTAAGTCTGAATTAAGGACCAACTTTATTTTGCAGCTATAGTACATACATGATGTATGGCTTTTAACTGCAAAATTAAGTTTGGTAACATAAAAATCTATTTTGTTATTGTACTATCACTAAAAAAACCTGGTTCTAGATTCTTTCCTATGGTTGTGCTGTAAGACCTTGCTTCTTGCAAAATTTCAGGATTCTAGATCAACGGGAGGTACTCTATAGGTTTTGGTTCCCTTGCATTTTATATGGAAATGGTCTAAAATATTGCTATATCTTTTTATTTCGTTGACGCATAAGTTTATATTTTTCACAGATCTAAGGGACAGTCTTGAATATCCTAATTTAATTTCAAAGCTATATCGCCATGCGTTTTGGAAAAAAAAGTTTTGACAGACAGACAGACGAACCACAAAGTATGTAATGGGAGGAACCTTTTGAGGAACCCTAAAATCATCAAACATTCAAATCTGTTCACAATAGCTGAATAATATATAAGTTTAAGGTAATAATAAAAAATATATACAGGCAATTTGAAATCCTTCTTTTTTTAAACACTGTTGAAAAGGAACTTCGATACAAAAAACTGCGGACCCAGAGAAACGGCCAGTGTGAATTGAGTACGTTATTCAGAGCTACGCTCTCAGCTCTCGACTGTACGTGTCCACGAGGGCTGTAATTGATCAGTTCAGTTATTGAAAGGGTGCTCCAATTTCCAAGCTGGCAGCTTCCACGGGGCGCCTAGTAGTACACGGCTGCCTAATTTAATTGCGGAGAATGACAGTTTTTTTTTCTTCAGATAATCAAAAAATAAAAAATAACTAAAGAACCGGCTTCAACTGCAGCAATAATTCCCTACAATTTTCCCCCTTTTAGGTAGAATGATCGGGGTATATATTTTGCTTTTTATTGATTTTATCAAAAAAGTGCGAAATCTTTTTCGATAAAATGTATATGGGACTACCTTTAAAGTATAGTCTGTCAAACAATACAAAATCATCAAAATCTATTCATAAATGGCAAAATGACGTAACGTAAAAAAACATACACTTGAAAATAGAACAAAGTTTAGCCTCTGACTTTATGGTCGGTGGCGATGTAAGCAAAGATTTTTTTTGGCGGGGAGATGTGAGGTAGGTAGGAGGCTGTGAAGGTCCGTTCTGTACGTAACACTATATTAATTCTGTGCCGCCAGTTCCGTGCAATTTTTTAATATAATATCGATAAAAAAACAAAACTAAATTGTTGAAGCACATGATTTTACTAAGTTGCTTCCTCGCTACGTCTGGTGCTATCGAAAGTTTAATTAAAGCGAAACGAATAAGGTGTAATATTTCCCACTCGCAATCTTCCCCTCTCACCCCTCTCCCGTTCCCCCCAACGCCTGTGAAGTAACTGTGTAAAATAATGTTTAGTTTTTATAGTTTGCCGCCTCTTTACCCTAGTGACTACAGCTTTGGACTGATACTCCTTATATACCACGTTCGATTCCTGTCTCGTACGTGAGATTTTGAAATTCGAATACACATTTCCAGTTTTATAAATAATCCAATTTTCAAGTCAATAGCATAATCGGTTACTGAGATAATCGTCTGCAACGGACGGGCAGACGAAGTCATATAACGAGTGTTCCTTTCATACCGCCTTTGTTCGGTATAAGGACGAATAAAAGTCTAAAAGAAAGTCAGCGCAAACTCCGTCGTGCAAACTTTTCATCCACAACACACTTTGACAAGACTAAACGGAAGTACACTTGTACACAAAAGTGTTACATTTCCTAACGCTTCCGATAGGCGACGAGTACAGGTGGCACCGGAACAAATAAAATGACAAAACGAAGAAGACATTTGTAAACTTGTGGAACGTTTGTCCAGTACATTCTGGGTGCAGGATGCTATGTGGACGTATCCGTGTGCACAAAATCTGGCGTTTCCAGCTCGATTTACGACAATGTTTTCCATTTCTAAAGCGTCTTTATGAAAATGGAACAAATACATAACAACATGAGAGTACTTTTGAACTGTTTTGGGTTTGAATAGACGACACGTTAAAGCGTAACATGTATGTCACATCTATACTTGAAATTGTTCAGAAGTTTGACGTTTAGACGTGACAAATTTCTCTTTCACCCGTCGGATATATATGTTTAGCGAAAATCTAGAATTACATCTTATCTCAGTTGGCATTATAAAATGCAACGTGCTATTTCACTATCAAGTGCATATGTCCATTGTTGGAGGTGAATCTTCATATATGCAAAATACACAGGTAGTAAAGGTAGTAGTAGCACAGGTACACATCTAAAATTGTCTATGACTGTGTCGATTGTTCTCCCCTTATATCCTGCGGCTCTGGAAACCATACCATTTGATCCGACGCAAATACAAGAGACTTTATGTCACAAATAAAGACACAAATAGTCCGTCCAACAAATCGTGGCACTAAACATCTGGTCGATGCCGCCACGGACGATAAACCGGCTCAATCGTCTCGAAATATGCAAAAACAACCCGCTGTTTTAGCGAATAGTTCTCAGATAATGTTTACAAGAGTGGAAGTAACGGCGGAGATAGAGCTAAGGTAAAACTAAATGTTGGGAAAATATTGGATATGCTGTGTCGTTTTTGCCTGATGAAGTTTTACTGAAACATTTATCTGACAGGGGAAGGAAAACACAATAAATTGAAAAGATATTGGCTCCTATGAAGCCTGTAGAAATTTATTGCGCCACAACCCGTCCTATAGTTAACTGACACAGAAATACAAAATATCAATTTTAAAACAAAGAAAAATAAATCTGCTTCCAAACATAATGCGTCACATTTTAGTCATTTTTGTCGTAGATATTTAACACATTTTTATAAATCGAATTAATATTTATGAAATTTTATTGTAAATAGGTAACATAGGTCTTAACATAACTATAGTTTGCCGGCACGGCACACAATATTTCATTAACTATTGTAAAATTTATAAATTACATACAAGACATTATAATTCTAAAATAATTTATTGGCTATCCGGTGTCATATATCTGATTTACTAGTCTAGTGAGTTACTATTTTTTTATCCGTACGAATGGACACGTAGTTCTGCAGATTTGTCACACTATCTACTCGTAATATTAGAAATACGAAAGTTTTTTTATTTCCTCCTTTGTTTACGCAGCTGTTCCGTTCCTTCTTCCGCAGAGAAGGAACAGATTGAAGTGTTTTGTTCTTGAGTAATAGTTTATGAGGTAAAGATTTATATTTGATTCTGAACTGGCTAAGTGTTCCTAAATGTTAATTTATAAAGTCCAAGCGAAAACTTCTAAACTGTGGTGGGAGTGCCAACAAGCGGAGATATAGTCGATTTTAATGAGCTTTCTTCTGATGTTGACTTGCTTGCAATTAACCTCCGGTCAAAGGAAACTAGAGCGGATGTTGGCACTAATGCCCACGGCGTTCAACGTAGACACTTCTAGAACTACAAATAGTATATAGCATTGATTCAATGAATTTTATGTTTCATGTGAATTTGTCTTTTATTCAGGAGTTCATTTTCAGCTCCGTGCTACGTTTGAACAAATACAAATAAAATACAAATAATATATTGTCATAAATAAACACGTCATAGAGACTGACCACGGCATCCACACTACATTTCTCCTGTATCTAGGAGACCAGATACAATTTACATCAAAAAATGTAAATCAGATTAGAAAAAAATATTAAAAGTCAATTAATAATAATAAATAAATAACCGTCTCCGTGACCTAATGGCTACACGCTTGAACTAACAATCCGCAGGTCTCGGGTTCGATACCCAGTGGTGGTACCTGTCGCTACTCGGTTTGGTTGGTGCTAGAGCATTTTACATGAACACCTGGCTAGCAGCTCGAGCAGCATAAATGTGACAAGTTTCAAAAGTGGATAAATATGTTTGTACTCGAGTGTACCTAAAATAGTGACCATTAAAGTTTTTGAAAAATGAAGCTAATTTTAAACTCAATCAGAATACTATAATAGACCGTCTTCATGCTTACTGGCTACTTTATAAAATAGTTTCTTTAAGTTAAAATTAAGAATTCAGCTATCATTCATTACACTGTTAATCCTTTGCCACTGTTAAAATGTTCGCGTCAATATCGTTCTTTAATACAATACAAAAAATTAACATGTATCTAATTTTTAAATAATTTTGTTTACTACAAGCCTGGCTGTATTTTTGTTTTTCGTTGTTAATATGGTCAATTCCACAAAAGTGTCAGAGCGAAGTTTATATGAAGTAGCTGACAAAGTTTATTAAAACCTATTCCGCAAGGTTAATTTTTAATACAGAACGAACGTTCGTACTAAACGAGAAATACCTAATAAAAATGTATTTAATGAAAAATGGAATAGGCAAAGTACAATCGTATGCAAAAGTGTTCGGACTAAATTGGACCAGTAAAATGAAAGATCGCACTCATATTTCTGCGTCATTGGCCCTCAACCGAATATAAATTTGAATAACCGTGGAACAGGATTTGTTCTTAATTTGAAATTCAAATTCTGTAGCGGGAAAATGTAGCCCCTCCGTGAAAACAGAGAAAAATGTACCCATCCAAATATAATTAACATAAAAGTATGAAAATAAACACGTTATTTGAGAATCGGTGGGGATTCTCGTTTTTATGTCCTGACGATTTCATAACGTTGCCTATTCGTTATCTTACTCTGATTTGATGCATTGATGATATAAACTACAATCAAATGTTATATAGTTACATATATTGTATATTAATTTTAATATTTACAATGAACTGTCATGTCACTATATAATAGCCCATAGTAACAAGAGTGACATGGAACTTTTCGTTCAATAACCTTAAAATAACGATGCAGTAACATGTTTCAGAGGCCTGTTTCATAAAGTTCCATAGAGCCCGTTGATTGGTCGAAAAGTCGAAAATGGCTGACATTTGTCAGTTTATTAGGAACTCTATTTTTATGAAACAGGCCCCAGGTTTCAGCGCATGTGTCACTTTTAGCTTGAGGCTCGCTGGGTGCGCTTTTACTATCCAACGGTGTTATCAGGTAAGATGAAGGCCAAGTTTCAAGTTCAAACCCATTGTAAATAAAAAATGAATCATAGCAGTAAATTATAGCTGTAAAACAATAGGCTAGATGACACCAAATCAAATTGGGGTTAAATTGTATTTTAAACCATAAAAGGCTTTATATAACTCCTATAAAATTTAAAATATTTAGAATTATTTAATTTTTTTACTAGACTTTTACAGCATATAATGCCTAATGCCTAATATTTTGCTGTGAAAGTTTTTTAGTAAGAGCGTGGTCACATAAAAACGTTATTTTACGAGTTAACTCAAATATTGTTAAAAGTTTTATGACATACATTTTCAACTTCAATGTACTGATTTGTAAGGATCGTTTTTGCACCACGTGACTAGAATCATTTTCGACGGGCCTTATTAGGAAAACCATAAGTAATATCGAAAAATCTTTTGACGCGGTCTCTCGAATTAGGGCATAATATTTTTTTAGTCATCATTCCCATTCATCTATGTATTAAAAGTTCATATTGAACTAAAAATCTAAAAAAAGACTACATCATCAGGTGAGTGGAAGGATCTTGGAAAGCATTTTGTTTAAAAACACACATCAGTTCGTAGAGCGAGAACATCGTTAAATAAACATTTTTCTACGCCATTGTTCCTTATCGTAGACGGTGAATTAAATGGCGTATGAAAAATTGTATTGTGATTTCAGTTTCCAGTCTTTTTGAATCGCTTCTGCTTTCGAAAGCTCCTTCGATTTCTGTTTTGAACTATTTCATTTATACGTCCAGAGAACGGTACAATGATAGGAAATAAAATATGTGGTGTTCACAATAATTTATAGTGTTTTGGAAGTTTTCATATTTTACAAAATTGTAAGCATCATTATCATCAGCCGGAGAACGTCCACTGCTGGACACAGCGGCTCCCCTTAACTTTACAAGGTCGTAGGTCCATCGGGTAGGGGGACGACCCGATACACGTTTCCCGGTACGTGGTCGCCACTCAAGAACTCTAACTCCCTATCGGTCATCCGTTCATCGAGCGATGTGGCCAGCCCAATGACACTTCATTTCACTGACTCGTCGAGCTACGTCGGTGACCTTAGGTCGTTTCCTGGCTACCTCATTCTCAGACATTTCATTTATTTTTATTGATTTAGATCTAACGAGAGATGCAGGTTTGAAACCTGCTCGTGTCGATTATGCTGTTGGACGTAACCCACCCTCGTAGATCGCCATGATCTCGCTTGGCTGATTGGTGATCAGTCTGATGTGTTTTCTACGTAGGCCCATCTCCTAAATATTTTTTCCCATGGTCGAGTTTGGTGACACTGGGTGGTTTTATAATGAAGCCAAATTTGTTTATATCATCTCCCTTCTGTACATTATTTAGGGAACCAATCGGATTGGGTGCAGAACCGGATATAATAAACTGAAGCCGGTTGTTTGATTCCCTTTGAGGGCTGTCGTAAACCGAAGATTAAATTGAATAGGAGTCCGCGGCTGCTACAGATTGTAGCACGTCGATATAAAGTTGGACTTAATTAAAGCCTTGTTTTTAGAGCTCTGTAACGCAAAAGGAAAAGAGTAAAAATTAAACTTCTAGGTAAACGCCATAAAAAGATACGTCTGTTTAGAGAATGCAAGGAATCCATAACCAACCTGGACTTGAATCCTGGAATTTGTTAAGAAGCGAGGTCTTACAGCGTAACCATATAAACAAATCGAACATGGTTCATATGATGACAGTCAGAAAATTTTAGTTTCTCACATTGCATGTTCCAACTTACCTCAAGGCGACTTACTCGTAATACCTTATTATTATTTTTAAATATATTTATTATATATTTCTTTCTTAATTAGCAACGTTCTATTTATTTATACACATATTATTTATTTATTGATATTGAAATGGACATCAATATATACAGTACACTACCACTGAGCAAGCCATCATTAAACACATCTTTATTTTTCTTACGCATCTAATTTTTTTTAACTTTGCACGCGCAAGCGCACCTACCTCGTGCTCCGCTGACAACCAGCGCTGTCGCGACATGCTGTAGTGACAGCAACATGCTGAGTCGGAGGACTTTTTGGCACAGATATATACCTACATATTAATGTTTTATTTATTCATTGTTTAGAAATTCAAGTTATAATTCTTTTTGTTGTAATTTCTGTGCCAAATAAACACTTTTCTTTCTTTCTTTCATTCCACCTTTAGAGGCATGCAAAGATTTTCAATTTTTCAACATTTCAACAACCAGGTTTGAACTTATGTGATTGTTTACATAACTATATACATTATTACAACACTGCTAATACATACCGAATTAAATTATATCTATATGCTGTAAATATTTGCTGTCATCTTTTCAACTGCTAACCAGAAACTCTTAAACTGAATAGAAACTCTGTTCTAATAGCCAATCACGCAATTTACGCTCGGAATTGTAATGAAAACCGTAACTGACATAGTAAAGCAATTATTTTTATACAGTTGTTGGGTTGGGTGTCTTGTGTACTATAAAATAAAGTTTAAAATTATATTCATTGTTACAAATTCAAATCTGATATCTACTTACAATGGTTTGCTTTGGACCTTCATCTTATCTGACGTTAATTAATGATAACACCATTAGATGGAGAGCTCACTCAAAAGCCTCGGTCCATGGGACGCTGACTATGTTACCTTTCATCGCTGAAATACAAAATTGCTATTCACACCGCTGTTTGGCAGCAGACTTAAGTAGCACGGTGGTAGCTTGCCAGGCGGGCTTAGACAAATTCACGATAAATTTCAACCTTCCATATCGAGTATCATAGATACCCTGCACGGTAATCGAATCCGCGTCCCTCAATTTAGCCACTAGACCAAAAAGACTGTAATTATATTTTGCTTGACCTCAGTGATTTTCATCAAAATCTCCTTAGTTCTAGTCATCTCCCAAATTCTAAAACGTTTTTCGACTCGTAATTACGTAAGTAAGCCTTAAAATTTACCCAAATTTTTCAAACTTCCCTTCTCACACCCTAATCGCTTAACAATGAAGTATCACTGGATTTTAAAACCATCCCGGAGATACATAATATTTACACCAAATTTTTACCTCCCCAGTACATTTGAATTTCAGATTTCCCCCTACAAATCCTGGGTGCGCCATTATTTAAATTCACCGTGGTGTCGAACGCCCGACGCGGACGCGAGAAAAATAACGCATGGGTTGGTATTAGTAATCAAACCCATTTGTAGAGGGACAGGCTATTAAATTATAACGGGCTAGATTGCCTGGACTTCAGGAATTATCCCACGGGAACCGTATATCCCGGGATAAAACATATCCTTTGAGAAGCGAGGCGGTGACGGCAGTAATCGTTGTTACATTGATGTATGTATTATGACGCTGCCTATACCCTGCATTTTAGGGCTCCGTAGCCAAATGGCAAAAACGGAACCCATATGGATTCGTCATGTCTGTCTGTCCGTCCGTATATCACAGCCACTTTTCTCCGAAACTATAAAAACTATACTGTTGAAACATGATAAGTAGATGTATTCTGTGAACCGCCTTAAAATTTTCACACAAAAACAGAAGAAAAAAAATTGAGGGTTCCTTTCCTTAGAACTGAAACTCAATTTTTTTACATCAAACCCATACGTGTGGGGTATTTATGGATAGGTCTTCAAAAATTATATTGAGGTTTCTAATATAATTTTTTTCTAAACTTAATAGTTTGCGCGAGAGACACTTCCAAAGTGGCAAAATGTTAATTCATATTTACCAACAGATTCCACTTTCCTCTTAGCACTGTTGTGTTCGGTGAGTACAGGCAGTAGGGCCACCGCCGCATTAGATTGAAAATCGCGCATGCTTCCCATCCAGGGGCTTTATCGTCACTTACCAGCAGGTGAGATGAGGGCCAAGTGCAAACCCATTAATCACAATAACACATTAATGATTATTCAATGACCTGATTAAGCTTAATCACTGACCTTGATCTCAAACAATTAACAAAATGAATTCAAGCAGATCCAACTATTGTCTTACGTAATTGTATTGAACGACGAGATACCACTTAAGTAATTTAGGTCCTAGTCTAGACTAAATCGATTAATTAAGAAAATTATGAAAATTAGACACCCTTGTCAATACTGTCAGCTCAGTAATTAAACATGTGCCTATCAATCAATGACTACGATGAGGGTGAACATAGCAAGCTATATAATGTTTGTAATACCACGTGTTTGTAAGTGTCAGTGACTATGGGAAATTGCAGTAAAATCGAGCTACTCGTATGTATTGAGTGTTCGCTTACATACAAACTGTTCCAGCGCCAGCGTGCAATGGTTAGTTCGAAATTTTCCGCTAGCCGTTTAAAATATATTATTTTCAGTAAGTTAATTATTCACTTATTCTGTTCGGAACCCTCGGTGCACGAGCCCGACTCGCACTTGGCTGGTTTTTTTATATGAAACATGTTTTATTTTTTGCTTTTAATGACAGGTAAGATTGAAATAGATACAGAAACAGATAAACAATTTAAGAATAAATAAAGGTCGTTCCTAATTGGAAATTCATATTAAACAACAAAGGAATTTATGGACGATAAACATGTATATAGTTTGACTATATTTGTTTTGGATTGTACAATAAAATCTGTCATTTAATTATTATTGTATAAAATTTGACTTATACATTTTTGGTATGCCCTGACAGGGTTCATGTATGTAGATCCAAATACTATTTAAAATTTAATGACTATATGTACATGAATACAAATAAACTGATTTGATTTGAAATGTGTTTTTCCGAGAAAGAAAAAACTAACAACATATTGTATGGAGACGAATCAGCGCTGTCCACTGTGTCTGACTTTATTTTTGTATTATATATGTTTGAATAGAAATAAAACATTTAAAATGACGTGAAATATAGTCAAAATTTCAGATATCAATAAAAATGTGTTTAAACCAGCACTTTCAGTATTGCCATGTCAATTACTGCAACGGGACGCGCGGCCTGATTGGTGATATAAAACGAAGTAAAAAAACGTCATCGTTTCGTCGACTCGTTATTTTGTAACGTTAAAACAACGTTAACGGTCGAACAACGACAGTTGTCGAGACCGTTCCGAGATGGATTGGATATATACAAATTGAATTTATAATTGCTCCGACAGTTAACCGGATGATATTAAAACTGAGTATTGATAAATTAAATTAGTAATAATGTTGACGTTAGCCGTCTGCCGTGTGGTCTTGGGTTTCTGGGTGGGAACTTCCTTCAGCCACCACCAACACTACTTCCTTGCCCCTTATCTTTATAATAAAATCAACAGAATACTCATGTTCCACCCTCTTCCTTCAAGCTCATACAAAATGAAACTAAAAAAGTGGCTCAAAATTCTTGAATATAATGAGACTGAAGAATTACTAAATACCTTAAAATAAATAAAGCAAAACCTACTTCTTTAAAATGATCACAATCATAAAATTTGTTTACAAGCCCTCAATATATCACACAAGTTTTAAAAATCTATTGGTTACGTTACACCTTAGGCACCTTCTAGACCAACACGTAACATCTTCGACCTCATCGTCACTTACCATCAGGTGAGATTGAGGTCAAGTGTTGGTCTATCTTCAATAAAAAAAAAACAAAAAACAACAACAATATTGTACAAAACAAAACAACATGTCATCCGTAGAGAGAGAGAGAGAGAGAGAGACTACATCTGTCGCACAGGGCTCCCCATGACTGTATGGCTACACCATATTAATTCGATTGTTTTAGTCAAAAAATATGTTTGTATGTTGGATTTGTATTGTATATAATTATGGATAATGTCGTAACGGCGACTAAGGGACAAGTTTTCAGGAGGTTGTAGGAGGTTTACAGAAGGGAGTTTTCACCATTCTATCTCTATATCAATAACATCTTACTACGATCATCGATTGTACGACCAATCGTGGTAATTCTGGCAAATCCCGTCAAGGAAAACCCGTGTCAATCTATTATTATTATTTATTTAAGTCAGACATACATCCATAGTGTTAGTAAACTTAGTGCTATGTTAGTAATTAAATATATCGTCAGACATGCTACTGTGACACTGGCGCATGTAATGACAGCCAGTGTCGCAGCATCGGTGCGTCGGTGCGTGCGCGACCACAGCGAGCAGACTGCTGCGCAGTGAAGTAGTTTTAGGTCCAACAATGGGTTTATCCAACTGTTAGAATGATTGCGAAAAAAAAATATAGTCAATGTGTTTGTTACTCGTACATAACACAATAAGCTATGGTAACATTATAAATGTGAACTGTTTATCTTTACTTTACGCCGTAACGAAGAGTCAGAAAGACTTGATTTTTGGGGATAAAGCTTACTTTTCACATAGGTCGAGATAGTTCCCGTGGAATAATTTCTGAAGTAAATGCGGATGAAGTCGCGGGCACGATTTAGTAGTTCCGGTTATTCGCTCGATAAAGGTTTCAAACTAAATTTATGTAGACATAATCTTTAACTTCTTAGGGAATCACGATTTTCATTATTACACACTATTTTCTTATTATTGCTCAAAGCGCCATCTAGGGACCATTAGCTGCGTAACGGCTATTATAGCTTATTATAAAGTTGTATCTTTACAAGATTCATTTTGCGGCACTTTAATTTCATCTTCTATTTTTAGGTAATTACTTATCAACGCCAGCTATTCTATTTTAAAAGATTATGGCAACAGAAATGCAGTATGGAAGCATTCTAAGCGGAAACACGGTAATATATTTTTAAATAGAATTTATACATATAGTTTAAAATAATTATCGAAAATTGAAATAAATTAATGTCTGTCACAAGTTTTTAAATCCATAGTAATAATATAAATGCGGAAGTTTTGTTGTTTGTACGTCTTTCGTTTACATCGTAGAGTATGAAAGACTTACATGGATAGTCCGAGGGTCAGAAAAGGAAATAGGCTACTTTTATCCAGATCGAACAAATTATTCCCATGGGGTAAAAATCTGAAATCTAAGCTGTTAAAGTTACAGGTAACTACTCGCTGGCGTAAAATAAAAGAATATATTTTAGTATTTAAAAATATTCAAATTATTACCGTCAAATAAATTGTTCCACTAAAGTCCAATACGAATTCTTTAAAGGCCTTTAATACCGTAATCAAATCAACATGCACATGCAATCAAAATGAAGTTGCCAGCATAAAAATATTACAGCCCCAAGCGCCAGCGCCCTCTACACGGTAATCTGGAAACGTTATAACATAAATACTTTAACTGACCGTTTTTCTGTAATAAAATACGAGAAAATTCGCGTAATCAAAACCCAGTATCGTATTTTTCGATATAAAATTTGAAAAAGGTCTGATGTTGAATATATTTCGAATTTATGTTCATTTGAATTTTGTTTCCGTGTTTTTAAAGTTGTTATTTGGCTTGTTTTTTTCACGTGTTTTAATTGGTTTCATAACATCAGCTATTTTATATGCATTACATATTGTCTATATATCTGTCTGTCTTTCCAGTGTTGCACTATTTTTAAGTATCAGCATACTTAAAAATAGTGAATGTCCAAATTAAAATTAAAATGTGCCTTCAAAGATTATAGGATATGGGTTAAATAACCAATTCCCCCTATCTCCGAAAATTCCAAAGTGATATAGACAGAAATTTATGTAAAATTAATTACATATAATCGCTCAGTTTCAAATCGCTACGACAATTAGATGTAGCTTTAAAAATATTTATTGTCAAAATATTCACATGTCGAAGTTATACAGATACATAAAATATTTTAAATTAGATTTGTTAGTAAACTTAGCCTAGATTAGTAATAAAATTAAACCTAGAACATAAAGAAACACCTTCCCTTGGACCAGGAAAGATCAATTTATATAATATTAAAGTAAAGGTTCTCGAGTGGCGACCACGTAACGGGAAACGTCTAACAGGCCGTCCCCCTACTAGATGGACCGGCGACCTTGTCAGAGTCGCTGGATGCAGGTGGCTCGGGACCGGTTGATGTGGCGTACCATGAAGGAGGCCTATGTCCAGCAGTGGACGTTTCCCGGCTAATGATGATTAAAGTAAAATGTAACGGGTGTCTTTATCTATCATTATATTTGAGAAATCATCAAAAAACCTTGAAAAAAAAACCCAAGTTATGCGGTCGATATTTCATGTACGAACTGTATTTCAAGGCAATTAACATTTGTATAGTTTGGATTGTTTCTTTTAGAATTATATATAAAGTCACGCCGTTGTAGCCACGGAAAAAAACCCTAGCGAAGTCAAATAAAATTTATCGTCCCGCATATACATAAACCTATTTATGTTTGATGTATAAAGTCCCGTCCACACGGGCGGCACGTCCTCTAAAGACCCGCGGAGACAGTGCACCGTCGTGTTCTAGGTTCTAGGCGTGTTTGTAAACATACCGGACTATATTTCGTTTAGCAGATTTTATATATATTACATACAAATAATACGAAATCTGTGTACAGCGAAGGAATTTAACGCACTGACGGAGTTTATTGGCGTTCGGATATTCACCCCGCTACTTTTATGTGATGACTTTTAAAAAATATATGATAAAGAGTAGTGTTTTATTCTTTCGTGACCCTACAATTACCTCTGTACAAAAATTAAGTAATTATGTAAGAATTGAATTCAGAGGTGGCAACACTATCCGGGTGGCGTGCTTGTCTCCTGATTGAACGACCAATCACAAGCCAAGGCGCACTATTCAAAACAGCCAATCAGAAACAGGCACGAAAAGCAACAAAATATACTAGTCGTGGCAGCTCGACTGCGGAGAAGGTCATTCTGTTCAGGCGAGCCGTGAAGACAAGTCGTCCAAACCCTTCATTCTGCTACGCTCCCAAAACTCTAAAGGCAATTCGTACATTCATGAATTCAAGTGCTAAATAGTTCCAAAGTTTATTTTCTGTATTTTATACTTCAAATAAATCACTACTAAAATATGGATAGGAATATTTAAGACAAATCATATCATGATCCCAACCTCGCTTCATGTCCTGTGATCTCATCATCATAATATGGTCTCATCAGTTTTTTGTTCGCGTCTTCGTCTGCTTGGAATTCTGACATTATCCTACATTAAAAAAGCTGTTTACATGAGACAATTTGATGGGCCAATTTTGTGCCAATCTCGTCTGTGATTGGACTGTGACTCTCTATACGGCACACTCTGATTGACACACACCGCGCTTTCCAAATCGAATGGACTATGATAAAACGACTACGTTCATCCTTATGCCACGGCTGGGATGTGTAAAAATGTAAATAAGTCATCAGAAAATTCAGAAACCATTCATATTCTTTATCAGGCAGGTTTTGACAAATCGGGTGCGCCTATGTCACCATGCCACTCCAGCTCAAAGCCCAACAATTTATTAGTTTTGTTGAAGGACTCTGGGCGCAACCTCGGTGTTCTGATGTATTTTCCCCGTAGTGTTGCTCCTCCTCCGCAGTCCAGCAGGGCGTGAGTATCTGTCTCCTCGGCCTCCATGCATGTTCTGCACAGAAGGCTTGCAGTGATACCTAGAGCGAACAGGTGCTTGTTCCAAGAACCAGGCGAAGTAGACAACTGCGTATTTGTAACAATAAGGTTGAGCGTCAGTCTAGTTCGAGCGTCACAATGCATGCCCGTACATTTCGCCCTGATTGAGTAGTGTGAAGAATCTATATAGTATTTATAGGATACCGACGCGTGACACACGAATTTTTTATATGGGCAACGTGTTTAGTGGGAATCACTACGTTGCGCCCCTACCACATGTCCTCGATCGCTTTGAGATTTGCATTTTCAAGATCTATTGCATTTCTTCTATTCTAACCCACGCCATAGGTTTTAAAACCTTCCGGTGGGCACCTACACATGTCACATAAAATCTAACAAAGAGGCTTACCTAACAAGGCGGCTTGTAAGGTCCGTACATACAATGCTACAAAAGTTTAGATTTAGAGTTTAAATCATCGTGTTTGGTACGAAATGAAAGCTTACATTCCGAAAGTATATAGGTACCATACAACTATACAGTGCACCAATATGACTAGGACATAAAATTTTAATGTCAAAACCTGCAAACTTATCTCACTTAAAGAGGTATTCCACTTATCTAGTGTCCTCAATATCCAGGTATAAATAAATTTCTGTCTCATTTACATTTCCATTAATAGAAGTGAGAATAGATGTTGATATTATATCTCTTACAAAGGTTAATGCCTATGAAATTCAAAGAAAGAAATGTACAAAAATCATTATTTAAAATAGACTCTATACTAGAGGTAACTATGACGATAAAACCGAAAGAACGAATCCCAGATACAGACGTCAGGAACTCAGCACGACTTCTAGCTTTGGAGGTTTCTCACTTATTCAGGTTACACTCAGCCAAGCTTCACTGCATCCAGTGATAATAATAAATCTTAATTTCAATATATGCTTCTTGTCAAGTACGGGTTTAGTTTCTAAAAGAGATGTTTAAAATTCAGCCTGCAATTGTACACTATTTACGAAATCAAGTAAGTAATACTTTATTATTATTATTAAGCCTTCATTCGGACACGACTATATTGCCTTGTTATTCATATAATTGTACTGTTGGAAAATATGTTATTTGTACACAATCATTATTTTTGTACTAAGTGACAGCGTCAAACGTCATTTTATTGACGCCATCTTTGTTTTCAACGTTAAGTTGTTTCATGCGTTTTATGTTTTTGCCCAAATAAACAAAACCAAAAATATACAATGGTAACTAAATTACTTTTCTTTGATTATGACCTATTAAAATATAAGTGTGCAGGACCAGTCCTTGGCTGCATAAATTCGCGGAACGTGTCATTTATTCATATTTTTCATGAACTGCTAGTAGGGCCCCAAGACGGAGTCACGTTACTGTAGGGCTGTCGAGACGTGGAATGGACGTGACACCCGTATAAAAGTAATTTTCGGTCTTGTCATACGGTTATTTAGGGGTTTTAAGAGCTCAGGTATTTCTCTGGCACCCGACAGGTTGCGCGCGTGATATTTCTTCTTAGCTTTAGTTTGAGCTTTCTGGAATCTAAGTGGAATATTGTAGTTTTACCGTTAACATACACTCAAACAAGTAAATGTGTTCAAAAAGAACTGGAAACCGACTTCAATTGCCCTAAAAGTCTACTTTTACCGAGGCAAATTTAAGATTTATACCGTTTTCTCTAGGATGCCGTTTTCAGAACTGGACCAAATTGAAATAAGACCACACGGGAAGCACCACCTTTCAAATAAAAAAAGAATCATCCAAATAGGTTTACCCAAAGTTCTGAGGTAACAAACGTATAAAATAATACTCTTGAGTTGAACCTCCTCCTTTTTTGAAGTCGGTTAAAAATATAACAAACACGTCTTGTTTAACCTTCCCTTCAGAAAGATATTGGTTGTAATATTGTCTTTGACAAAGTAGCTGATGCATCAATTTAATTAAATAATAAGTATAGATTAGTTTAGTATTGGTCAATGCCTAGCTGAAATCGAGCCCTGAAATATATACTGAGTTCTTAGCATAAGCTGAGATAGGACTTTTTCTGTTTGGTTTATGTTCTGTATCTGTTGTTATATGAAGCAATAAATGACACGTTCTGCGAATGTATGCAGCCAAGGCCTGGTCTTGTACACTTATAATTTTAATAGGCCATTATCAAATAAAAGTGATTTAGCTACCATTTTTGTATATTTTGGTTTCGTTTATTTGTACAAAAACATATAAAACGCACGAAACAGGTAAGACTTGACATTGAAAACAAAGATGGCGTCGATAAATTGACATTTGACGCTGTCGCTTAGTACAAAAAGAATGATTTTATACAATTAAAATAAATGTAATTCTATTAGTTTTCTATACAAATTTAGTTTATTAATTAATTTTTTAATTAGTGTACAAGTGCAGGTCGAATTTGAAACATCTTTTTTATTTTTTTATTTCTTCTTTGTGTACTGCATTTATAAATAACAAACATATGGAAAACATTTCACGTCAATAGTGACCACTTCGCTAGCAATCTGACCATTTAATTAAATTATAATGACGTAGCACGGCAGCCATCATTAGTGGCAGTTTGGAGCATCAAGTGCATTTAACTACCCGCAGTTTGAAAGTGTTTTACTACCCACCCGGCTACGTACGAACCGTTTTATTGGACCTAAAATGTGGGTAGTTACCACTTGCTCATACAAACTTTAGTTGTTAGAGATCCTGGGCTAGGGGCTTCTTTATGGCTATTGGCAGAGGATAGTGAAATGGTCGACGCTATTTGCAATTTTGTATTGCTTGTGTTCTTTCTGATGCATTCAGTTCAAAACAGCGAATCGGAATTACACAAGATACATACATACGTTACATACATACATACAAAGAAATTAAATGATGTTGCTCTAGATTTTTTAATTTTTTTTTACAATGACATTTGGCCTCTACCGTCGATACACCCGAACGGAATATGTGATTATTGTAATAAACCAAGATATACATAATACACATAATTTTATTAGGCAGCTAAAATATTATTATGATTGACGAAAGTAAAAAAATAAAATAAAAACAACAACGCATTTTCTATACAAGCAGCAGTCACAAACACAACCTTGCTGCGATGCCTCGATATAAAATTCCAAATTAACCAGGGGCTGTACGACACAGCCGGCCCACTTTGAGCTCTTAACATCATTTGAATAGAGGCGGCGGTAGCGAGGGCGATACTAATCTGAGCGAACGGACTTTTTTAAACATGGTAAAACAGGCATATACAGTAAAAAATCATATAAACTAAACCGAGATTCAGAACTGGACACTCTCTGGGAATCAAAACTGTAGTTAAAACTGTATTTCTAAAAGTAAACATGTACTCTCATAGAAACCATTGAATTACTACCTATAGAAGCGTATTATTACAAATATTACGTCGCCAACAAATGGTAGCACACTTTTTATTCAAGCACTCTTATGGCAACAAATGTGTTCAGGCAACGCAATTAAATCCATGAAACCATTCGCGTTGATTAGCGGTCACGCGAAATTGAATTGATGGCCCTGATAATGTACATACGTTAATTAACGCTTTCAAGTGGTGTTTTGTAAACATTATTGTTGCACGTGTGTTTTTTAATTATTTATCTGTTGAGTGTAAATGTTCTTTGAGTAAATAAAACATCATCTAAGGTGTAATTTGTTCAGAACCACTTAAAAGGAGAGAGTACCATGAGTTTACGCAGGCGATAATGTGTATCGTTAACTATCGCTCTGTCCTTGTCACCCGCATCTCGACTGAGCAGCATTTCCGATAGTATTCGATATACTTTACCGCCTGCGTAAGCTCATGGTAGACACACTGGTAAAGGTAGCGGACAGCCACTGTATGCAAGTAGCTAGAAACACTGACAGATTTTAATTTCAGACGTCAGAAATGCCTCTTCGTGCCACGCAAAAACTGACAAACTAAATCCGCACAGATAGATCCCTGAAGGGCAGCCACTCGAAACTATTCAAAATTGCATGAGCTCCGCCCCGAGCGCTCTGTTTTTGCCGGCCCTTTTGTAAAATGAAGTATTCAGTAATTACGCCCTTCATATCATAACTCCGTTACATGCAGAACCCGTTTTGTAAAGTGTCCGTCTGGCGCAGGGTTTTTATACACTGGCGAGGGATCCCTAAAGTAATAATGTGTGAATGGAGGGATAATGGACGTTTAGAGGGTCCTCTATTACAGTAGGCTTATGTCACCTGCTCTCACTTTGACCAAAAACATTATATAGAAAAAAAAATTAAAAAATGATATACTCGTATGTATATCCAAATTGTTAATCGAAATCATATTAGCCGGATATCGTCGGACTAGTTTCTTACGCGAATGCGAAAGCTATTGCATGAATGACGAAAGCGCGTCACTTCGAGTTTTGCGCGAATTGACTGTATTGCAAAGAAAGCTACGAGTATAATGCGCTTTGAAATATTCGCTTTGGGAAAAAAGTCACTCAGAGTTATGACTGAAAAACGAAAGTGTTTTGGCGACATTGCTTGAGTTTATCGATTTACATTGCTATTTTCTGATAGAAAATATTATTTCACAGTCAGTTAGAAAGAGTCACTGACATCGTATAATGCAGTAATTACAACATAACATTAGCTAGCTCTTTAGTACAGCGTCACATAGATGTCTTACCAAATTTTCAAATCATCATCATCATCATCATCAGCCGGGAAACGTCCACTGCTGGACATAGGCCTCCCTCATGGTACGCCACATCGACCGGTCCCGAGCCACCTGCATCCAGCGACTCCCCGCGACTCTAACCAGGTCGTCGGTCCATCTAGTAGGGGGACGGCCTGGTAGACGTTTCCCGGTACGTGGTCGCCACTCGAGAACCTTTACTCCCCACCGGTTATCGGTTCTTCGAGCGATGTGGCCTGCCCATTGCCACTTCAGCTCACTGACTCGTCGAGTTTTCGAATTTTCAAATAATAAACAATTACTGCCTACTAAAACAGACAATTTGCTCATGTAACTTACTAAAAATAACTAGAGGATTCATAATTTTCTCGCTTAAATAACGATACAATTTTAACGTTTACTAAAATGTCATGTCTAATTGAAAACGTTAAATGTCAAATCGTGACCTTTGTCTAGGAACTCGAGGAACATTTTAAAAGTTTACTGAAGATCTTCCCACTCATATATTTCAACGGTTTGGAAATTTTGGTGTATATATATTTTTGGGCGATGTACGTTTTTATTTGGACATCATGAGTGTCGTCCGTGTGACCTGTTTGTCATTGAGATCTGTGTATTCAACCTGTCAAAGGTTCTTCAAAAGATATTTCGAGATTCAATAAAATATGTAACACCAGAGAGATTTAAATATAGTAATAGGTTATAGAGCGGTCATTGGGAAACGTTTCATATAAACATTTTGATCTCAAAAGTCAATGGTATGTCAAATGTCTTGTACGGCCGCGTAAAGTGATGTGACACTAGATTGAGTAACTTATTACCAATTGGTAATAAGTTTAGGATCAAAATGTTTGTTTTGTCCGGTCTATTAATATTAAATTTCTTTGTGTAACACTGAAAGAACACTAAAGAAGACAAATTTTTGAAAATGTTTTGCAATTTTTCTATTTCAATTTTTTTTAAACATATCACATTTTTGTGTTTCAATCAGCTTCGCGTCGTGCCAAAACTAACTACACAATTGTGCTCCCAATACCAAAGTCGATTCGGTTTCCAGTGCGGGTATTCAGTTTGGGTGGAGGTACTAATCTAATCTAATCTAAGGTGGTGCCCCTGCCTCGTCGAACGGTAGTTTCCGAATGCCGAACTTGAATCACATAAAAAACATGCAACTAATTTTATGAGACAAACAGTTTTTGCTACGGAAAATGATTTTAGAAGAAACCTATCTACATTTGTTGGCAGTGTTTAAACTTTAAAGTCTACCAGAGAAAGTAGAAAGTTCTTAAAGAATTGCCTGGCATCATATAGCAAATAAGCAATTCCACTCACCAGAGTATATACTACCCAGAGTATGTATTAACCAGAGTATGTACATAGTACATCGCAAGTGTTACATACCCGCTTCCCCATCCAACACCAGTTATGTCTGGAATAAACATTAATCTTGCATAAATATGAGTGCTCGAAGCCTCG
Organism: Carcina quercana; assembly: GCA_910589575.2. NCBI lineage: Eukaryota > Metazoa > Arthropoda > Insecta > Lepidoptera > Depressariidae > Carcina > Carcina quercana. Next base: position 12,090,628 of record OU342444.1, read on the forward strand.
GGACATTATGAATGGCCCTAAAATTGCTAGGGCATGTGGAAACAGGCCCAGGGCACCTTAATGGGTAATTCGGCTGTTTTAGGGCACAGTTTATTATTTTTCGGCAAACATGTCGTGAAAAATAACAGCTATAAAAGTGAATCTGAATGAGATATGAGACTGGTAACTGGTCTAGCGACGCTTCAGAGCCCAGTGTGTGTGCTTTGTCAGTTTTATAGTAGTGTAGTATACGCGATATAGCATGATGCCTCGTGTGTCTATGGGTTGGTTTGCTAAACGTCATTGTAAGAGTGTCAATGAGTGACAGTGTCACGAGAGCCGTGGGCGAGTTTAGAAGTTTAGTATTACCGAACACGTGACGTGGGCATTGTCGAGCCAGTGAAGTGGTAGACAACGTCGTAGGGATCAACGCCTACAAATAGGAACACCTCAATGTGTGTCTATGGTAAATATGGCGTATTTATTCCAAGGATAACAATATAACCGCCTCCGTGGCTGTGGGAAACCCACATCACTAGTTTAAGTTTTTTTGTATCATGGCAACATTGAGTGTGTGTCAAAGAGGAACTAATATAATAAAAGTGTACTTAAATTCTCGCTCGGCCTTTAATTCAAAATATCCAGCAACAGTTCAAAGAATAGAATTTTAAACATGGTCCTTCGAAGGTAAAAAGGGCCCGCGAGTGATAGTGCAAAGCGGAAAGACGTCGATCGTACGATTTATATGCGATCACAACCTCTCACACAGGAGAGCGGCGCGGAGCACCGAACATACAAGTACGCACAAGTGTTCCAGAATCACACCTGCAGCGATTTAAAATACGCAAGTACCAGTAGTGCTATTCTATAAGGTAAAAGTTGGTTCTCATCGATGTCTCACTTGGTGAGAATGAAATTTGCGATTCCATACGCAAGTGAAAACTATGTCGGTGAAAATTTTTGTGAAAACTCAAATGAGTGAAAACTTTGACATTTTTACAGGCGTTGACGTTTGAAATGCGATTCCATACCGTGTTTTACGATATTTTGCTACTAATCTCGAAAGTCATCGGTGAAATCTTATGTTAAATTAAATATTCTTGGTGAAAACTTGATGTAATACCGTTTTGATTGGTTTAGTAAGTGTTTTAAACTTGATTGACTGGTTTTAGTCTGATTTAATAGTAAAAATGTCTGTTTAGACAAGGAGACTAATAAAAGCTCTCGAAAAATTGTATATAAGACATATTTAAACGCTAAGCCACATGCAAATCAAAAAATATCCACCTCCGTTGCCTAATGGCTAAATATTGCATTCACGATCTTAAGGTCCCGGGTTTGATTCCCAGTTGGGGACCTATTGGTACTAAGTGTGGTCGGTGGTAGGGCATTTTCTGAGTCCATGTTACCTAAGTCTGCTGCCAAATAGCAGTGTTAATAGCTTTGTTCCGGTATGAAAGGTAGCATAGCCAGCTACTCATTAGGTTGAGGCTTCTAGGTGCGCACACTTACCATCCAACGGCCTTATCGTCACTTACCATCAGGTGAGATGAAGGCCGAGTGTAAACCTATCACACTTCATTCAAAATCTTCATGTAAAGGTTATTTTCACACAGAGAGATTTAAATATAGTAATAGGTTATAGAGCGGGCATTGGAAAACTTTTCATATAAAAACTTTGATCTCGAAAGTCAGTGGTACGTTAAATGTCTTGTATGGCCGCGTGACGTGACGTGAGACTGAGTGAGTCACTTATTACCAATTGGTAATAAGTTTGAGATCATAATTTAGTTTGCTTTGTCTGTTCTATAACTATAATGTTAAGTGTCATAGTTTTCGCATCACAAACGTTTTCATAAAATGAAATTTGCGATGCTATACCGAAATACAAGTCCGAGTGAAGAGTAATGAGATGTCAGAAAGGAAATGAGATGAGTAGTGATGTACCATGACCATACAATCTAAATCTATATCATCGACTTAGGTTTTAGAATCAAAATACAGCATCATAACTAGTAAACAATAATGAAATGTGTATTTTACTGAACAATTTTTATGGTTCCGCGTTGGTTTAACGTTTTTAACTACGAAAATCTATAAAACCTGCAAAAAGATCATATACCAAGGCTCTACAGCGAACTATCTTTGCCCGCATTCATAGACGATATAAAACTGACATAATTGTGTTCTAAGTAATCTGTGGTCATAAATCATAAAAATGAAAAAGAAATTGAATCGAATTCTTGGATACTATACACTAAATACTATATTACTAAATATTTAACTAAATTACTTCTATATTAATTAATAAAAAACATTATTTGACAATGTTAAAATGAAGTAGACATTTTTTATAATATTCGCATAGAATAAGTCGAATGATGTCAGAATTGAAGGAATATCATCAGGGACGATTCAGCTAAAGATTCAGCTAGATTTTAGACTTATTGGAGACGAAGCCAGACTTGTCTAAAGGGTTCTCCAAGATTGGTACAGCAAGGTTCAGAGTATTGTGTTTTTGTGCGTTTGGAAGTTACGATATACTTTTTAAAACGGCTGTATTTTCGCAACTTAAGCCAAGTCCATGCATGAGACTGACTCGCTCACCGAAGGTTCCGTACAGAATATGAAGAATTTGCCACTAATTTAAAAAGCTGGACATGAGCCTCCCTCATAGGTCGTCATGTCACACTTCCTGTGAGTTGATTTGCCTAAATCACAATCCTTAGCAGACGGATTGGTGGTCGCAGTTAGAAGTTGTTATGTTTTTTTTTTCATTCTTGTTTGATTAATTACCATACTTGTGCGGTAAGGTCTTGCTTCTTGACAAATTTGATAGGATTCTAGGTCAACGGGAAGTACCCTATAGGTTTTGATTCCCTTGCATGGCAAAAGAAATAGTCAAAAAATGCTGCTTAAACATCAAAATGTGTTTATTGCGTTGACCTAGTAGTGTAATTTTTTCACAGCTCTAATAGATTGCAGACTCGAGAGAAACGTCCACTGCTGGGCATAGGCCTCCTCCATGGTACGCTACATTGACCGGTACTGAGACACCTGCATCCAATGACATCCACAAATTTAACTAGGTCTTCGGCCCATCTAGTAGAGGGACGGCCCAGCACACGCTTCCCGGTATACTCTCCATCGGTTATTGGAATCAGACTTGAGTATTTTATATTAATTTCAACTTGATGCCTACATGAGTTCCTGGGGAAAAGGGTCTGACAGAGAGTCAGACGGACAACGAGTGATCTTATAAGGGTTATTTATTTCCTTTAAAGGTATTAATAGTGCAGTCCTAACGAAGCTTCCCAGCGAGTGGGTCTGCGCATGAACATGGACAAGACAAAGGTTATGCACAATGAACACGTAGATGCCACACCTGTCATTGTTGAAAGCACGATTTTGGAATATGTGGAGAGCTATGTCTATCTCGGCCAGTCTGTCCAGGTTGGTAGGCAAAACTTCAGTAAAGGAGCAGACCGCGGAATCCAGCTAGGTTGGGCTGCGTTTGGAAAACTCCACCATATCCTCAAGTCCAGTATACCGCAATGCCTTAAGACCAAGGTGTATAACCAATGCGTTCTCCCGGTCATGACTTATGCAGCAGAGACACGGACGCTCACATTGGGGCTTGTTCACCGCTTCAAAGTTGCACAGCGAGCGATGGAGAGGGCTATGCTTGGAATATCCTTGCGCGACAAAGTCAGGAATGATGAAATCCGCCGACGTACAAAGGTGACCGACATAGCTACTCGAATAAGCAAGCTGAAGTAGCAATGGGCAGGCCACATTTGTCGACGAACAGACAAGCGATGGAGCAAAAAGATTCTCGAGCGGAGACCTCGGACCGGGAGACGCGGGGTGGGACGGCCTCCAGCCCGCTGGTCTGTCGACCTCAAGAGGATAGCGGGAAGCGAGTGGATGAGGACGACGGAGGACCGGAAGGAGAGGCGCACGTTGGGAGAGGCCTATCTTCAGCAGTGAAGAGACACGGGCTGATAACTGAACATCCGAAACTGGAACATTAAGAATGAAAATACGCAGAATACATTTTTTCATTTATTTCTCTCTATTTCAGGAGACCATACCTACTAGAAAAATGTTTCCAGCAGGCTGCCGAGATATACATGGAGAAGCGATGAAGGCTGTACCTGAAACTGTACCCAAACAAATATCTGTTTTATTAAGTTGTTATTAGTTGTTGTTCTTTATTGACAAATATATTTTCTTTATTTCTTCATTCAATGACCACTTATAGTAAATCAGTTGATCTCATTCATTATCAGCTGTCCACTGTTGTACTCGAGTGGCTCTCATTGACCACCACGTCAGAGTTATCCCAACCCCTGATTTGACATAATCACCACGATAGGAAGCGGTACATACGTACTAAATAACTGTGATATTTGGTCTTTGATATATACATAACATTTCTAAATTCGTTTAAAAAATCTACATTTCTTGTTACAAGTTCCAATAAACAGTAATTGTTTCTTACGTTAAATAATTCCTTAAAAAGTGAGCATTTCTACTTTCATTATCCACATTAAAGTCGGATAAGAGATCGGCTCAAGGACACATAGCTGATAATGATGAACGCGAATGCAACTAAATAGTTCCTTTCATCAACGTTATGTCCCCACAGCAGGGGCTCAGGCTCAGCTCAGGCTACAGAGAGTGTATGAGCCTTAGTTCACCACGCGGGCCCAGTGTGGATTGGTAGATTTCACACACACCTTTTAATTTCTTCTCAGGAGTGTGCAGGTTTCCTCACGATGTTTTCCTTCACCGAAAAGCCAATGGTAATGATTTTTATCATTCGTACATAAATTCCAATTAACAAATTGGAACTTATCGGTATGAGCCAGGATGGAACCCAGACCTCGATCGTTTAAAAACTGACGCTCTGTCCTAGCGAGCTCCTGACGAGCTACCATGGCTTTTGCTATCGTTCCTTTAGTACCCCAATAGTGTATGTCTCTGTACTGTAGTTCTTGCAGTAGCATTTATAAACTTTTATTACGGAATGTGTAAATAAAACGGGTACTTCTTCCTTTGGCTCGTTTACTATACAATCTGCCATTTCAGGCGCGTAACAAATACAGTGTCGCGAGTTGAGGACCACGTTCTAACGTGCTCTCGGTAGTTTAAAAAAGAATACAGTTAAACACTCGTTTAAATGATGTGTAACAATTGTAACATCTTGTTACAGTGAACCATACTGCCGCTGAGAATAACCAGAGTCCCCTGAAAATAAAGGATAAACTTATTAAATAATACCAACAAAACCGTAACTTAGTATATTAGATTTTAATCTCCTACGTGGCCTAACGTCTATATCTTGGACTCACAATCCAGAGGTCCCGGATTCGATTCCAAGTGTGGTGCCTGACTTGTTTTTTGTCCGCCTGGGTAGCCTGCTATCTAAGTCTAACGCCAAACAGCATTGTTGTGTTCCGGTATGAAAGGTACGAGTAGCAGAGCTAGCGTCACATGAGCAAACTAGCGCCTCATTAGCTTATGTACTGAGTGCGCACGCTTACCACCTTATCGTCTTACCATCATGTGAGATGAAGGCCAAGTGTAAATCCATCATGTACACAGGTAATAAAAATCAACGGATCTTGTTATCAAATATTGATACAAATATTTGAAATACTTATAGTAAGTTTTTCTGTTTGTTGCTTTTTCACGACTTGGCCGATCTTGATGAAATTTAGCACGCGCAATGTAACCTATAGAGTGTAAAGAGACGTTATATAGTTTCTGACGACGTAAATTCTCCACCCCGAGAAAACAAGCGTTTTTAAAAGCTTTGAGCTTTTTGAAAAGTAGCGGCAATGTCCAACTCATGAGTACGAGTAACATCGCAGATTGAGCCATCTCTTACAGTATTCTATGTAAAAAAACATTAAAAACATTGTTATTAAGAATCCGACTTGCACTAAATTTACAATTAAATTTAAAGCTAAAACCTTTTCAAAGCCTTCTCATACAAAATTGTCACCAAAGTTTTCATTTACGGGGGCCATGTCTTATATGAAATACTGTTTGAATATATACACAATATTTACATTTTATTTTATACTACCTACTAAGTAAAAACTATTAGAGGCACTGTTATTTTCAATTTTATACACAAACCACGACTCAAACCTTATAAATATCAAGAAAAACTAGTCATTGATATGTCATTAAGTTCTCACCAAGGTTTTCACCAAGGTTGGAGTAACCGAGTATTTTGACATTAGTTTTCACCGATGACTTTCGAGATGAGCATCAAAATGACGGCAAAACACGTTATGGAATCGTAGTTCAAACGTCAACGCCTGTAAAAATGTCAAAAGTTTTCACCACGCAATACTGACGCAGTAGTTCTCACGCGGTGGTAGTCATGACAACCGTCTCTATTTTTGCTTAACTACGGCGAATTCAAAGAAGGAATTGAACGCTAGTAGAGGCAATCAAGCGTTGTCCAAAATAATATAAGTTGATAATACAATGTTTTTGAACAAATGAAATATATTTATGACCACCGAAATATATGTATATATTTTATGCATAAAACATTATTATTATTATTATTATTATATCGGTTATATAAGTACAAATAATAATAAAGTACCTATATATATAAACAGTACAATCGAAGTTGTAGATGAATATGACAAAGAGATCAACCGAAGAATCCGACTCGGCTGGGCAGCTTTTGGGGAAGCTACGGCATATCTTCCCGTCCAAAATACCTAAGCGTCTAAAGACAAAAGTCTATAATCAGTGCGTGTTGTCAGTGCCGAAACGCGGTCCTTTACTTTATTTTACTTAAGAAATATGTACTGTTAGTATCTTATAACAAGAGAACACAAAAGTTTTTTATTTTTCAAAGAAATGTTATGTATATATCAAAGACCAAATAGCACAGTTATTTAGTACATATTTATCGCTTCCTATCGTGGTGATTATATCAAATCAGGGGTTGGGATAACTCTGACGTGGTGGTCAATGAGAGACACACAAGTACAGTAGTATACAGCTGATAATAAATAATCAACTGATTTACTATCAGTGGTCATTGAATGAAGAAATCAAAAAAATATATTTATTTGTCAATAATAAATAACAACTTAATACAACAGATATTTGTTTGGGTACAGTTTCAGGTACAGCCTTCATCGCTTCTCCATGGCCAGCGTAATCTGCAACATCATAATGTGTCTCTCGGCAGCCTGCTGGAAATATTTTCCGAGAAAATATGGTCCTAGCTCTTCACATATTACACTCAGGAAATTCTTAATCACTGATCAACTGCAGCCCCCGGCGTTCGACTCATCTCAAATTCTTTAGTAGTACCTCAATAGTGCCTGTTTCAACTTGATAGTCTGATGTGAAGAAGAAATTTATGACTTTTGTCGTAGAGAAATGATCATGTACATCCTCAGTATCCTGAAATGTAATGTAATAATAAAGTATATACTGTTTCTAGTTTTAGTTTAAATTAAATATTCTAATAAAATTGAATTGATAAAGTTGGCTATGACATCTCTATGAAAAATGCAGAACTTGAACTTGTTAAGCACACAAAAAACACTATACTCTAGTAACAATCTTGGATAATTCCCTAGCCAAGTCTGGTTTGGTCTCCAACATATCTAAAAGCGTACCATCAGTCTGCGGCAAGGGGCAAGGGCATCCGACTTATTCTATATGAATATATTATTGATGAAACCACTACTTCATTTGAATACTGTTTTATATTTAATTTAATTCAGCATTTAGTAATATCGAAGCGTTTTTGCAATCCAATTCCAATTGACTTTTTGTTTACTTTCTGTTATTATGACTTTTTATATCTTCTATGTATGTGGGCGAAGACAATTTTCGGTGCAGCCGGCCTTGCAATAATTTTGCAGGTTTCATAGTTTTCGTTAGTTTAGAAACGCGAAACCTTGAAATTGATCGAAAAATACATATTCTCATAGTCTTTAATAATTATTTCGTCGTATTTTATTAGTAAAACATTAGTCGATGAGATCGATTTAGATTGCAAGGGCATGGAACCACCACTGTCTCATTTTACTTCCTATTTGACATCTCATCGAGCATCACGCGGACTTGATTGTCGGTACCGCATCGGTAAAATTTTTTTGTGAAAAGTTTTATGAAACGAAAATGACTTTCGTAATGAGAAATGAGAAAAAAATGTTTCTTATGGAATAGCACTACTGAGCATCGTTTGAGTTTGCATACAATTTTGCTAAAAGCATAGCATCTCAAGGTTAAAAAGCGTATTCTGCACGTGGCGGCAAAACATGTCGGCAAATGTCGGCGTAACTTGTCGCTAACCTAGCGGCGAATGTGTCGGCGAACAGTTACGTCAAGTCATCCACAGTAACTGTCGGCGAAGTTGTCGGCGAAACTTGACGGCGAACACTTTTACATCAAGTCACTGAACAAGTAATTCTCAGCAATTGTCGGTGAAGTTGACGGCGAAGATCGATGTCGGCGAAAATTCGACTCGTGGCGAATACATGGCAGCATTACCGGTTTATTTGAAGTGGCGAAATTAAATTTCGTGTCGGTGTATAGTGTCTGCATTCAAAAAAAAAAAAAAAACAAGTGTCAGTGTCATCGAAGTTTTTAAAAAAAATCTCAGTGTTAAAGGTTTAAACGTAAAATCGGTCATTAAATAAACTTAAATTGCAAAAGAGAACGACCACTCGACATGGCAGAATTGAAACGATTGATAGCTGCGAGAGGCTACATTAAAGGGAGTTTAACGAGGTCCTTTACTTACGTCACCCAAACTAACTTAGCAAGAGAAGAAAAAGGCGTTCTAGAAGCAAAACTCGAAAGGTTAACTAACACGTTCAATGATTACGACCAAGCAAACATAGACATTCTAAACCTTGATGAAAATGACAAGGAAAACGTAGCTGAATTCGAAGACAAATACTTGGCAGCTGTCGCCCGGCTTAAGGCGGCGATTTCTTCAAAAACGTCAACAACAAGCAATGAAAGGTCAGTTCCTGTTGCACAGGTTAAGTTACCAAATATTAACATCAACACTTTTACAGGGAAATACAGTGAGTATAGGGCGTTCATCAATATTTTCAACTCTATGATACACAACAATCCTACATTAGATAATGTACAACGCTTATATTATCTCAGGAATTTCCTTGTGAATGAGCCGTTCGATTTGATAAAAAACTTACCTGTCTGTTCTGAAAGTTACATTCAGGCGCTGTCAATACTTAATGATAGGTACGATAATGTGTATAAAATTACAAATGAACATATTAATCTAATTTTAGACATACAAGCCATCACAAAGTCCAATGCCCATAACATCAGACAGTTTGTGTCAGCAGTAAAACAACAATTAGCTTCGTTACAGTCCTTAGAACTCAAACACCCTGTTGATCACTGGGACCCAATAATCTTATGTATTCTTACAAGGAAACTTGATGTTTATTGTAATAGGGAGTTTCAGTTGACTAGAGACAATGAACCATCTGTTAAACAGCTACTTGAATTTCTCGAAAAAAGAGCGCTTGCCCTGGAGAATGCAGAGCGACCTACTTACCTAAATCAGGAGAAACCAAGCACACCAAAGACATCTCACATTGCAATAAAAGGAGCCTCTATAAGCTCCAATGAGTCACCAGTGGCAACCACAGCAGCCAGGCCAGCATCTTGCTTACTATGTAAGTCCTCTCATAAATTATTTACTTGCCCAAAATTTCAGCTAATGACGACCGAGGAACGCATTATGTTTGCCGCTGAACAAAATTTATGCAGGATTTGTTTAAATAACCATAAAAGGCCCTGCAGATATCATTTTAAATGTAATGTATGCAAGGATAAGCATCACACATTGCTACATAATAATGATAAAAAAGATCCTGAAACAATCATGTCTGGTGCATCTGCCACAAACTCACAAGTGTTGCTTCCTACGGCTATGGTAAAACTTATATCACAAGACGGCACCGAGGTGCATGTCAAGGCCCTCCTGGACAGCGGATCACAGGCATCGTTCGTGACCAAAGAGCTAGTGCAACTACTCAAATTGAATCCAGAACAAGTGAGTACACCGGTGGTGGGCATAGGTAATGTTGTTAACAATTTAAAACAATGTGTGCAGCTACATTTACATTCTCTCACATGTAACTACAACATCCCAGTTACTTGCTATATTTTAGATAAAATAACATCCGAATTGCCACAAAAACAAATTAATTTAAAAGATTTTGTGTTGCCCGCCAATACCATCTTGGCTGACAAAAATTTTAACATACCGAGTAAAATACACATATTATTATTAGCTGATGTTCTATTTCAAGTTCTGCTGCCAACAGACATTAAGCAAAGTTCTAGACATAGCGATTCCATCACTCCTACGATACAAACACTTAACACTCGGTTCGGTCATGTTGTAGCTGGTAACCTTCCTTCACAACAAAAACAAACAAAGGTGTCATTATTTTGTCAGGAATGCAATACTGACATAAATAATACCTTGTCACATTTCTGGCAAACTGAAAATGTACCTCACACATTTACAGAATATACATCTGAACAGCAGTACTGTGAACAATATTTTCAAGACACAGTCAAATACATAGACAATAAATTCACAGTTTCTATTCCGTTAAAGGTACCGATCTATGACATTAACAATAAACTAGGTGATTCCTTTGGACAATCTCATAGTTGATTTTTAAATCTTGAAAAACGCTTTCCAGAAAGATACATTGTTGTTTGAAGAATACAAAAAATTCATTCATGAATACATTGCTTTAGGGCATGCAAGCTATTATGATATCAGCAACTATGATCTATCACGGGACCCAGTATACTTCCTCCCTCATCACCCTGTGATAAGAGAAGGTGCTACTAGCACACGCCTGCGAGTAGTCTTTGATGGGTCGATGAAGAGCACAAATAAAATTTCTTTAAATGATCTGATGTTGAATGGTCCAATAGTACAGCCAGAATTGTTTGACACACTACTGTCATTCAGATTACATAAATATTTTTTCGTTTGTGATATCCGACGCATGTTCAGAAATGTTTTTATTGATAAAAACCAACGATCATTACAGAACATTCTTTGGAGAAATTCTCCAACTGAATCAATACAATGTGTTCAACTCAATACAATTACATATGGTCTAAAAAACTCTTCCTTTTTGGCCACAAGATGTCTAAAAGAGCTAGCAATCAAATATCAAAAGGAATTTCCTCTAGCTTCTTCAATTGTTCAAAACTACACATACGTAGATGATATCTTACACACAGATGATGACATACGAGTAAACATGATTAAACTTAGCAAACAAGAACTCATCACATTATCGGATAAGGGTGGGTTCACACTGCACAAGTGGTCATCAAATGACAAAACAATCCTACATGATATTCCACAATCACAACAGCATTTTGATGAAATTGATTTACAAAAAAATAATTTTTGTATTAAAACATTAGGAATCAATTTTAATATTCAAACCGACTCATTTACCCTGTCAAGTCCAAGAGCAGACAATAAGAAACCAGAGACCAAACGTGAAATTTTAAGTTTTATCAGTAAGTTCTATGATCCTCTAGGTCTAGCTGGACCAATAATAGTAGGTGCTAAAGTAGTAATGCAGAAACTGTGGCAAGATAAAATAGGATGGGATTCCCTTCCCAACACAACCCTCCAAGCAACTTGGCAAGAATTTTATGATAGCTTATCTATCATGAAACCTATATCTATTTCGCGACAAGCCAATACTCAAAACGTAAAACTCGTACAAATAATAGGCTTTTCAGATGCATCAACCACTGCCTATGGTGCATGTGTATACCTGAGGAGCGTCGATCAAGAAGGTAATGTGAAATTGTCCTTACTCTGTTCAAAATCTCGCATCAATCCCCTCCATCAGAACCTTACAGTGCCAAGACTAGAACTTAACGCAGCCTTGCTTTTGGCAAAACTGATAACTAGAGTTCATAACGTGCTCTTGAAAAAATCTAAAATTGATGATGTAATCTTGTATTCTGATTCACAAATTGTGTTAGCCTGGTTCAAAACAAATGTTATAACCCTTAATGCATATGTAGCAAACAGAGTGAAGACAATTTCAAAACTTACAAGTCAGTACACCTGGTCATACATAAGCTCTGGTGAAAACCCTGCCGATTGCCTCAGCAGAGGAGTGCTTCCACACGAGTTAGAAAAACAACAGCTATGGTGGTGCGGACCAGAAATCTTACAAGATGGCAAGTATGAACCACAAAATAATACAACATTACCTAAGGAACTCCCTGAGGTAAAGGTCTGCTCTGCATTTCCAAGGGCAATGCATTGCTCCACTATTGATGAAACTGAAATCTGTCTTGATTTTTTGGATAAATTCTCTAATATAAACAAGATGCAAAGGGTACTGGCATATGTATTACGTTTTGTTCACAACTCACGGGTAACTTCAGCAAAAAACAAACTAAATTATATTACAACCTTAGAACTAAACAATTCTTTATCAATGATTGTAAAATTCGAACAGAGCAAACATTTCAAAGATGAAATAACTGCGTTGAAATGTAATAGAGAAGTAAGCGGGAGTATAAAACCACTACACCCATTTATTGATGACAAAGGTGTCCTCAGAGTGGGCGGTCGATTAGAAAATGCAGACATTTCATATTCGCAAAAACATCCTGTCATCCTGCCTAAAGGTTCTCGGGTTACAGAACTAATAATTAAGAGCGAGCATGTAAAGAACCTTCATGCAGGACCGAGACTTACTTTGTCATCATTAAACCAAAGATTTTGGATTGTGAATGGGATTAGAGAGGTAAAGAAAATTACACATAAATGTATCGTGTGTTTTAAACTAAAAGCTGATGCAGCCACTCAGTTAATGGGCAACTTGCCACGGGACAGAGTAACCGCAGGCCGCGCATTTCAAAAGGTAGGCATAGATTATGCAGGTCCGTTTTCCATTAAACAATCAAGTTTGAGGCGATCAGTTATCTCAAAGGGGTATGTCTGTCTCTTTGTCTGCTTTGCCACTAAGGCAATACACTTAGAATTGGCTTCCGATCTGAAAACAGAAACATTCCTAGCCTGTTTCAAACGCTTTATATCACGCAGAGGTCTTCCTACAGATGTTTATAGTGACAATGCGTCAACTTTCAAGTGTGCAAGAACCCAATTAACTGAGTTGTACAAAATGCAAAGTTCTAAAGATCACCAAAATCAGGTACAAAATTTTGCTGGTCAAAATGGTATCAATTTCCACTTTATACCATGCTACTCACCAGTTTTGGGGGGTTTATGGGAAGCAGGCGTAAAGAGTATGAAGTTTCATTTGAAACGCACTGTACAAAAATCTATCCTCACATACGAGTATGAACAATTAAATTCAGTGTTATGTCAGATTGAAGCTGTACTGAATAGCAGACCACTCACCCCAATGTCAAATGATCCAAATGATTTTTCATGCTTGACACCGGGACATTTTTTAATTGGCTCTGCCTTAAATTCATACCCAGAACAGCAAATTGTAACTGTTACCAATAGATTAAACCTTTGGAAAATGTGTACTCATATGCAACAAAGTTTTTGGAAAAGCTGGTACAAACATTATCTAAACACATTACAATCAAGACCCAAGTGGCAAAATGTACAACCCAATCTAAAAATTGGCTCTCTGGTGATATTGAGAGAAGATGAATGTCCACCAATGTACTGGCCCATGGCCAGAGTGACACAATTGTTTCCAGGGTCAGATAATAAAGTTAGAGTAGTAGAAGTTAAAAATGCATTGGGCAAAACTCATAGACGTTCTGTTACAAAGATCAAGGTTGTACCAATTGATTCATAATTTAAGTTGATTTAACATAGTTTTATCTTTTTTTGCATTGTAAATAACTGTTTTTGATACTCATGTAACATCTTATGGTGGCCGCAATATGTGGGAAACCCACATCACTAGTTTAAGTTTTTTTGTATCATGGCAACATTGAGTGTGTGTCAAAGAGGAACTAATATAATAAAAGTGTACTTAAATTCTCGCTCGGCCTTTAATTCAAAATATCCAGCAACAGTTCAAAGAATAGAAGTTTAAACATGGCCTTATGGCTACACGCTTATACTTACAATCCGGAGGTTCTGGGTTCGATTCCCAGTGGGGCTACCTGTCAGTACTCAGTTTGGTGCGTGGGCATTTTCATTGTCCACCTATCCAGCAACCACCATGTTACCAAATCTACCGCCAAACAGAGAGCATTATTATTTTGAGACTTCCAGATAAACACGCTTTGCATCCAAAACTCTGATCTTCACTGTACCATCTAGTAAAATGAAGGTCTAATGCAAACCTATTCATCATCATAAGCCGGGAAACGTCCACTGCTGGACATAGGCCTCCCTCATGGTACGCCACATCGACCGGTCCCGAGCCACCTGCATCCAGCGACTCCCCGCGACTCTAACCAGGTCGTCGGTCCATCTAGTAGGGGGACGGCCTGGTAGACGTTTACCGGTACGTGGTCGCCACTCGAGAACCTTTACTCCCCACCGGTTATCGGTTCTTCGAGCGATGTGGCCTGCCCATTGCCACTTCAGCTCACTGACTCGTCGAGCTATGTCGGTGACCTTCGTTCGTCTACGGATTTCCTCATTCCGGACCTTATCACAATCGCTTCCAGTGCTTCCAATGCAAGCAAACCTATTATGAGTAAATAAAAAATCTAGCCGACAAAGGTCTTTTGTTTTCAATTCCACGTATATCTGTTCAGCGGATCTATGCAGCTAATTATAATTTATTCAAACCACACATACAGAGACCTCCATCAACATTTTCAATTCACACCGTTCTTAATAAAGCACATACAGTGTAACTCCCATCAGAGCACAGTCCAGAACAAAGGTGTGCCCGCGCCATGATTGCTACGCCTGCGGGCTGCGCGCGGAGCTGTGTTCAGATCCGTATTAGCATGCAAATGAAGCCAGGTAACGAGCGGGTACAACGTTATTAAATTCTCATTTCGCTTCGACACGACGACTGAACGGGCCGTAGTGATTGCCACTAATACAGTGCGCCGTGGCCCACAGAGGCACGGGAATGGAAGCCCGAGACATAATCTGCATGGACTTAGCCCACGCGGTCAGTCCGACGGGGTACAAAGTAGTACTTTTCACTCTCAAGAACAATTACATTTTCATGACTATGTATTTATTGACTTGTTACTTGGGGTCGCCCCTACACGTGCGTAGGCTTTTAGTTTATTATATCTAATTTTTTGTTGTTGATTCCACCTTCGCCGTTCAAGTACCGGTCAAACAGAAGAACGGCAGACCTTCACCCGTACACTGTATATATTCCTACAGCTCGCACCAAGCGTTTCGCTTCCACATTTATCGTGCGTACAGCAAAAATATGGAATGCACTACCGGTTTCCGTGTTCCCCGAAAGCTACAACTTGGGAATCTTCAAAAGAAGAGTAAATAGTCACCTTCTAGACCAACACGTAACATCGTCGACCTCATCGTCACTTACCATCAGGTGAGATTGAGGTCAAGTGTTGGTCTATCTTCAATAAAAAAAAATATTTGTTTGAAAACCAATTTAAATATACTTCATCGAAGAGTAAGTTCACTTTCAGGTGATTTCTTTTACCGTAATCTATTCAAATAGGATAGCCTGTTTTGTTCAGTAATTATGTAAAAAAATAGGTCATATGATCGTAGTGTCTCGAATTGAGTATCATTAAAATACAACTTCATAGTAAATAACAAAATTTTTACACACTATTGTTGATTGTGGTTTAAAACGTCATATAGGGACCATAAGCGTCGGTGGCGCAGTGGATAAGGCGCAGACTCTCAATCTGAGGGTTCCGGGTTCGAATCCAGCCGTGTACCTATGAGTTGTTTTTCAATTCAAGTACATTATCCGATTGCTTAACGGTGAAGGAAAACATCGTGAGGAAACCTGCATGTCTTGAACAGGCATGTGAAGTCCGCCAATCCGCACTGGTCCCGCGTAGTGGACTATGGCCCATACACTCTCTGTAAGAGAGTAGGTCTGAGCCCCTCCAGTGGGGACATATAGGCTGTTGTTGATGATAGGGACCATTAGCTGCGTAACGACTATTGTAATTTGACAACACAGTTTTGCGTCACTGTAATCTGTACCTCTAGTGTGAGTCGTTACGTCAGGTGTGTAACAAATTGTGCAGCGCCTCTGGCGTAACGTTGACAAAACTGTGATTCTTCGCCGTGTGACCGCCGAGCTCCTGTTTTAACGTAATTACTCTCAAAGTTATCTATTTTAAAAGATTATGGCTAAATAAATTTGGTATGGAAGAATTCTGAACGGAATTCCGTTAATGACTTGTTGCTCATCCGGTTACTTGTATCTCTATTGCCTAACAACGCTTTGTTTAGCTTACATACCATGACTTTGTAACATAGGGTGAATTTCCCTACACAGAGGTCGGCAAAGGTGATATAAAATGGAGATTGCCGTCACGCCCCCGACCATAACGTATCTGTTGATGGTCATAGGGAAAATTGGAAAAGCAGTTCATAGCCCGTAACAGGAAACAGAGTTCGTAAGCGTGGTATCTTAGAGATACTAGAAAAGACAAGTAAAACTAGACAAGAGCATAGATTAATTAATTAATTTTTCGGTATTTATTTCTTGAATTGCTTTCTGAGTGTCTAGACTTACATCATCATCAGCCGGGAAACGTCCACTGCTGGACATAGGCCTCCCCCATGGTACGCCACATCGACCGATCCCGAGCCACCTGCATCCAGTGACTCCCTGCGACTCTAACCAGGTCGTCGGTCCATCTAGTGGGGGGACGGCCTGGTAGACGTTTCCCGGTACGTGGTCGCCACTCGAGAACCTTTACTCCCCACCGGTTATCGGTTCTTCGAGCGATGTGGCCTGCCCATTGCCACTTCAGCTCACTGACTTGTCGACTAGTCTAGTAGTCTAGACTTTACATCAGACGATATATATCCACTGATGTTGAATAAGGCAAATAAGAGGAAGCACATATCGCATATGCTGATGTGTCCCGCGTGCCCGCATTCCTGTTCGGACCGCGACCTGATGGCCGCTACGGCCAGGGCCGTCGGCACCGCTGCCTACTGGGCATCATGTGTTTAATGAACCTCGACACGAAGAAAAAGAAGAATAGGAAACAAAATCTCGCTGCAATAACAAATGCACCAGCCAAGCGTGACGAATACGGCTTATTCTTTCATGTCGATAACCACATCCCAAAGTCTAATGGCAACACGCTTGGATTAAAGATTCAGTAACCTAAGTCTGCAGGTAGCTGAGTCAGCGACCCATTAACTTGAGGATTCTAGGTGCGCACGATTACCAGCAACGACTTTATCGTTACTTACCATAAAGTGAGACGAGGGCCAAATGACAACACGTCATAAATTTTAAAAATTAATCCTATGTAAAATAATATTTGCTATAAGAAAGAAAAATAAATTTATTGCTTTGTTACAAGAAAAAGAAGTAACAGAGATTTATAAACTAAATATATATAAAGCAAAAGGCCTATCTCAGCTCATGCTGCAACCACAGCATCTATAGATTTTGATCATACAGTAGTTGCTTAAGAAACAAGAGATATCTGAGCTGGTACCCGAAATCCGAATTTCGGATTCATACCTTCCGAAAGCAATAAGTGTAAGTGTAAGCAATACAAAACAAAAACGAAACTACTCTTGTGGTACTCTGACCATTTTCACTGGCATTCCTTCAAACAATCCATACATATGTATGTACATGTCCAGACCAGCGTAGAGTTTTTCTTCTGAGCCGTGGACACACAAGTGGAAAGTACTCGTAGGAGTGTTACAAAGAAACTGAAACAAAACAAAGATTAAAACATTATTTCTAAACACTGCATGCAGCTCTGAAGTTTTCACAGGCTGCGTCTTCAGCTTAATCTTGGTGATACCTGTGCAACCGTGTTGAGGCGAACCGAGCAAATTCCTTTGGAGACCGAGTGGAAAACACGAGAGGAAATCATGACTACAACCGCTAATTTCCCAAACGGTTTTATTTGATTACTCCATCATGAAAATTCACTGCCAACTTGGTTATTCATCAGCCGGGAATAGTCCACTGCTAAGTATAGAATAAACCTAGGCCTACGCCATAGGGCTCATCAAGTTTCATTTGGATTGGCGACGCAGCTGAGGGGCAAAGAAGGCTTACTTTCGCATTTAATGCATGATCGTGATTCTTAGTGAAAACAATTTGAAAGATCATTTAATTTTAAGGCATATTTCGATAGCATAGATTAGAGCTATTGTATGTAAATCGATGTCATATTTTGAGACGAAATCTTAATTTTTGTTGTTTATTAAAAACCCTATAGAAAGGAGAAGTTACATTTTGTTTTGAAAGCGACATCTGTTTCCATCGTTGACAAACCATTATTGACATACGAGCAGATATTTACCCATTAATCTTCACGTATATTTTCACTTATTTCCTGAATTGGATCGTCTCTGGGAAATTCTTTTAATTGCACCTCGTCTCCGGGGGAGGAGGGGTAGAGGGGAGGTGGGTTTAGGAGGGGGATGATGGAACCATTTAAAGTTTTTCGATTTACCGCTTCTGGACACGCGGGTGTCTTGGGATTAGGTATCTCGTGTGGAGCCTGGATTCTATCTAAGTTAATTAAGATTTCGGTTAGGAATGTGTGATTTAGTGTCATTTATAACCGGTGTTTCGTTGTCATTTTCTGTTTCATTAGCTTACATTTCATAAAACAGAGTCTTTAGTTTAGTTTTGAAATAATCAGTGACGTCTAAAAAATATAGTCAAGTATATAAGCCTATACCATAAATAGTGTGATAAAGTAACTTACACAGCTCAACTGATTAGTAGTCGGCAATTGCTGTGGTTAGATTTGCTGAAGAACTGTCGATCACTGGAACATAGGATGCCTCGTGTGGAGATCCAGGTAAACTATTGCGTGTCGTATGGATTAGGACACCAGGATCTGTATTTGCTTGTGTGACATTGTATCGTATCTACTACAAGCATGTTGATAAAATAATTAGAGGGAGAGGGCCGCACACTAATTTCTTTTTACGTAGCTTCATGGGTACATTTATGTCAACGCTTCTGAACGTCTCATAGATGTTTTCTTTAGTCACCATTCATGATATATGCAAATCACGCAGAAATACATGCTTATTCCTTAAAAACCCGACTCAATACATATTCATTCAATACTTCACGAAAATTTAGCAGATTATTGCTGGCGTAAATTTCCATAGCACTGCCATTGACTTGCATAATGTATGGGCCATTGATAAGTGAAAAATAACTTTCGAAATAAATAAAATATTAAGTAATGATCAGATGATATTTTTGACTAGAGTTGAAAGTTTTTTATTGGTTTAATTGATAGTCGGTTTTTCCCGGAGCAAAGAAACTATGAGATTTTTATAGACGAAAATCTTTAAATGAAAACGTTTACTGCTATTCAATTTGACATAGTCATTAAACGTTTCAGTATGGCACTCAACGACTGCGCTGATTAGTGCATACGTTAGAATTGTGGTTGGAATGCTCTCCCTGGCGCACGTCAATTTCCAAGCACTTTTATGTCACTCTGACATCTGGCAGTTAACTAACAACATGGAAATATAGATCGTGGGTCGGATATTGCTACCAAAGATAAGTGGAGTGTAAATTGACACTGCTCTTTCATCGAATAATACGCCCTTTGTTAAAATAAACAACTTTAGTACAGGATAGACATCTAACGTTTTGCCTTTCTTTTATCGGTGTGCAGTTAGTTAATTACAGTTCAGACTTTTTACAAACTTTAAATAATGGGCAAATGGCGACAGAATGCGATATACACAAAAGTCATAATGAAAGTGTATATGCTTGAGAGCTTGCTACAAGTTGTCTACTCGTACAAGCATGACGACATAACTTCATTTGTCTACGATTGGTATATGTCAATTTCAGGCCGTGTAACTAATTTTAGTGCCATTGCACAACGTATGTAAGTCAATGAATATACAGATAAAGCGATCACGTAACGAAGTGTCATTGTCGAACAGATTGATAGTTCGCTTTGACGAATGAATTGTGTCGCGATGTAGAGGGATGGGGCGCGGGAAGGAGAGCGCGTCGCGGGACAAAGGCAGTGTATGGTGCGTGACAGATGGATGAAGGATGGTATGATCATCCCTCCTGTACAACTCTCTACGATGCACATGATGTGTTTTTACAGCACACTTAAATGTGTTTATTCTCTAACCACATGACCTAATAATGAATATTGTTGTGCATATATTGTTGTAGAGGTGATTTTTAAACAACGACTTATAGACAACAAGACAAGTTTTAGATTTGCGCCGATGGCTTCCATTCTCATTTGTCTCAGATGTACCCATTATAAAATTTGCAGCGACACGCCTAATTAGAGTTTATTATCGCAAATAAATATACTAAAGTATTTAATAAGAAGCGGATCACAAACATATTTTAAGAGAATGCCATTTTTTAGGACGGCCATATTTGAGTTCATAGACGACTCTTTTGTCTTAAGAGGCAGACCATATATTTCCAGAGAAGGACATATTTGTTTCCAAAGATGGCCATATGTCTGAAAAGATAACAATATTCGTTTCAGTCAGAGGGACATTTTCGTTTCCCAAGACGGCCATATTTGTTTCGAGGGACGGCCATATTTGTTTCCAAAGACAAAGATTTTTGATACCAGAGTCGGCCATATTTGTTTTAAGAGACAAAAATATACACAAACAGAAACAGGGAAAATATCAATTTAATCTCGATACTGTTTTGTGCACATCGAGGTATCTCACATCTCCATTTGTGAATGTGTCTGCGCGGGACGAGACAAAGGAACGTCTGCATGTAAACGACGGGTGACGGATGATAATGTGTCAGCGGGGCTCGCTGATAACTGAGGAGTCATTAATTAATATCAGGACATGGCTGACGTCACTATTGCTCGCAGCGAGCGTTGCGCTTCAAACACAGATAACAAATATACAATAATTGGGCACTTGATTGGGGGTAGGAGGTGGTGGTTAAAATTAATCCATCCTCTTTTTTTGGCCTCTCCTTTTCCCAGTACATGGGGTCGGCTTTTCCAATCATGCGACGCCACGTGGTTCGTTGCAGTGCGTCCTATTCCCTCAGACCCAGTTCCTTTTATTCATTCTTTACCCAGCAGTCTGAGGTCTTCCTATCCCCTCATTATAGTAGCCATAGAAATGCACTTCCTCGGGACATTATTCTCGGTTCTACGCATTACGTGACCGTACCATCTCAGCTTGATTTGACTTCAACTTTGAAGCTCCCCCCGATGTACTCATTGCAAACCTTTTCTTCGAGTGTGCCACTTATTCCACCCTGCCGGTGTCCTATGAGTTACATCCGCTTCCACTGGTCCATCATCTGAGAGCAGTGACCCTAAGTATTTGAAGGATTTCGCTCTTGGTAGTGCAGTATTGTCGTGATTGATGTCGGTGCTAGCGCTACCATTTGGGTTAAATTTGCAGAACATATATTCATTCTTATTTCTGCGTATGCGTAGACCATTCAGTTCTAATGACTTTCTCCAACACTCTAAGTCTTCTTTGTTCTCCTGAGGGTTATCAGAAATAAGGACTACAGCATCAACATTCCATTTTGTGGGGCGTTGGATTTTTGCTGTGAGATACATTTGCTGTAACATACCGATGTTAAATAATTTTCAATAATTATTCAATTCAAAAATTGCGATCAATATTCCTCGAATAGTAATTTGTAACTAGAGTTAGTTTTTTCGACCTTATTAGATTTAGTTTTTTCATCGTATTTCGTCCGTTTTCTTCTAGCGTATATGACACATAATAACATTATTTTACGTCTCAAAATATCGACACAAGCTTCATTATGTGACGTCACAAAAGTCACCCAATTTATATGAAGCGTTTAGCACTGCGTGACTAGAATTACTTGTCGGCGGGTTGTAATACAAAAGTATTCGCCGTAAAGAAATAATATTGATCATGAGTTATGTATTTTTTTAATTGATGATTTGATCAAAATATTTTTTCAGTTAAATACCGAATTATTTTATTATCAAGGATACCATCAATTACAGTCCATCCTAATACGATAATTTTTTACAATATCTGTAATTATATTGTAAGCCCTAAAGGCAAGCTATATTGGTACTATACATAGCACTGTAATATCTATTCTAACCCAGAACTAGCAAAATAAATGATTTTGATTTGATTTGAAATATAAAATTGATAAGTCATTTGTTTTTGATTCTCTTTCCTTCACGTCATCAACGACAGAAATCTTGTGACCAGATTTTTTGTATAAGAATAAGGAGCTCCATGTTCAATTTAGGTCAAAATTATCCAATGTCTTTTTCTGGTCTTTCAACTATCCCTATAGCAAAACAAGTCATACTGATTGTCAGCGAATAAACAGCACTTACAACTTCATATGTAGCCTGTAGGTATAGGGTATATTCGATGGGTTTTAATTGGGAGATTATCAAAACACCCCTACCACATAGAAACAAAAATAACAACTCTAACTCTGGATTCAAAACTACTCGAGCCGGTAAACTGCGAGAATCGAATTACCCCGATGTCTCGGCTCGAACTCACACGTTTCTCGCTCTTTAGTGGTACCACTGTAATTGTATTAGCGAGTTACTGTGACTGTCGTAATGGAACCTTTCGTCGACAATCTTGTTCCAAGGTTTAGAGGGAATGAGATCAGATGGACTTTGACTGAACAAGTTGGGGTAAACCAAATTTTTTTTAACACGCTTTTATTAGCTTCACCTGTATGTTTGTGGGCTTGTGAGTTTGTAATTCTCCTTCGCGCGCCTGCTGCCTTCCTTGTCAACCACCCATGATTAATAATTGGTGCAAATAGGACAGACATAGTTCTGAGTGTTCGACTGGAGGGAGATCCTCGTTATCTGGACGGAAAGCGAAATTGCTCACGATCGTCGATAGCCGGCCAACGAACAAGACCCGTCACCGTCCATAGAAATTATATCGAGTGTCTTCGTTTTTAACACGCGCGCCTGCTGCCTTCTCGGCCCTAGTAGCTGATTTTTATGGCTCACTTTCCGGAATAAAACCGGTCGGTAAAGAAACTACCATCAAATAGTTGATAATCTATAGTAAATAAAAAATTGGAAACAAAACTAAAGAACACGCTTTGATAGCATATTAAACTAAAAAGTGAAAAATAAATATAGTTTAAAAAACTAAAAAACACGCTTTTAAAGAATACCGAACTAAAAAGTTTAAAATAATTTTTAAAATAAAATAATCTTAAAACAATAATGAACGAACAATAAATACTAGTATTATTGTGAAAAAAAACCTTGGGCGCTTTGTGCCACATTTTTCGTATATCGAGCGCCCAACGCTTTTTTCACAATAATACTAGTATTTATTGTTCGTTCATTATTGTTTTAAGCTTATTTTATTTTAAAAATTATTTTAAACTTTTTAGTTCGATATTCTTTAAAAGCGTGTTTTTTAGTTTTTTTAAACTATATTTTTAATATACATTGGGATGATCTTAGCGTTCATATCATTGCATCAGCGACGGTAGAAGCAAGCTCACCTGAAGCCTGAAGTATATTAAGCACCTTACACATGGAGGGAGCCATCCAAGCGGACATTGCCTCAAATAGACATCGTGTACTGCGGGCCTTTGTCATGTTTTGTGACATGCTGTCAAAATAATTTTAACGCCTGAAATGTCGTTTAGTTTGACAGCTAGACATCACAAAGTTCGTTGCGTCGTTCACAGCGTGAGGGTTGGTACACTCGAGTACAAAAATATGTATCCACTTTTGAACCATGTCTAATTCATTCTTGTTTGTTCCTATGTAGTGAGTTGAAAGAAATGTCAATTAAAGGTGATTGTGACATGGTTTAGAAGTGGATACATGTTTTTGTACTCTAGTTTACCATTAATAACGACCGATCGAAATCCATACCCATGTGTCCCCAAAACTGTATTGTTAAGGTAATCATATACAAGAAAATAAAAATAAAAAACATTTTTTATTTTCATACCAATCATAAAGCAATCCGAAACAAAAACGAAACGAAACAAGGTTCGTGGTAGGGCCCCTGATTCCGCCTATTATTAATAAAAAACTCATTCTAAATCTAGAATCTAGATCTGGAATCGGCGAACATGACATAATTAGGCAAAAACTCAATGGCTAGTAGAATATAATTCGTTTTAATATGATTTAAACAGCTGTTAAGTTTTCCGAATAAAATAAAATAAATAATACTTTCTATTACGAGGGCAGCAAAGTCACAGCAAATTCGATGTCTAGAATTAGCACACATTAGACCTGCCACTTCTGGAAAGCAACTTAAGAGTGAGAGAGCGTTCAGCCTCGTTAGATGCATCAGCTCGCAATTTGTGTGTAAATTTACATTTTACAGTGTGCATGGTTATTAACTACGAGAACAGACTTGTTGCTATGTGGAGAATCGGTTTCATACGATCACAGACAGACCTTCTTTCATCACTACGATTGACATGGGGGTTGTTAGTATCGTATTGGGTGATTGGGGTGTTCTCATTATAAAGCCGATACCAATTGCAATAGGGTAAGCAAGGGTTAAAATAAATTAAATAAATGATTACATAGATATCACATGTTAATTTTATAAATTCGAACGTAATTGTCTGTCGGTCCCTATGTCTGTCTGTTTGTTGCCTTTTATGACTTATTGATTAAACCAATCTTGATGAAATTTAGCACATATAACTTATGGGTTGATTAAAGATTGTTGGATTGGTTTTTTTGAAGCAGCAGCCGGGATTGCTTTGACGTCGCGTCATTTTCATCTTTATTGGGACAGTGCGTGGACCAGTAGTGCTATTCTATAAGGTAAAAGTTGGTTCTCATCGATGTCTCACTTGGTGAGAATGAAATTTGCGATTCCATACGCAAGTGAAAACTATGTCGGTGAAAACTTTTGTGAAAACTCAAATGAGTGAAAACTTTGACATTTTTACAGGCGTTGACGTCTGAAATGCGATTCCATACCGTGTTTTACGATATTTTGCTACTAATCTCGAAAGTCATCGGTGAAATCTTATGTTAAATTAAATATTCTTGGTGAAAACTTGATGTAATATCGTTTTGATTGGTTTAGTAAGTGTTTTAAACTTGATTGACTGGTTTTAGTCTGATTTAATAGTAAAAATGTCTGTTTAGCCAAGGAGACTAATAAAAGCTCTCGAAAAATTGTATATAAGACATATTTAAACGCTAAGCCACATGCAAATCAAAAAATATCCACCTCCGTTGCCTAATGGCTAAATATTGCATTCACGATCTTGAGGTCCCGGGTTTGATTCCCAGTTGGGGACCTATTGGTACTAAGTGTGGTCGGTGGTAGGGCATTTTCTGAGTCCATGTTACCTAAGTCCGCTGCCAAATAGCAGTGTTAATAGCTTTGTTCCGGTATGAAAGGTAGCATAGCCAGCTACTCATTAGGTTGAGGCTTTTAGGTGCGCACACTTACCATCCAACGGCCTTATCGTCACTTACCATCAGGTGAGATGAAGGTCGAGTGTAAACCTATCACACTTCATTCAAAATCTTCATGTAAAGGTTATTTTCACACAGAGAGATTTAAATATAGTAATAGGTTATAGAGCGGGCATTGGAAAACTTTTCATATAAAAACTTTGATCTCGAAAGTCAGTGGTACGTTAAATGTCTTGTATGGCCGCGTGACGTGACGTGAGACTGAGTGAGTCACTTATTACCAATTGGTAATAAGTTTGAGATCATAATTTAGTTTTCTTTGTCTGTTCTATAACTATAATGTTAAGTGTCATAGTTTTCGCATCACAAACGTTTTCATAAAATGAAATTTGCGATGCTATACCGAAATACAAGTCCGAGTGAAGAGAAATGAGATGTCAGAAAGGAAATGAGATGAGTAGTGATGTACCATGACCATACAATCTAAATCTATATCATCGACTTAGGTTTTAGAATCAAAATACAGCATCATAACTAGTAAACAATAATGAAATGTGTATTTTATTGAACAATTTTTATGGTTCCGCGTTGGTTTAACGTTTTTAACTACGAAAATCTATAAAACCTGCAAAAATATCATATACCAAGGCTCTACAGCGAACTATCTTTGCCCGCATTCATAGACGATATAAAACTGACATAATTGTGTTCTAAGTAATCTGTGGTCATAAATCATAAAAATGAAAAAGAAATTGAATCGAATTCTTGGATATTATACACTAAATACTATATTACTAAATATTTAACTAAATTACTTCTATATTAATTAATAAAAAACATTATTTGACAATGTTAAAATGAAGTAGACATTTTTTATAATATTCGCATAGAAAAAGTCGAATGATGTCAGAATTGAAGGAATATCATCAGGGACGATTCAGCTAAAGATTCAGCTAGATTTTAGACTTATTGGAGACGAAGCCAGACTTGTCTAAAGGGTTCTCCAAGATTGGTACAGCAAGGTTCAGAGTATTGTGTTTTTGTGCGTTTGGAAGTTACGATATACTTTTTAAAACGTCTGTATTTTCGCAACTTAAGCCAAGTCCATGCATGAGACTGACTCGCTCACCGAAGGTTCCGTACAGAATATGAAGAATTTGCCACTAATTTAAAAAGCTGGACATGAGCCTCCCTCATAGGTCGTCATGTCACACTTCCTGTGAGTTGATTTGCCTAAATCACAATCCTTAGCAGACGGATTGGTGGTCGCAGTTAGAAGTTGTTATTTTTTTTTTTCCTTTCTTGTTTGATTAATTACCATACTTGTGCGGTAAGGTCTTGCTTCTTGACAAATTTGATAGGATTCTAGGTCAACGGGAAGTACCCTATAGGTTTTGATTCCCTTGCATGGTAAAAGAAATAGTCAAAAAATGCTGCTTAAACATCAAAATGTGTTTATTGCGTTGACCTAGTAGTGTAATTTTTTCACAGCTCTAATAGATTGCAGACTCGAGAGAAACGTCCACTGCTGGGCATAGGCCTCCTCCATGGTACGCTACATTGACCGGTACTGAGCCACTTGCATCCAATGACTCCCCACAAATTTAACTAGGTCTTCGGCCTATCTAGTAGAGGGACGGCCCAGTACACGCTTCCCGGTATACTCTCCATCGGTTATTGGAATCAGACTTGAGTATTGTATATTAATTTCAACTTGATGCCTACATGAGTTCCTGGGGAAAAGGGTCTGACAGAGAGTCAGACGGACAACGAGTGATCTTATAAGGGTTATTTATTTCCTTTAAAGGTATTAATAGTGCAGTCCTAACGAAGCTTCCCAGCGAGTGGGTCTGCGCATGAACATGGACAAGACAAAGGTTATGCACAATGAACACGTAGATGCCACACCTGTCATTGTTGAAAGCACGATTTTGGAATATGTGGAGAGCTATGTCTATCTCGGCCAGTCTGTCCAGGTTGGTAGGCAAAACTTCAGTAAAGGAGCAGACCGCGGAATCCAGCTAGGTTGGGCTGCGTTTGGAAAACTCCACCATATCCTCAAGTCCAGTATACCGCAATGCCTTAAGACCAAGGTGTATAACCAATGCGTTCTCCCGGTCATGACTTATGCAGCAGAGACACGGACGCTCACATTGGGGCTTGTTCACCGCTTCAAAGTTGCACAGCGAGCGATGGAGAGGGCTATGCTTGGAATATCCTTGCGCGACAAAGTCAGGAATGATGAAATCCGCCGACGTACAAAGGTGACCGACATAGCTACTCGAATAAGCAAGCTGAAGTAGCAATGGGCAGGCCACATCTGTCGATGAACAGACAAGCGATGGAGCAAAAAGATTCTCGAGTGGAGACCGCGGACCGGGAGACGCGGGGTGGGACGGCCTCCAGCCCGCTGGTCTGACGACCTCAAGAGGATAGCGGGAAGCGAGTGGATGAGGACGACGGAGGACCGGAAGGAGAGGCGCACGTTGGGAGAGGCCTATCTTCAGCAGTGAAGAGACACGGGCTGATAACTGAACATCCGAAACTGGAACATTAAGAATGAAAACACGCAGAATACATTTTTTCATTAATTTCTCTCTATTTCAGGAGACCACACCTACTAGAAAAATGTTTCCAGCAGGCTGCCGAGATATACATGGAGAAGCGATGAAGGCTGTACCTGAACCTGTACCCAAACAAATATCTGTTTTATTAAGTTGTTATTAGTTGTTGTTCTTTATTGACAAATATATTTTCTTTATTTCTTCATTCAATGACCACTTATAGTAAATCAGTTGATCTTATTTATTATCAGCTGTCCACTGTTGTGCTCGAGTGGCTCTCATTGACCACCACGTCAGAGTTATCCCAACCCCTGATTTGACATAATCACCACGATAGGAAGCGGTACATACGTACTAAATAACTGTGATATTTGCTCTTTGATATATACATAACATTTCTAAATTCGTTTAAAAAATCTACATTTCTTGTTACAAGTTACAAGAAACAGTAATTGTTTCTTACGTTAAATAATTCCTTAAAAAGTGAGCATTTCTACTTTCATTATCCACATTAAAGTCAGATAAGAGATCGGCTCAAGGACACATAGCTGATAATGATGAACGCGAATGCAACTACATCGTTCCTTTCATCAACGTTATGTCCCCACAGCAGGGGCTCAGGCTCAGCTCAGGCTACAGAGAGTGTATGAGCCATAGTTCACCACGCGGGCCCAGTGTGGATTGGTAGATTTCACACACACCTTTTAATTTCTTCTCAGGAGTGTGCAGGTTTCCTCACGATGTTTTCCTTCACCGAAAAGCCAATGGTAATGATTTTTATCATTCGTACATAAATTCCAATTAACAAATTGGAACTTATCGGTATGAGCCAGGATGGAACCCAGACCTCGATCGTTTAAAAACTGACGCTCTGTCCTAGCGAGCTCCTGACGAGCTACCATGGCTTTTGCTATCGTTCCTTTAGTACCCCAATAGTGTATGTCTCTGTACTGTAGTTCTTGCAGTAGCATTTATAAACTTTTATTACGGAATGTGTAAATAAAACGGGTACTTCTTCCTTTGGCTCGTTTACTATACAATCTGCCATTTCAGGCGCGTAACAAATACAGTGTCGCGAGTTGAGGACCACGTTCTAACGTGCTCTCGGTAGTTTAAAAAAGAATACAGTTAAACACTCGTTTAAATGATGTGTAACAATTGTAACATCTTGTTACAGTGAACCATACTGCCGCTGAGAATAACCAGAGTCCCCTGAAAATAAAGGATAAACTTATTAAATAAAATACCAACAAAACCGTAACTTAGTATATTAGATTTTAATCTCCACCGTGGCCTAACGTTTATATCTTGGACTCACAATCCAGAGGTCCCGGATTCGATTCCAAGTGTGGTGCCTGACTTGTTTTTTGTCCGCCTGGGTAGCCTGCTATCTAAGTCTTACGCCAAACAGCATTGTTGTGTTCCGGTATGAAAGGTAGCAGAGCTAGCGTCACATGAGCAAACTAGCGCCTCATTAGCTTATGTACTGAGTGCGCACGCTTACCACCTTATCGTCTTACCATCATGTGAGATGAAGGCCAAGTGTAAATCCATCATGTACACAGGTAATAAAAATCAACGGATCTTGTTATCAAATATTGATACAAATATTTTAAATACTTATAGTAAGTTTTTCTGTTTGTTGCTTTTTCACGACTTGGCCGATCTTGATGAAATTTAGCACGCGCAATGTAACGTATAGAGTGTAAAGAGACGTTATATAGTTTCTGACGACGTACATTCTCCACCCCGAGAAAACAAGCGTCTTTAAAAGCTTTGAGCTTTTTGAAAAGTAGCGGCAATGTCCAACTCATGAGTACGAGTAACATCGCAGATTGAGCCATCTCTTACAGTATTATATGTAAAAAAAACATTAAAAACATTGTTATTAAGAATCCGACTTGCACTAAATTTACAATTAAATTTAAAGCTAAAACCTTTTCAAAGCCTTCTCATACAAAATTGTCACCAAAGTTTTCATTTACGGGGGCCATGTCTTATATGAAAAACTGTTTGAATATATACACAATATTTACACTTTATTTTATACTACCTACTATGTAAAAACTATTAGAAGCACTGTTATTTTCAATTTTATACACAAACCACGACTCAAACCTTATAAATATCAAGAAAAACTAGTCATTGATATGTCATTAAGTTCTCACCAAGGTTTTCACCAAGGTTGGAGTAACCGAGTATTTTGACATTAGTTTTCACCGATGACTTTCGAGATGAGCATCAAAATGACGGCAAAACACGTTATGGAATCGTAGTTCAAACGTCAACGCCTGTAAAAATGTCAAAAGTTTTCACCACGCAATACTGACGCAGTAGTTCTCACGCGGTGGTTGTCATGACAACCGTCTCTATTTTTGCTTAACTACGGCGAATTCAAAGAAGGAATTGAACGCTAGTATAATCAAGCGTTGTCCAAAATAATATAAGTTAATAATACAATGTTTTTGAACAAATGAAAGATATTTATGACTACCGAAATATATGTATATATTTTATGCATAAAACATTATTATTATTATATCGGTTATATAAGTACAAATAATAATAAAGTACCTATATATATATAAACAGTACAATCGAAGTTGTAGATGAATATGACAAAGAGATCAACCGAAGAATCCGACTCGGCTGGGCAGCTTTCGGGAAGCTACGGCATATCTTCCCGTCCAAAATACCTAAGCGTCTAAAGACAAAAGTCTATAATCAGTGTGTGTTGTCAGTGCCGAAACGCGGTCCTTTACTTTATTTTACTTAAGAAATATGTACTGTTAGTATCTTATAACAAGAGAACACAAAAGTTTTTTATTTTTCAAAGAAATGTTATGTATTATAAACACAACTATAATTCAGTAAATTGAGAGTTACAGACAATAATAACACCGGCACACATTCATTTTTTTAAGAGCTGTCACTCTCCTGTCACTGTCCGAAGGCAAAGTGCGGGGGCAGCGCGGGGAGTGTTGACGTCGGCCGCGCGCCCCCATGCACAGGAGACACGTAGTCCCCGTACACAAATACTGTATGTGCACGAAGCAACAATAACAATTAGCGCCATCTGTGCCGTAGATAAGAACTACTAGCCGCCTTTGTGTAAAGCTGAGCTGTGGTTTGACTTTTTCTAACAGTCGTCCATCCTGAAATATAATACGTCCCTGTATTATTATCACTATGCCCAACTAGGACTAAATACTTGGTGAATTTATTTAACTCATAGTCTCAGTCAAGAATCAAGCCGGAGCTAGCTCGTTCAACTGGTGGTTTCAGTCAAGAATCAAGCCGGAGCTAGCTCATTCAACTGGTGGTTTTATTCAAGAATCAAGCCGAAGCTGGCTCATTCAACTCATGGTTTTAGTCCAGAATCTAGCCGGAGCTGGCTCATTCCAGTCATAGTTTTAGTCAAGAATCAAGCCGGAGCTGGCTCATTCAACTCATGGTTTTAGTCAAGAATCAAGCCGGAGCTGGCTCATTCAACTCATGGTTTTAGTCAAGAATCTAGCCGGAGCTGGCTCATTCAACTCATAGTTTTAGTCAAGAATCTAGCCGGAGCTGGCTCATTCAACTCATGGTTTTAGTCAAGAAATTAGCCGGAGCTGGCTCATTCAACTCATAGTTTTAGTCAAGAATCTAGCCGGAGCTGGCTCATTCAACTCATAGTTTTAGTCAAGAATCTAGCCGGAGCTGGCTCATTCAACTCATAGTTTTAGTCAAGAATCTAGCCGGAGCTGGCTCATTCAACTCATGGTTTTAGTCAAGAATCAAGCCGGAGCTGGCTCATTCAATAAATCATTATTGCACAAATTAAAGGAAACAGCATTGAATCTTAGCCAATTGTATTTCTGTACTAATAAAACTTTAAGAGAAATTCAATTATTAATTCAATAATTATTCAATTAATAAAACAACAATACAATAAATCAGATATAAATGACATTGTCTCTTGCCAAATTTACTATAGTATATAACAAACAGTAATTCAATTAATGACAAGAAAAAGTGGTCTCATGCTTTACCGACTGAGCAAGACGGGCTTGTATGAGGTTTCAAATCACAATGATCAGATGCAGCGTCAGTTAGATATTGCAATAAACTATTAGTATCTCGACACGCGGCGCCCCGTGCACCAGACATCAACAAAGGGTCATTTAATGTAAAAATTATGACATCTGTTATAACATGGTCAGGCTGCATACAGCTTTTACCTAATGCAAGTTTCTTATAGTAAAAGTCTTGTACATTTTCGTTATTTTCTCGATTAACAGTGACAAAATCATAAAGGTTTGAGGCAATACCACGTCCTTCCGGGAAATTAATCATAAGCTTTTCTTTCCACTGTACCCAGTTAAATTCTATGTCTTGTTGGGCATTAAACCACATGAGAGCATTACCAGACAGCTTTGACGTCATTTGATAGATTAGGAATCGTTCATCCCAACAAAATATTTTCGCTAGTGACTCTAGTCGTTTCAACCATGATGCCGCTGACATGTGATCACTTGACATAATGCCAGTGAAGACGGATATATTATTTGAACCAGTAAACAACATGTTTGTCTGACCTTCACTCGGAGCACAAATAAAGGGTTCTATTGAACTAGGCCCCCGTAAAGGGCCCGTCCCACCCAATGCCAACCCTGACGTTGCGGCTGACACCGATTCTGGTGCGGTGAGTAACTCCGTTCCCGGCGTGACGACTGATGCCGGTTTTTGCACGACCGCGAACTCTTTGGTGACGATTGAAGCTGATTCATGCGAAGCAATTGACGCTTGCCCTGGCGTCAATTCACATAACAGCGTTGTATTGCTAGGCTGGCTGTTAGCAACAGGCACTGACGTCGCCGACGGTGTCACAACACAAGAACTGGATGCACTTGCAACGACTTGTTGCATTAATTTTTCTAAGTTATCAAGCCGCGATTCCAACGCGTTTGTGTTCAGTTTTTGTCTTTTCGACAAGGATTCTCGCGAACTATCGTTTTCTCTTTGTTTCTTACGAAAACGTAATTGGTGGGAACGCGATCGATCATGGCGCGAACGAGATCGAACATGATGGCGCGAACGAGATCTTGAACATCTTTCCATCGTTTTATTGTATAATTGCATCGGGTTATCCACTAACGGGATGGCTTAGCAAGCCCTGTGCCACTTCTGATCTATAAACACAACTATAATTCAGTAAATTGAGAGTTACAGACAATAATAACACCGGCACACATTCATTTTTTTAAGAGCTGTCACTCTCCTGTCACTGTCCGAAGGCAAAGTGCGGGGGCAGCGCGGGGAGTGTTGACGTCGGCCGCGCGCCCCCATGCACAGGAGACACGTAGTCCCCGTACACAAATACTGTATGTGCACGAAGCAACAATAACAATTAGCGCCATCTGTGCCGTAGATAAGAACTACTAGCCGCCTTTGTGTAAAGCTGAGCTGTGGTTTGACTTTTTCTAACAGTATATATCAAAGACCAAATAGCACAGTTATTTAGTACATATTTATCGCTTCCTATCGTGGTGATTATATCAAATCAGGGGTTGGGATAACTCTGACGTGGTGGTCAATGAGAGACACACAAGTACAGTAGTATACAGCTGATAATAAATAATCAACTGATTTACTATCAGTGGTCATTGAATGAAGAAATCAAAAAAATATATTTATTTGTCAATAATAAATAACAACTTAATACAACAGATATTTGTTTGGGTACAGTTTCAGGTACAGCCTTCATCGCTTCTCCATGGTCAGCGTAATCTGCAACATCATAATGTGTCTCTCGGCAGCCTGCTGGAAATATTTTCCGAGAAAATATGGTCCTAGCTCTTCACATATTACACTCAGGAAATTCTTAATCACTGATCAACTGCGGCCCCCGGCGTTCGACTCATCTCAAATTCTTTAGTAGTACCTCAATAGTGCCTGTTTCAACTTGATAGTCTGATGTGAAGAAGAAATTTATGACTTTTGTCGTAGAGAAATGATCATGTACATCCTCAGTATCCTGAAATGTAATGTAATAATAAAGTATATACTGAGTAATGTTCTAGTTTTAGTTTAAATTAAATATTCTAATGAAAAATGCAGAACTTGAACTTGTTAAGCACACAAAAAACACTATACTCTAGTAACAATCTTGGATAATTCCCTAGCCAAGTCTGGTTTGGTCTCCAACATATCTAAAAGCGTACCATCAGTCTGCGGCAAGGGGCAAGGACATCCGACTTATTCTATATGAATATATTATTGATGAAACCACTACTTCATTTGAATACTGTTTTATATTTAATTTAATTCAGCATTTAGTAATATCGAAGCGTTTTTGCAATCCAATTCCAATTGACTTTTTGTTTACTTTCTGTTATTATGACTTTTTATATCTTCTATGTATGTGGGCGAAGACAATTTTCGGTGCAGCCGGCCTTGCAATAATTTTGCAGGTTTCATAGTTTTCGTTAGTTTAGAAACGCGAAACCGTGAAATTGATCGAAAAATGCATATTCTCATAGTCTTTAATAATTATTTCGTCGTATTTTATTAGTAAAACATTAGTCGATGAGATCGATTTAGATTGCAAGGGCATGGAACCACCACTGTCTCATTTTACTTCCTATTTGACATCTCATCGAGCATCACGCGGACTTGATTGTCGGTACCGCATCGGTAAAAATTTTTTGGGAAAAGTTTTATGAAACGAAAATGACTTTCGTAATGAGAAATGAGAAAAAAATGTTTCTTATGGAATAGCACTACAGAGAGTGATGTGCGATTATTTTCATCCCATCCGTGTTAATGTAAAATAATTTTTAAGACTTGCAGATGAAGTCGCGGGCAAAACCGCTGTTGGTTTTAGTTATGGTTTGATAAAATGCAGATCCTAACCCCATAAATATCAACAACAGTGCGTTTTGTAACGGGCCATCGAGCTTGGTTGGTTAATCTCTGTGTCGTTTGGTATTCAGTCCGTAGATTCTTGACGAGAATGAACTGATTATGCATTGGAGGAGTCGATGAGAAAAGATGAACTGGGGTTAATTTTTATTAGAATGAAATATAAACAATAAATAAACAAACTTATATTTGAGAGGAAACGTTTCAAATCATAGTGATATTTAATGTAGTGGGAGTCTCAGGTTCGAGTCCGAGAGCGCACCTTTTCTTGTAAAGGATTAACCTTGTATCTATGATAAAGGCGAATGTGTGATAAAAATATATAATGTTGAACGATCAAACAATTCGATGTCAATAGAACTCATATATAGAGCGTCTAGAATACTTTAAGTCAACGGTAGAATAGCGAGTGTCTAAATTGCCTTTAAATCGATGGTCGAATATAAACCTTGAGGGTACTCGGAAAATCGTATTGTGGGTAGCGTTTGTAGACTTCCGTGAAATTCCATACGAAAATAAACCTTAAACGTATTAAGAAAAGTATTATGATTGAATGCGTTGTGACTAATGAGCTCGGTTACCTGCAGTCGCACCGTGGACGGCCGAGGTAACACGTCATAAATGGTATATGTCAATGTCTGCGTTAAATAAAGATGGGCTTTAAGTGTATTAGGAAAGATGATACTTTTGAATGCGCTCGTGACAAATACGTCAGGGTGGAAACGAGGTTTCAGGCGAGGAAGCGGGGGCGGAAAACTGGGGATATAAACGCAAGCGCGGCCGGCGTACTGAAACTACGCGTCGCTCAGTCCAGCTAGCTAGTCATTTTGAACAAGAAGAAAGTTTCCTTCGTAAATTCTGTTTAACTTTGTAAAATTTTGGGGATGGATGTTTTCATTTATTTTAAATGAATTCATCTATCGTAAACTACGATTTCGGTCTTACTTCATAAAGCTGGACTACGCGTAGCTCAACAAACCCCTCACTACGGCCAAGACACCTTTAGCCGTCAGCTTTGCTGATCACTCTTCTGAGTCTGGTTGAGTGGTAGTGAGGAATTCCTTCCTGTGCACATTGCACGACGTGCACAACCCTTTTATCCTTCCCCCTTCCGTCTGTTACCTTAGGTCTCCCGGTAACAGGCTTCCCGCACCTATTTATACATATTTATTTGTTTATATGGTAGGTAGGGTATTAGGGAAGTAGGGGTCTGTAGGGACTATCCAGGGTATTAGGGAAGTAGGGAGTAGGGTAAAGAATGTACGTACCTTTTAAATTTAAGTCCCATAAGGACAATCAGTGTTATAGTAGGAAATAGGCCAGGGATTAGGGAAAATTACTGGGAATTCATAGTAGGACGTACATTGTTAATTTCAGTCCTGTAGCGATGAAGTTATCAAATTACGTCAGTAATCGAGTTGACCTTTGTTTATCCCAGTAGTAAAGGATAATCGCAGTAAAGATTTTTATTTGAGTGAAAAGGTACATCTTTATAATTCAATCTTGCAAAGATTGGTATTATATCGACTAGTTGTGATATTAAACACTAACTTTTGGTTATCCAAATTCCTAAGGGATAGGATGATCAATTAATTAACAAATTATGTTTGTATAGCAATTTACCGAACTATGGAATATAAAAATAATATTTTAATTTTAAAGTTCTAGAAAGGAATAACTTTGTTATGAACGTTTACATGTGTGGCTTCTTTGAGATACATACATTATTTTTAAAAGTAAACATATCATAAGATAATTGGTCTAGAAAGTGCAGACAAATTTCTGGAAATTCATTCAAAAGTATAGACTTGGCACGAAAGATGCAATTTATTTTAGAAGGTGAAAAGGACCTAGTATTGATTCTTCCTTCCAAATATGAAGGTAGATTTCACGTGTATTGTTTGCAATTTGTACGAAGTAAAAACGCTTTTTGTTCTAGTTGGCTAAAAGACGGCTTATTGGCTAGAACATACTGTATAGTTGGAATGATACTAGTGAAAAGGATAAATTTAAAGTCCTGGAAACCTAACAAACAAATTACTATTGAGGGAATTCCTAGAAATTATGGATTTCATAAAGTTGATTAAAATAAATAACCAAAATGTGTTGTCTCGAATCAGTCATATAGGTTTACATATAAATTCCTAAATTTCAGGATAGGTTTAACAATATTGGTGTTTCTTAAGATTTTCCTTTTTTGATAAAAGATTCCGTAAACATAGGTTTTCTTGTCGTTTCTTTTACCTATGTAAACGGACAGCCCCTAAGTGAAACGACGGTAGAGTCATTCCTTTGCAAACAGAACATTAGATGTATAAAATTATACAAGTTTGTTTATATATGTGTCATTATAAATTATTAATAGTTCTAGTATGGTATAAAATTCCATATGTGGCTATGTCTAATGTAAACTAGTTGGACTGTCGCTAAACGCTAGAACTAGCCTTTTATAACTTAGAAACTAAACATAAGTTTCCCACAGGAAGCTAAAATAAAGCTTTGGAAATATTATAAATATTAATAATGGTTTGGATTCAGTCAACAATTTGTTCTGTTCCTAAATAATTCCTCCACAACATCATCTCAGTAGAAGTATCTGATATTACTTAAATCTCTTGGTATGACAAAATAGTTCATTACCAACAAACTGACAAATTAGTTAGACAAATAAACATAAACTAAAGATGGCTGGAAATTCTCTACGAAATGGAATGAGAATTACAAAATTGAGCGTGGATGGGGCTCTTTTTATCTAAACCACCTTAGATGCCTATTAGAAATGAATACATATATCCCAATATTTATTACATAAGTTTTGAGAAACATAAATATTGAATTTTGTGGAAATTTATCTAATCTACACTAATATTATAAAGAGGAAAGTTTTGATTGTTTGTTTGTTTGTTTGTTTGTTTGTATTGAATAGGCTCCGAAACTACTGGACCGATTGGAAAAATTCTTTTACCATTAGAAGCCGACATTATCCCTGATGGACATAGGCTATATTTATTTTTAGAAAAAATTAGAGATCATTACTAAAACTTCAGTAATGTAAACCAAGATGTAATATTTTTTGCCGTTATGGCGGGTTTGCGCCACGCCACGCACGCGCGCCGAGCGCTGTCAGTCGATCTGTAACTATGACTACGAAAAACAACGGCTGCTGTTGTAAAATGTTTTATTACGAGTCTTAAATATATTATTGTTGAACCAGAGCCTTCAGTCCGTTCTTTTCAATATCCCCGGAAAGAAGAGTAGACAGTGGATACGCCCGCTGCGCGACAGCCTGCAGCGGTCGTCCTCCACGTGCACCTGACGTGCGTCCGACGTGCATCCGAGTAGAAACGTGCGTGTTTCGTGGCCTGCCGTGGAGCGAACATGAGCGAACGAACATTGTGTGCGAGCGCAGAATATTCTTCAGCAAGCACGGTTAGCAGGATTGTTTTAAACTTCAAAATGACGGAGGGGAACATGGAAATTAAACCTACAACGACGGTGGAAGCCGTGTGTGTGAAAGTGCCACCATTTTGGCCCGAAGAGCCAGCGCTTTGGTTCGCGCAGTTGGAAGGACAGTTCGTGCTTGCCAGCATCACCGCAGACAGCAAATACAATTATGTCATATCGAATCTTGAGTTCAAATACGTGTCAGAAAACAAAGATATAGTTAAAAACCCTCCCGGTGCGAACAACTATGACAAGGTTAAAACGGAACTGAACGGAACTGTCTTCATCGCAAGAGCAGCGAGTGCGCCAGCTACTCACGCACGAAGACATCGGGGACCGCAAGCCAGCACAAATTCTTACGGCACCTACAAAGTTTGGCCGGTCCGAGCGTACCCGACGATTTTGTACGTTCTATTTGGTCGAGGCACCTGCCAACGAATGTACAGGTGATTATTGCGTCGCAGCCTAAGAAAGCCTTTAGTCGGTTCTTTTAAATCTCCTGGGAAAGAAGAGTAGACAGTGGATACAGCCTGCAGCGGTCGTCCACCACGTGCTACGCCGTAAAATGTCTTTCATCGCATGTGCTGCGGAAACTATGAATAATCAACAGAACAAGAACATCAAAAAGCTATTTTCTCTGTGTTATAAATAAATAAAAGTATGGTTTTAGATTAATTTCTATGGTTGTGATGTGCTGAGACCTTGCTTTTTCCACATTTCAGGATTCTAGGTCAAACGGGAAATACCTTATAGGTTTTGATTCTCTTGCATTCTCTAAGGAAATTGTCTAAAAGTGCGGCTTAAACAGACATATCTTTTTATTGTGTTGACGTAGAAGTTTGATTTTTTCACAAATCTAAGAGACTGCAGACTTGAGTACTTGATATTAATTTCAACTTGATACCTTTACGCATACATTTACGTATACACTGAGAAAAAGGGTATTGACTGACAGACAGACGGACAACAAAATGATCCTTTAAGGGTACCTTTTTAGGGTTCCTTAGTCCAATAAAGAACCCTTATAGCTTCACTCTATCCCTCTGTTCGTCTGGCTGTCCGCGGCTTAGCTCAGAGACCCTGACTACTAAATAGCTGTAATTTGGTATGGGTATACATGGTATCACGATAGCAAAGTGGTGGTAGAATAAAAAAACTTGGGGATGAAATATTTTTTCACGTCACGTCATTGTGTGGGGTATCGTTGAAATATTACGCTTGAAAGTGAGAATTTTTGTCCGAGTTGAGCGTCCCCCTCCCCTCTATCTGCTAAACTGGTGCTTATAAAAATCTGAAAAATTCATTAACATTAAATCCAAACCACTTATTGTTCCGAGCAACTACGGAGCCCTGCACTGCGCGTGGACTGACGCGCACTCGGCTGCTTTTTAGGGTTCCGTACCTCAAAAGGAAAAAAGGAACCCTTATAGGATCACTATGTTGTCCGTCTGTCTGTCAAGGTCCTTTTTCTCTGGAACGCGTGAAGGTATCAAGTTGAAATTAATATCGAATTAATGCGAATCTGCGGTCCTTTGGACCCGTGAAAAAATGAAGTTTCTAGGCCAACGCAATAAAAAGATATAGCTGTATTTCAGACCATTTCCATACAAAATGCAAAGAAACCAAAACCTATAGGGTACGTCCCGTTGAGCTAGAACTTGAAATTTGACAAGAAGCAAGGTCTTACAGCGCAACCATAGGAATAAATCGGAAAACCAGGATTTTCTAAAATTAAAATTTTTTCTTTGGATTTGGCAATAATTTAAAGTCTCAAAAATAGCGTTTATGCTAATTTGT
Source organism: Carcina quercana (assembly GCA_910589575.2). Classification (NCBI taxonomy): domain Eukaryota; kingdom Metazoa; phylum Arthropoda; class Insecta; order Lepidoptera; family Depressariidae; genus Carcina; species Carcina quercana. The sequence goes on from OU342444.1 coordinate 12,130,902, forward strand.
GCGGTATATAATAAGAGGTTAAGGCGCGGACTCTCTATCTGAGGGTTCCGGGTTCGAATCCAGCCGTGTACCTATGAGCGTTTTTCAATTCAAGTACATTATTCGAATGCTTGACGGTGAAGGAAAACATCATGAGGAAACCTGCATGTCTTGAACAGGCATGTGAAATCCGCCAATCAGCACTGGGCCCGCGTGGTGGACTATGCCCCATACACTATCTGTAGGAGAGTAGGCCTGAGCTCATACAGTGGGGACGTATATAGGTAGATGATGAAATAAATATATGTCTATGCAATTCATCTTAAATAAAGCGTGGTTTAAAGAAAAAACCGCTCGCTTCGCTCGCGCAGTTACAGCGTTTTAGCTACAATGCCAAACCTAACCAATCAAAAATCTCACCTGAATGGATATCTTTTTTTCTCTAGCAAGTAGTTTCGCCAACAACAAACAACCTGTGTGGGGTTTCAGACCAACTCCCTTAACACCAAAAATTCATAGAAACGTCAAAATTAGTTGACCATTTTAAACATTTTAAACACCAACTCAACCCCTCGCGGTCGGTTGTCTGTAAGCCACAAAATACCGCGTGAATTAATTTACGAAATTTTTCATAAAACTAACAACTGAATCACTTTTTTGTCCTTCTGGTGTTATGTCTGTCAAGACCATTTTTCTCAGGGACGTTGGTCGCGTAGGGATATGAAGCTGAAAATACATTTACGCTTATCCAAAAATGTTTAAAAAATAAATGTCTACCCGTGCGAAGCCGGGGCGGGCCGCTAGTTAGTAATAAAGAGGTGTTAACTGTTATCTGTTTGTCAGAACTCATTAAAGTAGTATCTCTTTAGGATAAACATTTTCTCTAAGTAAACCATAGTATTCAGCATAATGTAATTAGTAGGAAGTAGGAATGGTTTGAATCATCAATCATAGGAGGATCATAGGACTTGGGAGACTGTGGACATGACTTGGGTCATTAAGCCACTAGATTATCACGAGCCAAACGTTTTATTTATTTAATATATTGTTTACCTTCTTCAAAGGTGGTAGAGAGTTCAATGGAAGTGGAAGCGTATTTAGGAGATGTATGTATGTGTGTTGGATTTAGTAGATAGAGTGAATGATTATAGTTGAATATTGTGTATGCAAATATAGTATTGGTTAGTTAAATTGTAGGGTATCGCGCGGATCGATCGTGGGTCGTTTCAAGGTGGATCCTGATATAATGACGATTATTAATTGGATGATACCGAGAGTTGCTGGATTTTATTATAACTTAATATCTCCAAATTAGGACGATAGGGAATAAAGGTTAACGTGGTTCAAATTAAGATGAGTAATTCGACGAGACGTGAAGGAGAGCTGAAGGGTAGGTTAGTTGAACGATGGGTAGTCGTAGTCTCAGGTTAGGCTAGGTTAGGTTAGGTTGGGGGGGTTATTACAATATGGATTGCCGTGACCAGGATAATTGTTAGTTTGTTTGTTTGAGTGTCATTAACATCTTAACGTAAATAATTAAAAATATGAAAATAGCAAATAGAGATAACATATGTCTGTGTCGGTATACGAATTTGGTAGGTTTATCCCTATATTATCGTACATAAGAAGTTTCATATTCCCAAGTGATAGTTGTAGCAGTAAGTCAGGGACTTGATGCTAAGTAACGATTCGTAGATATTGGTTTTGAATAAAAATTGGAACAGGAATATGTTTATACAGTTCTACGAGTATGTATGTTCGTGATTAAGTAGTGTCGCTTGATGGTTAGTGGAAGCAACTTAGTTGTTATGATCTTCCTTTTGACTTCAGATTATATATTATGATTAAGAATGGTCTCATGGTTTCTGAAAGTCACAGTTTCAAAGGAAAAAGGGGAACGATCACACTTGATGTAATTATTCGCTTTGGAGTTTGATGTTTTGCGACAGATCTCTGAATTGAGAGAACCTTAAGGATAGTTGGTGAACTAGTTTAGTGATTCACCTGTACCTTGCGTTGAGTCATAACTATCCCAATAACATATATAAAAAATTTTTACGCTTGGTGACGTGACTAGTATATACGTATTAGAGCCAAGTTGCATCTGATTGGTGGTAACATATTAGGGGTTTCCTTATATGTTTACGGAATCATAAAAGGATTAGGTGAATTTCTGACAATGCTGCTAACTTAAGGGAAGGAATATTTTAGGGACAATCAGTTTATTATTGGTGTTAAGGAATAGTATTATTATAGTTATTTTTAAGCAAGTGGTTTTCCTGGAAGGGGAGCCACAATTTGTTGTTCGTGAAAATGGATTTCGATTCTCCTTGATTGATGATTCATACAGTTAGGGATATATATTGTCTATTAACCATAAATTTTACCCTCATTTTAGTTTAAAACATGAAGGCAGGATAGTAGCCTTAAACAATTATAGTCTAAAGCAGGGAAATTAGGGAATAAAAGTTTTAGAGTGTAACATTCTAAGGCAGGAAAACTTGAGAGATATATTAGGGAATAAAAGTTTTAGAGTGTAACAGTCTAAGGCAGGAAAAGCTGTGATGTGAATGAGGGAATAAAAGTTTTAGAGATTACACTTTATCGCAGGAGATATATCGAAAAAAAAGTTCCGAGGGAATAGTAGTTTAAAGCAAGAGGAAAATTCACATTTGAGATCATAACCTAAAGAGTTGAGTATGATCTTCTGATATGAACATCTCTTAACTAGTCTCTATTGTCATTACAAACAGAGAATAGTAAATTAGTTAATGTAGGAAACGGTTCTATGGACGTTTCGTGGTAGGCTGCTTGTATGTTGCGACAGTGGGCAGTTATCAGGTTGATAACGTAGTTCGCCTTCTAAACCACAAATGGCGTCACTTTTCACCTTTTAATAGAATTTAAATTGTAAGAGGCATATGTTAAATCGATCTGTAAGGGAAGTTCATGTTCAGTAATGTGTAAATAGTGTTCAATAGAGAACTTACACAGATAATATCGAACGTATGTCTTATCTCCACACTAATATTATGAAATAACTTTAATGTTTGTCCCGAGCTAGAGGTTCGCGTGGGATGATTTCTGAAGTCGACGCGGACGAAGTCGCGGGGAAAACCCTAAGGTTCATAAAGTTGGGATAAATTCATGATAAATTTGATTGATAGTTGACATGATACTCTCTGTTAGATTGTAGAGGTATACAGTTCTTAAGTCTTTTGGTTGTTCCCAGTTAATTAGATTGCGTAAACAGTAAACAAATTAATAGAGTAGCTGTTGAAAGTAATTTAAAGTCTGCGGATTTGTGACTTTAGTTTTGCGTACGCACTTCGATACAAATAACAAGGTGATAGGTAGATAGTAAAATACCTTTTAGAAAATAGTACATTTAATATTGTTTAGAAACCCGAAGGTGTTTTGAAATAATATAGTTCATGATCAGTACGAATTCTAATGTACATCTTGCTAACTACTTTCATCATCATCAATAATGGGTTTATGAAATTTTGATGTTGTTTGTAATGATTATAGTTTTACACAATATGAGATTACTGATGAACCTTTAATTAAATATTTTTAAAAAATTTGATAATAGAAGGATTGTCACGTTGGCAATTATACGTAGTCGTATCAAAAATTAATTAATAAAATATGTTTGAGGGCCTGTCTGCTGAACGAATAGAGATTGACCGTGAATAGTTGAATGTTAGGGTAACGAAATATGAATATGTTATAGATTAGAATGAGTTATTTATTCTCCTTAGTCTGATAACGGGGTGATAGATTATAATGGTAACTTTGTGGAGAAGTGTAAATGGAAAGTCATTATCATTTTAAAACGATTATCTCACTATTCAATAAGATTATAACATATAACATAATAGTATAATATATAGATGTAATAATGTATAACATTAGTTATTCATTAATAAGTTTATTAATTATTGCAGTTTATAAATTATTACAAATTTAATACAATTCATGTCTATATCCGCTCATGCTAATGTAGTGCGTATTTGTTACAAAGCTAGCGAGTGTGAAGCCAATGGTATGAGAAGGCGCGTAAGTTTGTTAACTTTTGGACATTGAAAGATATGATAGTATGAAGAATGTGTTAGTGGATTTATGAAATTTGACTGTGAGATTAATTCATTTAGGTATAACAGGAGCTTCGTAATGGCTATGTATCATTAGATGTTGGGCGGCGTTTGTCCATGTAATTTATGAGACACATACTATACAACGGTGTCATCAGGATCTCAGCTCGTTGGTGCTAGGTTACATTTATTGTTGTTCGAAAACGACAACAAGAGCGTGTTTTATACAGGATTCTGGCGATATCATACTCTACTGGCAGGGAACAAATACTTGACCTCTACACTCTACATGCTCCAAAATGGAAACAGGGTGAAGAATGTGTTGTGGACTGTTGATGTGTTCTGAGATATGTACTGATAGGAGTTTTTGTCCATGGGTAATATTCTGACCTGGGAGATCCTTTTGGGGAATGCGTAGAATCACTGATGGAGAAAGATTACTGTGTAGATCCCCAAATCGAAGTTCTTCTAACTGCGGAAATTCACAACTTTCGTTTTCACAGGTTGGGGTATTATCTGACATTGGCTACTGTCTTTCTATGTTTCGGGATAGTGATTTTGGCAGCTCATGCATAACTTTATTCTGTGACTACGTTTGGTTGAAATACACACAACAATTCAGATTTATCTGATTCACGATTAGATTAACATGGACAAATGTTTAGATTTTGTATTTAAGCTCGATGTTGATAATTATTAAGTTGGGGTAAATTATTATATCATGTCAAGGGTGAATACGTTGCCATTCTATAATAATTTAAAGGCAGGGATGTAACGGGCCATCGAGCTTGGTTGGTTAATCTCTGTGTCGTTTGGTATTCAGTCCGTAGATTCTTGACGAGAATGAACTGATTATGCATTGGAGGAGTCGATGAGAAAAGATGAACTGGGGTTAATTTTTATTAGAATGAAATATAAACAATAAATAAACAAACTTATATTTGAGAGGAAACGTTTCAAATCATAGTGATATTTAATGTAGTGGGAGTCTCAGGTTCGAGTCCGAGAGCGCACCTTTTCTTGTAAAGGATTAACCTTGTATCTATGATAAAGGCGAATGTGTGATAAAAATATATAATGTTGAACGATCAAACAATTCGATGTCAATAGAACTCATATATAGAGCGTCTAGAATACTTTAAGTCAACGGTAGAATAGCGAGTGTCTAAATTGCCTTTAAATCGATGGTCGAATATAAACCTTGAGGGTACTCGGAAAATCGTATTGTGGGTAGCGTTTGTAGACTTCCGTGAAATTCCATACGAAAATAAACCTTAAACGTATTAAGAAAAGTATTATGATTGAATGCGTTGTGACTAATGAGCTCGGTTACCTGCAGTCGCACCGTGGACGGCCGAGGTAACACGTCATAAATGGTATATGTCAATGTCTGCGTTAAATAAAGATGGGCTTTAAGTGTATTAGGAAAGATGATACTTTTGAATGCGCTCGTGACAAATACGTCAGGGTGGAAACGAGGTTTCAGGCGAGGAAGCGGGGGCGGAAAACTGGGGATATAAACGCAAGCGCGGCCGGCGTACTGAAACTACGCGTCGCTCAGTCCAGCTAGCTAGTCATTTTGAACAAGAAGAAAGTTTCCTTCGTAAATTCTGTTTAACTTTGTAAAATTTTGGGGATGGATGTTTTCATTTATTTTAAATTGTTTCGGCTGGTTTCGCATTGCAGCGCTAGATGTCGCTTGCGGCGACCAGTGTGACGTACGTAGTCAGGGTCGGAAGCTCGCCGACTCAACCTCTCACGGCGGCGGCGGTGTTACATCAAAATCCTATGTGCTAAATTGTGTGAACTTACTTGTGCTCTATTGTGACTTAATTTGTGCTAGAGTGGAGTGAAACTGGAACTATTTATTCCCTTGGAAGAAATCGATTTCTGGACAATAGAACCCGGCGCGGCGGAGCATCGGTGAATGTAAGTGTCATTTGGTGTTTGCTTGCGAGTATCAGTTGAAAACCCTAGACCAGCCTCGAACCACTGAGCATCGAAGGTCTCCACAACATAAATTTTGGTCCAAACGAGTCGGATAGGGATTTCATAAAAATATTGATACTGGTAGGTAGGTAAAAAAGAATCATTATGTCGGCAAAAAATTACGAAACCAAGTTCAAAATTTTGTGTGACTGGTTTAAAAACACAATAGAAATGATAAATGACAAAACGCATAAATCTTCGGTTATAGCATCGCGGTTAAGAAAGTTAGAAGAAAAATATTCGTTATTATGTGAGTCATATGAGGGTGCCTTGATCGCGACCGCAGATAAAAATGAAATTGAAGGTTACGGTGCTGAGTTTGTACAAGCGGAGTTGTTTTATAATGAGTTGGACTCGGTATCGGCGGCGTATCCGTATTTCGGTACCCACATACCTACCGAGAGTGCGCAAACGGCTCGGCTTCCTCGGATTAACTTATCGGCATTTGACGGCGATATATTTTCGTGGACTAGCTTCTTTAGTTTGTTTTCGTCGTTAGTACTAATGAGAAAAGACATTTCTAAAACTGAAAAGTTCCATTACCTATTTTCTCACGTTGAGAAAGAGCCGAAATCATTAATTAAACATCTGCCAATGGTTGATGACTCATTGGACACGGCATTAGAAATACTGAAAGGTCGATATGAAAATACACGGCTGTTGGTAGACTCTCATATCACTCGGTTATTACATTTACCGGTTTTAAATAAAACCGTGGGTCTGAGAAACAAAATTCTCAATCCATTGTTAGAATCAACTCGGGCTTTAAATAATTTAGGTATGCCTACGGAACACTGGAGCTATATTTTATTACATATCGCTTTAACTAAGCTACCAATGGAAATCAAAACGAGATTTGAGCAACGGTACGGCGGCAACAGTAGTGCGTTACCCACCTTTTCACAGTTGACTGATTTCTTACAAAACGAGTGTAGACTTATTGATACGGCGGCGGTCGATCCGGCGACCTATACATACACAGATCGCGACCGTGCTGTGCGGCGCACGGACAGAAACGTTCACGTTGCTGAAAACGTAGAACGCACGTCAAAACAATGTATATATTGCAACTACACGGGCCATACGGTAACGGAGTGTTATAAATTTGAAAATTTAGCTGTGCATGAAAGAAAGGACTGGGTCAAATATAAAGGTTTATGTTTTCGTTGCTTTGGTGAACATAATGCAGCTGATTGTAAGCGGCGTGTACCATGCGATCGTTGCGGGAACTTCGGTCACAACAAGTTGATATGCATTGCGCGCGCGCCGTCTCCTCGTGATGAGAGGCCTCGTACAAAACACGCAAACCATGCGTCAGCACGCGACGGAAACGGTTCATCGGAATGGCAACGGCGGCGGCGCTCGCGTTCTCATGATCGATCGCAGGAGTATGTGCGTCATAACAATGACCGTGATAAGCGCGAGGATCAGTTCAATGATAACATAAAACGTAATTCCCGCGGAATGGGTTACGATTATTCGGATCGGCAAAGAACGTCGACGAGCCCGTTACCTAGGGGAGCTCGCAGACCACCACATAATACCTCGGCATAGCAATCACAGTCCTGTTTTGTCGCTTCGGTTCCTAAGCTAACGGATAATGTTATTTTACCTACGGTTATTATTGAAGTTAAATCGGCGCGGAATGAATTCGTACGGGCGCGGGCCCTTTTGGACTTAGGATCACAGATTTCAATTGTACGGAATGACTTTGTTGCTGACCTCGGATTGAAGCGACATTACTCATCAACACCTTTAGTAGGTGTCGGCGGAATCAAGACTGATAACAGTCAATATTTAGTTTCGGTTGATTTTCGGCCAGAAAATTCGGATGCATCATTATTATCGGTGACGGCGGTTGGTTTAAAAAAGCCTACATCTTATTTATTTCAAAGATTGAACATAACACATGACAAACTTAGATTTTCGGATAACGGTTCTTATAACATGGCGCAAATAGATATTATTTTTGGGTGTGATATTTTAGGACAAATTTTAAATGGAAAAATAATTGATTTAGGTGTGAATGGTCCTTATGCACTGGGTACTATTTTTGATTTTGCAGTTTTCGGTCCGATTCAAAACGAATACGGTGACACTTCGGTTTTAAATAAAGATACGGTTAATTTTACGGGTTTAACTCTTTTGGATGCGGTAGAAAAATTTTGGCGTTCTGAGGAACCACCGATGGTTCAAGTTAGGGATCCGGCGGACGTAGAATGTGAAACTCTGTTTTCTTCATCTACTGTTCGCGGCTCGGACGGTAAATATGTAGTTCGTCTCCCGTTGATTCCCGGTCACAAGCGGCTCGGTGAATCACGAGACGTGGCTTTTAAACGGTTTATGGCTCTCGAGCGTCGGATGCAACGAGACCATGAATTTTGTGACAAATATATAGAATTTATGACGGAATATATAAAACTCGGACATATGGAAGTTTCAGAATTTGACTTAAAGTCAGATGACGAACATTACTTTTTAGTACACCACGGTGTTTTCAAAAAATCTGGAGATGTTGGTAAAATACGGGTCGTGTTTAACGGTAGCATGCCGACTAGCAATGGTGTTTCTTTGAATGATTGTTTGTACTCGGGCGAACGACTACAAAATGATATTACGGATATTATATTGAACTTTAGATGGCCACGTATTGTTTTTACCACAGACGTCAAGATGATGTTTAGACAAACCTGGATTCATCCGGATGATCGCAGATATCAATTAATTTACTGGAGAGCATCTCCGTCGGAACCTCTAAGAGTTTATCAGCTGACTACTAATACATACGGTTTGAAGTCAAGCCCATACGTAGCTATACGTTGTCTACATCAGCTAGCTCACGACGAACGGAATAAACCTCGAGCGGCTCAGCTGTTAATGAAAAACAGTTACGTGGACGATTTGAACGGGGGTGCAGATAGTCTTGAAGAGGCGCGGCAGTTAAAAACGGAGCTCATAAATCTGATGCACACGGCCGGCTATGAGCTGCGTAAATGGTCGTCTAATGTACCGGAGTTACTGAATGACTTACCTTCGGATCACATGGAGACCCCTCGGACCTTTGATGATTCTGATGGGGAAGGATTCATTAAAGTGTTAGGTATACAATGGGAACCTGTAACGGATAGCTTTACTTATCACGTTAACTTACCTTCGGATAAAACGGTTACTCGGCGAAGTATTCTATCCACGGTCGCTCGGTTATATGACCCACTAGGTTGGATAAGTCCAGTTGTTTTTAAAATTAAACTTTTACTACAACAAGTTTTGGGGACTTCTAGCAAGTCAAATAAAGTTGATTGGGATGATCCTGTGTCGGATGACGTTTTTCGACAATGGCAAAATATTATTTCGGATTTACTGAACTTGCGGAAAATATCAATACCACGTTGTTTAAAACCAAGCAGAAACGCTCGGTACTCATTACACGGCTTCTGTGATGGTTCCTCGGTCGGGTATGCGGCGGCGGTTTATATTCGGTCGGAAGAGGCGGATGGAAGTGTGCTCGTGCGGCTACTCATGGCAAAGTCTCGAGTAGCTCCACTGAAGACCAAACGGACGATTCCCAAACTAGAACTAGATGGTGCGGCGCTACTTACCACTCTAATAAATCATGTCGTTTCTTCAATGGAAACAAACATTGTATTTGAAGAGGTAGTGGGTTGGTGCGACAGTACTATAGTGCTCGCATGGCTACGGAGGCCGGTGCATACGTTACAAGTGTTTGAAGGGAATCGTGTATCAAATATAAACTCATCGAAAGTTTCTATTGAGTGGCGACACGTTCCCAGTGAGCTGAACTGTGCGGACGTTGGGTCGCGCGGAGCGACAGCGGCAGATCTCTTGCAGCACGAGCTGTGGTGGGGACCACAGTGGCTGCATCAACCACGGAACATCTGGCCTAGTACGGGACCTGATTTTCCTATGGAAATGTTACCAGGAACAAAAAAGAAAATTGTTAACGTTAACGTTGTTGACTCGGAATCTTATTCGGAATTTGATCTATTGACTCGGTATAGTTCATTTGATAAATTAGTTAATGTCACGGCCCACTTACTGCGGTTCTCTCACAATTGTCGGAATAAAACAACTCGGATTGTCGGTGCTCTAACAGTTTCTGAACGGAGAAATGCAATTTTGCATTTAATCAAACGTGTACAGAATGAATATTTTACTCATGAATTTGCGGCTTTAAATTCGGGAAAACTTATTAAAAACTCTTCACGGCGGTTAAATTTGTTTATTGATAAAGATATTGTTCTTCGGGTTGGTGGACGTATAGGAGCTTCGGAATTACCTTATCACGCTCGACATCCTATACTGCTACCAGGTAGCGGTGCATTTACGGAGCTTTTAGTAACTCATTATCATGAGATTTATTGTCACGTCGGTGCCAATAGCCTTTCGGCTATTCTCTCACGAAACTACTGGATAGTTTCCTCTCGGCGGATCACTAGGCACATTACATTTCGGTGCATTCAATGCTATCGGTCGCGGGCGCGGGCCACGCAACCATTCATGGCGGACTTGCCACCTGATCGGGTCAGGTGTGCGAGACCTTTCCTCGGTGTCGGAACGGACTTCGCAGGACCCTTCCATATCAAAACTAGCAATCTACGTAATGCTAAAATAGACAAATGCTATTTGTGTATATTCGTTTGTCTATCCACAAAAGCCGTCCACTTGGAAGTGGTGACGGATCTATCGGTAGAAGCGTTTGTAGCAGCGTTCACTCGGTTTGTTTCTCGGCGTGGAGTTCCATCTTTGGTGAGATCGGATTGCGGAACTAATTTTAAAGGAACGGATAAATATCTAAAAGATTTATTCACATTTTTGCGGAATAATCGGTCGGACTTAGAGCGGAAGCTAGCTCAAGAAAATATAACGTGGCTATTCAATGCCCCGAGCAGCCCAAATCACGGCGGACTCTTTGAGGCAGCTGTCAAGTCTGCCAAGACGCATTGTAGACGCGTTCTCGGAGATGTGAAGCTCACCTTCGAGGGGCTCACAACATTCTTTACAAAGGTAGAGGCGGTAATGAACTCTCGGCCATTGTGTCCACTGAGTACGGATCCTGCTGATCTCGATGTCTTAACTCCAGGTCATTTTTTAATTGGTCAGCCATTAGTGGCGCTCCCGGAATACTCCTATGCTGAAGTTAAAATCCACCGTCTGACTAGGTACCAACTTATTCAAAAGTTATCGCAGCAATTTTGGGTTAGGTGGAAAAATGAGTATTTGCACACGCTGCAAACACGAACGAAATGGACCAAATTGACCGAGCCCCCTAAAGTCAATGATTTGATATTAATTAAAGAAGATATTTCTCCCCTTCGTTGGAAACGCGGTCGGATTACAAAATTATTGCCCGGTAAAGACGGCATTGTTAGGGTAGTGGAGGTAAGGACCCAAAGTGGAGTCCTTCTTAGGCCAGTATCAAAAATATGTATATTGCCCATGGAGGCTAGGTAACCAAGGTGGTCCTTGGTTAGGCGGCGGGGTGTTTCGGCTGGTTTCGCATTGCAGCGCTAGATGTCGCTTGCGGCGACCAGTGTGACGTACGTAGTCTGGGTCGGAAGCTCGCCGACTCAACCTCTCACGGCGGCGGCGGTGTTACATCAAAATCCTATGTGCTAAATTGTGTGAACTTACTTGTGCTCTATTGTGACTTAATTTGTGCTAGAGTGGAGTGAAACTGGAACTATTTATTCCCTTGGAAGAAATCGATTTCTGGACAATAGAACCCGGCGCGGCGGAGCATCGGTGAATGTAAGTGTCATTTGGTGTTTGCTTGCGAGTATCAGTTGAAAACCCTAGACCAGCCTCGAACCACTGAGCATCGAAGGTCTCCACAACATAAATGAATTCATCTATCGTAAACTACGATTTCGGTCTTACTTCATAAAGCTGGACTACGCGTAGCTCAACAAACCCCTCACTACGGCCAAGACACCTTTAGCCGTCAGCTTTGCTGATCACTCTTCTGAGTCTGGTTGAGTGGTAGTGAGGAATTCCTTCCTGTGCACATTGCACGACGTGCACAACCCTTTTATCCTTCCCCCTTCCGTCTGTTACCTTAGGTCTCCCGGTAACAGGCTTCCCGCACCTATTTATACATATTTATTTGTTTATATGGTAGGTAGGGTATTAGGGAAGTAGGGGTCTGTAGGGACTATCCAGGGTATTAGGGAAGTAGGGAGTAGGGTAAAGAATGTACGTACCTTTTAAATTTAAGTCCCATAAGGACAATCAGTGTTATAGTAGGAAATAGGCCAGGGATTAGGGAAAATTACTGGGAATTCATAGTAGGACGTACATTGTTAATTTCAGTCCTGTAGCGATGAAGTTATCAAATTACGTCAGTAATCGAGTTGACCTTTGTTTATCCCAGTAGTAAAGGATAATCGCAGTAAAGATTTTTATTTGAGTGAAAAGGTACATCTTTATAATTCAATCTTGCAAAGATTGGTATTATATCGACTAGTTGTGATATTAAACACTAACTTTTGGTTATCCAAATTCCTAAGGGATAGGATGATCAATTAATTAACAAATTATGTTTGTATAGCAATTTACCGAACTATGGAATATAAAAATAATATTTTAATTTTAAAGTTCTAGAAAGGAATAACTTTGTTATGAACGTTTACATGTGTGGCTTCTTTGAGATACATACATTATTTTTAAAAGTAAACATATCATAAGATAATTGGTCTAGAAAGTGCAGACAAATTTCTGGAAATTCATTCAAAAGTATAGACTTGGCACGAAAGATGCAATTTATTTTAGAAGGTGAAAAGGACCTAGTATTGATTCTTCCTTCCAAATATGAAGGTAGATTTCACGTGTATTGTTTGCAATTTGTACGAAGTAAAAACGCTTTTTGTTCTAGTTGGCTAAAAGACGGCTTATTGGCTAGAACATACTGTATAGTTGGAATGATACTAGTGAAAAGGATAAATTTAAAGTCCTGGAAACCTAACAAACAAATTACTATTGAGGGAATTCCTAGAAATTATGGATTTCATAAAGTTGATTAAAATAAATAACCAAAATGTGTTGTCTCGAATCAGTCATATAGGTTTACATATAAATTCCTAAATTTCAGGATAGGTTTAACAATATTGGTGTTTCTTAAGATTTTCCTTTTTTGATAAAAGATTCCGTAAACATAGGTTTTCTTGTCGTTTCTTTTACCTATGTAAACGGACAGCCCCTAAGTGAAACGACGGTAGAGTCATTCCTTTGCAAACAGAACATTAGATGTATAAAATTATACAAGTTTGTTTATATATGTGTCATTATAAATTATTAATAGTTCTAGTATGGTATAAAATTCCATATGTGGCTATGTCTAATGTAAACTAGTTGGACTGTCGCTAAACGCTAGAACTAGCCTTTTATAACTTAGAAACTAAACATAAGTTTCCCACAGGAAGCTAAAATAAAGCTTTGGAAATATTATAAATATTAATAATGGTTTGGATTCAGTCAACAATTTGTTCTGTTCCTAAATAATTCCTCCACAACATCATCTCAGTAGAAGTATCTGATATTACTTAAATCTCTTGGTATGACAAAATAGTTCATTACCAACAAACTGACAAATTAGTTAGACAAATAAACATAAACTAAAGATGGCTGGAAATTCTCTACGAAATGGAATGAGAATTACAAAATTGAGCGTGGATGGGGCTCTTTTTATCTAAACCACCTTAGATGCCTATTAGAAATGAATACATATATCCCAATATTTATTACATAAGTTTTGAGAAACATAAATATTGAATTTTGTGGAAATTTATCTAATTAGTAATAAAGAGGTGTTAACTGTTATCTGTTTGTCAGAACTCATTAAAGTAGTATCTCTTTAGGATAAACATTTTCTCTAAGTAAACCATAGTATTCAGCATAATGTAATTAGTAGGAAGTAGGAATGGTTTGAATCATCAATCATAGGAGGATCATAGGACTTGGGAGACTGTGGACATGACTTGGGTCATTAAGCCACTAGATTATCACGAGCCAAACGTTTTATTTATTTAATATATTGTTTACCTTCTTCAAAGGTGGTAGAGAGTTCAATGGAAGTGGAAGCGTATTTAGGAGATGTATGTATGTGTGTTGGATTTAGTAGATAGAGTGAATGATTATAGTTGAATATTGTGTATGCAAATATAGTATTGGTTAGTTAAATTGTAGGGTATCGCGCGGATCGATCGTGGGTCGTTTCAAGGTGGATCCTGATATAATGACGATTATTAATTGGATGATACCGAGAGTTGCTGGATTTTATTATAACTTAATATCTCCAAATTAGGACGATAGGGAATAAAGGTTAACGTGGTTCAAATTAAGATGAGTAATTCGACGAGACGTGAAGGAGAGCTGAAGGGTAGGTTAGTTGAACGGTGGGTAGTCGTAGTCTCAGGTTAGGCTAGGTTAGGTTAGGTTGGGGGGGTTATTACAGTTTCACTCGCGTGATATAGGTTGAAGCTCAGTTCGAGCGAGACAAAGTGATGTCAATATATTCTGGTGAAGAGTGTTTTTACCGTTTTTATGTTAGACCGATAAATTGAGTACAGTCAATATGAATCAAATCATTCACAAATACCTTAAGAGGGTATGCTGTTGTCAAAGCGCCCATACAAACGTAGTCCAGTCATATTTTGAGTATTAAGCTATGAAAATATATATATATATATTGAGTATTAAGCTATGAAAATCACAATCTAGATACAAATTAAGTATCTGTGTCGGTGGTGAGTCAGATTTTCGTTTAAATATATACTTCCAGAGTTACAGGGCGTCAAAGTATTGTATTTTTCGGTAATAAAAAGCTCCAACTTTGAACCTGATTTACAAGAGTATGAATCAATTTAGAACAATTTGGAAAAACCACCGACATCTGAAATTTCATTAGTATACTGTATTAAAAAAATGGTTACATAATATACTGTATCCTTCAAATGATCCGTGGACTACGAAACATCCAAATAACGGGTGGATAACATCGCGTAATGTATGCTGTACACCGTACGCGCTCGGGTAGGATAGGGCTCGGAGAGGGACAGCTACAAAACAATGCAACCTTGAAACCGACCACGTGGTCTTACCAACATAGCCTCTCAAACATATTGTTAATCACTGATACATTTAAATCTTATTACGCAACTCTGCCTCTAAATAAGTATTATAAACAATGGTCTGAACAAATCAGCTTAACTTGATCTCCCTCCAGTAAGTAGGGTATCTGTGCAGCGCAAGTCTCAAGCACCCTGTAATCTTTGCGGGAGCCAGTTCGCACCGGGTTCAAGGCGCCTGCAACCGGATATAACCGCATCGGGGCGGTTGCACCAAACTCCTCCAGTGTCTTTGGCTCTGTTAATGAATTGAAGCGAGATAGGAGCTGTCTGTTGTTACACTTTGATTATAAATAAGTTGTGTGTTGTACTCCTAGCAAAATGAGGGTTTATCTGTCTTCATACAGATACTAATGTTCTTCCACTGTGTACACGCTACTCACAAAATAAATTAGATTATTATTGTCGTTGGTAACCTTGATATTTAAACTTGACGAATAATGAATATTGGTATGTGTTTTCGTTGGTAGAAGCCGCCATGACTCTTTTGAGAATTTTCCTTTTTAACCAACTTCAAAAAGGAGGAGGTTTTTAATTCGATGGGTATGCTTTTTAGGATTCCGTACCCAAAGGATAAAAACGGGACCATATTTCTAAGACTCCGCTGTCCGTCCATCTGTCTGTCTGACCGTCTGTCACCAGGCTGTATCTCATGAACCGCGATAGACAGTTGAAATTTTCACAGATGATGTATTTCTGTTGCCGCTATAACAACAAATACTAAAAAGCAGAATAAAACAAATATTTAAGGGAGCTCCCCTACAACAAACGTGATTTTATTGCTCGGTTTTGTTAGATATTGATAACGGTATCAGGTACAACCTTGAAATATTCACAGAATATTTAGTTATATATTTTCTTGAAAGATAAATAAGTAACATAAAATTAAACAAATATTTAAGACGGGCTCTCATACAACAAACATGTTTTTTTGCCGTTTTTATATAGAATGGCTCAGAACCCTTCGTGCGTGAGGCCGACTCTCACTTGGCCGTTTTTTTATGTTCGTTACCTCAGAACTTTCGACTGGGCGAACAGATTTTGATGATTCATTTTTTGCTAGTATTTCCCGTGTGGTCCCATTCCAATTTGGTCCAGTTCTGACAATGGCATCCTTGAGTCATTTGAGTCTTAAATTTGCTGTAGACTTTTGGAGAAGTTGCAGTCGGTTTCTAGTTCTTTTAGAGTATAGAAACACAATAGTGTAGATTTTGTTGGTGGTAGGGCATTTCTTTAGCGCTAGCCACTAGCATGTTATTAAAGACTGCCGCCAGACTGCCGCCAGACTGCCGCCAATACCTAACTTTTGTGTTCCAGCATGAAAGTGAGCAGAAACAGCTCCTTATAAGTTTGGAGCTTCTGGGTGGGCATTCTTTCCAACTTAACGGTGTAATCGTCCATTCAGTGAGATGAAGATAAAAGTAATCCACGAACTAACGACACTTTATCAGAATAAAAATAAGCATGTCCTGGAAAGTTAATAACTAAAATGTTCACCCGTAGAGGTAGAAAAATCTAGGCACATATTTGTTTTTGCTAATTTTCTCAAAATACACTGAATTAGTTTTAATGAAAATTATATAGGACCAAAAGAAAAGAATAATCATCAAGATCGTTCGAAGTGTTCGAGTTATCGCGTAACATACAAATAAAAACCGTCCTTTTTTGAAGTCGGTTTAAAATCGATTACTACAAGAAACCTCTTAGCCGTAGTATAAAAATTTATTTTATTTTCAGGTGTTTATTTACATATTTCATATATTAAAAACAAACATATTATATATATCCCATCCAAAGCTTGCATATGATACCCTTGACTACGGATTTCATTTTACATAACGTAAAAACCCTGTATTTTTACATGCATTAGAATGTAATATTTATTTTATCTGTGTAGTCAAAAGCTGATCATCAGCCTTTTGTGTCTACAATCATAATCACAGAGGGCAAATGAGCTTATCTCCCATCGCATAACAGAATTACTTGAGAGGCCTTTTGGTTCTTGCATAAAAATTTCCTCTGTGGAGGTTGTCCGCTCTTTCGCGTTACGCCATCGAGAGTCTAGATGGCGCTAGTTGTCTCGTTTCATTGTATTGTTCGGTTATAGCGGGAGGAAATTTAGGCGTGTGGTCTCGGCTTTGAACTGGGGTAGCCCCAAGAAAAGGCCACCCATCCCTCCGAACAAGCGTGGTAACTGTGACAAAAGAGTAAGTAACTATGGGCCTGTTTGAAAGTCATCGGTACAGCTATTGCTGCAGCACGAACAAATGTATAAAGTATGTTACATATTAATTTTGTGTATGAACTGTATAATGTGGAATAAACGATTTATATTCTATTTTCAAATTCCAACGTAGCTATCTAATGAGAGATGCGTATGTTTCGACTGTTGACTTTTGCATTTGTTTTTGTTGTTGATGACTGTGGAAGAAGGAAGAGGGTAATGTATTAGGGGAGTGTATGTATGTTCATTAATAATCAGCAGCACAATGTTAGAAATGAGCCTACTTGATAGATCGCCACGTTGATCTTTCCATACGGACATAATCACTACACTGGCTGGCTACTAGCATGGTTGATCGCAGTAAGATGTTTTATAACATATGGATAACAATTTTCCCTTAGTCGCCTTTTACGATATCAGTGGAATGATATGGGGTGGTCCTATTCTACACCCAAGACTACAATACAAATAACTCCGATTTTATTTCGACTTGGAATGGTTCTGTGTATAATTCCATGACTCATTCATGATGGTGGATGAATAAACATAAATCTTGACCAATTTTTATAGGTATATTGCTGTTCATTGTCAGGATGAGAATGGGATTATCATTCATATCATCCATGAAACATTTAATAATGAAATTATCATTTTTTAAACACATTAAAGTGTCCATATCAAATATCATAGTTAACAAAATTTTTACTAACCTAAGATCAAATCTAGTCTAAGAAATATATATGAATATTGTGTTTTAAACAGATTTTTATTATATATGTCTGCAGTACTCTAGCAAGAGTACCATCTCGTCTGACTTCGTGCGAACTGCCGAACGCAATCCGGTTAGCGCTAACTCGAACAAGTTTCTTTGCCCAACAACAGAACAAATTTTGTCACATTCTCCACCCCGTTGGCCGCACTCTGCCGACCAACTAATCTTATGAAGTTACAAGTTTTTCGACAGCGCTTTTGTTACAATTCTGTTGTTGGTCTTTCTGCTACCAAAATCGTTGCAGGTCACTCGCTGCTTAGCCCTTGCATAAATGTCTTCATAAGTGGTTTTATTAACTTAATCGTGTGGCAATTCACTTGTCGGTTGCTTTCTGCTACCAAAATCGTAGCTGATCACTTGCTGCTTGGCCCTTGTATAAATTTCTTCGTAAGGGGTTTTACTTAATCGTGTGGCAATTCACTTGATGCTGACATTTATTTACTCAATTAGCGCCACCAATGACACACGTGCATGGCACTGACGTCAACTCCTGCGCACGTGATCAACAACATCCCTACCACGCGGTAACATTGTCTGTGGTACACTTCTCACACACATGGGAATTCCTTCTCGGGGTTTTCTCAAGATCGTGTCCTTCACTGAAAATCAAATAGTTACTATTTTTATAATTCTAACTCAGATTTAAATTATAGTAATCTACACTACCCGTGCGAAGCCGGGACGGGCTGCTAGTAGGTTATAAAGTGAACATTGAAAAAACTTTTTGATAACAAAAGTTATTTTAACCGACTCCGTGGCCTAATGTCTAAATGTTGGATTCATAATCTGGCGGTCCGGTCTGGAGGAGGAGGGGTTCGATTCCCAGTGGGGGTTGGTATCGGTACTCTGGTTGGTAGTAGGACATTTTCTATGTCCGCCTGGCTAACTACTATTATGCTGACAAAGTCTGCCGCCAAATAGCAGTGTTAATAGCGCTGTTGTGTTCCTGTATCAAAGATATAGGAAGTACCTCGTTAGGTTAAGGCTTCTGGGTGCGCACGCTTACCATACAACGGCCTTATCGTCACATACCATCAGGTGAGATGAAGGCCAAGTGCAAACCCATCATACATATAAAAAAACTCTTATACGGGCTCGTGACGTGACGTGTCACTAGACTGAGTCTGTAATTATTATTATTACCTAAAGTTTAATAGGTTAAGAGTTTAGGATACAATTTTTGTTTGCTTTGTCCGGTTTATCAGTAGAGTCCGGTTAAATATCTTAGTTCGTACGATAATGTCAATGTTTTTTTTTTGCGAAAAATGTAAAGATTTCTTCGGTTTGTCATTTATGGCTATATTAGATATGTAATTAATTTGACATAAACAATACATAATATATGTAAATGTCAGCTATAGCATACTATAAAATCACTAGTTTATTAATTTGCCCTTTAGTTATCAATTTAACAACGGATTTCTGTTATTCAGTAACTTTGTCGCATAAAATAGCGCATCAACTTTTGTATGAAAACGCGACCCCGTACGCGAACAATTTTCGATTTATTTATAAAATCGATAAAATGTTCTTCTGATGCTCCGACTTCTCTAACAACTGCGTATTTCATTCATTAGTTTTCAAGTAAAAAGTTTGATTAGTGAAGAGTCCATTCGAATAAATTGAATTCTGTGTCGCCACTGGCTGGTGGCGTGGGTTCTATAGGTACCGTAGTGCAGAATTTCAAAAACCACTTTAATCTTTAGACGTTTAATAATTTAAACGTGACTCAGAGCTGGCGTTCCTCTTAAAATTCGCCTCCGACTTGTTTTAGTAATTGTTCGTTCGAGCATTCGGTGAATGCGTTACTATGGTTGACTACCTCACTATTTACTCGCTTATTATTACTGGCACGGATAGAGTATTCTAGAAATTATGGATACTGTTTGGATCTGGTTTCAACTTTCCGCCGTCAAAAGTGATACTGTGGTCTGTTTGTGACATCAGATATGGTTGGCCGCCGAAACGAAATAAGGTCGCAAACTGCTGTCTAAAAAGTTGCAAGCCACAAGGGTCGAAAGAGAAGCCATGTCGTGTGTAGTTTCATCCACTAGCACCCCGTCATCGGAATGCGACAGCGCAGCGCTCAAATCAATTCAATTAATTGTTTCTCTGCTCGCCTTTTGGCTAAGAGAGCAAATACATATAATTATTGATAGATTAAGTAAAATTATAAACGTTTAGCTTATCGATTCCGAATGCATTCACTTATATAACTGATTCTCTTAGTTAAAATTCATTTTAGTGACAGTTTTATTGCATAAAACTATAAAAATCTTTTCTAGATAGATATTACTCACTGCTTTGTCTGCGAAGATTTTAGGAGAAGGATAAGGAAAGTAGCCAATGTTACTCTTAGGCCCATATACTATCTAATTCAAATAAAATCATCATTGCTTCTTTGTCGCGTAAAATATAAAAAAACTCAACACACATTCATTTCCGTGAATAATATTCAAACTTAGCTTTTTTGAAATAATAGCGTATATTTTCCTTCTTATGCATAAAATATAGTCTAGCTATATAATAACATTATAACAGACCATAAAACGCTTAAACTCGTGTGTAAGAGATCGATCGCACCAATGTAAGAAGCACTAGCTTTAGCACAAATAAATACAATATGAATGAATATAAAGTAAAAATCTTAAAATCATTTTGCAATGTCAACAAAGTGTAAGTATAGCTTACTTACTAATTAAAAGTAAGAAAAATAATTTTAACATCAACTATGTTGTAATATAAACTTTGATTAATGATGTTTTATTTTTAGATTTATTTATTCTTTTTAATTACGTTATATTTTCATATAATTATGTCGTGTAAATAAATATTTCCTTCTTTCAAACAAACGCTTAGCTTTTCGAGAACCGTACGAGTTTCTATAGTAGCACTAGCGAGCAGACTGCCATCGTATATTTACAGAGCTAACTTGATTCGTTCCAGCGTCTCCGAGATCTTCTGTTGTCTCCTTCTCAGCATTTATAATTTCATACGTCAGATTTAGACAATCATTACAGAAAGCTTACATTTCAAGCCGTTGTTCTTTTTACTCAAAAACTAACTGCGGAATACGGAGTATAGTATTAGTAGTCACATTTATTACCGTGACGATCTTATGTCAGAACTATGCTACATCCAGTATACATATATTAGTATTGGCAGTTCATTTTTGGGGTTCCATACCAACGGGGCTATTACTAAGCCTCGGCTGTCCAGCCGTCCGTCTGTCTGTCTGTCAGCGGGCTGTATTTCATGATCAGAAATAGGTAGACAGTTGAATTTTCACAGGATGCTTTCTGTTGCCGCTATAACAACTGACAGTTGAGTAACAGTTTTTATGTTAACAAACTTACCTTTGCAGCATGGGTCACTTGAGGGGTAAATAAAACTAGTGGCGCCATCTAGTGGTGCAAAGCAAATCTAAAGCTAAAACTTTTCGTGTTTCGGCGTATTCGTTAGATCATTGCTCAGTGCATAATATTTATGATTTTTAGTGTGTTAACTATCCATATTCTATACGGAACCCTCGGCGCACGAGTCCGACTCGCACTGGACCGGTTTTTGTATTTATATATGTGGGAAGCGTCGGTGGCGCAGTGGATAAGGCGCGGACTCTCAATCTGAGGGTACCGGGTTCCAATCCAGCCGTGTACCTATGAGTTGTTTTTCAATTCAAGTACATTATCCGATTGCTTAACGGTGAAGGAAAACATCGTGAGGAAACCTGCATGTCTTGAACAGGCATGTGAAGTCCGCCGATCCGCACTGGTCCCGCGTGGTGGACTATGGCCCATACACTCTCTGTAGGAGTGTAGGCCTGAGCCCCTCCAGTGGGGACGTATATAGGCTGTTGATGTTGATGTATGGTGTCAGGATACCTTTATACCGTCCAAGTATATAATACAATATAAATTTAGGAACGAAAAGTATCCAGCGCTCACTTACATTTCTCCCAGCAACTCTTCAAACATTCTTTCCCTGTACTGAGAACTAAGAATCCTCTCCAGTCACTCCTACACGATTCACCTGTTTACCTCTAAAAGGCCCTAAAAATAGTACTAAATGAAGAGAGAACATTTTCTCCGCATTTTTTTTCCACGGAGATGAAAAATCTCTGTATTATCCCTTAAATCCTTGCGTCGTCAATTTTCGGTAGAGGCGAAAAGGCAGAACATTAAATAAATCCAACGACTTAACCTTAAGTACGGGGAGGAAAAAATTCAGTTTCTTATTCAATGAGAGCTTGTTAAAAGCACGTAGGGCTTGGTCACAGGCTTACGTGGAGCTGAGGCGAGGAACTCTTATTGGAGGCCGCTGATAATACATTTTTAAGCAAGCGAGAGTTTTGGTGCACCGTCGCTTTCAAGTTTAGTTTTTCAAATATGGTCCCTAATTTCCCATTTATTAATTCTTATCAAAAATATATTTATAAATGGATCGCAGTATCGAGAGAAAATCATCTCGCTGCGAGAATTTAACTAATTAATTGAACTTTCAGCCTGTACCTATGTTGCAATAGGGCATTGCACTTTACAACAAATTAGATTGGGGTTTATTTGTGTTTTATTACACAAAGGCCATTAAAATATATCCCTCTAAACTAAAAATACAAAATATTTTTATTTTTTAGTTGTATTTTGAAAGAATGTGCAGTGGCGAAAATAGCGGAAAATATAGTTCCTCTAAAAGTAAAATGCTTATAAGATTTAGTTTTGTCATTGTATTTTGACATAAAAACATTATTTTCAAGATAACTCAAAACATCGAACAAGCTTCATACATTTAACGCTCCAATACTACCCACATGACGTCACTCAACTCGTCCGATTTATTTGGAGTCGTTTAGCTGTTTTACAAAACAGATTTTAGCAATCCAACTGCGACATATACATTAGGTTCTCAGCCCTGAGTATGGTATATTTAAGACCAGATGTTCGGTAAGCTCCAGTAAGCTCCCTCCAGTAGGCCACCTTCAATTCAACACGTTCATATCTGCATTGCGCAGTTTTCCGACTTCTCTACAGACGGATATGGTGTTACATGTAATTTGTGATGTAGAAATCCTTTTCATATACCTACGCATTCATTAAAAATACCTTCCTTTAAAACTTTCTGAAATACATTGATTTTTTGATGTAATTAATAGAACGCTGAAAGATCCTGATAATCTCAAAGTAACGAATATATTTCTCCATATCTTTATCTTGACTCGACTTAAAACATATAAATGTTAAGATTATTATTAACATACAATAGGTAAGCAAGTCGAAATTACTTAACTAAATAGATAACTACAATAGTCACATTCACAAACAAGCATTTTTTTTCTAATTTTCACAGTAATATTTGTTTTTTCGCGATTCTAAACGCTGGACTCAGGCGGACTGAATGACGTTACCGACCATGACCGAATATTAGAGTTCCATATTCTCACAGAAGCCACACCCATTAGGATTACAATGCAGCACCTGTGGACTAGAAGCACTAACGTGGCCTAATGGCTACAAGCTTGGTCTATTCCTAACAATTCAGAGGTCTTGGGTTCGACTCCCAGTGGGGGTTCCTATCGTCCTCGGTTTGATCGTTGATAGGAAATTTTCTATGTCCGTGTGTCTAGAGACCACCAAGCTAGCAACGTCTCCTGCCAAAAAGCACTGTTTCAGTATAGTTGGCAGAGCCAGGTCCTCATTAGCTTGCGGATAATTGTCACTTACCACCAGGCGAGATTGCGGCAAATTGCAAACCCATTATATAAACAAGTTAATATGAATGGTCGTTCTTGAAATCGCCAAGGAGATTCGATGTTTCAAATTTTATATTCCGATTCAAACAGTTCGCCCTAAAGTTTTGACTCTTCCATTCCCTTAGGGTTGGAAAATCAAATATTTTTTTGCTTACTGTTTTTTGAACGAGATGGCAATAAAAGTAATTTTAGAAAGAAAGATGTAAAAATGTATTTGCCAAGTATATAGTTTTTTACACGGTGTTTAGATAGTAATTTCAATTAGTTCGATGTACTTAACCTGTCCACAGGTGTACAAATATTATAAACATATCTAATAAGGAATTTAATTGTTAAAAATTAATTTACATCGCATATCAAGTAGTACAATGTTAATAATTTTGTCATTAAATAAGTCACAGTCAGTTAGCTTAGAAACCATTATTATTTTCGTTTACCTCAAGATAGGTGCCACAAGCCAAATATTCATACGAAAACAAACCCTATCACAGAGCGACACAGCTCAAAGTATCACCTTCCATATTACTTCAATTTAACTCAATTCTCACTCAATTCCTGCAGCGTTACCGCTAGTCGCGTTTAAAAATTAACTCTACCCTTATTGAATTAGCTCGAGCTAGAGACGGTGTAACTCGGAGTCAAACACCAAGTAGCTCGAATGAGCTGACTCGTAATAAGATCACGTCTTCATCGCAGTTCTAGAATTTACCAGTTCTGAATCTTGGCCAAACTCGAATTCTCAAATGCGCAGTGATGAGGGAACTCTCTGTCGGCAATGTTTTGCCTATTTCTATCCTGAACACTGCCCAAGCATAGAATAAATAATAAGTCGGCCTGTTCTGTACCATGGAAGGAATTAAGTTAATTTTTAGGGTTCCATACCCAAAGGGTAACCAACGGGACCCTATTACTACCCTATAAGCCTCCGCTATCTGTCTGTCAGTGGGCTGTAACTCAAGATCCTGAATAGGTAGACACTTGAAACTTTTCACAGAATGTGTATTTCTGATGATGCTTTAACATTAAAAAATAAAAATTATCTGATTATATAACATTAAAATCGCTACTTTACGATTACAAACTAAAAAAAAGGTTTTTATTTCCTCTCTCCACAACATCATATATCTAGTTAAATTTTTATATTTTATACAAGTAATATAGTAATTGTGGAAGAGCTGGTTCCCAAACTAAGCTCCAGGCCTGTGCTATGGGTAACCAGGTCTCCCCGCACGGAATTCTTGTCTCTGGTATACACAAGTACGTGGAGTGTGTGTGTTGCGGGAAATGACCATAGAGGTTACTTTACGGGATGTAATAAGTCTTCAGCTTCACCGTAACCAAGAGTCAGTAACCATTGGGAGACGAGTTTTTTACACTCATACTTTGTTTTAGTGTCGGTATATTTTTAATGCTAACAATTTTGTTAACAATTTCTCTTTGAAATTGGTCAGGCATTTTAATGTACAAACTAAGTCATTTTATATGAACACCCACTTAAGAGTGACTTTGCTTTAAATTTATAGACACTCGATCATAATATGGCGGAATGAACTCTATTATTATAGATGTAGCTAGTACTGAACAAATACAACACTAAAGCGGATGCAACTAAGTCAAAGTTGCAATTGAAACAAATGTTCACAAATAAGTAATACAGACTTAGCCCCGTCATTGATGTTTTAAAGTCCACAGATTTTTTTGCTCAGAACTTGTTTGTTCCGTGTGATTTTCTTCCCGGAATTCCCTCTGCCTCCTACTTCCTTCCAAAACAACATTCTCAAGCCAATAAACGTCAGTACATTATCTTTAACAGCCCCTCAGAACCGTTGTAAAACCGAACATAAAAACGAAAAAGTTGTAATTAGCTACAAATGCCTCCTCGTTTAGCCTACTCGAAGAACCTTATCGCACTAAATAGCCAACGCCAATCACATGTAGGCGGAATCACTTGGGAATTAGTTCGAGAAGTTCCAGTTTATCGAATTGGTGGCGTGTTGATTTTGCTATGCTGTGGTAGAGTTTAAAGGGGAAAGATAGGTAGGCAGACTTTGTAAGATGAGTTGGGAAACGGTTGTTTTTCTCGTTAGAAAGTTGGTCGATTTAGTGTTGGGGTGGATAACGAGTGGTGTTTGTTCATTTGAAAGCTTGTTAGGTTTGAAAGACTTTTAAGGGCCGTTTTAACGGGGAAAATATAGGGCTAATTCTGGGGTTGTTAACAGTCATTTGATGCTCCTTCTTTGTTTTTTGGGAAGGGTCCAAGTTTCCTAACAGAATACTGCTTTTGTGAGAGAAGTGCTAACGTTTGGTCTACTATTTACAATTCGAACATTCCACAACTTTCTAAAAGTGAGAATTAGAGGATGAATGCTGTAGGTTTTTAGGGCAGTTTAAGTCAATTTCTAGTTCTTTTTGAACGCGTTCATTTTTCTAATAAAAGGTTCTTGCGAGATGCTTTTTGAAGCCTATTACGTCGAAACAAAAAGGTTTTTCTGTGATGTAATCATTCATCACAGGAATGAAAAATAGCGCAACAGAATACAAGTAACAAATTCATAACAATAGTTATAAATGTCTCAGTTTAAATTCGGAACGGAGCATTCCTTCGCAGCAATTCCCATTGTCTGCCAAATTGATATTTCGCATTGTTTCCAATAATTTCGATCAGAAATAGTTTCTCCTACCGCAGCGGAGATTTACAATGGAGCTCGGCAATGACTTAAAGAAAGAGAGATGACATCACTATATCCATGTTCTCCGGCACTGTGGCACTCACATATAACAGAGACAAGAACAGCAGCTCGGGACATCTAGGGACCATTACCTGCGTAACGTTAGCTGACAGAGCCAGATATTCTATTTTTAAATATAATGTCAAAAGAAATGTTGTATGGAAGCATTCCGAGTCAATTCCCGTTAAACGATTCATAAATAAAACGTTACCTGTTGCAATAATTCAAATGCCGTGCTTTGCCACCTAGTCTAACCTTTAGAATAATTATAATACTGCCCCATTTAACTCCGCAGGTCTCATTAAAGGAGACAAATGAAAAACTATTTAAAACATGGACATCAGCATCAACCTATGTAAAAACATCTTACTATGATCAGCAATTCACCTGCCAAACACGGTGATTATGGCTAATCCCCTCATGATTAATTTGACGTGGCTGTCTATAAAAGCATGATAACGGACATTTTATCGGAATTAGTCTCGAATAAATTACAATAGCCCTTTGTTTTCAAGTCCTGTTAGAACTGAGAAGAATGGAGTATGCATACTTTTTTTAAGTCAATAGAAATATCTTAAATTTCCCTATAGTTCACAGATATATTAATCGCGAGGAATTGCTCTCCCGTTAAATGGTGGCTGAAGTGATGGGTTTTGTGTAGATTTTTAATTTATTTCGCGGATAGCCTGTTGAGAGATATTATTAAAAAGTGGTCTGAATTTAAATAAATTAAAATTTTACTAAAACTTAAAAATAGCTTCTTTCTTTTTTCTTCTTCTAACATCAAAAGACGAATTACAGAACGGCTTGGAAGCAAAGACTATTATTCCAAGTAATTATTAAACTGGATTGGTGTATACAATTTAGACTACCCCAATTTGTATAACAATCAGCGCGTGTTCTCATATGGGCTTACAAGGGATCGTGCTCGGTTGAGGAGGCTGTTTGATTGTACCTCGATCTTACAACACACTGTGAAGAGACTAGAGATATGAGCGGGTGAGGAATTAGCACTGCGAGCACATACAACGATGTATCTAAAATGTATGCAGCCCCGGCTTGAATTTCGCACACTTCGAATTTTAAAACTGCATTTTCAAAAAGAGTTTCCATTAAAACTTTGTATGTAGTAGCTGCTTGAACAAAAATTATATTAATAATACTGAATTTTACGTTTAACACTTAGTAAAATAATAATTTTTCCTACAAACATGCAACTCAAGTATTTTTAATCTTTGCAGTGAATGGGAACTCTTTCGCTCATATAGATTTTTAGCTTATAAGTATCTAGTACTAAGCACATATTCAATTTACGTTTAATGTAATGTAAACACCGACACTAACACTAGAATAATATTGACATTCTTTTGTTTACTAACACATAAATATGGAATTTGACTTAAATAAATAAATAAAAATAATTCCATGTAAATAATTTTTGATAAATTCTGGTATAACATGTGTAACTATCGTACCCGATAGAAACACGATCATATTATTCTCAAACAAACGAAAGAACGTTGTTACGGTAGGGATGGCATCGACCGACGGTTTACGTTGGTTTTGAAAATGTAATACTACCCTTCAAATATAAAATAATACATAAAGGAGGGTAGAAGACTAATAAAGCTGTCTGTTCTGTCTATTACAAGCAGCTCATAAGTTAATATATTGTTGTATTTATGTAAGACTTTTATGTTAATATTTTGTATCTTGTATTTATGTAATCATATATTGTATTTAAATAACGAACGGGTTTGACTCAACTCTAAACTTAGAAACTTAATAATTTTTATAAAAAATTCCATTCAAGAATCGATATAATTCCCATTCGCTCACTTTAATTTCGCGGTTTAAAATTGAAACGAGTGACAAACAGTCAATAGCAGCGGGCGCGGTGCAGCGGGTAGGATTAAAAAATAACAAAAAACAAAATGGCGGAGTCGAGTGCGGCTCGAAATTCAAACGCAGACGAGGGCCAATCGCACAGATGCGATGCCCGCTATATTTTTTTTCGTTTCGTTGTTTTTTGGGCTGAATTTTTCGGAATTTTTAGTGAGACTTAAACTTTCGTCGTGCAATATGCTACGGGTTACTAAAACAACGCGTTTCCTGATTTTTAATTGGAACTTTGTTAAGATATAAAATGATATCCGTTGAATACATAACACCTTCAGGAAGAACGACAACGGATAGTCTCATACGATTTTATATATCTGTTTTTACATATTCGTTTGTAAAAGGAATTTTTTATGAAAGCATTCTGAAGGAATTCCCGGTAAAACAAAGCATTTATTGCTCGTAAAACGAGCTTTATAAAATAGATGGCCACTCAAAAACTAAAGCAATTAGATTCACAAAGCCCCCACTTTACGGAAACAATATGGAAACTAGTGTGTCACTATGAAAGCCAGTTATTGGAATTACAAAAATACGCGTACTATAAAATCTGTATGCGGTGCGAACTGGAAACTTTATTGCTTCGAGCTATGGCACACTGGTCAGTTTTGAGATCGTAAAACACAGTTTTTGTAACTGCAAAGCTGGTGGGAGACAAATGACAGTGATATTGGCAGTTAAACCGACGTGTTGGTCACCCGGTTTTTGTCTACCCCCTCGTAGATTCGGACCACTGTGCAGTTGTGTGGCGGTTCATATCAAGCCGTTTTAAGCTGTTGTCTGGGGAATTCACGATGGATCCAATAAAAATAGCTCGAAAAAGCTCGAGTCTCAATATATCAAAAACATGGGTTATTAACGTGGACCTTTCGAGAATATCGTTCTAAAGGCCATCCATCCTCTTTATCGAGCTCCAGTACGCCGCACAATACAAGATGGCGCTGTAACTCATTTTAATGAGCTATTTACAAGACACCTACATGTGCCGCCCGTGTAGGCTCTTCGTAGCGTACAGAGTAATTAAAATTATTATTTTGTATGAACAACACAAGAGCTTAGAATTATAGCGGCAAGATGGATATTCAACCGATCTGTCAAAACATAACATCGGTTAATTATATGTATTCCATCTTATCTACAGCGTGTATATTTCACACCTGTCCTAAACAACACATATACGTAAATTTCGTTAATTAATTGTGTGTTTTCCATACAAAATAATTGAGCACGCAATGTATTAATTACATCTAAAGTTATCGACTGATTGACTGGTTTTTTTTCACGTCATATCATGACAGTTCAATAAACCGTGTATCCTTTGTCAAGTCAATTTAGACGCAATACATTGCTGCCCGGTTGTACTTTTAAAAATGATTAATTCTTTATTACTTATGCTATTTAAAAAATTACTTTCACATATGATTTGTACGGTCGTAAACTATATCTGGATAAATTATACGCGCGTATGAAATATACACGCTGTACACTGCTATTCTACGATTATAGTTTTATACTATTTTATGTTTGAGCTGAAACTGTAATTCTGATTGTTTAGTCTGTAGCTATCTGCGGAGGTTTCAACGATTTGACTATACTTTGTACACAAAGCTGTTGACTTTTCTCAGTTAAATAAATGACATGTAAATGTATTAACACTCGCTCTTATGTCACAATATTTAATACGTTTTTGTGTGTGTTTTAACAGGCTGCTGTTTAGCAGTAGACTTTGGTACTATGGTGGTAGCTAGCCAGTCCGAAAGGTTCTGATTTTAGAATGAAACATGTATTTCTGCTGGTATCATGAAAAGAGATTAAGGGTGATGACATGGGAAGTAGAATAACCTATGCAATCAGCACCACATCTTACAGCAATCACCAATCCGCCTGCCCAGCGTGGTGATTCTACCAACAACAAAGAAATTTCTAGATATAATCAGAAGTAAAGCTTGCACTCAGCACTAAACAGTCAAGAATCAAAGGATCAAGCGCTCCAGCGCCGCTAGAACAAACCAGTAATTAAGTATTAGGGGACAAGGCAGCGCTGTGTCCGCTGCCTGCAGCTAGATTTATGCTCAGATTTGTCGCCGAGCCAAGCCGCTCCTGACTGCGCAATGCTTAGAGGATCTCTGCGGCGGCAGTGTCCTAGTCATTAGGATTACAGTTTACACTAATTATATTATAATTAGCTTCGGAAATGCAATTGATTTTATTTATTAGCATTTATACTTATTAAGTTTAACCGCCTCCGTGGCCTCGTGGATACACGCTTGGATTAACACTCAGGAGGCCCCGGGTTCTATTCAATTTTGGAGTGAATGATGATCAAGTCTGTTTATTACTGTAAACAGATATATGTCGTTTTGATAAAATTATATGTGACCGGAATTTCGTGGAAATATTAATTTTTGCTAGACAATAATTTACAGCAGTTTTCAGTGGAAGTTATTAATGTGGTAACCTAAATTGAATCGTTCTTTCGGACTGTCGTACTTGTGATGTTTGTCAAGTACGTAAAAATAAATTAAAGTATTTATATTGATTAATTACCACGGTTTGCTTTTTCTGAGATTACGATATTTCGACACTGTTATAAGCGCCATGATCACGAAGCAACTGAGTGACGAAATATCGGAAACTCAGAAAAAGCAAACCGTGCTAAGATTCCGATAATATCTACAAATATATATAAACCAATAGCCATGATAGTTTCAAAACATTTATAAAATTAAGTAGCTTATATTTAATCTACGAAGAATTGCGGAGGTCATTCATTTTCGGCTTGTCCATCGTTTACTGAAGCACTTTTCACTATAAATATAGTTTTGAATTCACTACACTATCTCAAAAGGTTGAATCCTTTTGAGCCTCCTCACTAGGTCCGTATTGTCGAAGAGTTGGATGGCCTCAACGTTTACATCCTTGTGAAGCCTATGTTTCTCTACATCGGTTTACTGTTGAACTACTCTGTTCACAAGACCCATTTTCAGGTCTGGATGGAAGTCATTGCTTTCATACGTAGAGATCTCACACTAAGTCCTTGAGTATTTTATTTTGAAACCTTTCGAATCTTTGAAAATTGAATACCATGAGTCCATACTGGCATGAGGACTTGTTTGTAGAGTAATAATTTGTTGTTGGCTGATATAGGAGAATCTCTTCTAAGTAATCAGTGCTGTAGCGTAGCTCCAGCTCTTTTCGTTTTTCATTGACGTGGGTTTGAAGATTGTAAGTGATAACAAAAAATCTCACACACATATTTTCTGCGGAGACTTCAGAATTTGCCCAAGGGAACTATTATTTAGAGCAGAATTTTTTTTTGTTACTGAGCTATTTTGGTTAAACAGTAGCTTGAGGACAAACGTAACCGACATAATTTGATGCACATTCTTATAATAACGTCTGAAAGCGTTAATCGTAACCACGAATAATTCTAATTCTTGCTTCTATCTATATGAGAGTGGAATTTAAAACCATACCCTTTTAACAATTATTTCTTAGGAGCACTAAATCGAAACAACGAAGCAGCACTTAAACCTCTGGTAATATTTCCCGGCAAGTCACCGGCGCTAACTCGCTGCGGCGGCGACTGCAACCCGCACTATGAGGAATGGCCCGGCCATCCGTTGAGGTGCAGTCACGTACCATGGAGGTGCTTTATGGCCCTTACATTCCGTTGGGTAGTTTCTTTTCTCGATCCATTATCAAATAAGTTTCATGAAGGTGTTTCGCTAACTCTTACATCCATTTTATCTGTAAGTCGGCTCAAATGTATACATTTGAAAGAAGCTGAAATTAGCTGCAACTGCTTGAAAAATATTTGCGTTGTAAAGCTGATCTTTTGGAATGATGGCTACATACAATTACTAAAGAAAATGAAATCGTTTTCATCTCAATTTATTAGCACTATATCAAGCAACAAAGAGACTCTTCTGACAATATTTCCCTGGAAGTCACCGCGTCTAACTCCCTGCGATCTCTGGGGTGAGGAATGGCCCACACAATCGTTGAGTTGCAGTCACGTAGGTACTTTATGGCCAGCACTAGGGTAGTTTATTTTGTACTAGTACATTATCAGATGAATTTCATAAGATGTTTTCTCTGATTGTTATACATTAGATTTTTACTTCATTATGTATTTTGAATGGAATTGAAGTCTAGTGCAATCAGCGTAATGAGGAATGCCCCAGCCATCCGCTGAGGTCAGTCACATACTGTGAAGGTGATTCAAGGCCGTCACATTCCCGGGGCAAATTTCTTCTTAAGTGGACCTAGGATTATAAAATGTATTTCATAAGCATATTTTACTAATATTTTATACCTACATTTTATTTTGAATTTAAATACATTTTATGACTGGATTTTGGGCCTTATGCAGTTCGTGCAATGTTTATAGTCTCATGGTCTATCTATTGAGTTGTAGCGCCTCACCATGAAGGTGATTTAAGGCTATTAAATTCCTAATGGTTACTTTTTTTTTACTTGTCCATTACAAAATGTATTTTATAAGCATATTTTAACAATATTTTTGTGACTGGAATGAACGATAATATGTTCCTTTTGATAACTTTATAGCTAAAAGAATTGATAAGAAATAGGTAGACGATGTTGCTAATTCGAAAATATGTGTTTTAGATATCGTTATTTTAAGCCTTATACTCCGACCTGCAGGAACTTAAGGTTTTAAAAAAGTGTATTGGTAACGGTAGCAGTAGCTACCTACGAGTACTAAACAGATCATGACTAAAGCTATCGTACTCGTATTATGCAATGAGCGTACTTTCCTTCCTCCATATTAATTACCCCTATCTTTACACTACATTCGGCAGGATAGAGTGCTGCTTTTAGGGGTTACAAAAGTTAATGAAAAATATACAGGCAATTTACTATTGTACTGTAAATTACTACAGTATTTAAATGTTACATCTCGATGATTACCCAACTTTTTATTGATTTTAACCAAGATAATTTATAGGGATAAAAATAGCATATTATCCACTCAATAATTTCATCATAATCAGTTCAGACGTTCAACCATGAGAAGGCAACAAACACAGAATTAGACAGCGGTATGAGTTGAGTAAATATGGTAATTCTTCCCAATTAAAAAAATTGTGTTAATTCTAGACGGGCGAAAACGCTAGACTTCGTTTTATCAATTTTAGTCGTACTCGTTTCTATGGATATATGGAATATTATACATCATCAGACAGAAAACGTCCACTGCTGGACATAGGCCTCCTCTAGGGCATGCCACGCCGACCGGTCCCGAACCGCTTGCATCCAGCGACCCCTCGACCATTACTACATAGAGCAATATAAGTGACCTTAGTTCGTCTACGGATTTCCTCATTCCGAAAAATTTAAAGGCATAATCAACAACATAAAAAGCAACTGTAAGAAAATTCTTGGAAAGGTATGAAGAGCACTCAACAGAATCTGGAGAGGGAATTTTATTCAAATAAATGTCTTTCAGTTTGTAGAGAGCGTCGTGTTCAGCAGTGGACTTGAAGCTAACATTGATGAAGTAAACAATCACGTTAGGAACACGAAGCAGTTATAACGCAACTCCGCAGACTAATTCGCAACAATTTTTAATCTCGTCCCGGTTTGCGGCGCCGAAATAATAAATAACTCCGGGAACATTTTTCCTACTAATATTTCCTCGTAAACTATGCATGTGGTGTTGAAAAATGTACGTTGTTTACAACTTATACTGTGGTGACATTTACACGTCACGATTTACGTCGTTGAGTTATCACACACCTCATATATTGTCACGGTGATTTGCCATTATCACTGTTTGGTAGGTTATATAAATAATCTGTAATAAATTTAATTTAATTTTTAATGGTATTATTATTTTACGTTGTAAAGGCTTTTTATGCGTATTTTATTAACTGAATTCTTCAAATTTTTATTAATAGTTTGCTTAATAAAATCACCACAATGAATCTATTCTCGAAAAAGGCATTCCGCAATAAAGCAAGGGTAAACTAAAAACTACATCTACCGCATCTTTTCAAAAGTACTTATACACTAGTATCTACATAGCAGTGGTCGGCAACCTGCGGACCGGGAACTCTTTTATATAAATCTAATGCGTCAAAAATATGCGACTTCCACAATAGGCTATTTGACTGGTTTTTTGGATCAATCTCATATTATTCAGTAGAGTTTAAGGAACCCAGAAAAAGTTGTATTTTTCAATTCTGGTACATATTTACTGAAAAATGTTGAATTAAAAATTCAATATTTAATGAGCGCGCCAAAACGCTAATTTGACAATATGGGTCTGCGATGGCTTCGGTGACGTCACTTGCCTGTACTATAATCGTTGGTACATGTCACCCACATACATTTGTGCAAACAAAAGATAAAAGTGCAGTTAAATTTACATGAACAGAGTGATTTATATAAATGTTATTATACTTACTTTGCTGTCTTCACATTTTTTAGCTCCGAAGCATAAAAATCGGGATTATTTTTGAAAAATAATCCGACCATGATTGCGTCGACTTGGGGCAAGTTTCTGCTGTCTGCTTTCACAAAATCGTTGTCCATAGTGAAAGTACTTGATAAAATTTTGCGAATAAATCACACAAAAACAATACTGAACGCAGGAAAATATTATTTAAAAATTTTCGAAAGCTATCATTACAAGCACGTGAACAAGTTTACAGGCCAGTGACGTATTCATTAGACAGACCAATCAGGACCGTTTTGTGTCACGTGACAAACATCAGAAAATATGCATTTTTATTTACGGATTTTTGAATGAATAAATTATTATTTTTAATTTCCGATAGTAAATTACCATTCTTAAACTTATAATACATACTGATTACATTAATTAAAATTTTATTTTTAACATGGTCAAATAGCCTATAGCCAGCTTAATGCCAGATTTACTAATTTAAAGAAGGTTTCTGGCAAACGATTTTTTCGCGCACTTAAAAAAGTCGTAGTCTTATCGTCCGTTATAACTAGACCCTCAATCCACTATGCAGTACGTACAGTGCACACGTCGGCCGCGGTCCTGTGATTAATGTTCGCGTTACCCAGGCCGCGCCCAGGCAGTCGCAGCCTGGGGCGGTGCGCGTACACAGGCGTCAACACGCTGCACGCGCCACTTCACACCACCGACATCATCATGTCACAGAAGAAAAAAAGAGTTGCTTTTAGGTTAAATGAAATATAACCTTATCACACTCTAAACGATGCTTACTTCACTGGCTCGGCAAGATAACGTGTTTTGTTCGCATTATTTACACTCGCCCACGGCTCTTGTACATCTCGTCTACTCATGGAAACAGTCTCATCAAAGTCAGTTAAAAGGACAAAATCTTTTGAGCTAGTGTAATTAGTGAACTAAAAACAGAGTTATAGTGAATAGTGCTTTAAAGTATAAACACACGAACAAAGTGTCTTCGCCTTAATTAAAAACTAAGAATCGTCAATGGACTGATTACATAGAAATAAGTATCTATAAAAGTTTAAGTTAAATTTAAATTACTTATTAGCTTAAGTAGGCTAGGTTGTAATAAAAAACTTGATTCAGAAAAGAAAAGGAAACAGTGGACTTATGGAAATGATTATTAAACTAAAGTAAACTTTTACCGTCACGCCACGCACTGTCTTCTAGCGAATGCCCTGTAATAGTAGTTACTATAACCGAGCGGGTTTTAGACGCAATTAATCATGGAGCTAATCCCCCGGGAAGCTGTTTGTTTTGTACGAAATATACGGCGTGAGTATCGTGGGCCTAATAACCGTTAAGTACTGGCTAGGGCTAAGGTGTTCTCAGTATTCATATTTAGGGACATTTAGGGTGTACCTTACACGTAGGGAGCGGGATTTAACCGTGGGATAGCTTTTGCTATTTTGGATTTGATATACGGGACCACAGTCAATTCAGTTACGGAAACCAGAATTTTCGACGAGGGAAATATATCATCATAACTTCTAAACAAACCAGCGTCTTAAAAGCATAGATATTATAAGTAACGTTACAACTTTACCAACTAACACGTAGATTGGCGGGCCTAATCGTCAATCTGTGCTTCAATGATCACTTAAAAAATACTGCACTGTCAAAAAGAATGATTTTATATTCAAAACCACTGAGCAAGTAATTAAAACGTAGTGATTAAATGCTCCTAGAAGTAAGAAGAAGTCCCAATACATCACCAGTATGATTTGTTCGAAATTTAAATATAGGTCCCGACTGCCAGTACACGCATCGAAGAAGATCGCAACCATGGAGACCGAATGTACTGAGTCTTATTTGTATCGGACTTGGTATATGCATGACTGACTGAATACTGACTTTATGCCACTGTTATTGACATAAATCAATATGCGTCCCAGGGTTTAGGCGACCTTCAAAACTTTTTCTAATAACTTCTCGAGGTATTTGAATGTATACTCTTAATTTTCGTTTTTTGTTACCTGGATATCTACCGTCATGCTACGAAAGTGGACTGTTAATAGCACTGTTGTATTCCAGATGAACGGTAGCAGAGACAGAGCATTTTCAGCCGCTGGTGGACATCCAACGGCCTTATCGTCACTTACCATCAGGTGAGATAAAGACTTTTACCTCGAAAGTATTTACGCCAGATATTTGGTACGGCCAAGTGACGCGATGCGACACTAGACTGAATGACTTATTACCAATTGGTAAAAAGTTAAGTACCATTTTTTTTTACTCTGTGCGGTGTTAACTATTAATTTAAAATGCCTTTGATTTTCTCTTATATTTATCTTGCATTCTACAATTCACTATCATTATCACCTATCGGGACCGGTCGATGTGGCGTACCATGAGGGAGGCCTATGTCCAGCAGTGGACGTTTCCCGGCTGATGATGATGATGATGATGATCACCTAGCGTACGGCATTATCAGTTAGCTTTTATTTGTACTATATTCTTATATACATACTTATATCATATACTATATTATATTATATACATACTTATATCATATACTATATTATATTATATACATACTTATATATGTATATACTTCCTGATAATCTGTTCCAGGGGAATAATCCACGCTGATGAAGTCACGGGCTTAAAGTAGTTAGGAATATACAACGTGTACAAAAAAGGAGTGATAATACTTAAAGGTGGGTATATATCCCTTGTATAGAATACACTGTGAAAGTAACAGCGTTGTAAAGGTTAGTTTAAATTTCCATACATTTTTATTTCATAGGTGTAACGTCGTAATTTTTGACAACCCTAAATGTTTGTTTACCAACGCGAGCACTGGGGTCAATGATCGCAGACCTTATATTTAGTTTTAGGGGTTATTGACACGTGTAGAACTAGGATAGGGATGAAATTCAAAAATTTTAGTCAATATTTTAAATTCGTTTTTCTCCAGATTCGTACGGTTTACAGATGTCTACTACCGCTCCAAAGGTAAAACCTTACCTAACATATACCGCACTTAAGTTTTATCACTCCTTTTTTGTACACGTTGTATAGGTATCATACTTCAAGGTAAACAAGCCCGCATTATTCAAGATAGCAGTCATCATCCGTCAAGACCATCATTAATTCCCTTACTAACGTCAACGGTGTTTACGGCCCTAATGCTCCAGGGGCTCTCCGGGGCAAAGTGGGGCGTTGCGGGGCCCAGCGGGGCAGAGTGCAGGTGCAACCGCATCGGATTTATGCCCCGATTTGTCATCGGGCCAAACCACGGTCATGTGGCCGTTAAACACGGTCACGATGTAATGCATGGTTGGTTTTATAGTTGTGCTGTAACACTATACCTTATACTCGTGACTGGCGCAGTAATAACGTTCCACTTTATATACGACTTTCATACAAAGTTCGTTAAACACCACGCATAAGAGGTGAGAACCTGGTGTCCTGAAACACGGGGCAACCTACTCAGGCACCAGCTTCACACACTGCTCCATTACGGTAATTGGCATTAAAACATCTTTGGCCTTTGGATTAAATTGTTTGAATTACATTGTTTGAATTATATAAATGTTATCTATGCTAAATATATAAAACATAAATAATAAGTTTTTGTGTGTGTTGCAAATAAAACATTTTGATTTGATTTGATATTACATGATTCCAGAAACACAGTTTATTTATTTATTTATAGTTTACATTATGAACTCATATTTTGATTTCAAACATTGAAAAAGCACATAATTAATTAATTCAAAAATACAAATATTTATTGACTGAAACAATTGAATTAATATGGTGTAGCCATACAGTCTGTCATGGGGGAGCCCTGTGCGACAGGTGTAGGCTCTCTCTCTCTAAGGATGATATTTTGTTTTGTTTTGTACAATATTGTAACGTAACCAATAGATTTTTAAAACATGTCGGCGTTACTAAGTAAAATAACTGGAACCGACTTCAACAGTCCTATGCCGTTGTCAGAACTGGACCAAATTAAAATGGAACAACACGGGAAGCACCAGCTTTCAAATAAAAAAAGAATCATCAAAATAGGTTCACCCAGTCGAAATTCTAAGACAACAAACATAAAACGATACAGTCTAATTGCGAAGCTCCTCCTTTTTTGAAGTCGGTTGAAAACAAAGATGGCGTCAATAAAATGACACTTAGTACAAAAAATTAAATTACTTTGTGCAAACCTATTACAAACAAAAATGTAATTCCGGTATTTTTAATTGATATTTTTAGATTATTTCTTGATTTTTTTCACGTGTGTACACACATTGGGCCGAATTCGGAACATCGATTTTCATTTCAACTTTTTACAACCAAAGAAACCAATTATAATCGTTCAAATTCGAGGCCCAGAGGCCCGTCAGTAGTAATACAATACGTGTCTGAATTTCAACCCACAATTTTCGATCCTTGAATTCAGCGAAATTGTGACAATATATTATGTGAAGAATCATTAACAATTTACATGGCAAAATCGCTCGCTGCCGTCGACACTCGACAGGCAAATCACCGCCGGATGCCGGACGGATAGTTTCCGGTTTTACAATTTTTCCGGTAATTAATAAATGCCGGACGTGACGGCGGCTGGGAAATCGATAACGAGATTTGCTGGACACTGGGGAATACTGGGAAATGAAATGAACCGTTGTCTGTCCGGAAATGATGACGTCACGTGCTGGCGGTGACGTGAAAGCCTGCGTAGGAGTTTCTATAATTGATCTTTATTTTTATTTCATTCCAATTAAAGGATACAAGCGATAGCATATATTATTGTCTGAATAATTATTCATATTTTGATTTGTGGCTTTGCTTTGTTCATTTATACTTTATAATTATATAATTGCATGCAATTTCTTTTCTCAGTTTCTTCTCAACTGCTTAGCTATGATTAGGCCGTTAGATATAAAGCTCACCCAGAAGCCTAAATACAACAATGCGCTGGCTCTGCTACCTTTCAAATCGGATATCAGACTTAGCAAGGTCAAAAGTGGACGTGGAAATTGAGTTAATACTGACACCATTCAAAAAGAGTACCGATAAGTATCCCCGCTGGGAATCGAATCCGGGACGTCCGGATTTTGAATTCAGAAAAAATAAGTACTAATTTTCCACATATAGAGTGTTGAAATGTCAATAAAATTATTATTTATAACGAATGAAGATGATAATCATAAATGAACATACATCGTCTGTCATCAGGCGTTGAAGGCAAAATACTCACCCATTGTAACAATTCAGATTACATTCCGATCATAAATTCTCACACAAGACCACATGTCCCTGACAGCCAAAAAGATAATTTATAATCTTCCACGCAAAGCAAAGGCCATGCGTTGTAATGTATGAGTATATCTCAACGCATCTAGTCTAGGAGCTTGTCAACAAGGCGTCACTGTAGCAGGTGCGTCCACACCGCGGCCCGTCAGACCTACAAGAGATTAATGATAGCACTATTCGAGACTCTAATTTTAGGGGGCGGTGGCAGAACCTCACTGGTTATATATCCTTGGAAGCATACTTAACTACTATATTTGAAACTGATCTTTTTTTTCTTCACTGCGGTGCTTAGAAGTAGTCACCATCTTATCTGTGGAAGGTGTAGGACGGATATGTGGCCGACACTATATTTTATCAACAGCCTATATATGTCCCCACTGGAGGGGCTCAGGCCTACTCTCCTACAGAGAGTGTATGGGCCATAGTCCACCACGCGGGCCCAGTGCGGATCGGCGGACTTCACATGCCTGTTCAAGACATGCAGGTTTCCTCACGATGTTTTCCTTCACCGTTAAGCAATCGGATAATGTACTTGAATTGAAAAACAACTCATAGGTACACGGCTGGATTCGAACCCGGTACCCTCAGATTGAGAGTCCGCGCCTTATCCACTGCGCCACCGACGCTTCATTATTTATTTACTACGACACTATATTATTTACCATAAATCTGCGACTTTGTATCTATCCTGTTTTCGCACTCGTAATTTGCCGAATGAAAAAACAGGACTGCAACATTTTAATCAGTACTTTGATTTGTATCTTGTTACCCAATCTGTCAAAATTGACTCAAAATAACCGAACAATAAAAATGGATCTAAAATGTGGAAGGTTTTATCTATTGGTCTTTCTATACATCTAAACAGATCTTTCAAACACATCCTGCACTTTGTGCCTGTTGTATCTGACGTCACAGAATTTACTGAAACTTTGGTAAAGTCAACTGGTAACTAACTAGCACCTACCAAATGCATCGCCCACAGACCTGAGGGACACACGTCGTGCAAATAGAATCACCTGCTAATCCTGAAATATGACAAATGGATTGGATTGGGAGGTGGTAAGCTATGGTAGTATTGAGTGATGTGTCTGACCACAGCATAGTGGCACCCAGCTGGTCTAGAATTACACAAATAAAGGTTGTGAGTCATAAAGACTCGGGCCATGTTTTAGAAACCAGATACCCTTCCTTATATTTGAGTGTGGAAGACAGCGCCCTTCCATGTTTGATTATAGCTTTCCTAATTATTCACGCACACATGGCTACAACAAGCCCCGACCATGTTTGTGACAGATTTTGCACTTGAATCCTCTGTGTTTTATTTTACACAAAGTCCTCGGTGTTGTCCTCGATTTCATCATCATCATTATGTACAGCCTACAGTAGTCCACTGCCACTCAATTCGGTCCTCTGCTCTCCGCATCCATTCACGTCCGGCTGCCCTACGTAAGTCGTCTTTCCACCTCGCCGGGGGACGTCCTACACTACGTTTGCCTAGGCGTGGTCTCCACTCGAGAACTCGTCTGCTCCAACGACTGTCTGTCCTTCGGCAAATATGACCGGCCCACTGCCGCTTGAGTTTGCTAATACGGTGAGCTATGTCGATTTCATAACCTGATAATTTTATTTCTATGTTGCGAAGTACCTCGAGTAGTATATAACTGAGCTTCCATGACTTTACATGAATGGGTTTACCTTAATCACCGCGCCTGGAAGGTGTATTTGTGATTACAATCAACAGTTTGATTTCCAGATTGATGCTTCTTCCTATCTACTCCCTTACACACCTGCGAGATGACATGGAGTGGTCATATTCTAAAGCTGATATCAAAACTGTCGCATCTTGTAACTGACAATTAATTCTTTCAAAGCATTTCTAATCATATACGACATATTCATGCAAAAAACGAATAAACTATTTCACTGTAGCGAGTGTTTTTTAACAACGTTATTGAACATCACAAGTAATAGAACGGACCAAGCAAACACAATTTTTGACTCTAAACTTTTGACCAATTAGTAATAAAGTCACTCAGTCTTGTGAAACATCACAGTAGCACCTGTCTGTAAAATAAATTTCCCAATACCCGCTCTGTTACCTTTTACCAATGTTAATATATCTAGTTTCTAACATACTTCATTTATTTGCAATGTTTCACTCCTCAATGGATCATCTTGTTTCATCAATAGACTGTGGCCAGTTATCCGCCTATGTCATACTGAGTGTCAACGCCACCAATGCTGTGTCAACAGAGCGACATAGTTCTACACTAGTTCTACCTGGACATGTGTAGTTTTGTTCCTAGTTAAAAGCTTTGAGCCTTTTGATAAACGCTTTGATCCTGCAATATTGGTTGGAGTTATGCAGGGATGAATTTTGCCTTTGTTTTGAAGTTCAACCTGTCGATGTGTGATATATGTATATGCCTAGCTAAACTAAAATAATTTGGGTGGTTTGAAGAGCAGAGTGCGAGGAACTCTTTTTGGCAGAATAAAAAATCGACAAATACGATTTCATTGAGATTTATATTTGATTTTATTATAGCACTAGTTGACGCTTGCGATTTCATCTGCGTGTTACTTGAGAAATTGTGTTCTTTTCCAGGTTTTATTATTTTTTATTGGAACGTCAATATTTTTGGGGCCTCAGCATTCTCTGAAGCATTGATTTTATAAGCACAGCACAAAGCACGCGATTTTTATCAAAATAATTCTCTAGACTAATTTAGAAGAATCCTTTCATTGTGAGTATCTACGTCTTATAATAAACGTACATAAATTCGGAATTTTAACATTATATGGTGTGTTCACACAATCCGGACGAACTGAGTTTACTCGTAATTATCATTAGTAATTACCAACCAAACCAAGTATTAATTACCAATTAGTACTTGGTTTGGTTGGTTGTTCTATATGTCTGCCTATATAGCTACCAAACCTGTTCTTCTTCTTTCGACCAATTTAATTTAACTTTCCATTGCATTGGCTACGTGACGGAAAATTCAATAACGTGAAATATTATGCTAAGCACTTCTGCTTTTTCTGATATTGAACACAATAGCATTGACTAGGTTCACATTTAGTTGTATTGAAGCCTTTCAGTGCCTAGAGCTTTGTCGACTTTTTAATTCCACTGAACACCTTTAAGACGATATTACTTTTCGCTACAAAAGATTTCATCGTCAGGATTCCAGTTTCAAGCGTTTAATTTTCTCAAATACTCAAGCTCAGAGCTAAGCGCTGTCAGGCCTTTGCTATAGACAGACAAAGGGCTAAACTTTGATCTAGAACTAGGGCAATGAGCAAGTGCTGTGTTCCACTACACTTTGTACAAGTGACTGATACCAGAGTCTACATAGTTAATTTCAGTTAAGTCTGCGTATAAAGGTATTTGCTTCAATAATTGGAAACAAGTGGGCAAGTTTTAATTGGTTACGCTTACGAACGTAAATTTTGTTGCTAACTAATAATTGCTTACAAGAAGTTGTTTATTATTTTTAAACTTATACCAAGTATACATTCATCGAACAAAACCCTTTTGTGAATACTTTCCAGTGTTTAGCTATAAGAGCATTTCTCGTCATCATTATAAAAATCTGTAGAAACGAGTTAGCTCTTCATTCCTTTTTAAGCATTTTTTGACTGCGCGATGAATTCAAAGATGTAAATCTTTGGGAAAGTGCCAGGTACGTAGCCGCAATTCGCAAATGGATATTTAAAAAAAATGTTTCCCTAGTTGTGTTGTGTTACATATTTTAATCGAAATCTATTTAAAAACTGATTGATGATTCGCTCCGAAAAAAGTTTCATACTTAATGTAGTCCGAACGTAATTGTTTTATAATAGGATAACAGGATTTGAGCAAATTGAATAGAAATAGGACATCAAATAATATGTCCGAGAAATTAATATTACACACTTATTGTTTTAGCTTACTTATAAGTAGAATGTTAGTCAGATTAATTTCGCGCCATTGTAATCCGATTTCTTATATTTATTACATCCAGCTGTTATCAATGTGTGCATGTTTTAAAACAAGTTAATATCTTATTGAAAATGTTTTTCGCTCAATGCTTTTGTACAGTCCTTAATAAATCACCTCGGATATCTTCCCGTGTCCGAACGACTGACAACCGTACGCCGTCTGTTTGCCGGATCCACTAGTCTCTGTCATTTGAATTCCGTGTGTACCCTGCTTAATGATGACGGGGTGTTGAGCTATTGGGAATGGAGTTGAAGGCAAGAACTCTTTAATTTACTATTTCTATTGTAGTTTCCACACACAGACGGTGCCAACTCTAGCATAAGCTCTATATTTTGCGGTTTTTACTGACTGTACTTCGGATAAATTCCTTGGACCCGTTGGGAATACGGATATTTAAAACAAATAGTTTTCCATGGATCTGGTGGGAAAAAAGGAACAATAGAAGGGGAAAAAATGAAAGAAAATGAGAACAAACAGGAAGCACTGCACAACATCGATCCTGACTATAGTACATATAATTTTACATTGTACCAATTCTCATACGCGGAGATTCGTGGAGATTTTATATTAGTATGATAGTGTGAGCTAAGTAGGTAATATTTATGTCCGCTTGG
Source organism: Carcina quercana (assembly GCA_910589575.2). NCBI lineage: Eukaryota > Metazoa > Arthropoda > Insecta > Lepidoptera > Depressariidae > Carcina > Carcina quercana. Next base: position 12,175,810 of record OU342444.1, read on the forward strand.
CTAGCTAATACCACGTCAGTCTGCCACCAAACAGTCTTAGTAACACTGGTGTGTTCACTCATTAAGGGTTGTAAATATCCACGCTTTCCATCCAACGGTTTGTTTTTAAAGATGGTGGCACTATAAAGCCCCATAAAGACAAGGCAAAGTCCAATCAGTTGTTACAGAGTACTGTTGAGCACTAGCTTTCCTTAAAAGTTGCAACAACGAACTTTCCCCTTTTTTAATAGAAAGAAAATGCAAAGGACAACATGAGTTTCTGAATCGTTAAATCTAGTTCAAACTGTATACTCGTAGAATGTGTTCAAGAACCAGTCCATGTCAACTAGTACCAGTTATATATAACAACAAACACAAAACAGAACGGACCAGTGTTGTCTCCCATCCCCCAGTAATTCCTCTCCGTTGGCCCAGTCTGTCACAACGCGAGTACATTAATTTGGTCCGGAGGCAAAATGCAGTTGTGGTCCTTTCGAGGAGCGCTGAGATATGTCCGGACCACAGATGTAAAGATATTAGACTACGCAAGTTGACTTACTATTATTATCTATTATATGGTGTAACGTGGACAAAATACTCTGTGTTTCCTCTTGGATAACTTGATTAGCGTGTTTACAACATATTCGATATTATTATTCTGTAGCTAACGGACGAACGATGAATGTGTGAATAAAACGATCGAAATATATTGTGATTCTTTTCGCGTGGCAGGTAATTTAAGCAAAACGAGTTTATGATGAAATTTAAGTTTAATTTAAGGAATATTTACAGAACAACAACACATCAATTTTCGAGAAGAAGTGAAAAAGTAAAAAAAAAACATAAGAATATCAAAAACGTGTTCTAAAAACTATTTCAAATATTTACATTATAGGTGGCCAGCGAGCAAGAAGGCGGAACCACATCTGTAATTCTAGTGGTTTTTCACATTTTAATTTCGCACCGCAATAGAGATCAACTGTCAATTAGCTGTTGTTTGGCCGCCATTGTTTTGGTATCAGAATTTTAAAATTTTTAGAATTTAGAATAAAAATACATTAATTACAAGTTTTGAATTACTATTTTACTATTGTAACCGCTCTATAAACTACTGTTATATTTAAGCCTCTCTGATTATATGCACTATGTGAATGCTTCGTCTATACATTCCCTTATCTGAGGTCCAGACCACCAAGTCACACAGACGCGCGTTTCGTATTCACATTATAGTGGTAATGGTGCTATCATTACATAATATTCAATGATTATATTTGACTTTTTGAAAGGAGGCTAGTTGCATGAAAAAAGTCATACGAAGAATCAAGTATTATGTAAAAAAAAAACTGTAGTATAATGATTAACGCGTTCAAAAAGAACTAAACCGACTTCAACGGCCCTAAAAGTTAACTGCATTCATACGTTAAAATGTATACATTTTGGTTTTGTTGATTTTCTAAAAAATCGCTGAATCAAACTCAATAAAATTCAAATGAGAATTATCAAAATTGATTGGCGGATTGATAATTGGCGTAGTTACCGCATCGCACAGAAAAATACAGTAGAATTGAAAAATTCCCCCTTTTGTTAAAGTCGGTTGTAAATAGTTTTAATGTGAAGTCGTTCGTCTGTACGACTCAAGTTCTGGCTCAGTCTGTGTATTTTTAATTACCATCATGCAAACACACACATGGTAATTGTCTTGGGGAATCAGAAATTTAATTTTACATGAAGACTGCATGGTTTCTCGGCTAATTGAAATTGGATATTTAATGTTTGGGAGTCAACCTAATTAATAAGTCAACATTAATTAGAAAGGTTATGATTTTACATTTGAGGTATGTTTTAATATTTCGTTGAATGCTTGGAAAGGAATACTGGGAACTTGCTTAGTGACGGTTTAACCTTCGTTCATTTGCTTTTACAGTTGAAAGTCCTTAAAAATTGAGCGCGAAACCTCCGGTACTGGGGTGTGGTTGGTAGTAGGGTATTTCTATATCAGCCTGACTAGGCACTGCCATGTTACCTAAGTCTCGCAACATAGCAGTGTTAATAGAAAATGTATCGTCGCATAGAAGGTTTGACTCAGACACGCGACACACGCGAAGAGTCCCGGGTTTGATTCCCTCCCCTTGGTTTGGTTGTTCACTTGATTGTCTGGAAAATAAGATGATTCCGTGCTTCGTTAGTCACGTTAAAATTGAGATACATCTGGCAACCATCGAATACATCTGGCATACGAATGTGACAGAGGTAGCAACCCGAATAAACAAGCTAAAGTGGCAATGGGCCGGCAACAACGAATAGACGAGATTATCGAGAGGATACCTCGGACCGGGAGTCGTGGGGTAGGACGGCTTCCCGGCTGCTGGTCTAACCACCTGAAGAAGTTGGTGAAGACCTGAGAGCTGTAAGGAGTGGTGTACCTAGTATGAACCTTATCTTGTTTGACAGTCGGTCTGATATTCAAGTAAGTAAAATACAAGAACTATTTTATCCATTACTTTTAAAACTAGCTAACTACAAGTACCATACGTTAAAAACTAGCTTTTGCCCGCGACTTCGTCCACGTGGTTTTCAGGATCAGGATTTATTCTACTTGTTCCATCGGAATAGAAAGTATATGTCGTGTCTCCTTTTCCAGACCTTCAACTATCCGTTTAACAAAATCTAGTCATTCTGACTTAAGGAAGGATAAACAAACAAACTTAAATCTGTGACACATGACAGAAACAAACAAAACAATTGATGAAGTCAGTCAATCAAGGTATCAAGAAAGCCGTTCCATCTAAGATGTATGAGAACATTATTATTTTTAGTGAATGTATAACATGTTTTAACTTTTAATAGTTATTCTGAAAAATTCCAAAAATCAATTATCATTAAATTGGTTCAGACGTTGGTTCTAGAGTTATATTATGAGTAATGTAGCTAACACGACTTACAATGAGTTTTCTATACATAAATAGATTTTATATCAGACATATTTACCCATATATGCCTTACCTTCCCCAATACCTTCCCCCACTGTTCTCCCAACGATAAGCCCCTTCCACTTATCAGAAATCATTTTTAGGAGACTGTTGCCACTGCCACACAGCCTAATTATCATTACTACACTACTTAAGGACGGTTCAATACGAAACAAAGGAATAAAATCAGAATATGTGCAAAAAAATGCCTACCCCCGTTTACTAAAACCGTACTCAACCGAAATTCTGCCAAAGAAAACTTCACGCAACAAAGAAACAAATTCATTAAAACTCGCAAATCCACACGACATCGAACTGTAACCAGAAACCCGCCCCAAATGATCTCACGTATCCAGAGCCATTCCAATTGAAAACAGATTTGCAATCCAAATGAGCAGAACGAAATCCCCTTGCTCGGAATCAGCGCGGCAATCGGCACAATTTGTTTTATCTTCGACGAAACAAACAAATAAATTCCGATTGAGCGATTAAGGTGCACCTTTCGATAGGGGATCTAGACGGATGGGGGATTACCAATGCTAAGGTTTCATTTGGCGCGCGCAAGATTGCCGTGGCGCTCGCAGCCGGCATACGAACTAGTGTCCGAGGAATGGGCGCAGGGTACAGACACACAGATGCTCAATAGGTAGATTTGTTCTTAGACAAAGATTAGAGAGAAATGTGACTTTTCAAGTATTTATGCCAGCGTGATGTGATTTTGTATTAACTTGTAAACTATGAAATAGTTTTTTTAATAGTTTAATAAATGTTTGCCTTTAACTCACCTGATAGTAATTGACGATAAGGCTATTGAGGCAATGCAAACTTTCATACCGGAGCTCAACACAGCTATTAATACTTTTTCGCCGTCAGAGTTGGGTAACATAGTGATAGCAAGCGGATATATAAAATTCCCTACCATCAACTAACCGAGTACCTATCACTTCTGGGAATCAATCGATCAAGTGTCCTGCGGATTGTTGCTCCAAGTATGTGGCTATTAGGGGTTTCACAGATTTTGTGGATAAACAACAGTAGGCAGTTTGTGAGTCGGATTCGCAGAATTTCTCGGTTTATTGTATGGAAAGGAACGTAGCATATACTCTTATACTAATTCTTGAACGACTGTCTGCAGAAGGCTGTTGAAAGAGAGAACTGCAAAGGTATGAGGGAGGCCTAACAGTGGGACAGAAACGGCTGATAAAAATAATAATACCATACTAATTGCCAGTTCGTTTCCAAAGCATTTTTGCGGATCTTTTTTCTTAGTGTAGTAAGAACTGGAAGTTGTTTTGGACTATTGAATTTCTAGAGAGTTACCTGGACATTTTTGTTGAAAGAAGCTATTTACAGTCAAAGTGGTATGACGTACTTGTTACTTTTTTGATACTTAGTTTCGATCTGTTCCTGCAAATGAAAATATTATTGGAGATGCGTTACGTCTGATCTTTATGGAGCTGTTTCACTGACTTTCTTACTCTGCACCAAAAGCTGGTCAAGACCATACAATAAGAGATCCTTTATCGCGAATTGATGTATGTCTGACCTAATACTCAAGGGTGCGCTCAGAGCGCCCGTGAGGGAATGATGCTATTACATGTAACCAGAAAATTGATTAGTATCGTCGAAAAAATCCGGAGCGGGCCGTTAGGGGACGTGCACAGAGGAGTTGGATAGAGTCAGAATGTTTATAACTTCAACGATGTCTTGGCCTTTTTTACCATCCTGATCATGTTGCCTAAAATACAAAGAAAACGCCTCTGGCCTACTGGCTGCACACTTGGGCTAACAATCTGGAAGTCCCAGGTTTTATTCCCTGCACCGGTTCTCGGTTCGGTTGATAATAAGGTATTTTCTATGTTCGCCTGGCTAGCTACCACCGTGCTATCTAATTCTGTCGTCAAACAGCAGCGTAAATAGCACTGTTGTGGTCCGGTGTGGGAGGTAACGGAGCCAGCGACTCATTAGGTAAAGACTTCGTGTAACGATATTTTAATATATTTAGGCATCGTTTTTTTATATTATATAGGTTTCCATTTAACCCCAATCTCACCTGATGTTAAGTGACAATGTGGTCAGGGATGGTTCACGGTTGCCTAGAAATAGAATATTCACTCTGGCCTTGAAGACGTCCAGTGTGTAACCGGGAGGGAATTCTGCTCCTAAGCTGTACGCATAATAAATCAATAAGCAAAACGTGGAATGTCAACTTAGTGGGATGGAATCTAGCCGTTCTTCTGGGTGACCGAAAAAGAAGAGAAGAAAAGAAAGGTACTCTACAGTTTTAAGTAGTTGTCTAACTTGGCAATAAGAGTCTCGTACGCCAGGTAGCACTGTGTTGGATTTCTATTTTCCACAATCTCAAGCTTGTGAGATGTACCCTAGAATATTCCAGAATATGTTCCCCAGAATATTTAACAATGCAAACAAACATCATTTTTCGACCAACTAAAAAATGGATGTCGATTCGACTGTACAATGTACATGTTTCTTATATCCCACTTCATAGTTATTTCAAGGTTGGTCCCATTGAAATTTGAAGATTAGTAGATTAATGCCGTGTAGACATATTAAAACTGTACCTTCCCATTACATCACTTTCATTCTTGTGATTTAAAAGACTTCGTGGTCAAATGGACTCAGTATCTGAATTCAGCTGCTATTTATTCGGTCTATGGGCTTTTAATATTTCCAAAGTATGCTGCAGTCCAGACGAAATTGTAATTGTGTCTGTAGCCACACTCCGCCCGCATCCTGGTGAAACTGCTAGAACTGGAATCTAACAGTGTGGACACGTCTTGCTTCCTTGTTTGGCATTCAGTCCGACGAGGATTTACGAGCGGGCAGTCGGGATCGCGTTTTGAATCGTTTATGGGATTGTAAAATGGCTGCAGATAGAAGCTGCCGAGGAACTCAGTGGTTTGGAGATTTCGGTTTGTTTGAGCAGTAGTAAAGATGTTGGCACGGTGGAATGAGATTGGGAAGTGTTTTGCGATTTATTTACTCTGTATCAGTGGTAAGAATCACTTAAATATGTTATTATAACATCAAATACTCTGTTACTTATGGTTACCGTGCTTGAGATCAACGAATTAAATTCCTTATTAGATATGTTTATAATATTTGCACACCTGTGGACAGGTTAAGTATATCGAACTTATTAAAATTACTATATAAACACCGTGTAAAAAAACTATGTACTTGGCAAATAAATTTTTTCTTTCTTTCAACTTTCTTTATAGGCTGACAGAGCTATTTATATTTCATACTAAATTTCTTTTATCATAATAATTTAACACTGTTTAGCTGACTTTGTGCGGCAGTTGTCTAATACAACCTCTCACCCCAAACGCAACGCACCGTCTCCGTTCCGTCGTGGATAAAAAATAGGACATCGGATTATAATGACGGGAAATGTATCATACAGTTTTCATAGTGAATCACAATTTTCATTTTTACTCACTTTTTATTATTGTTCATAACGCCATCTAGACGTTCTATCCGAAGGTCCCGGGTTCGGTTCCCAGTGGACATATCACTACTCGGTATGGTTGGTGGTAGGACATTTTGTCCGCCTGGCTGGCTACCAACATGTTACCTAAGTGTGTCGCCAGACAGCAGAGTTAATAGCACTGTTGTGTTCTGGTATGAAAAGTAGCAAAGACAGTGCCTCTATTGAAGCTTGTGGCTTGTGGGTATAATACCATCAGTGATCACTTACCAGGTGAGTTGAAGGCCAAGTACAAACCCATCTTTTTTTAGCTCGGACACCTGACAATACCTCTAGAGTAAAGCAAAGTGTCGATACTTACTCTCTCCTGGTTTGTCCCCCTACATTTTTACAACACCAACGCGAAAAGTGATCCACAGACATAGAATGGCCGAAGATCTGTATAAATTATTTCAGTGTGTTCCTCAAGTCATCCCATTACCGTCACTATCAGGATCCATTAACGGTAAACAGTTCTGACGAGAGCTACCTCCGCGTGAACAATGGGGTGAAGCACAACACCCCACATTTCCGGATCGGGCTAAAAACCGGTAACGTTTTACATTAATTACCGCAGCACAATCCACGGTCTGCAGTGGTACTAGCGGGACACACTGCTGCATAGGATGCATGGATCAAATGTGCTACGTTCGGACGATAAACGTTGCATACGAAATTTATTTTACCATAATCTTTTAAATAGGGCGTGGTTGTCTCACTTGCTTTCACACAGCGGGTGTGTGAGGAAATTATTTAAGAGGGTATGCTGTTGTCAAAGCGCCCATACAAACGTAGTCCAGTCATATTTTGAGTATTAAGCTATGAAAATCTATGAAATTTTCAAGACACAATCTAGAAACAAATATCTGTGTCGGTGGTGAGTCAGATTTTAGTTTAAATATATACTTCCAGAGTTACAGGGCGTCAAAGAATTGTATTTTACGGTAATAAAAAGCCACAACTTTAAACCTGATTTACAAGAGTATGAATCAATTTAGAACAATTTGGAAAAACCACCGACATCTGAAATTTCATTAGTATACTGTATTAAAAAAATTGTTACATAATATACTGTATCCTTCAAATGATCCCTGGACTACGAAACATCCAAATAACGGGTGGATAACATCACGTAATGTATGCTGTCTCACCGTACGCGCTCGGGTAGGATAGGGCTCGGAGAGGGACAGCTACAAAACAATGCAACCTTGAAACAGACCACGTGGTCTTACCAACATAGCCTCTTAATCCTGGCGATCCTAATCAGGATAATGAGATAAAATAGATTCAATTGATATTATTTATTTTATTCTATTTATTAATGTCATTTACAGGATAAACATCAACAATAAGCGTTAAGACACACTAATGAAAAACAGTTACAATAAATGATATCATAATTACAGGCAACAAAGACATGTTAACTTTTTTTTAATTTTTCTTTTATTTTCATAATTCTCGTATGTGATTTCATCATAATAACTGAGCACGTATGTAGTTTATCGTCACCTTCCGTGTGTAGTCTACAGCTCGTTGCCGATGGCGCCAGTAGCAGCAGCCTAAATTTATAGTGCGCGTTTAACTCGCATACTTTACGTTGCACACTTAGCGGGACACTACATTACCAGCGAGCTATTACACGAGCTATTCCACGAGCTATTGTCGGGGCACGTTCGCGCATCACTACAAATTAATGCCGGTCAATTACTGATAATAAGTTGCATATTAACCTCGGTAGCCTGGTAATTGCTACAGTTTTACTGGTAATCAAGGGGTCATGAGTTTGATTCTCGGTAAGAAACTTATGGTTACACAGTGTGGTTGGTGGCATACGTTTTATTAACGAGGCTTTTGTGTGGGCAGCGTTTGGGAAATTACGGCATTTGTTTACGCCCAGTTTTTGTTATAGAACGCCCGTCTTTAATCATTGTGCGAAATGCTGAAACTATCTTCATCTCAACAGCTATCCAGGATGTTTTGATTGAATAGAAACTTTTTTATAATAGCTAATCACGTAATTTACACTCGAGACAGATTCTCGGCAACAGTTTAGCTGATAGAGGGTGACGGTCGACTGTAACAAAACTATCACTTTAAAACTTAATATTTCACAAACGGATCACAGAATCAAAACGTGGTGTTGCCAGACCCTCAATGTTTTTAAAATCCCTATTCATCGATACGCCACACAATGGGGTAGACGCAAAAAAATATTTCACCCCACTTTATACATATAGGAGCTACCCGTAAAAATATTTTTTGATGATTGTATGCTACCACTTTGTTGACGTGATTATTATGTATACATGTACCAGATTATAGCGGTCTAGTAGTAAGAGTATTTGAGCTAAGCCGCAAACAGACAGACGGATAGAGCGTGTCTAGTATAATATAAGGGTTTGACTGCTGAACCCCAAAAACCAAGCTCAAGCGACCACTACAAACATTATCACCTCCGAATGAATCCTTATCCCGACGTAAGGTCGTAAAGCCGCGGTCACATCTGCGAAGCGTCACGTCCATGGCGTCACATGTCACGGCGGTCTACGTGACGCGTGAACGCGTGACACGGGCACACGTCGGTTTTATAGCGGTAAGAGTGGACAATAGTTACGTTAGGTTGTTCTGTTAAGATTCAAACTAATACATGCGTCCAAAAATACAAAATAAATGTGAAACTACCTCTAGTCTATAGAAGTGGAATTAATCTGTAGGCCTAGCAATCATCATGATCCTAACATATTATTAAACAAAGAGGCGTAAGGCGGGACGGGACGGGGCGGGCGCAAGTAATATATAAGGATGTATGTTTCAGTGTAATCATATTACTTTTTCAGTACCTCAATCTTACCTGCTGGTAAGTGATGATAAGGCCTTTGGATGGTAAGAGTGCGCAGTGCTCTGCTACCTTTCAAACCGGAACAAGACTTGCGTTTGCACTACAGACAGGCGGACATAGAAAATGACCTAGCACTGGGACCTCCAGGTTAAAGATAATTTAAAGATACAGATTTTAGTTGTATAAAGCCCATACGATTCACTTTGCAAGGTTTATTATGGCTCATTAAAAGTTGTGCATGTTTTGTCGGTACAATTAATTCATAGTCACGCGGTGCAACATTAATGCATATTAAATAAATTTAAATTAAACTCATAAGTATCCCGTATATTTGTTTTGTCTGCAATGCAGATGATGTTGCCCTTTCATTGCGCGTGTAAAGCTCAGGGCTTAGTACTTGAGCGGAAGCGTTTTCTAAATCGATTAGGAAATGTAACTCGAGTAGCACAGCGAAAACAAAAAGACTTATGAAATAAATCAATAATAATAATAAGTATTTATTCTCCAGAATATTTCGGTACAATTTACTTATAAACTACTTATAAAATATATAAAGGCCTCCGTTGCAGAGCTAGGTAAAAACCTGTATTTCAGCATCCAGCGCCTCACCCCTCCGGATTATATAATTTATAAGAGCAAATAACCAATATTTGGTTTATTACTTAAGCACTATACATAATATAATAAAATATGTGTGTGAGTGTGTGCGTGTACCTGTCGGTGTGCAGGGTGCGTGTGTGCGTGGATGGTGTAAGAGGGTGGGTGGTGTATTTTATAGTTAGAATTACATATAATATTATCTGTAGTATACTACTTTGATTTTATAAAGTTAATATTATTTGTGTATACTCGTATTAGTTATCCTAAAATAGATATAGATTATAATAAGGTTATAAATAGAAAATTATATAATATTTTTAAACGGTCTAATATTTTTGAGGTCGAAGCCCAGTAATAGCTTCTTAAACGTCAAATACATGTTACGTCTGTGTGTCTGCTTACACTACGTAAGTTACACCACGGATACTTTATCGATGTCAAAAGTAGCACACCGCTTCATACAAGTCATAGGCTAAACAACGTGCCAAATTCAATCAAGTAGGTTCGGCTCTTTAGTCGGGAAAAGGCATCTACCACATATTTTTTTATTTTTTTAAAGTAAAAAGTGTTTATTTCTTAAATAACTTTTACAGAGTTTTGCAGGGGCCTTCCAGAAAGTAGTCTTTCGACACTTGTGTTGGAAGTGCACCGCGTCTTGCAGACGGATTTACACAGTATTATTTAAGGAAAATACTTATTATTATGTTAGTAAAAATTAACCTGTTTTACATGTTATGGTTTTCTTTTAATCTTATCACTACCAAAATACGAATATTATACTAATTTTTGTATATTTGTTACCTATTTACGGGTAAACTATACCGATAAAATGTTATTGTTATAACGGTCCCGCTGCCCCTACCACCACATCCTCGTACCACCAACGTCCACCGCCGCGGGGTCGTTCCGGATGAATCACCAAGTGGCGGCAACTTCGCTAATTGCTCACTCGACTTGCACGATTAACATGTATAATAATAATAATTTGTTTGGTTTCGTTCTTGAATCATTATGTTTACGGGATCACCTTTGTTTGGATTACGTAGATTACAACTATGACCCTTGTATTTCAGGACACCGGTATTGCCTAAGCGTCGGTGACGCAGTGGATAAGGCGCGGACTCTCAACCTGTGAGTTCCAGGTTCGAATCCAGCCGTGTACCTATGAGTTGTTTTTCAATTCAAGTACATTATCCGATTGCTTAGCGGTGAAGGAAAACATCGTGAGGAAACCTGCATGTCTTGAACAAGCATGTGAAGTCCTAAGTTCCGCACTGGTCCCGTATGGTGAACTACAGCCCATACACTCTTTGTAGGAGAGTAGGCCTGAGCCCATGCATAAAGGCATAAAAATATGCAACAGTAAAAAAGGTACAAATAATAATAATAATGTAAATAAAACTAAACAAAACTAAATACTACAACTAGGAAAAACCTAGTCTAGTCTATTTCGTCTACATTATTTCCGATTTGCATACCAGTGCACGGAGAGCCAGTAGCTAAAAATAGGACTAGACACCCCATCTGCCATGGTATACCATTGTAGTACATTATGTAAGTAATCACCTCTAATTTCGACTGCTCTTATAATTATTTAAATTCATACACATGACATCTCACCGAGGCCGCAGGTGCCGACAAACAGTACGAAGAGAGAACTGCCAACAGCGCCCTGTAACAACTGCTACAATACGGGCAAACACAATTTTCCTATTGCCACTAAAACGCAGTGTATTGTAGTCGGAAAGAAACGAAATGGTCCGAAATAGCTCGAAACAGCTCGAAATGGCTGAAAATGCTCGCAGCGCCGTGAAGTTGCCTGTTAGGGCACGAAGAATGTTCTCACTCGATTTAAATTTATTCTAGAGACTCGGTTCGGAAAAATCGGACGCAGGGAATGAGAAAGTTTTAGTTTCGCGAATGTGCCGTAGGTGCGGAGTTTTGTTCAGTTGGGAAAGTCCAATTTCCAGAGCATATCCACATGTTATGTCTAGCTAATGGAAGGTACATTCCATTTCGATGTAAAAACATTCCCTTCCATCAAGAACGACGTGCTCGCGAACGTTGATACATGCATTGAAGTAAAAAAAGGTTAATAAAGAAATTGATGACAATATGTTTGAAATATTCCAGACTTTAAACAGTCCACGGACAAAGCAAAATTATAATGGTTCCTTGTTTAACTACGGAACTATAAAAATCGGTCAACCAAGAGCTCTGAACCATGAAAACGCACTTATAGACATTGAAATAAGCTTCATTTTCCCGACAGCACAATTAAGTTTGTTGGTCAAGGTGTCGTGATGTTTTCTACACAACTATATACTACATAGAGATCTTGTTTAGGTTCATTTTCATGTGATACTTACACAAATTCCTGTCTAATTATTATATAAAAAACGGCCAAGTGCGAGTCGGACTCGTGCACCGAGGGTTCCATACTGAATATAGATATTTAAAATACAGAAAACCATAAATATATGCAACAAACAATCCTCTAACGAATGCGCCTCGATTTAGATGTGCTACTCGTCACTAAATCGCGCTACTAATACGTTTAAACGCACGTCTCAAAAATCACGTTTGTTGTATGGGAGCCCCCTTAAATATTTATTTTATTTTGTTTTTCAGTATTTGTTGCTATAGCGGCAACAGAAATACATCATCTATAAAAAAAGTTCAACTGTCTATCACGGTTCATGCGATACAGCCTGGTGACAGACGGACCGACAGACTGATGTACAGCTAAATCTTAGTAATATGGTCCCGTTGGTTACCGTACGGGTACGGAACCCTAAAAATCATATAAATATGTATATAAATGCGGGTGGTATTCGGTACGTTCGTTAGGTACGTTCCGTCTTTTTTTAAAACAAACAGAAACCACAAACAAAAGGGTTCAGTTTTCAGTTACAGCATAACAATGTCGCTGTCGTACTATAATTACGGTCCGCGTCAACAGCGTCACAATGACGCACTCCAGCGTAATCTGAACGCACTCGCCGACGCCTGACGCACCGCTGTTTGCTACAGCTGGCAGGATATACAGTGGTGCGTATAGTGATAGAACACATGGAAACTACAACAAAATTATACTAACAAAGAACTGCATAAAATGAGTCTTAGAAAAGGTCACCAATTGAAGGTCATACTTTTAGCTTTACGAAAAAACCGGCCAATTTCGATTTCAATTCGCGCACTGAGAGTCACGTACAGAATATTAATAATTTACACACTGAGAATCATAAATAACTGGTCATCACACAATTTTCTAACGCTAATGATAGTCCGTTTGAATCGTGAAAAAGCGATTTTAATGTGATGTAATAATAAAAAAGTGGAAGTGCGAGTCGGACTCGCGCACGACTGGTTTCGTACCATTATCTAAACGGCAAAAAACATGTCTGTTGTATGAAAGCCCCTCTTAAATATTTGTTTTATTTAAATATTTATTTTTACAGCGAATGTATAACTAAATATTCTGTGAATATATCAAGCATCTACCTGCTGCCGTTATCAGTATCGAGCAAAAACAAGCAAATTATCACGTTTTTGTATGGGAGCCCCCCCAAAATTTTATTCTATTTTTTGTTATAGCAGCAACATAAATACAACATCTATGAAAATTTCAACTGTCTATCACGGTTCAAGAGATACAGCCTGGTGACAGATGGACAGACGGACAGAGGGACGGACAGCGGAGTCTTAGTAACAGGGCCCCGTTTTTACCCTTTGGGTACGGAACTCTAAAAACTTTAGATTTCTGATTTATTCCTAAACTTCATACATTTTTAAACTTGACGTGAACTACTCAAATAAGCGCTAAATGCAACTAGAATTTTCACAATGAATTCATACAATGGCGTTGCCGAGTGTTGGTATTTAGCTAGTGCAAGTGTCGCGGCGCCGCTTGCCTCTCCACGCCCCAGCAGTGGCAGCGCTGCGGGTCAACAGTTTAAACAATAAAGCCGACTGGAGTGGCGCCGCATGCACCCGGAACTCGCAGCTACGGATAGCGGGGTTTTAAACGCAAAAAAGTTTTGAAATAAAAATTTGAATAGACACTACTAACATATACATACTTTTTGAAAAACTTATCTCGCTGACATGAATTATGAATGAGCTTTATATGGACTTTAATTGATTTTCATCTTGATCGCTTTTTGGTGTTCCGTAGTCAAACAAGGAACCATTATAGTTTCGCTCTGTCCATCGGGCCACGCGCAGTGTAGGATTCCGTAGTTGCCCTGTACAATAAGTTCACGGTGTAACGCAAAAAACGTAAAAAAATAGTCCTACACAAGACGATATAAAGTAATTTGGAATTGAATTTGTACGAAACTTTCATTATGACATCTCCGAGTCTTTTTTATAATATGGTCGACTATTATTCGTTAACCTGTAAAACCACCTTAGTCGTGATAGTTTTGTGTGTGTTTTGATGTATTTTCCGATTTTAAAAAGCAATAATTGTCCGGCCCGTCAAATTATGTTAGTTAGTCGGACGGCTGGCCGAGCAGCCAACGGACTAACTAACATAACTTCGGATTTTAAAAAGAACTGACCTTAGCACAAAAAATTATTAAAATAATAATAATAAAGCTCGACGTTTGCAGTCCTTGCTCGTCGAGGCGCAGCGATAATAAGATCCACGTGTAAACAATTTAACTTCAGAAACAAACATTTCGTTAACGAAACGTATGAAAGTGAGGCGATGGTTGACAGGTACTACGGCGAGTGTGGGTTGCTCTCGTAGACAACGACTTACAAAACATATATACGTGCCACTACGAACACTTCATCTGCGAAAAATATATCAGATAGGCTACTGTTTGACAATGTAACCGATGTTAAAAGATGTGTGGTTTAGGATACTTCTCGGTAGCCTAGAAATATGTTGCAGAAAACATAGAAATCGGCAGGGAATTTAACCCCTTAGCTGTATGCATAATGAATGAAGAAGCAAAACGATTCCACTAAAATAGTGGAATGTCAACTAAGTAGAGATGGAATCCAGCCGTTTTTCTAGTTGACTGAATCGCTAACAATTATTTATTTATAATAACAACCTAATAATGAGTTAATCAAAAGCATTAGTAAGCGACCTTCCGCCACATAGAAGTGATAATAGCATTTTTGCTCATATTACAAAGGTAGATACTGCTGCCCATCTCCTGAATAGTTATTTCAACTGCGCAGGATGACATGAAGTTGAAACTGTTCCACAGCCTAAATTAAGTTTAACTTTTTGCGGCTTAATTAGTTTCAAGCCTTTTAGTTCTCATCACAAATAGCGCAGAGAACTGGACTGAGTAGGACCATTATTCAGGCCTGGGACTGAGTGGGTAATATTACGATAACAATGACGTGTTCATAGTATTTAAAGGTCAACGGTAGTCTAGTATCCTTTTACCACTACCATTGGGTTTACGTTGCTGATAGTCGATCGAATAAGTTTGGATAGGCTCGCTAGCTCACACAACTATCTCACGCTCCTTCGAAACGAAACTAATCCCAAAAAAGTATCATGTTTTGAAAGATATTTTATTTTCAAGGATACAAGTATTTAAATACGATATCTTATCTTTGGTTTCGTGCTCATGCACATATGCTGAAAACCAGTGATCCGGCCGGTAATCATTTGGTCGGCGTTTTCTATATATTGCCATGAATTAAAATTATTTTTCTCAAACTTGCATGGAAATATTGTCATTATTTTCGAAAAAAGAAACACGTGAAGTATGGAATTTACGGACAAAGAAAATTAAATCCATTGCAGAAGCATTTTTTTCAATTTGGAACATTACAACGCTCCAGCTATGTTGTATGAAACGCGTGCTGGGGTTATTAAATATTCTATTGGATCTCTATTATCATTCTTGACATACCAAAGTAACTCTCTTTGGTTAGTACAAATTGCGTTCACGTGGCTGTATAGCCATAAATGCGTTTGCCTTTAGGGATAGATGATAAATAAAAAATTGACAGCAAAGCTGAAAATTCGTCTTGATTTGCTTTTTACATACTTAATAAATATAAATTTTAGTAATTGTCCCAATAAGATTAATGTAACTTTTAATACTAATTAAATTAAATGTATGATATAAAATGTATTTTTATTTCCCTGCATTCTTTTGAGAAAAGCATATGCTCCGGCGGAAATGGCAATTTCCTGTCTCGTATTAGCGTAGTATATAATAGTGATATTTCTTTCTAGAAAAATTAATAATAATATGAATATTAGTTTCACAGCTTTAGAATGTATATATCTTAGCCGATTTTTGTAAATAAATTGATTGAGACAAGAGTCGATATGGCACACTGTCCCTACACTTTCACTCGTACGTTTGTATGATTAGTGGAGGACTGCGGCAAAATTTTTATTTCTTTTAGGTTAGGGAACGGCTTTAAAGCCATATCTTTTTAGAACGCTATACGATCAACAATCTTTTTTTTATAATTCAAGTGCTCACATCGTCGCTAGCGAGTGTCGACAGTGTAAGTACACTCGTGGTAGGGGTATTAAACAGTGAACATCGCAAACGCGCGGACGCGCCCTCCCGCCTTTGAAAACTTTAATTAACGCATAAAATGTTATGTTGGAAAATAAACTGTGAACGACGTAGGGCTGTCAACCATTGCGCGATGTTCGGGTACTGTAGCCGAACATGTTTCGTCCGTTTGTTTACATTGTATTCGACTGTCATTCAGATACAAAATTATATTGTCCGGATTGAATCAATACGAGTACTCAACGCTAGACAATGAAGGTTTGTCAAACATGGCATTGGTAAAATGGGCTAAGATCACATTTTTACAACAAATGTATCACTTGACATACGTAACCTAAACGTGGTCGTTTACTATTGTTTGAATAAACAGCTCAAAGTCACTCAGCAAGCTATGGAACCAGCTATAAAATTCACTACGCGATATAATCCGGAATGAGGAAATTCGTAGACGAACTGAAGTCGCCGACATAGCTTGACGAATCAGTGAGCTGAAGTAGCAATGGGCAGGCCACATCGCTTGAAGTAAGGATAACCGATGGAGAGAAAGAGTTCTTGAGTGTAGACCACGTGCTGGGATGAGTACCGTTCGAGAGTTTCATCATCACTTAAATGTGGTTAAACTCAAGCCTGTGTAATATAAATAAATCTTTAGAATCGTTGTTTAGATCTCTAAAAAGTATAATAATGGTACGAGCCGCTACAACCCTATCACTGGAAAGAGCACAATTTGCTTCAAGTATGACGTCAGAAATGAGTGACGACAGCAAAAATGGTGATAATATTTTTAAACGAGAAAACTTCAGCTTACTCTGTATTTTACTAACTTCGCACTTGAAAATGTAGTTTTATGGATGCGATAGTGCTTCGCGAGTTTCAAGCTAGTTTCGTAGTTGTTTATATTGTTATGTTTGGTTATGTTGTTATCTAAAGTTGTTAGTTGATATTGGAGGTAGTAAAAAACAGATAATGTTTTAACTGTTTTAGTGTGCGGCTGTTTAGTGTTCAAGCAATAGCTAGTATGACTCCAAAATGTATTCAACATACGAGATATCACACGTGGTTAAGCGCTTGAATATCCTTGGTGATGAGGGCTACGATTTTAGCAAATTTGTATATTGACAGAGTTATAATTAATGCGTTCAAAAAGAACTAAGGAGGAGCATTCATCACCTAAAATGTTTATCCTTAGAGGTAGAATTATCTGGGTAAACATATTGTTCTTGTTGATTTTCTCAAAAAGTGCTTTGTTGATTTCGATTAAAAAATTATGGGACCTCCTCTGAAGTCTAGTTTACTAAACAAAAAGAGATTCATCAAAATCGATTCATCTTGCCTACATTCCCAACATGCATTCAAAAAAAAACTCCTTTAGTGAAGTGGGTTGAAAATTTGGCTACGTCTTCAACGCTAGAGTGTAATTAGAAAGATTCCGTTTTTCATTAGAACCCTAAACAGGAAAAAATAAATCGCTTCGACCTGTAGCTTCAAGAAGTAGCAAGCCTGAAGTGCAAAATGTACAGGCCCCATCGCTCCAAGACGTAATAATTATTGATGGGTATTGATATTTTCCAAGAGGCGACGACCTGGTGAAGATAGTGGGAGACTGCTTCAAGCAACGTGGTCTCTTTTTTTGTGTTTCCTTAACTTAAACAAGAGCAGATCAGCAGATTACATTATTTAAAGTAAGACATAAAGTTAAAATTTAATTCGGAATGAATGAAGTAAAATTTTGCTCGTATTTTATTAACAGCGTAGCAGGACAAAGTGGCTAAACATTTGAACATAATATTCTATCATAATCGTAATAATCAGCCAGGTCCACAACAGAACCTAACACTGGCTTCCCCCATGATACTGTAAACCACGCTTCAACTGACTGGTTTGAGCAATTATAGTCCGTGAATAATTATCAAATGTACCATTAATCACTATGTATTCGAAGTAATTGTTCAAGCTGTTGCCACTGTAAACTAGAGGTATTTGACATATGGAAAATTTATTTAAAGAGGTAATAATATCAGGGAATAAGGAAAAACGCTTTCCAGTATCTAACAAACAAATACTAAAACTGAACAATAACGTTCCTCTCAGAACCTCTGAAATAGAACCTCGCTCTTTTGAACGAACGTTTAAAATAAAAGGCCGGAGCTTTATAAACAGCGGGGTGGAGCGCTGACCACTTGCCAGTGCTTTATGGCGCTCGTTACAGTTCCGCTATGATATCCTATTGTGGAATTTACTAACCGCTGCGGTGAGAGTCGGTTTTTTTATTGCTTTTGAGGTGGGAATGTGCTGTGTTTCAGAAAGAATAGTTGCACTGTTTTATCAGAAGTGTTTAGTGACCGTTGGGAGAGGAAGAGTGGAATGCAGTGTACTAAATGACACTGTTTTTCTTGTTTTTGTTTGAGTGCATGCATATTTGCAGTGTTTATTTTAATGTATCTATAACAACACTTAGCCACGATCTCTCTTGATGGTGAGGAAGCTGATTATAAGGGACTAAAGAGACTTACAGACCCCTAGATTGTAGCTTTGTGGCAATACAATTGCAGGCTGTGCGTTCTTCTCCCAGATAAAATTGGAAGCAAAACTATTTGTGAGAGCTATACTATAGCTACATATAC
This sequence comes from Carcina quercana, assembly GCA_910589575.2. Classification (NCBI taxonomy): domain Eukaryota; kingdom Metazoa; phylum Arthropoda; class Insecta; order Lepidoptera; family Depressariidae; genus Carcina; species Carcina quercana. Next base: position 12,194,823 of record OU342444.1, read on the forward strand.
ATGTATAATAATTCATCTATCTGGCGTCTGTTGTTGGTGTTACTACAGCAAAGATGAATTTGTATCCGACAAAAAAAGTGACTTTTAAGGGCTCCAATTGTTTGTTTTTAAATTTGACAATATTTTAATCTTTTTTGTGTGTTTTGATATATTATTTTTTGTAACAAATTGTCATTAATAATTAATCTTATCTTATTTTATGTTAGAAATAGGAATGTAACATACATTTTTTGTTGTAGACGAAATAAACTATGAAACATCCCTCAATGAAGAGTATGGGAGCCACCCTAAAAATATATTTTTCAAGATTTTATTCTACCACTTTGTCGACGTGATTTTTATTTACGTGATAGGCCCTTACCAAATGACAGCTTTCTAGGAGTAAGGGTCTGTGATCTACGCCGTGGACAGACAGTCGGACAGAACGAAACTTTAAGGGTACGAGCCATCGTACTAATTTGCATCGATAGGTGTCTGGCGTTTACATGCACCGGCAATAACTAATGTCAGCTAGCATTTATTATAATAAAATCAGTGTTCAATTAGCAAGCAAAGGAGGAGAAGCAAGGATCGGTTTTATTTCACCTCTCTCCATCCAAATATCACAAATAACACTCACAGCATCTAACTCAGCATTAATGTAGCGCGAGTGTAGACCCCTACAGGTTCCTTATTTGACTATGGAACCATGTGTGTAAAATATCATTCCCGACGATATCCCGGAAGATTCAGATGTTAAAAACCTTATACCACGTTAATAATCATAGTACATATTGATTTGAATAAATATTGCAGGAAACTAAGTCTAGTGTAGTATTTTAAAAATCTACTAAAAACCTTGATAAACTAACTTAGTTATGCTATCGGTACAATGAACCTTATGCCAAGAGACAGCTTTTAAATTAAATCGAGGATTGTGTGTGAGTATTCCCATACGCCAAGACAGTATTGTGATCAAGATTCAAGCCACTTTTTACAATCTTTTTACGATTTTACATCACATTTTGGTTCTTATTTGACGTTACAATAAGTTATCATAACACACACTACTTATCACCAACTTTATATCCCTCTACCAACTTTCTTGCTACCTCCAAGTACCTTCACCCACCAAAAGGTGGTCCTCAAGGGACACATAACTAAGCTCTGTTTGGGCCCAAAAAACTACGGGGCTACTTTTCAAATAATCGTAAATTCGCAAAGAAATTGCTTTCTTCCATAAACACCTTTTTCAATATCATCCTTTTCGTGGCGCTTGCTGATGCGAGCGAATAACATAACTTCATTAAACTTTATGCTATATGTTAGAATTAAATGTTTACTGTTTTTCATTGTAATCGTTTAGTTTGAAAGGTCAATGACCAACCTCACTCATCACACACCCGAGTGTCAGAGTTGTTGAGCTGACGTAGTCCTCTGTCATGGCTCATCATTCAACCTCCAATTTTCCTCCGGGAATTGAACCCGAGATCTTCGGCTTATTATCTGCGTTTTATAACGCTCAGGAGACTGGGGAACGGAGGCCGATATATTAAATGCTTATATATGCTATTAAAGGTTTAATAGTTTGCTCTATTTTAAACACACCAAATACCTATTCTTTTTATTTCTTGATTGCCAATCGAGAAATATCTAGTTCCGTCTAACAAATTTTAATAATTAATTATACAGTCAACACTTTGGAACTATGTTCTGGAAAGGTCTCGAAACAGCAACACTATTAATAACCAAACTAAAGACCTAAACAAACTTCACGCAAAACTCCTCGGCTAATCTAGGCCTCGATAACATAATGGCGCTGTAGGCACCTGTACCCGTCACGGAATTATTAAAATTGATGAAAAAACTTTCGACAACATTTCCAACTTTCAACAGCGCCATTTGGCGATTGACAAAAAAGAAAAACACAATGCGGCTCATCATCAGAACTGTCAAGTTTGAATCGCTTCTAATCTACATAATTGCATTTTAGAGTCGCGGTGTTTCACAAAAAAGAGCATAAAAAATATGGAGGGACACCTGGTGGACGGCTAACTTTTGCCCCTTAAAAATTATTTATTTCAAACTTCTTTCATAAATCAAGATAAACTTGTTTACAAAGTAATTTTGGAAGCGACCCGTTTTTCTGTACGAATATTTTATGTTAGGCATTCGTGACGCAATTCTTATGGTTTACTTTAGGTGTATCAACCGTAAAAATGTAAAAATCGTACTACCCTCCGTTGAAATATTAACTAGGTATGACAAAAATATGGATTCATTTTGATCTAAACATTTAGTTTCAGGCTTTAGGTATCAAAATCGTTGCGAGTCATTTCTTGGATGCCGTAAAATGCGACAGAAATTTTAAGGAGGCTGACGGTAGTCTTTGAAAAACATATTCTCGAGGTCACTAACATAGTTAGGCTTATGTTCAACACTGAAATTATCAATTTATTAACGATATTAAATTATATTGTGTTTGCACTTGGCCTCCATCTTACCTGACGATAATTTACTAAGGTCGCGTTTGGATCCAAAATTTGTATACCCAGGAGGTCATTCATGACTATGTTATCAATCACAGGTTTTTGGCGCCGTGACATCATTGGGATGGACTTCAGAATTTATCCACGAGAAATCAATATCTTTTAAATAATAATTCTCTTGTTATATTCAATAATATCAAGGCAGAGTGAATGTGTAAAGTTGCCTACATATAAAACTTACTGTGTTCACACAAAACACTAAACAGCAAGTGAAAACAGTTAGCTAGTGCGATGCTATCGCTTAGGAGGTCCTATCTTGACAGTGTCAGTCCGCACTTGCCCAACTTTACTCACTCGATGCTTATCTGCTCTTTTACGTTCAAAGCGAAACCAGTTTGAAAGCTCTGGGACGTGGGAACTAGGGGTTTTTTGTGGAGGTGTAAAAAAAATTACGCTATCCGAGTAGTAGTTTAATTTTACGATGTGTTTGTGCATACGAGTAATTTGATTAAATACGAGTATTAACACGATTTTTGTCAAAGTCAAAGTCTTGCACTTTTCATATTTTTCATCAAGATCAGTGAAACCGATTAGCCGTCAAAAGGCAGAAGACGAAAGGGTGAAAGCTGCAACAACTAGAGGCTTCTGATTGACCACGTTTTCCATCCAACTAACTTATCATCTTTTACCATTGGGTGAACAAAAGTTCAAAAACGAACATATTCTAAATAAAAAGTTATACACCTTTACCCGGAAATGTTCAGCTGTGTTCATTTCCCCGCTGATGGTGATAGCATAGATATTCGAGCAACTTTAACGTTGTTTTTTGTAATTTTATGTATAAACTTTATAGTTACAGTAATTATGAATTTTTCACGGGCAACGTTGCGTATAATTTCTACTGCGAACCAAGCAATGACAACTTCGTTCACCATCAACCCAGCTCAGCGCAGCTCGCTAGTAGTCGCGCGGCAATATACTTGCAACTTTATAGGGAAAATAATGTCAGCAGCTCAGACTGTTCCGAGACCAAACACGTAAACTGTGAAAGTTATATAAAGATTGCATTGTATACAGACTTTTTGTTTTGAATTTTAAAGATAGAATTGAAACTAATCGTATCTGAAATATGAGAATAATACAGAATGACTCACTGAATACATGCCTGATATATTAATGACAGATGAGGTACAATAAAATTGTTTAAATAATATTCAGATGATAATTTAATATTTTAAACAGTTTTATTTGGTTGGTGAGCGCTTCAAATTAATTTTGTCCTCCACCTGATTGGAGACCACATTTTATCATTGATTTTTCATTTATTTATAGACACTCTTACAATTCTGTTTTCCTCTTTAGTCGACTTTTAAACCGCCTACGGCATTACAATGGTTTAAAGAGACCATGTGGGCAAATTCTTATCATAATCAGATGAATAAGGCCCCAGTTAAATATGAGGCTTCCTCATATATCGGCACGTTGAAATCCCCACCGCTTTGTCGCCTGCGGTACCCTTAGGATTATATGGGATGGTCCCATTCTAGGATCGAAACCTGTCGGCAAGCCAAGCTACGAGTATCTAATGTAAAAACTACGTAGAGTTTCGTAGCACATCGTAGCCGTTTCGTAGCAAAGCGTAGGTCTTTCGTAGCACATCTACGCTTTTATCCTGGCCTTGCCATTTCTTCAAGATACTATAGAATGAGGTGGTATTACAGAATATTTTCACACACGTGTCGAAACAAACAGGATAATGTAAAACAGGAATGGAAATATTGGAAAATACTTAATTTACAGCCTCTCTGTGTTCCATGATTGATGGTGCAAAATTAACTTTTCTGACGTCCGTAATGAGTTTCGGTTTTTGGTGTAGACTCATCAGTCATATATAAAGTTCAGTGATCTCGCATATCCGGAGTTAGAACTCAGGGTTATTGTACAAAGATACGGATTAGAATTTCATTAATATTACTCGTATTTTACCCTCAACTTTTTCTGCGTGAACTTCAGACTGGGAATTATTCGTATGAAAGTAAATGCGTTCAAAAAGAACTGGAAACCGACTTCAATTGCCCTAAAAATCTACATTTACTAAGGCAAATTTTAGATTTATATCGTTTTCTCTTGGGTACCTCTGTCAAAACTGGACCAAATTGAAATGGGACCACACGAGAAGCACCATCTTTCAAATAAATAAAAAATTACCCAAATCGGTTCACCCATTCAACAGTTCTGAGGTAACATACATTAAAAAAACATAGCCGTCGAACAGATAACCTCATCCTTTTTGGAAGTCGGTTAAAAATAGGAAATATGTTCAGTGACTGTTGGGCAAATTATTCATATTCAATGGAAGGTCCTTTATTGTTGGCCGAATAAACCAGCTCAAACTCAACCAGCGAGCTATGGAACGAGCTATGCTCGAAAATTCTTTCCGTGATTAAATCCAGAATGAGGAAATCCGTGGAAGTAAGGTCACTGACATAGCGCGACGAAAGAGCTGAAGTGGCAACGCGCAGCCCGCATTACTCGAAGAACGGATGTTCGAAGGAGATTAAGAGTTCTCGAGCGGCGACCACGTACCGGTAAACGTGTACCAGGCCGTCCTCCTACTAGATGGACTGAAAGCCTAGTAAAGGTCAGTATATATTATATTAATTTGTAGGTAAACTACTTTTAGGTTTAGGTTTCATTTTACTAAAGCGTTTTTATCAGATAACTAAAAATGTGTACAGATGTACCGTACTTTTAAAACTGATTCTGTCTATACGAATTTTGGACCGGACTACAGTTTTGATAAATTTGGCTATAATAAATACACCGCATTATTCAAATTTAAAACCCTACTCATTTCCTTCAAATCTGTCGACGGGAATTTCCTCAAACCTGTCAATGAATAGTGAAGCTTAATCCGGAAAATTCTCACTTAATTCCGGACCAGGGCCGGATCAACAATCGGCCGGTCTGTCCGGATGATCCGTCCCCTCCTTGCTATTCCGGACTCGTCCGGGCTGCGACATGCCGAATGAAACTGTCCCGGATTGCCTAATCTTAACTAGTTTACTATTGGTTCTCGGTAGAACTTTAGATATTGTTATTTAATCTTAATCATCTTTAGCCATCTCAGATTTATAATATAGGATCATTTCATCCCGCGGGTTTCGTAAAAGGCGACTAACGGGTTTTTAGACTAGGAACATATGTATATTTTTTTAAAAACTTTTAGAGACGAACTTTTTTGTACAGATCGCCTTATAAAAATGAATCTATTTAAGATCTAAATAATACGATTTCAAATACTTGTAATTTGGGTTTAACTACAAATCTACAATACCAAATTAACAGTAAACAAGATAGTTTTAGAAGTAGAGTATTATTAGAGGGTGCGTATATGACAGCGCCATCTATACTAACCTATATTAACTACTTACCAAAGTGACATCTAGTTTGCATTCGTTACAAGAATTTATCTGACCGACGCGGCCGACGCAACGGAATGTAACGGCTGTCGGTCACTGAGACACTTATCAAATATACTTGACAAAAAACAGACGCGTTTTTATTTATTTTATGAACTAGTGTTACACGTCGGACACTTCAAACAAATGTCATGATATCGATATGTTACGTAATATGTACTATTGTACTATATTGATTATGTGGCAGTATTTGTAATCGCCGAGCTCTACTTTCCACATTGTGATATGTCATAATAGGCTAGGTGACACCAAATCAGATTGGGGTTAAATAGTATTTAAAACCATAAAGGCATTATAAAACTCCTATTAAATTTAAAATATCTAATATAATTTAATCTTTTATGGACTTTTACAGCTTATAAAGCATGCAAAAATTTAAAAATAAAAATTTTTATTTTACATTTTGCTTTGTAATTACATTGTGAAGATTTTTTTTTGAGGGAGTCGTCACATATAAACGTTATTTTACGAGATAACTCAAATATTATTAAAAGTTTCATACATTATCTACTACAATGCGTATGGAGTATATGAAGTATGGAATCACTTTTATATCAAAAAATCTTTAACAAGACTTCATCTATTCACACGGTCTCTCGGATGAGGGAATAAAAAAGTATTCATCCCTTTTACCACGCCTGGCAGTTGAGACACCAGAGTACAAATGTCAAATACGAAATATGAGTAAAGAGTGAGATATTTTCGAGAACTTGTTGTACCCTGCACTCGGCGGCATGTCCGGGTATCGGCTGTGTGCCAACTCCTTCCAGAGTCGGTCACAAATTGTGACATTACTTAACTTCTTCCGTATTATAGAAACCGTTCACTTAATACACCATTTTATGTTCCACTTATAAATGACGCGCCGGCTCTGTTACTCTTTATCACACTCACTCTTTATTCAGAATACAAAGGTTCTATTAACACTGCTGTTTGGCGGTAGGCTTACATCATGTTATGTAATTGACTGGGAATCGAACTCAAGATCTCCGAACTGGTAGACCAAGCCACGGATGAAGTTAATTTTTTATGCAAGACAATTTTGGAGACATTTATATCACAATATTATTTCTAATTTCATAATAGAAGCGATATACTCGTAACATTAAAATCACTTATTTACAATTACAAACAAAAAAATACAAAAATTAGAGATTAAATTTACAGATTTGTTTATATGTTTAACACTAAAAAATGTAATAATAATTATAGAATTTAATTATCATACTTTAACAAGTGAGTTAATTTAAAAAAATTATAAACCCTACGTAATAATCATTGTGTATACGTTATAACATATTTTTTGTGTGTAAATATGTCTGTGTGCTGGATTAAATTGATTTTTTTTAACTGCTGAATCGATTTTTGCCAAATATAGCTAAGAACTACCGCAAGGAAAATTGCTTTCACGTAAAAAAACGCATCAAAATCAGTTCATCTTTTCGAGAATTACAATGGCAGAGACTGACTCTCAAAATCTGTTAAATAAATACATTGGCGGAATACTTATAACACCTCTTTTTTGCATTCCGACCCCTAGACTCTGAATCTAAGTAAAATTGAGACTTATGTATATCTTCAGCTATGAAAGGATTTAGAAAAATATTTTATTGTACAAGTAATAATATCTCGATGGTCGTCTCATGTTGATCTCAAGAAAATAGTCAATTTACCTATTCGATTATAATATAAAAGACAGTGTAAAAATCAATGTCTACGAATTACATACAAACACTCTGTTGAATTTAATTATATAAAGTAGCAAAACATTTGTTATCAAGTCATTAATCATCAGACAAGTTTGCTCAAAAAACTATTTCAATCACTTATTTAGATTACGTAACTTTCAGCTGGCTAAACAACTCCGAAACATGAAACTGTGAAAAAATCTAGACTGAATTTCCTAGGTAATCAATCTCAACGGCTTTATCTAATTAGGAGCTGACTTGAGGAAACTTCTCGCGAAAAAGTCAAACTTCAAGTTAAATTGAAAATAAGCACAATTTAACGTCCAGATTTTTTTGCCAAGTTTGTCGGTACAAAAAATTAATGGCTAGTGAAACATAATACAAACTAGTTGAGAAATCAAAAATAAATACTGACAAATAAATTTGTTTCGTGCTCTGAGCTTTAGAATATGATCACTTCGAATCATCTCACGTGTGTCGTAAAAAGCTAGTAAGGATTAAGACTCCACAGAGCACATGCCTTCAATAAAAGGTGGAATATGAGAAACTAAAATTTTCTGACTGTCATCATATGTACAACATTCGATGTCAATAAACTTCTCAAGGTAATCTGTAACATTGACAGTTGCAATAAAATATTTTGATGTAACTCTTGAGGTACTTACACATAGTCATAAATAAGATTCCTCATCATCCTCCCGATTGCATCCCTAATTTACCCCCTTAAATATCCCCCTAAATCCTGCTTACAAATTTCAGCCCCTCAACTATGAAACTCTCGGATACCCATACAAACTTGTAGCGATGAAGCTCCAATTTTATGATACACAACACCTGAGTGGGCTCTCAAACTCTGTTAAATTTGACTTAGAGTTGAGACTATCGTTTAATTAAGGAGGGCTTCATCCGTCACCAGGCACAGAGGTAGGAAGAGTAGTGTGCTCAATAAAATCTCTTTAGTTTAGACTCGCTTGTACGAAATTAAGCGGTCTGTAGTAATTTATGTTCCTATTTCAAAAGGTTTCAAACGTTCGAGTAATCAACCGCCTCCATGGCCTCATGGCGATAATGTTGGTCTAACAATCCAGAGGTCTCGGGTTCGATTCCCAATGGAGATACCTATCGGTACTCAGTTTGGTTGGTGGTACGGCAATTTTGTATGTCCGCCTGGCTAGCTACAACCATGTTACCTAAGTCTGCTGCCAAATAACAGTATTTGTGAATAAGCTTCTGGGTGCGCGCGCTTACAACCCCACGGTCTTATCGTCACTTACCATCAGGTGGGACGAAGGTCAAGTAGAAGCACTTCATACATAAAAATTGTGATTCCAATGACGGGTAAAATGTTGATGGACGACATTTTTATTGGACTGTATTGGATATGGAAGCTGAGGCAGGCTGTGCTCAGTGAGAGTTTTATTCATCTTATACACTAGAATTTTGACCGCGACTTTGTCAACGTGAACTTCAGAAATTATCCCTTGTTTAATTGGCCTAAAAAGTAACTCATGCCCATTTGTAAACCTTGAACTACCCACAGACAAATATTAGGTCTTTCTAAGAAAGGACAAACAAACCAGAAAGTTCAATGTTCGTTTATTTGCCATTATAGTTACAAAAACTGTGCAAAAAAATACAAAATATATAGGACAATAATACTAAAAACTAATCCTAATAACTTGAGACAGAGTCAAAAAATTTACAGCAAAACTCTTTTATGTCATAAAAAGGTCTAATATTAAATATTTATACAATTTATTGGAAAAATCATTTGGAGTTATACAGTTTTTTATGTCATTATCTGTCTGTCTATAAGTAAACTATTTATAATAATATTATACATGCAAAAAATGCAAAAATGAGTTAGTTTATCCATACTTTACGCCATAAAGGAGAGGATTGAAATTTCTCTTGCTATCTGTATTATGTTGCGATATCTAAATCCTAGTGAACCATGTCTTAAGGCTTCTAGGTGACCAGCTATCTGATCGTCACTTAATATCAGGTTTAGGAGCCGATGTACATCTCCTGTGAGCACACAGCACTTCACGTTTAGGATGGAATGAACGCCCCATAATGCAGTGGATGCCACATCCACGTCGGTGCGATGCAGTCGTCCGATGCACCTGGCGCTACATTCTAAATTACTATTCGGTTCACAACACACTAGCGTTAGTTTAGCGGTTTTACTTTTAACTTCCATGTCATCATCATCAACAGCCTATATACGTACCCACTGCAGGGGCTCAGGCCTACTCTCCTACAGAGAGTGTATACCTATAATGACCTATATATTACCTTCCATATATAAGTTGATAACAAAGTGAATTTTTTCTTGGGTTGTCGTTCTTTCACACACCAATCAAAAGTTCGACGAGATTTTTGTTTTTGTCAGTGTCAGTACAAATCAATTATAACGAGTTTTCACTGCCGCCTTATTCTATTTGAATATCGGAAATTATTACAACGAAACACTACCGAGATATATAGTGTCCTACGTGCTAGTCCAGAACATATTAATTTCATCGAAGGCCTTTTAAGGTGCAAAATTTAAATGAAATGTATTTATTTAAAAACAAAAATAATTATGGTCATTAACTTAATATATATTACAGCCTATATAAGAATATTATGAGCTCACTGTGTAGGCTCAGGCCTACTCTCCTACACAGAGTGTATGGGACATAGTCCACCACGCGGGCCCAGTGCGGATTGGTAGACTTCACACACACCTTTGAATTTCTTCTCAGGAGTGCGCAGGATTCTTATGTTTACTGTGGTTACGATGTTTTCATTAACCAAAAAGCAAATTGGAACTCATTGTACAAGCCAGGATCGAACCCAGACCTCGATTGTTCAAGAACTGACGCTCTACCCAACTGAACTACTCGTATTATGTGAAATTACTTATTTTAAACTTGTTAAAACATATCAATGATAATGAATATACAGGATTTCGACAGATGTTCTTTATTTTCGTAGGCGTTTCTAAAACCATGACTTTTCATGAGGTTTCAGAGGCCAATAAATTTTCATAAAACCGCGATCTCCTATGGGCATATCCTCTCCCTGTGAACTAGTTTCAACCACGCTCAGGTCGCTTGCTCCCAACTATTTAATGCTTATACTATTAATAGTTTTACTAATAATAATCAGTTTAACTTTATTTTCGTTTACCGCTGGCCAGTGTTACTCAAACTCATAGATAGCCCCACGAACCTCTAGTTTTTTTTTAGTAAACTGGAAACTGTTTTTATAAGAAAATAAAGCTGCTCGTAAAGAAAAACAAGTTTAATATTATGGTAGGGTATAGCTTTTTGTTTGGATTTTGCTTTCATCTAACCTGATTTAAAGTGACGGTAAGGCCGTTGGATGAAGCACGTGTTGAACCAGAAGCCTGAGACTACTAAGTCGCTATTTATGTAGTATTTAAGAACGTGCTATTAACGAAAGACTTAGATAACTATGTATATACATATGCCTCTCTACCGGCCCTATTGAGTGTCAATAGGTGCCTTATGTGGGCATGGCCTCCTCAGAACCTTCAGATAGTTAAATTGTTTTTATTAGGCTACATAAGATATATAAATAAATAAAAATGATTGAAAAAGTATTTCTCATCACATGCTCGAGTTTCTGAAAATGGCAGAAAAATGAAAACACTGACGAACATTCCACCGACAAAAGGGAGCTCTTTAATTAATTATATTCTGTTTCGTTTTTGTTTGAAATCTTAATGATTTGTATACTAATAAATTTTTTTAATGCAACGGTAGAAAGAATTCAAAAACAACCTCACGAGCCGAGTGGCATACAAATAATTCCATAGCGTGCACAAGAGGCATGCCGGCTGCATGTGTTCTTGAAAGCGGCACACCGTGAACGAGCTGTATAACTGAATCAAACCTGAAAGAAGCCGGAGCCCCCATTCAGAGCCGAGGGATCCTCAGCGTTGTCGCCGCATCTAATTGGTTTGGAGACTCAAAAGAAGAGACGCGATATGTGCGGATAGCCATTGGTTTCGACAGTGCAACGACATTTTTTAAGAGGCACCATTCTATTGATAATGAACTCAACTAACCTGTAATAAGATCACAGAGATATTGAATCTTGTTGTCAGAAAGAAATAAACATATGATCAAACTTACGTGAAGGTCTGAAGGCAAATGATGAAAAAGCGATGGCTGATTCTCTGGACGAGCATAACATGAACAACAAAGTAAACTGTTCTAAAACAGTTGTGTGACGCTACGAGGCGTCGCGGTCTCGCGACGTGACATTGCGAGTAGCGAAGTGCCGTTGTGAGTAGCGACGTTCCGTTGCGAGTAAACGACGTGCCGTTGCGAGTAACAACGTGCCATTGCTAGCAGCGACGGTACAAGGAGATTACCCGACGATAGTTGAACGGAATCGTTACGGTACTCTTGTGGGGAGGACATAACGCCTTAACAACGTTATTTCGACATTCTAAGTGTGAAGAATAACGTAATACATCTTGAAATATTAATGTACTTATATAAGCCATAATTAAACAAATAGTCCTAAGATAGAGCAATGGTCCTCTCTGGGATCCATGTAGATCTTTTTTATATGCGACTTCTCTTTCTTCTTATCTTTTTTTTAGATCATTTTATATGAGGATCTTTCTTATATGCGTACATCGTACAGAAGACGGTTTACTTCATCATGTGGTCTAGAAATATTGAATTTAGTTTTTATTTCTAAATTGAAATATATGAAATACACAAATTGAAACGTTTTTTTAAATGTAGATGTGAGTTATGTTCTTTGTGGCCATGCTATAAAACAAGATCGACTTATTTTTAAGTTCCCAATTTCCTTGCAGGGTGCCAACTGATTTCGGATCGGAGTGTCTACCAAATTTCATTTCCAAACACGTTCGGTATTGCTCTAACTTGTCGCAAGAAGATATTATCAAGTCGAGTCAAGTTCGCACACATATTTCGATACTTGCAAACTTGTGCATTTTCATAACTTCGGTGCTTTGAAAAGTTTCTTTGTGGAAAATATTACGGACTGCATAATATCGACATGTCTAAACTTCATGTCAAGAGTTTGGAAATTATTTAAGAGATGTTCCGTATAAAAGGAAGCAACTGTATAACGTTTAAGGAAGTTAGAAATGTCGAGTTGAGAAATTTCAATCTGATTTAAATAATTTTAGTGCCTTTATACCGTTTGTTTTAATAATATAAAGTATGTATATCGTTCGAAATTTCCAATTTAATTATTGAGTACTATCTTCTGCGTGTACTTCAGGATTTACTCTACTTGTTCGATCAGCATAGTATCTATCTCCTTTTCCAGACCTTCAACTATCCGTATGAAATGAAGTCGTTCTGATTTTCCATTAAGTCGTGATGGAAAGACAAACAAACAAACTTAAATCCGTATATAATTCATCGTATAATACATGACAGAAAAAAACCCACTAAATATCTCGAGATATCATTAAAAAAAACGTTAATGCTAAATGTATGGTTTATCCTATATGTGCCCATGTTTTAATAGTTTACAGAAACAAAAGAAATTTCATTAACTGACGTATTAAATTCAAATAGTCTTCACACTGATAAATTAAAAATTAAAATTAGACTGTTTGTATATCCTAATTTACATATTCTATGGTCGGTTGCTAAGCAACGCGATTTTGTTATCCCCCTGTTATCTCACTAATATTACAAGTTTTGTTTTGGACAATTTATACAATACCTTTATAAATTATATATAGCCTATGTGTTATTCTGATGTATAAGCTATATTATTGTAAAGTTTCATTAAAATCCATTCAGTAGTTTTTACGTAAAAGCGACACATACACCCAAACATTTAGATATACAAACTTTCACACTTACGAGTATAATATCAGTGGGATATAAAAAAATAAAAACTTTCTATTCGGTAGTATTCTTTTAATTTTAAAACAGTCTCGATAATATCCAAAACATACTTTCCTAAAGTTTATAGTCAACTTTAAGTTTTTCTTATTAACAAAAACTTCCATATAAACTATAATTTTGAAAACAACATATTTCTTGCTCTAGTGTCAAATGGAGAACCGCCGCGCACACTTAAGCTTTCATTGACATCTACTACAGAGGGCCATTCATACCGCTGAAAATATTGACAACCCCTTTCAGAGGTAGGCTGAAAAGCGCTTGAAAGAAAAAAAAGCAGGAGCCCGATTTTTCCTTACTTAGCTTCTCGTGTCCTCAATAGAACGCATGGAGTCCCCGAATACTCGCCTTTGCGCTCGCATCGCTCAGACAGAATTGAAAGCGCTGTTTTCGCTGCAAATTGCGAGATTGCCTCCTCTTTTCGTAGTTTCAAACTGCTGAGTGGCTCGCAGCTGATTTGTGTTCGTTCCTAGGTTTCGTTTTTGTTTCGGTTCCGAGCGAACTATGGAGTGTTGGCTTTGGTTCTACTTGCAAACTGTGTGCTCTCTTTTGCAAAATTGGGTATTGGACTGAAAAAATATTTCAGTAAAATGACAAATAGCTCTATCAAATTTTTCGATACGACTTTTTTACACAACCCGCCGAAATTTAATACTAGTCTCTAGGTATACAATACTGGTATACAATCTCATTTAGTGTCGAGTACCTAATTCACTGCTTGACACAACAGCCGATTTAATATCGATAATTGGTTTATTTTCGATCGAAAAGTAAAAGATGTTTTATTGAAAAAACCACACTAGGTTTGAATGTTACTCGTATTGATCAGCCAGCGCTTAAAATAGGACTGTAAGTCCTATAGCATTAGCACTGGCTAACACATTGACATACGTCCGAAAACTATATGTTGGTATGTGGTATTGTGTGAAGGAGGTGTGTGTTATGAAGCGGGATGTAGAAGCGCTTCCGTGTCGTCGTAGCCGAGGGAGAGAAGCCGCGTGAGCTCTAGTGACTTGTTTTCATACTTGGACTTAGTGTTAGCTGTGGTGTTGATTAACTGATGCGATGACTCGATGACGTTTTCCTTGACTCGTCATCGAGGTTACTCTCATCAGCCGCACGACATCTAGAGTCTATTTCTATACCCAGCACTGTGACGGACTGTGACCGACCTAGATCTGCGACTTCCAACATAAATAATCATTACTGTATATTCTACGCATTTGTGTTCATATTTACTAATAAATTATTAATACAACTTTTGTTACATTATGTGTGGGTTTACTGTTAATGATAGTGGATACTGAATCAATTAAATTGATTTTGAATTTCGAAATTTATTTAAGCTCATTAATAAATAAGTGAAAAATTAATTGATTGCTTTATTTTCCGCCGCAACAGGCATATAAATAATGATTAAAAACAATAAAGCTACACCTAAGAAATTTTGATATTCGGCAAGGAAACAAAAAATTAAAATTTCAAAGATATTGCAGCTGAAATAATTTGGGCGTAAAGTTATGACTATTGTGAATTGACATAATCAAAACACTTTACGCACTAAGAAATTAATACATTTACGTAAATACCGCGTCCGTGGCCTAATGTATTCACGCTTGGAATTACAATACGGAGGTCTCGGGTTCGATTCTCAGTGGGAGCACCCATCCGTACTCGGTTTGGTTGGATGTCCGCCGATCGTACCTAAGTCTGCCGCCAAACATCAGAGAAAAACACTGAAAGTTAGCAGAGCCAGCGCCTCTATTAACTTGAAGCTTCTGAGTGCGCACGCTTACCGTCCAACAGCCTTATCGTCACTTACTATGATACATAAAAAAATAGTTCTGCAGGTTGGTAGTACTTTCCTATTAAAAGTGACACACACTGTTTACACAAATACTCGTACAGTTGTCTATTGTTATTAAAGGACGAAAGAATTACGAATATTTAATCGAAAAAGCATACTATGACCTTAAATAATTTTTTTATGACTGTACTTATGAATGACTATAAATGAACGTGACATTATTATATATTATATTATTGACGGAGAATTATGTTAGAAATATTGTATGCCAGCTGGTAGACCACGGAGTACTATTTATTAATTTTAACATCATGTATTTATAACCTGTGTGTCACAATAAAATGATTTGAATTTGAAAGGACTGTCTATTGTTATGAATCTTCGAATTTTCGGAACTGAGGTTGCTGGATGTGCATTAAAATGAAAGAGTCTCTTAATTTCTTACGTAACGTTCCCACAAATGCTCAGCACAATCATAAATAAAGCATCAGTTTTTGTTGTTTGTGGCGGCGCCGGCGCGCGAGACGTCGACAGTGAAATACGAGTATGTCCGCTACGTGACGACTTCATCTGTCGGCGGCGGGATTGTACTCGTACCTACTCTACTGTGTGGTGCGTTTAAATATGAACAGAAACAAATATTTATGTATACTTATTATGTACTAGCATGATATGATTTCCTATTCCAACAATACTGGCGTAAAACCTGGGTAGGCGTCGGCATGACATGGATATAATGGAGATAAGCGTGTAGAAAAGACAATCAGATGGAACCCTATAGCTAGTGAGAGAGGCTGACATAAGAGCAGAATAAGCAGACGAGTGGTATGCTATAGTCCTGGTGTCTCGAACTCTTGAGATGCGTAATCTCGTATGGTCTCAACTGCGGGAGCTAAATCAAGTCTATAAAAGTTAGTTCCTATAGTACACAGGGCTCTAGTGGCACTCGCTTCATAGCTACTTTGGCACTAAAGTTTAGTAAACCAACCCTTAGAAACAACACAAGAGACAGTGTGAGTATGCATAGTCAAAGCTGTGGCTTAAAACTAGGCATCCTGTCTAAGGTCAGGCTACTTCCAGCCATCACGAGCTCAAGTTCGATCGTGTGAACTTCTGTCATCTTTGGGGTGGTTCTCTGCAGGTTATCAACTGGCTGTTTTGTACGTGGTGGAGCGTCAGTCTGTATGAGACTGATAGCCAGCGACGTTTAGATCAAAGTTCAAAGCCTGGTACGAGTATGTCCATTGGCAACATCAACAAATGTTTGACTAACAAACGGAGGTCCCGAGTTGAACTCGGGTTGGTTGGTACTAGGGCATTTTATATGTCCGCCTGGCTAGTTGCCACTATGTTATATTAGTCTGCCGCCAAACAGAAGTGTTAATAACACTGTTCGATTAGAGTAGTAAGCCAGCATTTACTATCCAACGGCTTTATCATCACTTAATGTAAAAACCCGTCATTCATTTTTTAAAGTGTGAACTGTTATCAAGTGAGCTTAGCACAGACTCACCCGCACCGGTGCTTTGCTGACCTTGTCTAAACGCCGAAGTCAGTGGTTGGTCATTAACTGGCACTGCGTTGTAGGGTGACCACGCGTTGTGTCGAAAAATTAACTAGATAAAGAGAAAATGATCGACAACATTATCTGAATAATCATATGGGAACTATAGGCATACTGAAGTTGAAAATACAATTAAAGCCAAATTCGATAATCCTTATTTTCAGGTATATACCAACTGATTTCAATAACGTGTGTGCACCTTAGATATACTGTCACAAGCGACTGACTTTATGTGAACAGTGTAAGTCAGTTACTGACTTCTGCGCAGACGCCAGTTGCTGACCTAATGTAAAGCCGGCTTTAATGTTCTTAGGACTTAACACGTCCACTACGTTTGCATAGCGCGGACTGACAGCTATCAAGCTATTCTTCGTTGTACCGCAGGTTGTACAGCTGGATCCTGATCGAACGTGTAGTTCTCGTTGGATTATTTATCTATAAATCTCTGGTAAAAAAATATACTGATATCCAAACTAATAACGATAAACTAATAATGATATCCAAAGCAAAACACCAGGTCATGAAAAGTAAAAAAAAACAAACGACTGTTTAAATTATATTTCACCATGACTTCTTTAAAACATATAAGGATTATTATATGGAATCACCCTTTTTAAGTTCTTTATTTTGATATCCCACTCGATAGATATTGAAAAGAAAATATTTGTCATGCCACGCCAAAAATCTGCCATTTTGATTTTCAATAATTTTAATATAGCCGTAACCTCAAGTAGTTTAGACAAATCTAACCACTTATAATTTATTCAGATCAGTTTAGTACTTACGAGGGAACATAGAGTGGGACATACATACAGGTCAAACACATAACCTTCATTTAGGGCTTTGGCGCAGTCGGATAAAAACTGTTCACAATACATACAACACTTCAACTGCATTGCGCTACAACACCCGTATCTTCGCATCCACAATTATTTGTTCTCGCACCAAAGGCCCTACCCACCCCAGCAGTAGGGAGGATCGCATGATTTATAAAAGTTTAGAAAGGCTAATGAACTAAATAGGCAGCAGAATTACTAATAAATTAAATCGTGTCTAATCTTGGTTTCAGGTATTGAAGCAAGTCACGCGCCGCAGATGTATGCTAAGTCATTCTAAGCATATACTCGTATGGTTACAAAATTAAACACTCAACTAACCTAATTTTTTTAAATGTATTATTACTTTAGCTTTATTTTTATTGTACTTTTGCTCGTAACCAAGAAGAGCGAGGCTGCCTAACCTAACACAAATATTTCAATATTTATACATTTAAGAGTGTTCGTAAATAAAACATGTTTCATGGTCCTGGGACACGTTTAGATACACACTGGTGGTAGGAGAGTGGGTTTAAAGATGGCCGCCGCGCGTCGTTCGTTCACAAAATTCCTAATGTTTCCGTAAATCTACCATGGCAAGTTTGGTAACGTTTTATTTTATAAGAAATGAAATTATTTTTGTTATAACGGATATGACTTTAATTTAGTGCAACTATTTAATAAAATTAATGGTACATAAATAGCAGATGCCTGAAATAATACAGCAACTGTCTTGTACACTTATAATTTTAATAGGTCATTATCATGTATATTTTAGTTTAGTTTATTTGTGACGTTGAAAACAAAGATGGCGTCAATAAAATGTCATTGTCAAATGCACTTAGTACAAAAAGAATAATATTGTACAATTAAAATAAACGCAAAAATTTAATTCTAGTATTTTTCTGTACATATTTAAATTATTACTTGATTTTGGAAATAGTGTACAAGTGGAGGCCGAATTTGAAACATCACTTTAATCTAATGTTTCGTAACATTTCAGACATGCGTCTACTTTTCAGAGCACTGTCGGATGTCCTTGTAGCGTGTATCATCAGTAAGTCACTGGTGGGAAGTGTAATTTTACACAGGGAGATAGTATCTCGCGGTTGTGAATAATGAATGTGCCTTCCGGCGCCACGTGTTTTATTGATTGTTCTAGATATCATGCAGGGCGGACGTGGTAATGTAGCACTGTGCAGTTCCGGTATGATAGGTAGCAGAGCCTTATCGTCTAACGGCCCCATCGTCACTTCCTATCAAGTGAGAAGAAGGCCAAGTGCAAATCTATTATACATCTTTTTAAAAACGTTTGCTGCGGTGTTCAGCGGCCAGGGAAACGTATGCATTATGTCATAGTAGAGAGCAAGGTGTGGACTCCACTTGCGAACAATAATAGAATCACAATATACCTGCCCTTGTAAAAATTGCTGTCTTGGCAAAAATTACGACTGACCTTGGGGATGAATGCCACTCAGAAAAGTGACGGAATCCTAAGAATAAATAAATAAAAAATAATAAAAAATACTGTATTTTTTACAAATTGTGACTGTCCTTGAAAAGTAACAGTCAAATTGCAAAATTCGACTGACTTCACGAAACCACGACTGACCTTACAAAAATTGCTACGGAAAACACAAAATGACGACTAGTCTTGGAAAAAATGTGAAATTGACATTGTAATGAAAAAGAAGGTTATATTTTGCGAATATTATAATAATTTGTCATACCGGAATGGATATGAATAATTATTGAAGGAGGTGAAGAAAGCGTTTGTGAGAATTAATCAAGAAAATATATTATTATGCATTTTTAATAGCATAGTGAATAAAAAAAATCATTGCGCAGGTTACTAGCGCAGAAGTTTTGATATTCGTCGTTGTTAATGTAGCTCTTATAACCGTCGTTGGTAAAATTTTAAGCGAATAGATCCGCAGTAGAAAGGAATATAGGTATGCTGATATTTTTCTAGACATTGGAAAATTTGCTCATCACTCTTACTCATGAAGTAGCTCTTACTGCTTCAGATCTAAGACATCAACGGCTTCCATTCAACCTGTATAAATAAAGAACACAAACGTATATTTGTAATCTCTATTAGGGCTAAAAAATCACATACAGTATTGAGGATTTGGAACCTTCAAGAAAAATCGCCTTTTATTTGTGTCCAGTCAAATAAAGAACGCATAGCAATTTTGTTCATTACGGCTAATCGCCTAGACCCATTACTGCCATACTTATTGACGCTTTTATAACATTAGCTTCAGTGGACTTATAATAAGAAGGTCAATCACAAGCAAGAACGGGTAAGTTTAGATGTTACCATCTTATCCATGAGTTAATTTATTAAACCACGGACCAATTCATGGTTACTCACCTGAGCATTGCTCAGGTATTCATCATCAGCAGCCGGGAAACGTCAACTGCTGGACATAGAACTCCCCCATGGAAGGCCACAATATCTGGTCCCGATCCGTTGGCATCCCTATATTCCTTGCGAAGTAGTCTCAAGCCATATAATTCATCTTTGAAGCAATCTTAAGTAAGTCACATTAGCGAACTTCACATACCCACTTCGCATGCAGAAAAGAACAGCTATTTCGCGCTGACAATAGTCGCAAATTCCTTTCAATTCCCAATACCATCTATTCCACTGAAGAAAAGGCTGCTCCTAGCCTCCGAACCAATCCGTCGTTGGAAAAACAAAATGCCGACCAATCCCCGCCACTCCCCAGGGGCGTTCAACAAGGGTTTTTGGAAAACAGATGGACATGTGTAAATTGGACTCGCGCCTTGAGGGTTCTTCACGTAATGTTTTGAAGTTTGCAATTCACTTTCATACCCTGCGTAGTTACCGGCAACATTTTACCTAATGCACCCCTGACTGGGAATCGGGCCCATGTCCACCGGATCGTCAGTCCAAGATCTAGCCATGGAAGCGGTTGAATTACAGAAATATAGATTTGTAACGAAAATCAGTAAATTACTTCTGTACCTCTAGTGTCAGTTTATGACCAATACTATCGCGTTTTATGAAACTGTGATTCTTCTTACAAATATTATGTAAACTCAAACGCTGGAATTTAAAAAAAACTACCACTAGAGGTACATGAAGTTAGTATCATTTACCTTACAATTGTTTTACAATTTTGATAACAAACAAGACCTATCGTTGTTTTTAGTCTTGGAACGTACTCGTACGGTACCCTAAACAGAACTCTGAATCAAACAACACGAAACAAGCGTGCCAACATCGATGCGTCGACAATATGGGCAACCAAACGCAGTGAGGACACGAGGCTGGGCTAATAGATTTCCCCTTTGAGCCATACATGAGCAAATCGGTGTCGACACTTTTACACCTTACGATTTCTAGCATAAAGTCCAAGAGTTGAAGAGTTTAAAAAATTCAGCAAAGTGCACAATAACTTTATATAGAATACATGCAATGTGCACGCCATACGTAGCAACAACCAATGCGTTCCATCGTTCATGTCATCGTCACTTCACATGGGGCAATTTGATCGGTCAATTTCGTGAGAATAACTACTTGTGGGGCATTATTAGGTTTCCGTACCCAGAGGGTAAAAACGGGACCCTACTACTACTTGGCTGTCCGTCCGTCTGTTTGTCTGTCTGTCCGTCAGTCACCGGGCTGTATCTCACGATCCGTGACATTTAGACAGTTGAAATGTTCACAGATGATGTATTTCTGTTGCCGCTATAACAACAAATACTAAAAAACAGACTAATATAAATATATAAGGGGGCTCCCATACAACAAACGAGATTTTTTGCTTATTTGTATATATGGTACGAAACCCTTCGTGTGCAATTGGCCGGTTTTTAATGAGCATACGAGGAACTAAATCTATGTAAAAAAATCCTGATGATAAAGAGAATATTTCCGCGAAGGGGCTTCATCTACGAGAAAATCTCCAAATGACGTTTGACAGCATTTTAGAAATTCGCAAACCAAACATAATAAAACTAGCATTTAATATTAATATTTGTGTGCCTAAATGATCTTCAGAAACGATTCAACGTAATTTGTTTCAATAGACAGTATTCTGTTAAAACAAAATCACTTCACCGTCAGTAATTGATTCCGCATTAACAGTTTCATAATCGTGGAAGCGCTTGAATGTATGAAAAATATATGAAAACTGAAGTGAAGCTTAAGTTTATAGTCATGTAGTTACAGAATCGCTAGCAGTTCACACGACGCGACGGCAACACGACTGCGAGACAACGTCGGATCGTTGGGTGTGAACGCGCCGTACCCGTCTCTGCCAATAAGAATTCACAAACAAGAAACTGGATCTCCCGGGCAGGTGTCGGACGACAGGGCGGCATGGCGAGGCGTCCCCCGGGGTCCACGCTTCGTGACACCTATCTGTCCACGATCAAGTCATGGACGGGATGCGTACAATGGATTTATTCTGGCTCTGTGAGCTGAAGACCTCGCAAGTCGGACTTTGCATAGCTAAACTAAATAAATTAAAAAATAATTCACTGTGCATTTTAAAACAAAATGTTTTTTTACATTATTTTTCCTTCCCCTCACACCCCAATCACAGGCCACACACTTCAAACAAATGTCGTGATATCTGCATCAACACGTCTAAGTACGCGCGCGCCATAGTAATGATCCTTGAGCGGGTCACTTTCTTGCGGAGGAGATGAGGTATCGCGGGTCGGTGGGAGGCGGGGAACGTCTTGAAGTTTAATGCGTATAAATACTAAGTTTTGTGTCATTTTTGAATGTTTTTTGAAATGGTGTGTTTATTACGCTTTAACCCCCAATAATTTCGAAAAACTGAATGGACCAAAAATGAATATATTTATATTATTGAATCTGCTTATAAAATTTAAAGAAAATCGGTTGAAAAATGGTCATGACATCCGGATCTACGAAATGCGTTCACGTTTCATGCTAGCGCTGTTAATTACTGAAGCTTTATTGCTTCGCCTCTTTCTTTTTACGTATGTACTGTACAAAAACAGTTGCTGATAAATCTGGAGGAGGCAACTAGGAAGTTAAATCCTTCATTTCCAACCAAAAAGAAACAATATGTACAACAAGTGCATGAAAAGTTAATTTTAAAAAGCGTCTGCGTAATTCCAAACTTTTTATGATTTTAATATACCCAGTGTCACTTTCAAAGTAAATACGAATCTAACGACACCTGTCAAGCTAAAATCCATTGAGCCATTCAGGCCGCAGAGCGTGCCAAACAATTATACATAAACACATACTCTCGAAAAACATAACCCGCCTTCTGGCGCAGTCGGGTAAAAATAAATAAAAATTGCAACATATAAAAATTTTCATCATTGATATGTTTATAGTTGCTGTAGTAATTTTAGCTTTTTTACTATGTTTTATTGACATCTATTGTATTTTTGCTGTCACAAATAAACAACTACAATTTGCAGCGCTGGTTTTTAGAGTCCCTAGTGACAACAGTTAGTATATAGAATGGTACATTAAAAATGAAACTAAATTGTAATTCAGGAATAATCCCTGAGGAACTACTTGTTTGATTGGGGTATAAATAAAACTATTTCTTCATCTTCAGATCGTCGCCCATATCTCAACACTCGCACCAAATTCAGATTCGTGACAAATTGAATCCCACTCGAAGCTGGAGGCAAGACAAAGGTCGATTCACATTTTATTTGCCATCTGATTCCGCCGGCGGCGACGCCCTCGTCCTCATCACCAACAGGGTCCAATTATTTGACGCTATATTCAATTTGGGATGAAATTTCAGAAGGAACCAGTCCCTGAGATGCCCGTGATATTTCTTGCCAAACAATCTTAAGGTTTCTGGAGGAGACTTTGCATCCGGCCATATCCGCACTCATCAAATGAGATGAAGTCCATGAGTAAAACCGTTGCACATTAAACTGGATCTTTTTACAATCTTTCTTGTTTGATATAAAGAACGAGACTCAGCATTCAAGATTCACTTTATTGACCTAGTAATGTGAATATTACACTCGGCACGTCAAAATATTACATCATCAACAGCCGGGAAACGTCCACTGCTGGACATAGGCCTCCCTCATGGTACGCCACATCGACCGGTCCCGAGCCACCTGCATGCAGCGACTCCCCGCGACTCTAACCAGGTCGTCGGTCCATCTAGTAGGGGGACGGCCTGGTAGACGTTTCCCGGTACGTGGTCGCCACTCGAGAACCTTTACTCCCCACCGGTTATCGGTTCTTCGAGCGATGTGACCTGCCCACTGCCACTTCAGCTCACTGACTCGTCGAGCTATGTCGGTGACCTTCGTTCGTCTACGGATTTCCTCATTCCGGACCTTATCACGTAGAGAATTTCCGAGCATAGCTCGTTCCATTGCTCGCTGAGTGACTTTGAACTTGTTTATTCGGCGCACAGTAAAAGACCACGTTTCAGTTCCGTATGTCATCACTGGCCTAACCTAAAAGTTTAACAAGAAATGAACATTTCATTGGCCATACGTAGTTCTGCAGATTTTCAGTAAGTTTATTCGTCATCATCAGCCGGGAAACGTCTACTGCTGAGCATATGCCTGCCCCCTGATATGCCACAAAGGGTTCCGAATCGGGTTCCGAAAGGGTCGTCGTCGGTCAATCTTAATTCAATTTAGGTACACTTTTCCAAGTACAAGGTCGCCACTAAAGAACCTAACCTCCTCCTTACTTCTAATTACCTCCTTAAATCACACTAATAAAATCAGAAAGTATTTACTTTGTGTATGTATGGTTTTTTACACTCACGGTTAAATGGTCGAACCACTTTTTCTGAGCGATGAAGGCAACATATAATTTTTTTATCTTGATATGGTGTTGTCCTAAGATTCAAGAACTGACACAGTAGAGCTTGCAAGCAATAGCTAGGCTAGGTCAGTATGTATAGGATGCACAGCTTTGCACTGATTACGTCAAAGCGCATGCCAAACGAAGCATGGTGCATACTCGTAGCTCACAAACAACAAGAGAACTCAAGAGATCACTCAGACATAAGACGATAGAAACAAAGGGCCCTTTGATCTGATCATATATGTTCTGTTGAAATATGGAATGTCCATTGTCCAATCGTTAGGCTGGTTTAAACTCTCTTTCATATTGATTCTAAATGCTATAGTGATTGATTTTAGTATTTTAATTCACACAATCCTTTAAATGACACAATTATTCACATTGTACTAATTGACATGCGATGTAAACTAATTTTGTAACAGTTAAATTCCTTATTAGATATGTTTACAATATTTGCACACCTGTGGACAGGTTAAGTACATCGAACTAATTGAAATTACTATCTAAACACCGTGTAAAAAGCAATGTACTTGGCAAATAAAATTTTTCTTTCTTTCTTTCAGCAGTATTGCATTTGACCTTCATCTCTCGTCTGTTGACTGTATATGAAGCGTGCTCATCGAAAAGCTACAATTTAATGAAGTACCTACTGGCTAGGGATGCAGTTTGGCGGCAGACTTAGATAGCATGGTGGTAGTTTACCATGGAAAAATCAATGCGACCAACGGAGTCCATGCAACCAAAAGAGTCAGATATACCTTGCACTGAGGGTCGAACTCCGGACCTCTGGAGTGTGAACAACTGTCTACCCACTAGGTCACGGAAGCTATTTAAACCGTAATACGCCTAAAAAGCAAACTGTCCATCAACAATCATACCATAATATTCCTAATGAAACAAGACATAAGCCTCTAGCGTTTGCTCGCGTCTGTTTCCGTAAACATCAGAAAAGTTCTGACGTGAGCTTCTTGTTCGATCGGGCCTATACGAGTAAGTCACCTTTCATATATAATGTATTCATGATTACCGTTGCGATGTGAAACAAGGACAAACCAACACACATTCACATTTTAAGTATTATGAAGGAATTGAAATAAGAAAAGAATTTATGCAACTCGAATTATATGAACCTCCATCCAACCCAGCTGCGATTCCATGAAACTATTTAAACCGCCGGAACGCGCAGGGGAATTTTCCACCAAGTGTAATAGTATAAAAAGTTATGTGAACTCCAGGCGACTCGACTGTATGACAACTGATAACGGTGACTTTGTGACACTCCTGAGGAATGGAGAGAGTTAGCTAGCAAGTTCTCATATAGACCACTGACGGAGGAGGCTCTGTGGTGTTCATTTCGGCTCAGCTCGGCTATTCATTTCATTTCGGCAATAGATAGAGATTTATAAATTATCATGATGTCACGGTATCAAAAAGTGATATTTTTTAAATTAAAATTGGGAAGGCCATGTAATTTCAAAAAGTTACTAAAAAATTGCTTACCAACCAAAAACAGACACAAAATAATCTACAAATCATCATAAGCAGCCGGGAAATATCCACTGCTTCTGTATTCAGCGGCTACTCAGTACTCATTACTAGTTCGTCGGTCCATATAGTAGAGGGACGGCCTGGTACACGTTTTTCGGCGCGAGATACCCACTCGACTTTAGGATATAGTATAATACATTTCAGTAAAAATTGCATAGAATCACGTAACAAATTTAACAATAACATTCCTCAATTGTTTCATCCTTTTGTCTCCAGAACGCTTTCCCGATAGAAATAGTCATAGTTTCATAGTACACTCATTGATGAAGAAAAAAAGTTTGTTACAAACAACTTTGACTCTTTGTTTTTGTTTATGATGCTGTGTGATTTTACTGCACTTAACGTGCTAGGGGTGTATAGTCTATGTGAGCAAATGAATAGATACATAAATAAAATTTAAACTAGATTAAAAAAATATTACTATTTAATACCAATAATATACGAATTACAAGTAAACAAGATTGCATATTATGTCAAAGATAAAATCGGAGGTAAGTCACAAATGAATCAGTAAGAAGTCATTTTGGTTGTAAATATAAGAGTACGTACCACCTCATGCTTACTACGTCTTGTGCGCCTCACACAAACTTTTGATATAAACTCAGCTCACTCCAGCCTACTGAATATTTCATTAAAACGGACATTTTTTGTTACATCGTGAGTATTTGCATGTTATGAGTTAGAACAGAGGTGTCTTGACGACGCGATAACTTCTCCCAACGACTTTCTTGCACAGTACGTGGCGTTAGGGCTTCGGCTGAACGCGACGTATTGGTTGAAAAACTAGATATGAATGAGTTATTAGTAATGTTTGCTGTCTTTTGTCTACAATTTGTAATGTTGGACTAAAAGTCCTGAGTTTGATTGCCAGTGGAAGTACCTATCCGTACTCGGTTTGGTTGGTGGTAAGGCATTTCCTGTGTCCGCCTGGCGAGCTACCACCATATCACCAAGTCTGCCGCTGCAAAGCCAGCGCCTTACTTCCACCCAACAGCCTTATCATCACTTACCATCAGGTGATATGAAGGCCAAGTCAAACCTATATTACATTTAAACAAAATACTTGACATTCCATGCCGGTTTCTGTGTTGTAAAAAAAGAAGCTATATTTTATATGACATGATTTTGTGTGTAAACATTGAATTAAAAAAAAATGGTTGCCTGTAAAGTCGGTATACGGGCGAAAGTTTTACGTGACAACGACTTTGAGTGGTAAAATAATTTTAATGTGAATATTCATTCAGGGACGCGTGCCTTTCACTTTTTATGTCTGTCTCTCTCGCTCTTAGGCGGGCTAACCATGCCCGAGTGGAAGGGACGCGTGCCTCTCACTCGCTCTCATTGTGAGCGCATAACGTGAGCGGAGCGTAACGCAGTTTCTTGAAGTGTCACCCGGCAAACCAATTTATAAGACGTTGTCACGTCAATAATACAAAACCTAATTACATCGACAACGAAACAATAACATTTATCAGTTGTAATTTCAATATAAATTATAAACACTATGACATGCTGTGCAATGTCCGCAAAATTAAATGTGAACAAATCAAACTGCGTCCGCATAAAATGCCACATCAATTGCCGACTACGAAAAAAAGCCGAGCAGATTTACCGGTCCATTAATCGGTGTTTCCATTTTAAGGGGAGAATTAACATTTAACGTGGTTAAACCTTGGTAAAATGTATCAGTGGATGGATCGCGAGCTATGAATAATAATAAGAAATAATCAATATTAATCGAGGTAGAGGTCTGTGGACATAGCGACGGGCTCCTATCACACCGAAGCGTAAAGTTAATTGACTATATCGTTCGTGTGATTGCTCGATATTTCAAATCTGTTGAGATATTAAAAATTGTTACGAAGTAAAAATAGAACAAAAGCTTGAATATGAAATAATGTCTGAAACTGGTTTATTAAAGTTACTTAACACAAAGAATGACTTTAATTCATGTAAAGTTTTCCACGAGGCTATTTATGAACGCAGTCAAATTTGAAGGATGTAATTTAATACAAAATCAGAATTATAAATTTCCCAAAATTAATGGAAGTCTCATCGTAATACAAAACAACAAGGAAAACAATTCACCCAATAAGGATACGAAAACCAATCATCAGAGTCAAATTGGCAATCGTACTCCTATCGAAACATCACATACAAATCAAATAACTGCTAAACGACAAAATTATACGAGAAAAGTATATTTTTGGCAATACCAAGAATCTATTCAGTGCATCGGAGGCAATGTACCTAAAGCGTGAAGATAGCGTTGCTTGGCAGGCGTCCAAACGAAAACTTGAAGAGCTCCCCGCTTGGCTGGATATCATTCTGGTATTAAGTTGGCTGCGAACCGGCAAAGCGAGAGGCAGTTGGAAAGTAGCTGAGATCCTGAGAGATATTATGTTTTTTTTCGCTGAGGTTTGTTTATCAGGTAGCAAATCTACGAGTTGTTGGTGATTGTTGTTTAGCTTAGGATTGTTGCTCTATCTGTTATGTTTGGAATCCACACTCCGCACTAATCGATTTATCACTGAGTAACTGTAGCGCTCCCATACCTCAGGAACAATGTCAATTATTCGTTTTTTCAAAATTTAATCACACAACTTTGTAATGAGCGTGCTAAGAAGCACAAACAACCTAGAACAGTAAAATTTAATGATAACAAATTCTTCATCATTACTGCATGGTGTAACAATAAATATCTAAGCGGTAATCGTCCCCATCCATCGACAATGTAAACTGCCCTCCAACTACGATAAAAGTTACCGGTGTATAATTTTAACACGCACTTTATTGCCCCTCGGTGCCTGGACGCAGTTTAAAACACAAATTGATGAACAGATAAGATGGCGTTTAATTGGTTGTAATTACGGCTGATATTTCATTTTGATTTACGTCGTTTTAAAATTGGGGATAAACACTGCGGAGGTGTGAAAAAGAAATACAGTTTTGCGACTTTGTCGGTGATTGTAAATGCCTTGGGACTTTAAACCGGAATATACTTGGCGTTCCTGTGGAAAGCTTTAGTTTAGCACTTTAAATGCCTTCGATGTTGCCTACTGGATACACATTTGGCTCCACCAGTACATAGTCGACATCCCTATGGTTCACACGAATCGTTTTGCTTGTATCTTTATCATGCGTACAGAGAGTGGAACGTACTGCCAGCATCCATATTCCATCAAAGACTTTTGGGTGTTTGTTTTTAAGTTGAAGGTGAACATCATCATCATCATTTATTTAAAAAAAAAACAGTAAAGCTGTGTGCGATCAAGAATCACAACTGCCACTAAAAGAATTACAAGTATAATACCATAAAAGATACAATATATCAGCTAATAACAGGCACCTTCTAGACCAACGGCCACCGTCGTAGTCCAAATGTTTACTTACCATCTTGAGATCGGGTAGAAGCATTTATCTATATTTTTTAAACGTAAATAATAAAAGTCATCATAATTAACAGCCTATATATGTCCCCACTGGAGGGGCTCAGGCCTACTCTCCTACAGAGATTGTATGGACCACAGTACACCACGCGGGACCAGTGCAGACTGGTAGAATTCACACACCTTTGAATTTCTTCTCAGGATGTTTTCCTTCACCGAAAATCCAATGGTAATGATTTTTATCATTCGTGCATAAATTCTAAATAACAAATTGGAACTCATTGGTACGAGCCAGATTATTAGAGCCATTGAGAGATTGGTAGAGCCATTGGTACGCTCTACCCAACTGAGCTACCACGTGCTAAAATAAAAGTATAAAATCTTATTATAAAGTCCAGACCACACGGCGATAAGGAAACGTGGAAGCGTATAGTGAATATACGGAAATAGTACAGGAATCATGTTGATAAATAGTTAGACTTTAGCACATTTCGTGGCCTTTAAACCTAACAAGGCAAGGCAAGTCAAAGCAAATCCAGCACGTGCAAGATCTGACGACGCGCGGCGAACACTTAGCGCAGTGTTGATTTACAAAACAGTTTACTGCGACGGGAATTAGCTGGTGAGTGCTACCACATAAAACGCTGGTTTCACATGGAAAGCTGATTATGCATCGTTCGGAGATCCGTCGTAACAAGACACTAACAACCACTTAATAAATTCTCACCGGCGACGCGCTAATTGGTAATCAAACGATGTAACCGATCGCAAAGGAAAAGGGAGAAAAAGAAACTGTCAAAGCGTGAAGTTGTCTCACATTTTAGGGTTCCGAACATCCAATGACGAAACAGAACCCTTATTAACTTACTCTGGTATCTGTCAGTCCGCATATCTCAGAAATTAATACAAATGCTATCATCGATTTGTTGGTTGAAATTCAGTATAGTAAATTCAGAAACTGATTTTTGTATTTTCTTTATTGCATAGTTTTTGACTTATCATGAAAAAGGAAAATCGTTGGGTCACTGAGCTGGTACCCTTTTCCAAGTTACATAATTTAATTTTACCGTAATTATTCATTGTTTTGGTTTTTCTTTTTGTAATGTATTGTATTTATTTGTTAGTTTTTAGCTTAGAATATATTATTTTCTTTCTTTCGTACCTAGTATAGTTTTTGCGAAATCATCAACAAACCTCGACAAAGAGACTTTATTATGCAGTCGTGAAAAATAACTTTTATTAACTTTTAACCGCTGCTTTTTATTTATCTGTATTTATTATTATTTTATTATCTTTTGACATGTCCCCTTTACGGGAACAACAATGTTATATTTCTTGTATACCGTCTTTTGACGAGTTTGTAATTAGGATAAGGAACCCTGAAAGCGATCCGATGGCGATCATTTACTTTACACCATTAACAGCAAATTGGATGCTTCTGTGATGCCGACGAGATGAGTTTTTTTTTTAATTTATTTGTCAAACTGGAATGTTTTTTATTGAGACTTAGTAATAAAAATTTGCTTCATTTTGCCAATCACTTTTTAGTCTCAGCTTCATAAAAACACTCCATGTCATCTCATCATATGGAGATGAGCATCAGCATCTTTGTATCAATAACATCTGCCTAAATCATAGGCGTAGCTACAATTAAATAATCCGTAAAAACCAGCTCAAAGTCACTCAGCGAGCTTCGGAAAAAGCTATGTTCTGAATTTCTCTACGTGAGAATCTGGAATGTGGAAATCCGTAGACGAACTAAGGTCACCGCATAGCTTGACAAGTCAGTGAGCTAAAGTAGAAATGTGCAAGCCACAACGCTAGAAGAACAAATAAAGGAGTTCTACAAAGTTCTCGAGTGGCGGCCACGTACCAGAAAACTAGTGTACCGACGGCCTGGTAAAGCGTTTTGCCTGGTGATGATGATGGCCTAGTCTGACAATGTCTCTAAAATGACTAGAAGCCAAAAGACCAATTGCGAAATGAAAAACATCACTATAGCTGGAAAGGGCTAGGAGTAATTTCTATCAAATAATCTAAAATTTATTTAGATTATTCACATCATTACAGTAAATTGAACACGCAGCAGTAGCGAAAGCTGGTGCGAAAATATGTCACTTTTTGAATCCATTACGCCACCATTCAAAATACCACTTTGAATACGTCATTACGAGCAATCCATCGACGTCGACCGTGTCGGGAACGTCGTCGGTAATGGCGTCGATGTCGCGACGATGTTCGCAAATTGCCTCCAATAATACTGATCAGCGGCAACAGGTTATAAGCCAGAGTAGGTAATACAAGTTCGCTGAAACAGTGCGCGATGTTTGTAAAGTGGGGCCTCTTAGTGGTTAGGCTTTTATTCTGCGGCATCATATGAGTATTAACAAGTGTCATGAGACGGAAGAGTGGTAGTGTTCATAGGCCTTTGTGGTCTTTGATTGCGTTAGTGCTAGGTAGGAAACTAGCTAATAGTCTAGAACTCTTAAAATATGTATATGAAAAAAGATATAAAAATACAAATAATCTGAACCACAATTCCAAAGGGCGTCCCAATCTTTAACAAAAATTATTAATGGCTTTGCTTTCTTCAATCTATCTGCATGTTGCATATGACCACGTAACGCTCAAGGACTATTAAATCACAGGTTATATTTAATTTAGGTAATTTACCTTTTGCTACATGGCTTTCTATACCAATGGCTACATGGTCATTGGCCAATTTCATTGGACCCCTTCAGTTATTTAAAATCTCCAAAAAGTCAGAGCTTCTTTTATAATGTGAGCTGTTCTTCCATGATTTTTACTCATCGATACAATTTTGATAAAATAAAAATAGTTTTTATTTAAAATTAATTTCGTCACACATTAATTGATCGGCGCGGCTTTAACTGACATACCGTACTCAGGCATTACGTTGTCGAGGTGCGACCTGAAAGTAATCGTTAACAGCAAGTAATGGTACCAGCAACCAGTGATTACCGCTAAAGACATGACGTGCGGAATGGCTACTTAGCATTCTTTAGGGTTAGACTTGACGTAGACTGTGCTTTAATTTATTTTTATCAGACCTTTTTAGCAGAACTAAAAAGTTTTTTGATCATGGTAGTTTTTTTACAGTGTTGGGCTTGATGGTGTCAATTAACTCTTGATTTTAATAATTTAAAATAATGATTATTAAAGAGAGTGGAAACTAGGAAGAAATTCAACATTACTGATGTACGTTTAACAAAAGTGATCGCGAAACGTTTGGCGCAATCTGTAGAAATATCCTATCTTACTGAACAAGATAAAACAACTTTAAGATCTATCGTTTAAATAGAGCTCCATTTAGAGCATCATTTACAGAGAAAAGAATTCTAGGAGAGAAAATCAACACTTTTTAATGACTTCAATTTCATGTATCAACTGAGCTTTCATCTCATCGATGGTAAGCGATGATAAGGTCATTTGTATTACCTTTCATTACAGTGCTATTAACACTGCTGTAGGGCGGCAGACTTACATAACACGTCAGATAGAGAATATAAAAATGCACTAGTAATAATCTAGTCCGATAGGCTGCCACTGAACTGTGTGGCCATTAGGCCATGAATAAGGTTAAAACACCTTCGTAACATTTTAAGGCGTTTAATAATATTCAAACCATTAGGTAGTTGAATCAGGACACAAAAACTATATTCTAACCTTTCTAACATCATTGATTTGACATAATAAAGAATGAGATAAATATACATTTTCTGTCGCAAATTATGTGTCAAATTAAGCGAATGGCACATGTTTTAAGCTATTACGTTACAATCAAGTTACAATATTGTACAAAACAAAATGTCATCCGTAGAGAGAGAGAGAGAGAGCCTACACCTGTCGCACAGGGCTCCCCATGACTGTATGGCTACAACATATTATTTCAATTGTTTTACTTAGTGTAAATATTTTTGTATTTTGTATTTGTATTGTATTTGGGTTAATACTTTTTGGAAAAAAAGATATTCTTTGGTACTCCATTAATCAAATCAAATAAATTTATTTGTGCAACATAGGTAATACAAAGATCTTAGTTATATGAAGCAATGTTGAACCTTGCGGCGTGCAAATATTCACCTATAAAACAACTTACAAAGATTTCGTTGTAAAAAAACTGGGGCGATGTGTTACAAGCCATGCAAATGTGGCTATTATCATATCTTTTTGGTTCTACTCGTATCTTCATGGTTCAAATTGAAATAATATACCTAAAGGTACTTATAGCAAAGATACACATATACATCTTTGATTCATACATATTCCAATGAACCTCAAATGTAGATTAAAACGTTAGTACGGTAATCGGGGGACGTTGTCAGCACAGACAAAGCCCAGACGTCGCTTGCACGTTCGATTATCGCGTAATTGACGAGCGATTGGCAATTTGTCCAAGTTCCATCGACTGCATGGGGGCTCAGGTTCAATATCCGGACGAGGCGGTGTGAGGGGCTTTGTGCGGAAAATCTCGTCTGTATGATTTTATGAGTTTTGATTACGCTTTTTCATTCCTAAAGATAAGTTTTCGAGCGGAGACAACATACATATTAAATACTCCAGCGATGGTTTACACACTCGGCTATCTAGAAAAACAATTTATAGACTAATAAGACTAGAATAATGTGTAGCCACTAAGCCACAAAGAAACTAATTAAGAAATAATTGTCTCCGCTCTACAACAATAAAATAATTTACTCTCCACTACGTAAAAGATACAATCTAATTAATCAGAAACCTACGTCTGTAAATCTATCCTGCTTTCGCACACGTAATCCGCCGAATGAAAAAAGAAGACAGCAATATTTTTATCAGGATGATTTGCTGATAACTAAACGAAAGAAAAGAAGAACATTAGTTTCAGGGATCTAAAAAAAGTTGTAAAATTAGGTTTTGGGTCACGTCGGAAGGTTATATCTATTGACCAATTGACTTTTGACACAAAATTATAGTGCCACGGAGGAAATTCTCACAATATTACAGTAGCGGAACACACACACACACACACACACACACACACACACACACACACTAATATGTCATGAATTCCCTACCATTAATTTTAATTGTATTCAGTTAATTAATTTTCCTCATGTAAAAATAATATGTTACTTGTTCTCCAAAATTGTCTTCCCGCAACACAGGTCTCCTAGTGCGGGAGATAATGTAAATTGTATTTGTTTGTAATTATCAGGAAAATAAACATTTTTGTATTTTTTGTATTGTTATATATAATCTTAGCCTCTTTATCTAGCACTCTTCTTAGGTCACGCACGATCGATGTTTACCACTTGATAAGTTATTTGTACACGAGTCTGCACCCTATATCAAAATATAACAGTAATAAAACGAAATGTACAACATAGTTGGAGTCCCAATTAAACAAAAGTTCTCGCTCGTTCCATAAATAAAGTCGTCCAGGGCAATACCGAGCGACAGACAACAGAATTTAAATACAGATACACAAATCAAATGCAAATGAATCCCTGATTCAAATTAAAACAACAA
This sequence comes from Carcina quercana, assembly GCA_910589575.2. NCBI lineage: Eukaryota > Metazoa > Arthropoda > Insecta > Lepidoptera > Depressariidae > Carcina > Carcina quercana. The sequence goes on from OU342444.1 coordinate 12,229,845, forward strand.
AGATTAGAAATGTAGCAGAAAAGCGTAGTTTGATTTATTGATTAAGGTGTTTGGGATATCATTAAGTACGCTTACTTCTTTCTTATAAAATTCTTCCAAAATGTAATAGAAAGATAGACAAGGCAATTGACGTCAAAATATAAAGAAAAATAATTTGGCGCCCCAAATATTTTTTATATATACAATTTCATCTCACAGCTTAAATCCATCAAGAGGTTTAGACTACAAGAGCTTGCCTTCTGGCACAGTAAGGAAAAATATTAGTTAGAAATCCTATAGGTACTTGATTTGGTATTTATTTATTTTATTTATTATTAAGGTTTGACAATATGACTACAAATTGCACCTATAGAACGAAGCACTTGACAATAGACTAAGACTGGTGCGAGACTATATCCTCCCAAATAGGAAAAATACCCGCATGCTAGGGTAGGATATTAGTTGTTTCTGTTTAGTTTATTGCAAACATTGCATTTCCTCTATGCAGTGCATGCAGTATCTACCTAAAAACTCTTTTGTGTCCACCTGGCTAACTAACACCATGCCATCTAAGTCTGCCGCGTAATATCATTGTTATTAACACTTACCGGTAAAAAACATAACGTAATTGAAGATTCTCTGTGAGCACCTTTTCCATCCAACGGCCCTACCATCACTTACCATCAGATGAGATGAAGGCTAAGTGCGAATCCATTGTTCATTAAAAGCATCATGGGCAGCAGTAGCGTCTGCCTATGAAAAAAGATATTTCAGTGCGATCAACAACCGATCTGCCTGTCGAGTAAGGCTCATGTCCATTTAATAGTACACTTACACATCTATTGTAGATGATCAGTTTATTCCTGTCTAGACTTCTTCTTCAAAGATCTGTCGCGTCCAGTTTCTAACGGTAATCTATGACAGTAGCAGACTCGAGCAAAATAACTTTTGCACGTTTTAAAATGCGGATGTTTAATGGAGTGGTACAATTTCGCTGTCTGATTTTTTCTCAGGATTTCCTTCGTTAGATAATGAGCGGGAAGCGGAAGCGGACGGTCGTGCCTTATCGTCCCCTTTCATGTTCTATCCTGGGATCCGAGTGAGATAGCGTGGATGTCTAATTAAGAATTACCGAAGAAAACCGCAGGTACTTGAATATTTGCGCTGATTTCCATCTCTGGAATTTTTCTTCAAAACACTTTCTACGTTGTCTACTGGACGATATGTGGCTATCCTGTTCTAAAGCTGAGTTCAGACAGTCTTCGAGACCTCAAGGCTGCAGGAGCCGGGAAACGTCCACTGCTGGCCAAAAGCTTCCTCACACTCCTCAAGGTACGCCACACTCATCGGTACTTGCATCCAGCGATTCCCCTTATGCTAGAAGCCCTTTAAGGCTTATATACGAGCAACGAAATCAGCAAAAACAAGTTGCACACATGTACTTCGTCCTGTCCGTGTCCACAAACCGCGTTATAAACTTGTAATCAAACAACTAAAATTCAACTATCCAATCACGTGCGAGCCCTAAAACGTCCGACAAAATAGTTGCATCGACCCGCACTACCTACTTTGTTAACGACCAAGCCATCGGGTCACAGGCCGACACGTGACCCCTTCAAAGTTAGCGCTGGACATTCACTTAAAATATATACGAACACGCTCAAACTAATTAATGTGCTGTTTAAAGTAGGCGCCCGTCACCTACCCAAAGAATAAATGCTAAAAAATGATTATTTTTTTTGAAAGAAGGAGAAATTATTGACACGATTATGACGATTGAAATAGCTCATTTTTAAATAGATTGACGTATCATTGTATGTCTTAAAACAATAGTTCAGTCTATTAATGACAGCTATTTTTACTCTATTGAACCTACTCAACATTTACACCTGACATAAAGCCGAGTGATTAGTGGATGTGGACAATCTAATATTTCTGCTTTATTTCTATTGATACAGTTAGATTTCTACATAAATGTGAACACTATGAAGAAGTAGAGTAAGAAAATAATACAAACAAATACATCTTTTCTTCATCTGTTGTTACTATGTCATCGTCAAGCGGACAGGCTTGAACAAATACACCAACAGTCTCTTTTTTGACCTCTGAATGGCCAGGCATGGTTTGCAAGGCCATCCAATGCTGAAGCCGCATCAAAACGTATACAGAGTTACGCATTAGAAAGAGAGCGCTGTGCAAGTTGAAGAGTCCCTTTGAGCCAACGAGTCGCTACTTATTGAAATTCTAGCTTTTGCCAGCGACTTTATTCACGTGAAATTAAAGTAACCTATGTATGTACCTTTCAAACTTTTAACTATCTCTATACCAAAAATCCAAGTCACTTTCGCATTTATAATATTAAGTATGGTTGGATATTGGTAAAGCGCTTCTTTTGTTCTACTCTGACGTATACTGTGTTATGGCTAACTAGGACCATGTTGGTCTGAGTGGTTGGGAGTCCATAGCTCTTTAGTTATTCAATGGTACGAGTTAATCAAATACATAGTTTCGGGTACAAGTTATGGACTGTTGTAAACTTTTGACGATGGAAACATGGTCGGGCGGCAGGTTGGATGTCGATAGTTGTGGACAACCCTCCAGTTGAGGACGAGAGACAATCGATTGATGGGAAAACTAGTTGAATAAAGTTTTTTGCCAAACGGCTAAAATTTACAGTTTAATGAGCTAGTTGTCGTTTGAGAGATCGCGTAATAGGATAAATACAGTGAAACTTGGTGAATTGGGACCTGGATAAGAAAGAAACTTCCATAGCTGGAACTATGCTGAGGTCCCGACGCTTTACCACTGAATTACCTCTGTTAGTGGAAAAATAAAACCTCTATATCTGCCTCTGTAGCGAGTGTATTTTATCTCTTTTACTGAGACTATATTGTAAATAATGCCTTTTAAAATTGTTTTCTTTGAATTTTATTAGCTTTGACCTCTGCAACTGAAATAGCATTAAGTCTGACTAGACTAAACAGGCACAAGGTTTTGCGCGAAGGTTCAGTATTCTTCGATTTTTACACCTCTATAGCTGAAACAACCTGTATTCTCACCTCTATTACTGGAACCCTCAGTAAATAAAACATATATTTATTTACACCTGAATATTTAAGACAATGGGTAAGTGGACTTTAAGTGTAATAAATTGGCAAGTCATTTAATGTCCATGTTATCCAGGCATCACTGTAGTTTGATCAAAGATTTTTTTGTAAGAAATCAGTTCATATGACTTTGTTTTCATCTAAACAGATGGTTAGACATTATAAGGCCGCTAGATGGAGAGCGTGGTCAACCAGAAGCTAAATATGCTAATTAGGCGCTTTTTTTAAAACGCTGTTCGGCAGTAGAGCTCGCTAACTTGGTAATAGAAAGCAAGGCGGGCAAAAAAATGCCGTACCACCTACCTAACTAAGGACCAGATAGCAATCGAGCACGCAAGCTCCGGATTATGCGACCAATTATGTAGCTATTAAGCTACAGGGGCGATTAAAATAAATGTTCTAAATACTCAACCAGTCTTCGTTGAAGCCACCAAACTCGCTGATAACTCGATGAACCTATGATAATTCTTGATCCCCAAAACTTTGGGGACTCGGAACTAAATCGAATAATCGAAACAATTGGTGAGTTAACGGACTGTCACCTATGTTGAGGAGTTATGGAGTGTGAGGTTGTGATGGGTAGGTTGTTTGAGGGACCTCATTACGTTTGGTGACAACATTGAGGTCACTGTCTTACCACAAAGCTTGAGCTGCCGGCGGTGAAAGAGGTGAATGTGCAAATAGATTTTTAGTTTTTAATTGCAAAAACAGTGTCAGTAAGGAATTTCCTAAGAATTAAGTCACTTTTCAGAGTCGGCACTGATCGTTAAACAGATATCCCCTCGGATTTGTGCAATGCACACACTTGAACCGCCGGTTTGTCCTGAGGAATGCATCCATGTGGATCTAATACAAGGAACCCAGAGTGCATGAGAAGTTGCTACATTCTGGACTGGCAAGATCTAATGTTCCACGCTTGACATCGAGAGTAACTGAAGTTGTATCAAGAAAACAATATAACACGTTTTTAAGTGTGATTTGGAAAGATCGCAGTTGACCACAATCTCTCAAATAAATCTAAAGAAGAGTCAATCTCAAGTTATGTGTCGTATGAACGGGTAAGTATCAATAAACAGTGAATTATTTATAACGCAAGTCTTGGATACCAAGATAAATTTTCCACGTATTTTTTGCTATTGCTAATACTGGTATGCCTCTCTCAAGTATTTTAGAATTAGAGTATGTTTTGACAAAACTTGCTACCTCGATGTCAAAATTTTCACATCACTAGCAGAGCAGTGGGACGGCAAAGAGGTCCAACTTCCACACGTTTTGTACTGATATGGGCCTTTAAGTTACGGAGTGAAGCCGTGGTCGGAATTCAGGATCACTCGATATTCTGTGCAGTGAGAGTGGCGAGTATTGGACACTGAATTAGAATGGTATTTGTTTTAAATGCAGTATATTTGGCGTACAATTCTTCATATGTGTATCTATGAAAATAAAATGCACTCAAACAATGTTTACGATTGGTTAATAAAATTGTATATTCTTACTTCTTATTTGAAGCTAGATATCACTCAAAAAACATATTTGGATTAGGAATTTCGAGTGGCCACCTCACACCTGGAAACCTGGCCGGCCGATAAATGGACAAACGTTGCTGGTGAAGATCGTGGAAAGCCAATATACGCGTGACTCGGCATCGGTTATTTGACTGCCATCTGGAAGACCCGTGTTAAGAAATGGACGTTTGCAGAATGACAACACCGTTTATTGTACCCGATGTAAGGTAAATGATCATTAGATTAGACATCAAGAAATCTCTATACAATTTAAATTAAAATTTTAGAAGTTATCGTGAATAAAAACTCTCGCGCCTATACACATTATATGAAAATTTGAATTCTCAACAAATTACGGTTCATAACATATTCACTGTTACAAGACGGACAAACAGTTGTTCCTTAGTATAAATAGGGTCTTTTGTCAAACTTGGGATACGTAACTCTAAAATTCAATCAATATAAGTATTTATATTAGTAAAAAAAAAACTTTCCTTCGCCCATTACAGGGCAAAATTTAGCCGATCTGTTTTTTTTAATACGAGTATCATTGTACCTCTACCTAAGTTTTACGAATTGAACAAATTGATTTGATTTGATAAAACAAATATTTGGATTACAGAGTGATAAAATATAAGTAAAGTTATTTTCTATTCTTATGAAAAGTTGGACTGTGTGTTTACCGTAGTGGATGTTAGAAGTATGTCCCCGAAACAAACTACTTATTTAGGTAGATTACCTAAAAGTAAGAAAGCAGGTAATGCCCATAAATAAAGTAAGTTCCACCTAAACGGCCTAACTTTAGTTATGAATTTCCAACTTCTTGACATTAGTCCTAAAATTGTTTACTTATGTCTAACTGAAACCAACCTAACTTGTGTGTCTATCCATTTATAGCCTTCCAGTTTATAGGGGTCTATACGAGTATGTTAGTTTATTTATCCTCACTTTCATTATCCTGGATTTAATATATTATCCCGTGGGATCAGTTTACCGGGCTACAAAGTACACCGTTGTCTCTTGCTGCGCTGCTTCGTGACTAAAGCATACTCCGGACATTCAGAGAAATGTCGTGGTATCGGTTCCGGTGAACGGATGACGTTTGTATACACGCACATGTGTAAGTGAATTCGCGTGTACCATATTACCGATCCTTGAGCGCGTGGATCGGTGGGAGTTGGTGAACGTCCGTTTTGTATATTAATGCTGTGACTCTTTAGTAGGTAATCCTACAAACACATTTTTGGATTTCTTATATAGTGATACATTTGAACTTGTTAGGACCTTCCTTCCAATATTTTCCCGTAGTACTCTCAGGTGCCCTAAAAGGAAATTGAGGGCTATTGTCAAGAAAAGGAGATTACCTTCCATCTAGGAATTTTTGAAAACTTCCTACGATCATATCCCGCCTGCCAACCCTTTTTCGTGGTGATCTGTGATATACGTGCGCGGATCCAGGCGCCAATCGAATGCGCTTTGAATCTTACGCGAGGAATGTTATCCTCAAAGTCATACTAAACGGTTAAATAACAAATTAAATGGTGTGAGATATGTACTAATCTTCAAGAAGATGGAATAACATTTCTCATGTGTACAATTCAAATGCTCAATTTTTTTATTTCTTAGACACGCGCGTTGATCTTTTTCATGTTGTCCCTTTCTGATACACTGATATGTACTTGTAACTGTCGCAGCTTACTTCGCCTCGCACCATAAATCGGTGTATTTTGTTTAGAACCAACGCTCATGATCTCTCCGGCCATACTAGTTATATTTATAAAGTCCACCCACAAAAATTATGTGTAGAAAACAGTTACAAGATTTCTACTATAATCGGTCTGTCTGAATAGTGTCGCTTGCCAATTCTAGCTCCCACCACAAGCGTACGGTTTGTAACGAGGGTCAATTGCGACAGTACATTACGCGAAGGGACACAAGTTTACAATTTAATTGTTGCTTGCGACTTGAACAGAGTACTTAATGTATTAAGCAGCCATAATGCCAATATTCGAGAGCGAGCAATGGAACGAGCTATGCTCGGAATTTCTCTACGTGATAAGGTCTGGAATGAGGAAATCCGTTGGCGAACGACGGTCTCCGACATAGCTCGACGAGTCAGTGAGCTGAAGTGGCAATGGGCAGGCCACATCGCTCGAAGAACCGATAACCGGTGGGGAGTAAAGGTTCTCGAGTGGCGACCACGTACCGGGAAACGTCTACCAGGCCGTCCCCCCACTAGATGGACCGACGACCTGGTTAGAGTCGCAGGGAGTCGCTGGATGCAGGTGGCTCGGGACCGGTCGATGTGGCGTACCATAAGGGAGGCCTATGTCCAGCAGTGAACGTTTCCCGGCTGATGTTGATGCCAATATTGTAATACTGACATTCAAACTATCTCGCTCTATTAGTTAAGCTATCGATGTGGCTTGCCATCGAATCTTCAGCTCAATCCCCTATTCACTTTACTGACCATTCAATCTGTTCGGATATTCAAAGATTTCCATATTTATAGTACGTTACCCTGCTTACATTTCTGCAAACTACTAATGTGACTTTATTTCTTCAAACGATCTGTAGTGGATTGCCTATTCATCTAGTACTTCAATATTTCAAACAATATTTTCTGCCCAGTGTATCTTCAGCTTACCAACTCTTCAAGCTAAGACGGTCCAAATTCATCAAATATCACATTGTTTATCGTTATCACTTCAGTTTACTAGATTCATTAGCTGTAGATCTCTCTCTCTCTCTCTCTCTCTCTCTCTCTCCTCATTGCGTCTAACTTTTACATCAACTATTCACAATTAACTACCTCTTCAAGTCCATGTCCGTGACGTCACGCCTAGGTACCGATTTGTATGGAGCGTTTTTGCACCGCGTGACTAGAATCAGTTTTCGACGGGTTATATTAGGAAAACTATAAGACATATCGAAAAACTTTAACAAGGCTATTTATCTTTTGACACGGTCTCTCGAATGAGGGAATAATTTTTTTAAGTCATCATCCCTATTCTATCTGATCATTGCCAATTCAGTCTCTACTCTTTACGCTGTTTCAATTATTATAAAATCTAGCCGAACAGATCTGATTCTTAACTATACCAGCCAGCAGTTCTGACAACATTTCGAAAAAATGTCTACTGCGTATTCACAGAAGAGTGACGATTGACAACTAGGCCTTAAGATACATCGAAAAGAGAAGTACGTGATTCTCGTCTTACAACGGCACATGCGGTAATACTATATTATCGTGTGTTACCGACTTCAAAAACCCTGATGTTTGAAAATGTCCTCATCGGGAATCGAACCCGAGACATGTGCATGTGTTGCGCGGCTCAGTCTAACGGTCGGACTACTGAGCCACGGAGGCCGTACATACGTAGAATACTCGTGTATGTATACAATTAGGTAATGTATCTTGTAGTCAAATTAAATCTGCCTTGTAGTAATAGATGTAGGCAAGTAGGGGAGGGTCGTGCGTGGCCGTGTGCTCGCCCACTTCCGGCGTGACTGACTCCGCCGGATCCGGAACTGCCACGGCTAATGGATCGGAGAGGGCCGCGATAAAACATCTAGGGGTTGCTCCACGCGTCCTCAGGCACATGTTGTGAGGCGTGGAGTGTCGCAGTTGCTCTGTTCACCAAATTTTGGATTTAATTCATTTTGGTTTCAAATCACATGTTCTTAAACGCTTTCTTCGTCACATCACCGTACTGTAAAGGGATTTACGTTTACATTTTATATTAATTTGTAGGTAAACTCAGTACCTAGTAAATATTCGAATGATATTCCACTACATGAAACCGCTTTTTAATAAATTCACTGTTAGGGTTTTGTGGCTTACGTTATTTTACTCTGGTTGGCATTGCATTACACCTTTCCTACTTCCGCAAGTGAGAACGAATGAAGTGCTATCACTGTCTTGCGTATTGTTTATTGTTTATTGCACATAATAATAATTACACAGTCTATTATAATTTAAATTGTACAAATTAGAGTGGCCTATCCCTAATAAGAGATTTCTCCCAGCACTCACACTGGAGCTTTCAAAAAATAAATATACTGTAAGTAGACCTACATACATGTACATAAACAAAACAAAAAAGTATATATTAGAGAAGATAATGTAGAAGAAGAAAAAAGCATAACAATAAATAAAAACACGATTTACATTACTGTATTACGTACATATATAATACTACATATTTAAAAATACATATATAAATTATAAATAAATATATACATACATACATATAAACTGCCTATTATTTAAAGGAGTCGTATGTGGTTTACAGTTAGATAATTCTGAGTCGTACATCGATTTAATAAAACCCAGTGCATAATCACATTGTAGTCGTTTATTACGTCATACATGCTTCATGCTGCGACAAAATAGTTGAGACAAAATAGCGGTGAGTTTTTGGTATCGTGACAACAAAAGAACAATCAATAGAAACATTGTTTCTAATTGGAAAGAATAATTATCATACTTGGCACTGGGTGCATAATATCAACAATTTCAATTACAATTGCTGCTTAGCACACCATTGGTCGTTCCAAGAATACAACACAAACATGCAATTTAAAGGTGCAACCAACTAATCTGGGTTATATATTCAATAAACGCCATGTTGTTAGCCTCAGAATAATAACGCATAGAAGGATACTTGTATCAGCCGAATCTATCAAAAGTGAAGCATAATAATTTTTCAGGTAGGCGTAACCAACACGTATTTATGCATGCTGTTGGCAAATGGCATGGCAAGTCAGACTGAAAGATATATCGTTTAAGGATTTAATGGTACTGCAAATACCATTTATGATTTATTTGTCACATGTCACACAACAACAAACATATTATTAATCAAAAAGAAAACTGTAAGTACATTACACATTACATATATTGATATAAAGTTGTGTGTGCACAACACTGATTTTCAGCCAGTTGTGCTGACACAAATAAAAGCTTTTAGGATTTGGATTCTGAAACGGAATGCATGCGCAAGGGCATCTACCTCGTGCTCCGCTGACAACCTGCGCTGTCGCTGCATGCTGCAGGGACAGCAACATGCTGAGTCGGAGGACTTTTTGACACAGATATATACCTACATATTAATGTTTTTTTAAATATATGAAATACTAGCTTCCGCCCGCGACTTTGTCCGCGTGTACTTCAGGATTTATTCTACTTGTTCGATAGGCATAGAAGGCATCTATCTCCATTTCCAGCATAAGGTATAAAATAGTGTTTATTCTGTTACGTAGGGTAATAGTTTAAAAAAACAAAAGAAATTTCAATATCTGACGTAGTACATTCAAATAGTCTTCACACTAATATTATAAACGCGAAAGTTTGTATATACGAATTACATATTCTATGGTCGGTTGCTAGGCAACGCGTTTTTGTTATGCCAAAATTGCCCATGTAATCCCACTAATATTATAAGTGTGATTTTGTACAATTTACACAATATGTCTTTAGAAATTATAGCCTATATGTTATTCTGATGTAAAAGCTATATTATTGTAAAGTTTCATTCAAATCCATTCAGTAGTTTTTCCGTGAAAGCGTCACAAACACCCAAACATCTAAACATCCAAACTTTCACACTTATAATATTAGTAGGATTTAAATGTTTTTTTTTAATTTCTGTGCCAAATAAACTTTTTTCTTTCTTTCTAAATACCACGGTTCTCTTCCTCTGGCACTTCTCTTTTCCTTGTTTCCTTGAGCACAGGCGGATCTTTAGTCAAACTGACTCTGAATGGTTGAGTTTTGCTTTCTTCTCTTGACGCGCGCGGTGTCGCCTTCTAACCGTTACAATTCTAAAGTGTTAACATTTTACACGGCAAATAAACAAGAAGCGGACTTCGATAACTCATCTCCGCATAATATCATGTTGCAGAGAGTAGGCGTTACCATCGTGACGTCAAATAATGGCTATCCACCGCATTCGTGAGGGCGAAATTATCGCGAGACGTGAATCGCGACTTGGGTGGTCTTCGTTTTACTTATTTGTTTACACTTAGCTGTAAGCATCAGCTTTAAAACAAACTAAATCAAACAACCGCATCCGTGGCCTAGTGCAGGACTGAACAACACGACGCATTGGTTGTGTAGGAATGAGGCCTACAAAATTCAGATAGAACAATTTCTCCGTTGTCGTGTAAAAGAAGGACAAATCAAGGAACTCTTTTTCTATTTATGTATTTAATAACACCTGATGTTATATGATGATTAAAAATATAAAAAGTGTAAATGTATTTAAAAATAAACTTAGACTCTTATTATTAGAAAAAAAAATGTACACCATTATGGATTTCTGACATGTAATAACCTGACATGAGGCACTAGATGTTATGAAATTACTTGTTAGAGGTATATGTTTTTCTTAATGTTAAATTTTTAATATTATTGGCTAAATTATTGTATTTTTAAGGTATTTCATAAGTTGTAATATTTTAGTTTTTTTGGCACACAGTTATACTGTTTTTTTGAAAATAAACGAATGATGAATGATAAGTACATGCAAATAAGGTTGGCTCTTCTACCTTTCATACCGGAAAACGACAGTGCTGTTAGCACTAACGTTTGATAGTAAACTTAGTTAGCACTGTAGTTGCTAGCCAGTCTGAGCTGGGAATCAAACCCGTACCAGGTTGTTAGTCCAATCGTTTAGCCATAGGCGATTAGATCTCCTCACCTCACAACTATCCAATAAATGAACAAACCTACTTTCCCAATATATAACTGACTACATCTATGAATACATATCCACCTTTTGATAGGTAAATGTATACAAGCACTCACGAGATTATGAACCTCAGCAGTGCGTATCGGGACGCAGTGCAATGCGGGCAGAGAATTAATTCCAGACCGGTATCGGGATCCATTGTACTTCCTCTTTTTGTTAACGACAGATAAATTTCTACCGCATTATACGGAATTAGGTCGGCTGAACAATTATTTTGTGCTAGCTGCCTCTCTCCCCGGAGGTTTAATTTACCGTAGGGCTAAGTGAACTCAGCTTTTTGGGTTAATTGTAGTGGTATAAACGGGAGTTTTGTGAAATACGTGACTGCCGAGATGAGATGAGGAATGGGATGGTGACCCAGATACGTAAGGACCAAGTAATGAGCATATCCAGGTTCCCAAGTTTATTAACCTTAAGGCTTTAGAATATAGCTGCTGCCTTCTAATAGAAAATAAGGAGACTTTTAAGGTTTTTAGGGTTCCATACCCACAAGGGGGGCAAATGGGACCCTATGAAAGCCTCCACTGTCCGCGCGTCCGTGTGTCACAGAGCTGTATCTTCCGAACAAGAATATATGTAGATTTACACCTTAAAAGTGTGTATTTAGACATAGACATTATTCGGCATTTTCACAACACGACACACACAACAACAAACACACAGAACAATATTATAAACTAGAAACATGGAGAAATAAACTAATTAAAACGATAATAATAGAATAACTAATTTAAATAAACAATTGTACAGAAAAATTCGAATAAATAAATAATAAAAATGTGATGTGGAGTTTGCCGCTGCCCGTGTCGCGCAGTGAGCGCCGACAAGGTCTTCACTCAGCATAAGCTGCACTTCAACCGGGAGTGGATGAAGCACAGCACTGATGTTCAGTGAAGCCTTGATTCCCGTCGGACACTAATATTTACTATGACCGCTATAGCAACGAATAGTCACAAAAAGAGATTGAGTAACTATATTGTAAACGTAACTAACAATGCAGAGTGGGTGTTACATATCTAACGGTACAAGATTTTGTAGGGCACATCTTATGTCTGCCTGACTTGCTGCGTTCGAGTATGTTGTTATCTAAATCTGCCGTCAATAAGCAGGGCTAACAGCATTATTACGCTCCGGTATAAAAAGGAGCAGAGACGGCGTGTCTTTAGCTTCTGGGTAAAGCACACTTACCGTCTAACGGCCTTCTCAACTCTTACGATCAGCAGACAGACAAAAAATTATAAGCTTCAGGACTTATATCCAGAAATAACCAAATACCATGATGATGACCGACTGTCACTGGTGAATAATGTTCGAGATTCTGCTGTTATCGTATAGTCATATATCATAGCAAACCAGTCAAATAGAGATTCAATAACAAGACTCGGACCACGCCAGTTAGAAAAACTGTCTATGTGACTATCTACGAATTGCCCAAACTTTTTCATACGGCCCCTTGTGGAAACATAAGTTGTCACTGTTGCCAATTAGCCAGAGATCGATCCGTCCTGTTCGCTAATTGAAACTTGTGGCCCAGTCAATAGTAGTTAGACAGATAGGCCCAGAGGGGACATTACCGCACCAATATGTTCCCGAGATTATTTGGAGACCTAATTTGAGGAGGTGGGGGCGGAACTTCTTACTGAAGTTCGTTTTCTATGTCACGTGCTCTCTGATTAGATATTTATCATATTATTTATCATTTGTGGCCACACGTTCGGACCTAAAATCGCGAAGTCTTGGATTCGAGTCCCAGTGGCCCCACCGGTACTCTTCATCCCATCTGATGGTAAGTGACTATAAGGCCGTTGGATACCTCAAGCTGATGACACGCTGGATCTGTTACGTTCAATACCGGAACACAACAGTGCTATTAACACTGCTGTTTGGCGGCAGACTTAGATAATACCCTACCACCAACCGGGTACCGAATAGAAAACCCAACTCGCAACCTCCAGATCGTTATTCTACCATTAAACAAATTAGGGCACGCAGGAAGCGAATTCGTTTTGATATTCCCTTCGATCGTTATGTTTTTCATTCATTCATTTTCTCAGTGGTTTCACAGCTTTCAATCGCATCATTTCCGCTGAACATCAATACAACTCGCACTCCCGTCACACACCTCGTGCACAAGTGATAAATGATGACGTATCCAATCAATGCCTAGACTCCAATACTGCCTTCTGTGATAATTTGACATTTCGTTGACAGTGACGAATGGTTCAAATTTTTTCGGGCCCTTCCATTTTCTCGTTTTGTGTTTCGACCTCTGTGTGCGCGCTCCTTGCTCTATGGCGTTAAAGTCTCTTACTTTTTGCGTGGATTGAATTGAATTGAATTTTTTGTCTCATCTATGTGCTGATTAGAAAAACAGAAATCAGTATTAATCATTGGTATAGTTTAAATTACCAACAGTTAATTAGTGGTAATGTGCAGGCCACACAGATAACTGATGGAGAGTAAGAGTTCTCGAGTGGCGATCACGTATCGGGAAACATGTACCGGGCCGTTCCCTACTAGGTGGACCGACGACCTAGCTAAGGCTAAGTGGCTCGGGAAGGTCAATGTGGCATACCATGGAGAATGCCTATGCCCAGCAGTGGACGTTTCCAGGCTGACGATGATGATGAAAATGCCAACCTTCGTAGCCTAGTGGCTCTTGGATTTACAATCCAGAGGTGCCGGGTTCGATTCTCAGGCGGGCGGCACATTAACATCTGTTTAGCCCTTGTTCCGTGTTTGTAACCGGGATTAGGTAACCAGTGATCTGTGACATTTTTCTTGCTCCCATGCCTCTGGTTACCTGCAAGAGTTCAATTTTCCTTGTAGTAAACTGATATTTGCAATAGTTGTCTGTAAAGAAAACCAGTTCCTCCCAGGCGACTGGTTACCTACAAGGGTTCGATTTTCCTTGTAGTAAACTGATATTTGCAATAGTTGTCTGTAAAGAAAACCAGTTCCTCCCAGGCGACTCGTTACCTACAAGGGTTCGATTTTCCTTGTAGCAAACTGTCATTTGCAATAGTTGTCTGTAAAGAAAACCAGTTCCTCCCCTGCCTCTGGTTACCTACAAGGGTTCGATTTTCCTTGTAGTAAACTGTTATTTGCAATAGTTGTCTATAAAGAAAATCAGTTCTTCCCAGGTGATTGGTTACCTGCAAGGTAAGGGTAGAGAAGTGCGAGCAACGCGTAATGCGTAATGTTTGAGATTTTTTTTTATAGAAGATAGACCATCACTTGACCTCAATCTCACCTAATGTTAAGTGACGATGAGGTCGACGATGTTACGTGTTGGTCTAGAAAGTGCCTATTTACTCTTCTTTTGAAGATTCCCAAGTTGTAGCTGTCGGGGAACACGGAAACCGGTAGTGTATTCCATATTTTTGCTGTACGCACGATAAATGTGGAAGCGAAACGCTTGGTGCGAGCTGTAGGAATATCCACAGTGTACGGGTGAAGGTCTGCCGTTCTTCTGTTTGACCGGTACTTGAACGGCGAAGGTGGAATCAACAAAAATAGCTCTTGCGCACACTCTCCAAAATGTATCCTATAAAATACCGAAAGGCAGGCAACCTGACGCCTATGTTCGAGGCTTTGGAACTTTGCCTTATGTAACGTATCGTTGCCTATCAGTCTCATAGCTCGACGCTCCACCGAGTCCAAAGCAGCTAGTTGATAGCGAGCTGAACCATCCCAAAGATGGCAGAGGTACTCCATGCATGGATGGTATAGATGGTCAAGTGATGTGTTCTGTAACAGTCCGCGGTTGGGTAATATCACGTGATATGCATCACTGGCATCACTTACACATGTCTAGGTAGACCATCCTGCGTAGCATTCTCATGCTACGCATGAATGGGATGAGAGCATGATGTATAATTTTTTTTTAATTCGAATATCCAACATATCATTCTCACTGCAGTGGTGTTTGTTCTCTGGCTTCCAAACACGATGCCAAGTTTTAGTAAAACCGTAGAAGTTAAAATTAAATATTATCACATAATTACAGCGTCCAAAGACCCCCAAAATGATGGCTCAATTATTCATAATCATATAGAAATTAGGTGTTAATGAATGGACCCAACATATTAAAGTCATATTGAGGAGACAAAACATTCCCTTCCTCGATAAATTCATAATTCTGGGCCCTCGCCCTAATTAGGTTATCTAAGCAGTGTCGTTTAAATCGTACGACAGATGCGGAATTACAAATTTAAATTTGATTCATTCGATTTATGTAAATACCTTTTTCAAAATCGGTACTACCACAGACAAAAAGAAAGAGGACTTGGGCATTCGACTAATTCTTATTGATACATCTATTGTTGCTGTTTTCTTTTCCTCGGTCAGACTTTAAAGATGATTTTCCGTTGTCCATTGGATAAGACAACAAGGGCGTGTTCTAGGGCTTTCGGTAAGGACATAATAATCAGATTTTTGTACTATTATCACGGAGTCACATATAATTGGAAGAAAATTGCTATACTTTTGATGACTTGTATTAAAAAATTCATTTTTTTTCCTTGTTACTGGTTATTATTGTAACTTGTATTTATTTTTAGTGTACTTAATAGTTTAAATTAAAATGTAACGGTTATTTCGCACAAAAACTGTCTATGTTCAAGTAAATAAATGAAATGATGTCATTATTAAGCCAAAGAAAAACGACACAAATTGTTTAAATTCCTTTGTAAGGGGTAAAAGCTACGGCATTGTTACTCACATCTATAGTGACAGTAAATAATTTTTATATACATTCTAGGACATCATAATCAACGGGAAATTGGAAATTCTTTTTCAATCGGAATAGAAAGTAGTTTTTGTCCTTTTCCGACACTCAACTATCCCTGTACAAAAATAAAATCATACTAACTCTCCGTTACAATTTAAAAGAAAGACAAACTAACTGTTGCATTTATAATATTAGTGTGGATATATACAGTAAAGTAAGGCCGAGGCCGAGGCTTTGGAAAAAAGTCGAAGGCAATTGTTTCTGAATAAACCACCCGCAGCAATTTTGACCTGCATGGGTTACAGAAAAAAACAAATGCAGTTGCAGATGCCGAAAACTAACCTTCTATTGCAATACATTGCTTCTGTCGAGTAGATTGTGCTTGTAGCTCAGACGTTTCTATAGAAAGAAGATATATATGTATGGTCTATAAACTTTACGATACCCAGCTCAGTTTATGACATCAAGAACGGCAAACAGAAAATGATTAACCAATAAGAAGTCCCAATAGCGATTCCTGAGAATATTATCCACTATAAAAACGTCTGTCTACCAGAAGGGGCATTAGCAAATGAAGTCGTGAGTTATAAACGTTCCGACACGATAAAGCAGTAATCTTGGCAAAAGTTAATCAGCGAATGTAAGAGCGCCAGATGCCAGGCTCGATGGGTGTTTGAGTGGGTATTTTATAATAATTTTAATTCACTAATTGGGCACCCTCGGTCTGCAGAAGGGATAATCAGCAAATTGCCTAATGATATTATTTCGAGTGTACGATAAAGGTCTGTCCCTTCGTTGGTTGGTCAAAGTGTTACGATGATAGAGTTTTAAATTCGCTTAGAATGCTAGCTTCGAGTACGAAACATATTTTACCATAGTATTTTATATATATTTTATAGAATATCCGATACTTTAATTAAAATATAACTTATACCAAAAAAATAAAATATCGCATTATACCTAGTGTCGGGAAATAAATATCATTATGTTACACAGCTAATAATAATAATAAATCTTTATTGCATGCAATAAACCCTTAGTCACGTGTGACAAAAAAGAACGTTCACTAATCCCTAGTACTTTACTAATTGAAATTGTATAAACATGAAAACTGTGATTCAGCATGAAGATGATAATGAAAATCATTTCCCGATGTCCTATTTTAGATCATTACTGCACAAAGACTAGCTAAGCTAGAAAGCTATATTAATTTTGAATGAAGTTTTTTTATGAAACTTTTACAAATTCATGCTTTTTTTTTCGAATGGACTTGATGCTGTTGGTCCTGCGACCTCTACAGCTTGACCCGGACAATGGCGAGCGCGGAAGGCGCTCAACCGGTTCAGTTATTACTAGCAACAGGCCTAAGGGCGTCCGCTCGGGCTCGTCCTGGGCTTAGGGCGCTGCTTTGTGATAAAAAGATCGTAGAGAAGGAAATCCATGCCTGCCCCTGATATATTTATTCAGCCACCTACTGCGCCCACGAAATGACACAGCTTGTTTCGATGCTAAAACCGAGACCACAGGCATAACCAATTCAAGCGAAAAAACACGAAATCGAAAGTTATGTAACTATATTTTGTAAAAGAAACTGTCATCACGTTTGTACCACACCTCCAGGCGGACTTAAGCACCTTTTTCTTTTCGAATTAACCCATCGGCATCGTTAATTCCAACAGGGTTTGATAATGAAAATTACTTCGGAATTACCTTCTATTGCTAATAATATGCAGCTATTCGATTCCATTACATTCAAGAGGTTTTCCAATGAGCTTCGTATCAAAGGAGGGTTGTGATCGAAGCCGGACTTTGCGTATATATGTATGTACGTTCAGATTTTCTCTCATATCTCTTATACCACTCGTCTATGTGGATTAATAAGGTTTCATTGGAAGTGTCGTGCTTGTCTGTACAAATTAGTTATTTTCCCCCGAGTTTGTTCACATAAATAGTAATATAGCAGTAGAATAAATAGTATCATATTATTATATCTCATGATAACTTTCATGACATATGGTTGTGTTGTTAAAATGTGTACCAATTTTTGTAATTCACGATGTACAGTGTAAACTCTATACGAGTATAACGACACTCAAGGGACTGTGCATATTTTGACGTTACCGAGAGTTGTCGTTAAATGGAGAGAAGAACAATCTGTATGTAATGTAGAAACTAACAACAGTACAGTACACGCGTGCCAGCAATCCCAATTTGTAAACAAAACAACGGATTTCTTAGAATGTTCAGTGTGTATGACGCCGACAGGCGAATTTATTACTAACTAGGATAATAAAGCGACGAAAAAAAGGGCACAGCTGCAAAGTTTCTACTAATTTTAGCAAATTAAAAAGTACTTTTCACTACATTGTATTTAATTGTTGTCGTTATTGAGAGTGGGTGTAATGCTATATAGAGTGTATTGTATGGAAGACAAGCTAAACCAACCAAAGCCGAGTGATTTCGACGCTTTAGGAAGTTAGTCGTTAAATCGAGTGACGTTACATACAGTCTTACCACAAAAAAGATAAACAAGCTTTAGACACACGTTTCACAAGTGTTTTGAAAAAATGTTACCACAAATGCGTGTTTAGCCGATGTCTTAGCTTAGACACTGCTTAAAAGAGGGTATGCTGTTGTCAAAGCGCCCATACAAACGTAGTCCAGTCATATTTTGAGTATTAAGCTATGAAAATCTATGAAATTTTCAAGACACAATCTAGAAACAAATATCTGTGTCGGTGGTGAGTCAGTTTTTCGTTTAAATATTTACTTCCAGAGTTACAGGGCGTCAAAGTATTGTATTTTTCGGTAGTAAAAAGCCCCAACTTTGAACCTGTTTTACAAGAGTATGAATCAATTTAGAACAATTTGGAAAAACCACCGACATCTGAAATTTTATTAATATACTGTATTGAAAAAATGGCTACATAATATACTGTATTCTTCAAATGATCACTGGACTACGAAACATCCAAATAACGGGTTGATAACTTCGCGTAGTGTATGCTGTCTAACCGTACGAGCTCGGGTAGGATAGGGCTCGGAGAGGGACAGCTACTAAACAACCTTGAACGCGGCCACGTGGTCTAACCAACATAGCCTCTTAACATAAAACTTTAATTTGAATTGTAGCCTGTCATAACATTCTCTGCCGGAATTCGCAATAGATTTCGTAGACTTTGTTGATTTTAATGATTTTGAAGACGTGGAATTAATGGACAACTATCGTGACCGTTTTAACAGTGCGAATAAATACATTTGAACATTACAACGAGAGCAACTTTCGAAAACGCTACAGATTTAGTAAAACTTTCAGGGAAATTATTATTATTATTCATTTATATCAGGTAAAAATGACCCATAAGTATATATACAATACAATAAAATACATTAAGTTAAACTACTACACACTACAAAAATATTCTGCACACTTATTTACTATGGCACGTTGGTGCCGCTCTGGTGGTGTTGGTCGCTATCTTTCCTCTGAAGCGACGGGTCAGCTTGCAGGTCGGGACTCGAACCACGAACGACTTGAATGATGTACCGTGGCGTGACTCCAGCTGCGCCATCCTCACGGTGTAGTTGGACCTCTGATATATATATTCTGTGACGTCCTGCATGGTGGTGATGAAATGTAGGCGTGACAGATACGTGGCCGTGGTTGGAACTTCAGCGCGCAGCAGGTAGTTGGGCCCTGTGGGTGTGGTTCCGCAGCGGTTCCGAGTCACTCGTTTACGGTACGCCTTTTTCGTCTTGACTTTCTGAAATACATCCTCGTCCGTGTTATCAAATCGGACGCGCGTCCGCTGCTGGCTCGTGGTCGTCTGCGCCTTCGGTAACACCGGCTGCTGGGCTTGAACAGTTCGTTTGTTAGCGACGGAAACCACTGAAGCAAAATCACGTCGCGGTGATTCAGCTTCTTTGTGTCCAGCAGCAAGCTGTTTCACTGGAGGCTGAGGAGGCTGGTGACGTCGACATGGTCACGGTGACGGGAGGCAGCTTGTGCAACTCCTTCGCTACAAACGTAGGCACGTCGTCAGGATCGGTCTCTTTAAGCACAGTGATGATATCCTGCAGGCTCTTTGGTGTCCCTTCACGTCTGTGTGACATCATCTGGTCGATCTTATTGAGTGCCGCGTACTGCAGCTTCCTCGCCGCAGCTATGTCAGCCTCGCTGAAGCTTGACTTACATATCTGCAACGCTCTGACTTCGTCCATCACATCCAGCTTCTGTTGCAGGAACACGAGGAGTTCGCCACGAGTTTTTCCACGCCCATGACGCTGACGTCGCAGCGGCTAGCGCCGCGCTTCGCAATTATATTATAATAAAATAAACGTAGTCACGTCCACACGAAACCACGCATGACTCGAGACGAATAATCGTTGATATAATTAAGGACGATATTCCTCACGATAGCATAAACTATAGCTCAATTTTAATATTTGATTCACAGATTCGATTGAGAGAATAAAATTAACCTGACACTGACCTCATGTCAGTGAAAATCACGTTCCATTGGATGTATAAAGTTGTTTATTTAAAAAAGTTTAGCATTGTCAATCCACCAAATGTATGGCAACAAAAGCAAGCGTGCGTTTATATATTACATAAAGTATATATTTCGTATATTTTTATAATGTAGAAATTACTGAATCAAATTAATTTGATAAATAAAAATTATGTTAAATTAAAAAAAAATGCTTTCAATGAAACGTTTTCTAGAGGTGCCAACATAAAATAAAGATACGTCAAGATAAATCGTGCCTAAGTAAACAAACGTTGGATATGGTTTTGTGGTAAACAAAATAAAACAATTGTCTATGAAACAGAAAACAGAAACTAATCTCAGCATCTGCTATGGCAGTAGCCATAGCGCTGGTTTTCAGAAAAGCCCTATATAGTATGTAAGGCATTAAATATATGTGTAAAAGAAGTGTATGTGTGACTATGCAGTGTTTATCTTTGAAATACTGTCTAACTAAACTGGTATTTAACTATGAGTTAAAATATTTTTTGTGGTAAGACTGGAGTTTATACTGTATTTCAAAATAGGCACCAGCTCGAGTGTCGTGAAAAACACCAGCCTCACAGACACTTCTTTCACAAAGTTCTTTGTGTAGATAGACCATGACCCCATGGTCTCCATTTCAAGCTCTTTTTTCTTATCTATTACATTTTAAAAAATTCATTTATTCTATTTATGCTCAGTATACATACTGAATCTGTTAAAATAGTTGTTTCTCCTAAAAACAAGACCTATTCTACATTGGTACTAACGCTTAGGGCTAGTAGTTTAAGCCCTGAAACACAAACAAAGATTAGTGCGCCTGCCTTAGCCTACCCACCCCGAGGCAGCCCACTTTGCGGTCTACATTCAAACAGTATGACCTGTTGTTTATGGAGGGAGCAAACTAGGTTTTGCTCGCGACTTCGGCTTTCAACTATTATCACTTTAGCCAGTTATTCACTGATTATGTAAGATTAGTAATGCTTCAATTTATCTGAATCAATTGTCAATATAACAGGTTTTTGTTTCTCTAAAATTGTACGTGAATCTAAATTACATAGCTAAATATTTACTTATACCTGTGTAAAATATAATAAAATTGCTTCCCGATGATAAAACATATTTAAGTTAAATTAATATGAATGGTTTTATGAACAGAAGCACACAGAAACTACCTTTTGTGTACATCGCGCATTATTGAACGAGGAATCTGTATATTCTTTTAAAAAATCGTGACGAGTGGATTTCGTACAACCACCACGCTTGACAGGTGGTTTGGGGATCTCAGTAAGATTGTGGTGATCAGATTGTAATGTCGTGAAATGATTATCATTAACATACAACTTCACAGTGAATCTATTGTAGCTGGCAATACAGTTGTCATCAGCAGCAGCCAGGAAGCGTCCACTGCTGGACATAGGCCTCCTTCATGGTACACCACATCAACCGGTCCCGAGCCACTTGCATCCAGCGACTCCGCGCGACCTTAACCAGGTGGTCGGTCCACCTAGTAGGGGGACGGCCCGGTAGACGATATAAAGTTGTAAATTGATGATACTCATTTCGCGACAATAAAATTTCACCTCCTATTTTTAGGTAATTACTTATCAAAGCCTGCTATTCTATTTTAAAAGAGATGCTAAAATTTCTTCGCTATGTGTGTTCGCTATAATTGTATCAGTTATAGTTTAGGTGATATAAATAATACAGACAAACAAATGGTTTATGTATTGCTATAAGCCACATATACATTATCGTAGCTCCCACACAGCTTCCAGAATTAATTCTAGCTGAGTCACGACACTCCTATTCATAGTTGGTCTAGAATTAGTTTTCAATAGCCGATCCTATTTTACATCTAGGTATCAACTAGAACTAAGAAGGAGATTTTTGAAATTATTCACCAGTATTGCCCGCTTCTACTATAAATTCAAATATCGAATACTTATTTATTTTACATATTTAAATCGGATAATATGCGTTCATTAAATCTACTCTAAAAGAAGAAGAAAAAATTATACAGATTTTTTATAAAAAGTTTTTTTTGCATTGAACATGCTACATAATACGATGACAGAGAATTTTAGTTACACACATTCCACCTTCGCAGAGATGCAGGTATTTTAAATTGTTTTACAAAGGACAATGCGTGTGTGATCAGTATTTTTCAGTTATAAAATATATATAGTATATTCTTCAATATATTACTCAACACACAGTCGGGCAGAGCAACGTTTACTAGTACTATCTCAACAGAATTCACAACAGGAATGGTTTACAAAATGCGTGTTCATCAGTTTTATAATACGATCTCCATAGGTCCCACCATCGTCAGTTCCTACTTCGAATACAACAACTTCGTGAATCAAAACAGACACAATTATACAATATTAATTAACCCCTATAACCAAATACGTTAATACTGAAATTACAAAATGGATAATTATATTCTATATTTGTAACTAAATGCTCATATTGTTTAAATACATAATTATTCCTAAAAATTAGATAAACAGAGCTGGAAATAAGCATCTCCGCTTTCTCACCGGAACTAATTGCCGACAACTTAATATACAATATTAGTCTTTCTCGTAAATCATTGAATCACATATACAATATCAAAATACAAAAGCAGTTATAGTTTAAACATGTATAACTCAATGTAAATATCGTTCAGTTACGTATCCGATTAACTTGTATCAACTTAATTTGATGTGACGTCGTCGCAGGCACCTGCTGGAGATGTTGTCATGCCTCTTCATATAGATGTCGCTGGTAGCCCTTGCACCGGATGTTATCGTCGGTAACATTTTAACGACATGATTTAAAATTATTGTGACTATTTACAGAAATATGCATAATACTGCTTTATACCCATATATTCTTTTTAGACGCTGTGCATATTTTGTTCTTCTCAACTAGGAATTCTCGTAGCAACTCTGTTCTCATAGCCAATCACGCAGTTTACACTCGAGAAATATTCTCGGCAGTCATCTATGTACCGCAGATATGGATATTCAGACACAGAAGTATCTTCGTCAGGTTTTCTGTATCAACAATTGTTATCCAACTAAAGCCATTGAAATGATATCCGTAGAGGAATCGCATCGTTTGAAATCCAATACAACGTGCCTCAACTGTTCTCTAAAGTTTGAACCGGACTCGATTTACAACTACTTGAATTAATCGGCATTGCACCCTCTGTCGAGACACTCCAAGTTTCTGCTATGGTATTGACTAGTCCTTGATTGAAATCCCTGTCAAACATTTGAGATACGGGGCAGTGTCTTGTGATAAAGACTAGATAGTCAAAATTTTGTATCATTCTGTATTTGGAAATTGAGCGACATTAATTTAAAGTCTGGACTATGTTAAGTTAGTCGGGGTTAGATATACAATCGAGTTACAATTTGTTATTTGGAATTTATTTACGAATGATAAAAATCATTACCTTTGGCTTTTATATGAAGGAAAACGCCGTATGTCCCAAATGTGCGAGTGAAGTCTACTACCAATCCGCACTGGTCCCGCGTGGTGGACTATGTCCCATACTCTCTCTGTAGGAGAGTAGGTCTGAGCCCCAGCAGTGGGGACATATAGGTTGATGATGATGAAGTTCTATGTTCCTAGGTAGATAGATTTTAAGTTGGTTTCAAGCTTGGGTCTTGAGCACTGTCGATGCAATGAATTAAAGCGAGTAAATGGATATTGGCTGTAGTCATTCTCCTCAATTTTGAACTCTCGGCACAGATATATATTGTGTGTAATTTAGCTGTAAGTTTTCAAAAGGTAGCAAAATATGAGATAACATAAATATCTTCCGAGCAAACGGTTGCCCGGTTACCGTTAAGGCACTACACTCGGCATCACGCCTCATTGGAAGCAGTGTCAGGCACTTATTCACTAGTTATGCGAGTAGGTTGTACTTTAGTGTTATCCAACAGATTATATGTTCCTAATAATTTATTATCAAGAACATTAACAACATCTTTGTTGTAGATCAGCTTATTCTTCTTTCTTGCATTGTGAAGCTTGCCCAAGGGAACATTTTGCCAGGATACAAATTATGTCATACTATTTAACTCAATGGAAAATATTATGTACCCTTAACTCCATGACATGATAATGAAAACTATCGTGACTAAGTTGGCTTTACAGGTTAACAGGTAGTTGACCGAAGTATAACTTATATTTGGAGATGTCAGAATGAAAATTTCGTACAAATTCCATTCAAAATTACTTTACATTACATTTTTAAACTTGTTGTGAAGGGCAATGTACGTATGGAACACAAATTCTAATCTACACAAGCACAAACTACAATGTCCATCACAAAGCGAGCTTATTTATTTTTCACGGCGCTTCAGTAAAAGAAACAGTTTCGCCAAGGGTCCAAGATTAATAACTACCCCGGCCATAATGTCGGCGTTTTGTTTTATTGCAGAAAGCAGTCTTGACGTGCCCCATTAGCCGGCCCGCCCCATTCATCCGTTCACCCATTCGTTCATTCGTTCACTCATTCCTTCAGTCATTCGTTCAATGATCACCTGGGGACCGGGGAGGATAATCGAGGAGGATTATTTCGTTTTCTTGTTGCTTTTCTTTCGGGCTATTTGTTTGATACGATGCTAAGTATCTGCTTGTTTTGGACTGTTTTTTATACCTATCGTTACATTACACCATCTGTTTAAATTCCTTCTTTATCACCAAATACACTGCTGTAGTTTATATTCTGTTAAAACGGTTCAAAATAACCTGGTGATAAGTCTTATAATGCGGTTAATGATTACATTTGTGACATGTGTCACTCGTAAGTGGTCGATGAGACTCGATTTTTGCACACATATTTTGGCTATGTACTTTTATTTTTAGGCCTTCATCGCATCTGATAGTAAGTGACGATAAATCTGTTGGATGGTAAACGCGCACATCCAGAAGTCTAACGAGGCGCTTACTCTGCTACCTTCCAAATAGGAAAACAACAGTTGTCGTTTTTTTCAAATGCATTTGATGCTGTTGAGATTTTTAGAATACACACGAGAGGACGAGAGTGATCCAAGCCTAAAGCCGGAATGGCTTACAGTTAGTTTTACTAAATTAATTCCAATTACCATTACAAAATTACAGGTCTAGCGCTTAACTGAGTCGTTTCCAAAGGATAAGCATAATTGCGTCTTTTAGCGTTCTGGAAACACATCCCCCGTGCCGCTACCATACCTTAGGAACCGACTCAATTAAGCGCTAGACCTGCAGTTAATAGAGAATAAATATATTACAAGCACAATGAAATATGACATGAATGAGATGAATAAGTGTATTTCAAAGTTGAAGGCAATTTCAGGACGGCCTCGGACACTAGCCCAACTAAAATCGACATATGAAACTTTGTCAGTCACACGTTAGGCACGTTAAAAGTGGAGACAACAGTCTAAAGTACCCAATAAAAATAATCTAAAAACTTTTGACCCGCATTAGAACAATAAACAAATAGCGTGGCAATAAAAAATCGAATGCTTTCCCGCAACGCCAAGGGCAGTGACGTCACAGGAAGCTCCCCTCCACCCCCCGGATAAACATCCGGAACGAGCGACGCCCGGAAACCGGACGAAGTCTCCCATTCGGAAAAAACTGTACAAAGGAGCCGCGTGGCTATCAGCGAGTAGTGCTTTTGAGCTAGTTAGAATCAAGTTAAGTGAACGAGGCATTCCACTTAGAATGAAGGAATTTCCTCTAAGGAAAATGACAGTTTTTCCCTCTCGAAAGATTTCTATTTTCCTCGATTTTTCGGATGTAATGACGTCAAGCGAAGCTCGACGGAAGTTACTCGGGATCAACACTGCACCTACACATTTTTCGCTTGTCGAAACATGACCTTGTTCGTTTGTATTCTTCAATATAAAGTTGTTCAACACCCCTCCAAGTTGTTACAAGATAAATAATTCCAGCGCCTTCCAGGAATATTTTAAGGGGCGCTTCACGAAGTATCGTTGTCTCACTCGAAAACTTCTGTCTCGTTAGCAACTGAGATAACAAAGTATTAATACTTCCACCAAGTAACGGAATACGGGATTTATTGATTCCACGAACAACTGCGGGTGGGATAGACAGGGACCTAGCTAGGTCACACTTAAAAGTCACGTTGAAATTGGATTAATTCTACTATATTCGTAAAGAAAATTGCTCTAATATGACACGAATATTAAATTTAATGCCCACTGCTGGACACCAGACACCTCCTCCATGGTAGGCCACAATGACCGGTCCCAAACCACTTGCACCCAGTGACTCTCGCGGCCTTTACTAGTTCGTCGGTCCATCCAGTAGAAGGACGGCCTGAGACAATTTTCCCGGTACGAGGTCGGCACTCGAGAAAGTTGTTTACTCTACATCGGTTATTCTTTCGTAGAGCGATGTGGCCTGCCCATTTTCACTTCAGCTCACTGACTCGTCGATCTATGTCAATTACCTTAGTTCGTCTAAGGATTGCCTCATTTCTGCCAATCACCGCCTCCGTGGTGTAATGTCTACACACTTGGAGTAACAATCGCGAGGACTCGAGTTCGATTCTCAGTGAGGTAACTTATCGGTACTTGGTTTGATTGGTGGTAAGGTATTCACTATGTCCGGCTGGCCTACCACCATGACACCTAAGTCTGCTGCTAAACAACTTTGCTAATAGCACTGTATACTAACAATAGTAATAATTATATGGCACAATGTAATGTTTGCTATACTTAAATATGGACAAAGTTGTTCGAAACAAATCAATAATAACAATCTTCCCCTTCTGTACAATATCCTAAATAACCCTTCTTATCCTAGCTATATATATTTATAGTATGTAAGGTATGTATGTATTATTATTGATATATATTAGTTTGTTTTGTATCTCGTATTTATGTAATCGTTTATTATATTTATTATATCGTACACGCCTAACTGCCCTCCTTTCTTCAATATTTCTCCTTGACCTAGGACTGCTGGAAGAAATTTCTTTTAGAAATAAGCTGTTCCTTTTGTATATATTTTTTCTGTTTTGTGTTATGTAAATATTTTCCGTGTACAATAAACTGTTTAAATAATAAAAAAAAAAAATATGATGCCACGTCGAAATTCCCCTAGCATGATTTGCTATAGTCACGAAATTAGGTCGCCCAAATAAAGCCAAGGATTGTTGACCCCTTGACCCCCGTCTAGCGCCGTCCCTGGCGGCGGCAGCGCGGGCGAGCCCGGGGTTGTTCGGAACAAACTCAATACGTTTCCAATTACATCTGAGAAGTTCGGCGGCCGAACGAGTGGATGAGATGACGACTGCGCGGGATAAGGTGCGAGGGGAGGGTGATTAAAGGGGACTGATTACAAAAAATAGGTAAGCGTGCGCACCCAGAAGCCTCAACCTAATGAGGCGTTGTCTATGCTACCTTTCATACCGGTCAGCAACCCCACCGAGTACCGATAGGTACCCCCACTGGAAATCGAAACTGGGATCTCCGGATTGTGAATCCAACTGACTAAATCATTAGGCCATGGAGGCGGTAAAATTCTAATTTGTTTTTGACAAATATATCAAATCTCTCGAACTTTAGATGACAATTATACAAGAACGGTTGAATGATTGCTTTTGCTTTTAAATAGAAAGAAAGAAGAAATTTATTTGCCGAGTACAGTTTTTTTACAGGGTGTTTAGATAGTAATTTCAATTAGTTCGATGTACTTAACCTGTCCACAGATGTGCAAATATTATAAACATATCTAATAAGGAAAAAAAAAAAGAAAAAAAAATCAAGAAAAACGAATCTATTTCTTGGAAAAACAGACACGTATAAAAAATATCGTCTTTTTCGGCATTGAGGAAACTGAAACCTCATACGAAATGTTGGAAACCATTATAATCAACTTTGTAAAGAAATATTTTTCTCTAGACTTAAACCACAGAGATATCCAAGAAGTAAAGAGAATCGGTAAAAAAGGTGAGAGTCCCCGACCAATAATTACTACATTTATCACACTAGGCACAAAAATAAAAATATTTAAAGAGAGACGAGAGGCACTAAGAGAAACCATATATTACATAACGGAAGACTACCCGAAACAAATACTAGAAAAAAGAAAGGAGCTACAGGAGCAGGCAAAACTCGAGAGAGAGAAAGGAAATACGGTGAAGATTAAGTACGACAAACTTGTCATACAAGCTAAAAATAAAACAGCGGGCAACAGCAACAACAATAAGAGATTACTCACATTATCCCCTGAATCACCTACTGATGATGTAACAAAAAAACAGGTTAGCAAGAAAAACAAACAACAGACACAAATAAGAAGAACCTCTAGTATGTCTGAAGGAATGATTAAACCAAGCATGCTAAATTTCCTAGTAAATAAAAATCCAAACAACATGCCTAGCCCTCAAGGTAACCTAACTGACAACTTGTAGCAACTACCGCCTCCCTCAAACACAGGTAACATAAATAAAACAACAAAAACAAAATCCCATCTTCCAATCCGGCTGGTCACCGTGGAAGATCAAGACCAAAACCCTCTAAAGAAGAAACTGGAAACTTTTTCAAAAAATCAAGAAACGACAAAATTGTAAAAATAGCTGGCCCTTGCTGGCCAGAAACTGCCCATGATAGAGAAATTCTAAAATAAAGGAAAAGAAAGGAAGAAAAAAGGAAAAGAAAGAAAGGAAGAAAAAAAGAAAGGAAAGAAAAATAAAGGACTTCTTTAGAGGAGGCCTTCACCTCTACAAAGGAGGGTTCTTGCAAATTAAATACATAGATTTAAAATATCTTTATCTTTACTTTTATGTTTATTTTCAAATGTATGTAACACTAATCATAGTTAAGTATATTTTTTATTTTTTTTCAACTCTGTAACCTACCTTACATCTTCGCAGGAAATAAAAGGCTTTTTATTTTTTTTATTTTATTTTATTATCTAATAAGGAATTTAATTGTTAAAAAATTAGTTTACATCGCATGTCAATTAGTACAATGTTAATAATTTTGACATTAAATAATTCACAAGTCATCTCATTAATTTATGTCAAACTATAATTACAGGTATATTTAAAATGATTAATGCTTATGATTCACATATTCAGGAAAACTATAAAAGCAGTTTCCAAGAAGATAGGTATAAAAATTTTAGGTATTAAAATTAGGCTTTCTAAAAATAGGCGTACCCGTGTCAATTTCAGACAAACTTTTACTTTCATCATCAACAGCCTATATACGTGCCCACTGCAGAGGCTCAGGCCTTATCTCATATAGATAGTCCAGCGGACCCATGCGGTTTGGCGGTGCGGATTGGCGGACTTCAGATGCGTACACGGCTGCATTCGAACCCGGAACCCTCAGATTGAGAGTCCAGGCCTTATTCACTGCGCCACCGACGCTTCTACTTTACTCAAGCTTAATCGTTACATAGCAATAGCAATTCGCTATAAATAAATAATAATAAGGTACAATAAAGTGAATTCATTGTGTAATCCCTCGGCCCCTCAATTTCACAACCAGTGGTGAAACACTTCGTTTACCACGTAGCCTATGTAATGGAGGGGACAGAGTCTACTTTTTATCCCGGAATAGTCCTCCCTTGGGATAATTTCAAAGTCCACGCAGACGAAATCTCGGACAAAACGTATATTCGTCTCTTGTTCTTGTTTTAGAAAATTAGGCTTTCTAAAAATAGGCGTACCCGTGTCAATTTCAGACAAACTTTTACTTTCATCATCAACAGCCTATATACGTGCCCACTGCAGAGGCTCAGGCCTTATCTCATATAGATAGTCCAGCGGACCCATGCGGTTTGGCGGTGCGGATTGGCGGACTTCAGATGCGTACACGGCTGCATTCGAACCCGGAACCCTCAGATTGAGAGTCCAGGCCTTATTCACTGCGCCACCGACGCTTCTACTTTACTCAAGCTTAATCGTTACATAGCAATAGCAATTCGCTATAAATAAATAATAATAAGGTACAATAAAGTGAATTCATTGTGTAATCCCTCGGCCCCTCAATTTCACAACCAGTGGTGAAACACTTCGTTTACCACGTAGCCTATGTAATGGAGGGGACAGAGTCTACTTTTTATCCCGGAATAGTCCTCCCTTGGGATAATTTCAAAGTCCACGCAGACGAAATCTCGGACAAAACGTATATTCGTCTCTTGTTCTTACTTTACGTCGTAACGGAAAGTCAGAATGACTTTGTTATTGTGTATAGCAATCGAACAAGTAGTTCCTGTGCGCAAATCTCCAAAAAAGGCTAGTTGATAATTTGTGAACTAAAATGTCGAATTTTCAAATAACTTCAAAAAGGAGGAGCTTCTCAATTCAACTGTATGTTTTTTGTGTGTATGTATGCGATAACTCCACTAATTATGAATCGATTTCAATGATACGTTTTTGTTTGATAGTTACTTCAAAGGTGGTCGCATATAAATTTTATCGCAATTGATTCAGCGCTGTTTGAGAAAAGAAACAAAAAACATTTTAGGGGACGAACGCTGTAGACTTTTAGGGCAGTTGAATTTTTCTAGTTATTTTTGAACGAGTTAATTATATTACTATTGTCTGAGAAGTAATTTGTATTAAATATGTATAATTACACACCTATTAATTAAATTTACTGCGCCGCGTATTACAATGGCGACGGTCGAGAGTCAGTTTTAATTAATCTCGTATTCCCTGGGAGAGGGTCGTCGGGGAAGTTTTTCCATTTCCAATCGTGAAGGTGAACGCGTCACGGTAATTTTCTTTTGATTGCGCTCTTTGCTGTTTCAACGTTGATTTTAAAAGTTCGAATTCTTTGTTTTGTTTGCGGTTTATTAAAAAGTGGTAGTGGCACCTTCAGAACGATAGGAGGTTCCTGATTCCATTTTTTCCAAGAAAATGATCCTAGATAATGATTCAATTAATTTAATTTTAATAAATATTTAGTGCAATATTTTCCAAAGTTCCACAACAACGCCGTATCAACTTTTTTGTGAATAATGGGCTTTATATGTGTCTGTCAACTCACCTAAGCGAAAAAAGCGTGCCCATCTAGAAGCGCTGGCTCTACTACCTTTCACACCGGAACACAACAGTGCTATAACACCGGCAATTGATCCTGGGACTTTTAGGATTTGGGTAGTTAGTTCAAGCGTGTAGCCATTAGTCTACGAAGGCCCTACGGCAACATGAAAGCCAATCGAAAAGCCTAATTGCTTTGGCTTTTGGCTAAATCTATTTACATATAACTATTTGCATGCATATGAAAATGAAAAAAATGAAAAAATATTTATTTCCTTTCACATTTACATTAAATTAAAGTTTTTGGGACACTCATTTTAAGTTAAAAAAACTTGTATTAGGAGGCCCCGCTCTTCCGCTAGTTATTTAGGAATACAAATACATAGGGGATAATACAGTAGTGCAGTAATAGTATAAGTTATAAACTAATTATACATTTTTTAAAAGAAATTAGGTTAGTTGTGTGTAAGTGTATATGTGTAAGGTGAGTGTGTGTGAGTGAGTGTGTGTGTGTGGGGGGGGGGGGGGGGGGGGGCTGATGATGGTATTAAGCATATGCACCGCGAGAGGCTTATAGCATTTTGAAAAATATATGGGGTATATGATTTTGGTAATCAATAAGTTGCACCGTGACAATGGCGCTTGTAACATCGTATTGTAACATCGTAGAAATATCGGTAACTCATAGAAAATAAACCGTCTCGAGATCTAAATAAAATGCGTTTCAATAACCACGACATCTTTAAAAACTAACTGTTAATAAATTACAAAACTTAAAAACCGAATCGACCTCCACAAATAGACCGCTATTGCGACCAAACTATCGCCACGACAGTTCTATTCCGGTTCTTAGGCCACACTGTAGACTCGCTAAAATAAAACTGGGCACTTTGAATATATATCGCAACCAGCCAAGGCAGGGTCAGAGCGCAAATCGTGTGGAAAGTCAGCGACAGTTATTGGCCGCTCACGGTTGAATTTAGCCCGATTGCCTTCGGACGGCGGAATAGGTTTTCGCGGATCAATTTGCGAATTACCTATGCGGCTTGATACCAGCGGCCCGGCCGGTGTAATGGTTTGTGTTGAGGAAATTGAGGTTTGAGGGTTGTGGAAGATTTGGGAGTCGATTTCATTGGCATATCGTTTAATTTGGTGAAAAATTTAAAGGTTTTCTTGCTTGCTAAGTTCTGCTTATTTCGATTTTACTCTTGAGCTTAAATGCTACGCATATTGAATTTTTTGATTTGAATGTTTAAAGCGCATCCAGAATTATGGCGCTGGCTTCGTGACCTTTACACCGGTACAGATCAGTACAATTACCACTGTTATCTGGCGGCAGACTTAGGTAACATGGTGGTAGCCAGCAACAAAACCAAGTACCGTTAGATACCCCAACTGAGAATCGAACCCGGACCTCCTGATTGTAAGTCCAAACGCGCAAAGCGCTTTAAACTTGACATTTGTAAAGACACCACTAGTCTACGGGCAGTAGTTTCCAAGATATGACTGTTTCTAGTTTGACAGCTGTCATCAAAAATGAAGGCCTCATTGAGACCTTTCACTCTGGTAAAGGCAACACTAGTCTAGGATCCGTAGGTTACAAGATATGGTCAATTAACTTTTGAAATATTAAAAAAATATAACCACGTCATTTATTTTCTGCATACATTTTAAAAACTTATCAGCAAAATTAGAATTCACGAAAAAATACAGTCCTACAAATAAATGCCATATTTTCATAACCCTCGATATACATATATATTTATTTAAAAAAACTACATTTAACTTCACTCTCGTATTATTCTTGTCTTTCTCTCGGTTCCATATTTAGTCAAATTAACAGGAAAAAAGTTCTCGTATTCCGACAGTCGGACAATGCGGAAAAAAATTCCGCGTGGTCCGAAGTCGGACTGAGCAGTCGGACCACGCTGTCTCAGGGAAAAAGGAAGCATTAAAGAGGCTTCCCATACAAGAAACATGGTTTTTTCCATGTTTTTAACGCTATCGTTGTCAGGATCAAGTCAAAGCCAGCCAGTCTCTATAATGACCGGTCCCGCGCCAGACCCGTTACAAACGTTTACTGCAACCACTTTACTTAAACGTCGTGTTCATCGCAACTTTTTGCAATTTCACACTTTATTTTTTATTAAAACTTGGTTAATATGGTGATCCGAGTCCATCACGAGAGTGTGGGAGCCTCGGGGGGCAATTGAGAAGATCGCGTCCATTGCCGCGTCTGTATCTTGTGTACTTTCTACCCGCTGCGCCCGTGAAGCGAGTTAGTTCGAGGGATGGATGTGAAAATAGATGTTCAAGTGATCGTATATTCTCTTTAGTTCAAACAATACAAAATATATTTTTTTACTTTTTTTACGGATAAGAAGGAGGTTGTCAAGTTGACTGTATTTTTTGTATCTTACGCAATAACTCCGCCAATTATGAATCTATTTAATAATGACTTACTTTGTTTGGTAGAGCATACTTCAGGCGTGGTCCCTTATAAATTTTACTGAAATAGAAACAACACTTTCTGAGAAAATCAACAAAAACAAAATATTATAATTCTACCTCTAATGGTGAACATTTTAGGGGATGAATGCTGTAGGCTTTTCGATGAACTTCTTATTTCACATTTTGTAATCGATGGCGTCACTGCAAAATTGCGGACTTTTTTTTACGCGATCCCGTAAGGACAAATATCACTGCAAGATAAATTTAAAAAAAGAAAGAAGAACTCTGTGTACCAGAGTCAACGCGAA
The DNA here is from genome assembly GCA_910589575.2 of Carcina quercana. Lineage (NCBI taxonomy): Eukaryota > Metazoa > Arthropoda > Insecta > Lepidoptera > Depressariidae > Carcina > Carcina quercana. The sequence continues at coordinate 12,264,210 of OU342444.1, forward strand.
TTGAGACTAAAGTGTGAAATTGTGTGCATTAAGTTTTTTGGAACTACATACAAAATTAAAACAGACTACATTTTCGCAGTGAGCCATCGGTGCAGGATATCAAGGAATATTTACGAGGTATTTCGCTCGGCACTCAGTGTGGGTTACCATTGACGGGTAAATCAGGCGGAATTACATTCATTATTACAATAATATTCAGCAGGGAATGTGTAAATTGTGATGATATACACAACACAGTTATTTAGAAGATCGCAACAGTAGGTATGAGCCGTATAAATGTAATTTTGCTAATAGCACTGACGTTAATTTAATCTGAGTCTTAACTTTGCAGCTGTAAGGATATCATCCGCATTTGGTCAAATTTCAGCGCTGAATCCGAAACGAAACTTTAACCGGAAGCGTCAAATCTCAACTACTTCGTCAAAGAATTTGTAAAATATAAAAGCTCAACTGTATGTAAATATTATTATTGTCATTGTTTTGATTGAATTTTGGCTGGCATGCTTTAATTTATTTATGCTTGACATATTGTAATAAATACATATTGATATTAAATATTGTCTAATGGTTCTACTTCACCCTAGGGTACATACACATCATTGGTTACAATCTGAAACACTGTCCATTTTAAGCAATAAATACATCTTTATATTTCACATATGATAGCAATTCATCGCTAAAGTTGAACCTTTCATGATAAATTACAAGCATAATCTAGCTCACATTTCGTTTCCAGTTCGAGACATTTCTCCAGGTTTCAAGGAATTTTCGACGCCGACACATTTTTGATTACCCAATACTCCGATATTACACAGAGAAAAAACCATTTACCTCCTTCATAAAAACCTTCATCAAAGTCTCGATACAGGCCGAGTCGGGGTAATACCGCGTAAAAAGTACTTCGATTGCCATCAATATAGTGATGGATGCCGAAAACGTTTTACCTACCTAAATTAAAGGTGATGAATTTTACGCCGTCAGGTTTTACTTGTATGCGTAATTGCGTACATGTAAGCCTGTACAGTTTCGGCTCTACTCGAGGCTGAGGCTGTATTAACGGGAACCTGCTCAGAATGCTTCCATACGAAATATATTTTGCCATAATATTTTAAAATAAAATAGCTGGCTTTGATAAATAATTGCCGGAAAATAGGAGACTGGATCATAGTGTCGCGAAATGAATATCATCAACATACCTTTATAGTTAGCTACAATAGCCGTTACGCAGCTAATGGTCCCTAGATAAACAAAAATAGTATGTGTAAAAAAGGAAAGATGTAACTCACTATGAAGTTGTATGTTAATGATACTTATTTGGGGACATGAAAATCTGATGTCCTAATTTTAGATTTCTACTAGCAATGCTTTAAAAAATTGTATTAAAAGAAACTCAGTATACAACTTTTATCGGTGAATTTCCAGCCCTACTTAGTCATAGTGAGAAAGATAGATAGATAAAGATACGATTAGATAAATGATGATGAAAGGAAAAGATGATGATGTGCATTTCACTAATATTCAAAAACATTCATGCAGCTAGGCTCCCAATCCGCTGTACATATCGACTGTGCGAAGCTGCCGCGATTTATAGAAACGAAATAAAAACCAAATGGAAAAAGTATTCTCAGCATTATTTTCTTCATCTGATTAGGAATCTTGCAACATTATTAATTAACGGAGTTTCCGCAATTAGTCAGTATAAAAGGCAATCAAAGCAAAAGTGGCGTTGACTGGCATTCAAACTTTTTTGGTAAATAAAATGTAGCTCGGAAAATTCGTCTGATTGATCTTATTCTGCGAATTTTACCATTGTTGGAATATTAATAAGCCTAAATTAATAAAATATTATTTGGGATGAGGAAAATTCTATCAACATTTTATAATGCAATTATCTTGACTTTAATACGACACTTTTACACTATAAAATTATGTTCCGACTTTGAGCTACACTTTTAATGTTGTATTTGTAAGAAAAAAATAGAATTATGCATCCCTCTAAATACATTTTGGGTCAAATTATCTTTTTGATATTTTATTAGACTCTACTAAAACTATGTGAAATTTCGCCCAAATAGCTACAAACAAACAATTTAATTTAAACAGTTTATTGTACACGGAAAATATCAAACAGAAAAAACACAAAAAATATACACAAAAGGAACAGCTTATTTCTAAAAGAAATTTCTTCCAGCAGTTCTAGGTCAAGGAGAAATATTAAAGAAAGGAGGGCAGTTAGGCGTGTACGATATAATAAATATAATAAACGATTACATAAATACGAGATACAAAACAAACTAATATATAGCAATAATAATACATACATACTTATTATTTATCTAAGACGATTTTAATTACTAAAATCGAATTTCATAGTAAATAAAATTTTTCATTTTTACACACTTTTTGGATTATTGATCAGAACGCCACCTATAGACCATTAGGTGCGTAACGGACATTGTAGATGACATTCAAGTTGTACTACGATGATACTAATTTCCTATTTCTGGTAGTTACTTATCAAAGCCAGCTACTATATTTCAGTACATTTACTCAGGACTCAGATATTACCTATTAAATTGTATTGAGTTTTAGGTCTTGGCACTTGGCCTTCATCGCAGTTATCCTTGTCTGTCTGTGTATGTGTTCACCCGTGCTCACCCTATGTGCAACACCCAGTGCTATTGACACTGTCGTTTGACAGCAGTCCCAGACAACGTAACTATTAACAACCTCATTGGCCTAATGGTTAAATGTTGGACTCACAATCCGGAGGTCCCGGGTTCGATTCCCAGTGGGGAGTACCTGTCGGTACTCGGTTTGGTTGGTGGTAGGGCATGGCCGATTGGCTAGCTACCACCATGTTACCTAAGTCTGCTGCCAAAAATAACATAGTCAGCGCCTCATAAAGTTGATGCTTGTGGGTGCGCACGCGTCGCTTCTTACCAGCAGAAGAGATGAAGGAAAATACGTGCAAATTGATCATACATTAAAAAGCTTCAAAAATATCCTTGTCTAAAGCAGCTGTAGTAACCGCATAACAATCGTACCGTTCTCGAATATTTCCCAATCCAACTCTAAACTGCTCCCAGAATGCTACAGCCGTTATGAAGGAAACAAACCTGAGAGTATCCCATAATGAAACAACAATTAAAACACTGTACAATGTAAGTCCAATTAGATCACCTCGCGCGTCCCGCGCCGATCTCACAACTTCTGAACCTGCAACTACCCGCAAACTCGGAAGAGAGCAATCAAAAGAAAATTAGTGAGCTGAGCGCTTCTCTACTACCAATATACTATTATACTCAAGTATACTTTAACATAATTTGACGTGAGCTGTTGCAAAGTCTTGAAGACTTTGAAAGTTTATGTATGACATTTTTTAACGTGTGATAGGTTTGCACTTGGCCTTGATTTCACCTGAAGGTATGTGACGATAAAAAACTTTCATATCGGAACATAACAGGTATTATTAAGACTGCTGTTTGGCGGAAGACTTAGGTAACACGGTGGTACCGATAGGTGACTGGGAATCTAACCTAAATCTCGGTATTGTTTATACGGAGAATGCCTTATTTTATACTGTACATCGTACAGAATACAAGTACATGCGTTCAAAAAGAACTGGAAACCAAATATAATTCCCTAAAAGTCTACGTTTACTAAGGCAAATTTAAGATATATATCGTTTTCTCATGGGTGCCGTTGTCAGAACTGGACCAAATTGAAATGGGACCACACGAAAAGCACTATCTTTCAAATAAAAAAAATAATCATCCAGTCAAAAGTTCTTAGGTAACAAACATTAAAAACATACCCGTCGAATTTATAACCTCCTCCTTTTTTGAACTCGGTTAAAAATAAGCTTGAATTTTTCGTGCCGGATGAAGGCAACACTCGTCATTCTTGTTTCGTATGTTGCACCGTTAACATGTTATAATTAATAGTGCGGTTTCGTTAGTTTTAATTGTTTATAGTGATGAGGTTTTATTGTAGTACATATCGGTAATGGGCAAACATATCATCATCATCATCAGCCGAGAAACGAAGACGAGACGTGAAATTCCGAGCATAACTCGTTCCATTGCTCGCTGAGTGACAGTGAGCTGGTAAACGGCGTCTGTTTACGCAAAAAAAGCGTTTCTTTAAAACAAATATGTCAAACGGTCAATTTGCATCTCTTCGGCTGTAACGCCTCCTATAACTAGTGTTGAACATCACTTAAGGTAAGTTTAATTAACCACTAATAGTTGTGATAATACTAACACAAGACAGCGAAACAAAACAGGGCCCAGGGCACCAAAATAATGTCGGATGCGCTCTCTCTCCGCCAAATGGGAGAATTCGCATCCGGCGCGGGCCGGCGGAAGTTTACTTAGCCGCGAAACCTACAGCGACCCGCGTCACATCCGGTTGTATGGACAGGGGGCGCTTGCACGGCGACACTTGCGCAAGAGTTGCGGATAAAAGTCGCACGCGCGTGCTCGGCAGAAGGTGAGCAACAAGTAATTGCGTTCAAAAATAACTGGAAACCGACTTCAATTGCCCAAAAATCCTACTTTTATTAAGGCAAATTCAACATTTATATGGTTTAATCAGGTATACCATTGTCAAAACTAGACCAAATTGAAATGGGACCATACGGACAGCAACACCTTTCAAATAAAAAAAGAATCATCCAAAGCGGTTAACTCGGTCAAAAGTTCTGAGTTCGAATTGAGAACCTCCTCAATTAGGCAGTCGGTTAAAAATGGAACAATTTGGAATGTTTTGACTTTCGGCTTAGTCTGGTCTACATTTCACCAGTTGGTTTACTATAAGGCCGTTGGATTGTAAGCGTGGTGAACACAACAGCTCACGTTAGCACCCGAGGTTACTATGCTTTGGTGGTAGTGGTAGAGCTAGGCCAGGGCAACATAGAAAGCGCCCTACTACCAACGAAACCGTGTATACCTCTGTACTGCGGGTCCTACTGGGTAGCCAATATATCAATTCTTGTTTTCAACCGACTTCAAAAATGGCGGAGGTTCTCAATTCAACGCGTATTTTTTTCTATGTGTGTTAACTCCGCCAATAGATTTTGACAATTGTTTTTTGTTTGTTAGGACACACTTCAGAGGTGGTCCCATACAAATTTTATCAAAATTGATGTATCGTTCTTTGATAAAATAAAATAAAAACAAATTTTTAAGGTAATGGAAGTCCGTTTTCAATTCTTTTTGAATGCGTTAATTATTTCAATTAATGTGTTATATTTATTTGTTTTATCCTCTTCTGCTATAAACAGTAGTTTTTACTTATTTGTATCCTTAACACAATATTAACCATTAACACGTTTATAACACGGTGAATTTTTTGTACATTTTGTTATTTGCTATGTACTAACATTGTTTGAATTGAATTATCCTAAGTTTCCTAAGTAAAAATCTTTTAAAGTCACAATAGATAAGTCTTTGTGTACATACCAGTATTATATGAAAACCTAAGATAGTTCTTTAGTTCTTATTGTTTTTGAGACATAAAATCTTTGACAAGCTTAGTTATGCTGTTGGGAAAATGAACCTTATTTCAAGGTAATTATTTATCTGTACATTTATTTTCAAGGTTCGGAACCCTTCGTGTGCGATTCCAACATGGTTGACTTTTTGCCTTAACATCATATCTTTTTAAAAATATATATATTTATAAGTATTTCCTCTAAGTGAGTTTAATATTTCTCCCGTGTTCTGTAGGATTATGGTTTATAGCAATAAGGTGTATCCGTATAAAGTTTTATAGAGCCGTATACCTGAGCACATATAAAACCTTCACCTGGCATATCTGCATACCTTTGATATCATTATGCTTGGAAAAAGAAAATGTTAACACACTTATTCGTGTGAAAGCCTGTCTTGCATAACTATAGAAGTTTCATCATAGTTAGAAAGGACTTTATGGATTCGGTTTAAAAATATTTATTTTCATTAAGATTATAAATCACTTACATTCCGATTATATGAAAGTCGGACTATTATATTTGCCTATACTGCTTGATGATGATACCACCCATTTGTCTAGAAGGTGATTTTTCACACTAGAATTGTGATGTTGATCTTTAGAGCAGTGCACCTTAATCTCCTAGCTGTATGCATGCATGACGAATGCAGAAGAAGAAATAATGCGAGCCATAGAGAAACAAATATTGCGAGCCATAGAGAAACAAATAATGCGAGCCATAGAGAAACAAATAATGCGAGCCATAGAGAAACAAATAATGCGAGCCGTAGAGAAACAAATTATGCGTATGTACAACCATCTGCATATAGAGCCGAGCCCTGATGTAATACAGTAAATGTGGACATATTGGCACAGAAAAACAAAATATAATAGCAACTTTGGCACTGAACAGTACCCCAAATTCAAGCACAACTTTAATTGAGCTAAGTGGGAGCACAATCAATAAAAGTTGGCCAATAGTAACGTTGGTCCCGCCTGGCATCGTTCCAGACAAAACTCGCCCGCGGTGAAATGGCTCCGCGTGTAATACCTAGCTTTCTAGGTGGAATGAATGAATGCAGTTTTGGATGAGGGATCTGTGGTGCTAGGTTTGGCCTAATGGCTGCACGCTTAGACAAACAATCCTGGTACGAGTTCGATTCCCAGTGCGGTACCTATCAGTACTCGGTACTTATATATAAAATTGCAATATACGTGCGAGATGGCATGAACAACTACATGCGAATCGGTAACTGTCATTCCCACAACACCCGCCATGCGGGTAGGCTTCGCGCTGTTCCTCACAGACTGACGAAAAGCGCTAAGTCTATCCATATGCTGGGTCCAGCGGTGTATAACCGACTTCCACGGGACGTTGTAAACGCTCTGAGCTCCGCAATATTAAAAAATCAACTTAAAAAATGGCTCCTGAAGCAGGCGTTTTACAGTATTCATGATTTTTAGAATTAAGAATGAATTTATTGATAATGTATGAATCACCTTGTGTGAGTACCTTAGTGTACCTGACTATGAATGTTGACATATAACGAAAGTTATTAAATTTATTGATTATCGGTTTGGTGGGTAGTAGAGCATTTTCTATATCCGTCTAGCTAGCTATACCACTACATTATCTGTCTACTGCAAAAAAGCAGTGTTAATAGCACTGTTGTGTTCCAGTATGAACAGTAGCAGAGCCAGCGTTTCATTAGCTTGAAGCTTCTGGGTGCGCTCGCTTACCATCCAACGGCCTTATCGTCACTTACCATCATGGGAGATGAAGGACAAGTGCAAACCCATATTTCATAAATTTATCTATACGAAATTAAGGCGTCAAGAGAAAACGATGGCTCCAATTTTTAAAAATTGAATAAAATATTTCATATTGTTTGTGTTTTACAAGTCTTTTTGTGTATTTCCTAATTATCTGTAATAATGCTTGTTGACTTCGGAACGACAGATACAGGCGATAATTTTTCTCGTTTTCGTGAACTAGTGAATGATGCTTACTAATCATCATCATCAACAGCCTATATATGTCACCACTGCAAGGGCTCAGGCCTACTCTACATCAGAGGTCCATAGTCCACCACACGGTCCCAGTGCAGATTGGTAGACTTCACACACGCGACGTTTTCCTTCACCGAAAAGCCAATGGTAATTATTTTTATCATTCGTACACAAATTCCAAATAACAAATTGGAACTCATTGTTACGAGCCAGGATCGAACCCAGACCTCGATTGTTCAAGGACTGACGTTCTACCCAACTAAGCTACCATGGCTACGATGCCTATTACTTTTGGTAATTAATATACAACAATATGAATTTTCACCAATCCCAAAGCACTATTGACGATGCTCGTCGATTTATTATAACTGTTTCAACTGGAGTGAGTTCGTGGACAGAAACAGAAAAGAACATGCACCAAAAACGCAATTGCGACAGAATAATCGCATCGCTTGCACAAACCTTTAATGCGTACGAAGTGGCGGCTCGCGTGCTTGTAGTAGTTACAGTTAAGTGAAACACACAAAAGAAACGATAAGGCCAACATTAGGGCATATCCCTTTGTGCTTACAACTTATAGAAATTAAGCTCGGGTCAGGGAGGAATGCGAGGGATAAATAAACAATAACTAATGGTTCACGGTCCTTCAAACACCGCCATTTTGATGTAAACCAAACAAGAAACAATGTAATCATTTTTGCATCTACAAGAAACCATTCAAGATGATACAAGATATATTGTTATAAAATTAAACAAATAGAAGTAAATACAAAAGAAGAAGTAAGGACAAAGTCACATCAGTGAATTATTAATTTTATTATTATTGGCAACACAGTACATATTTTATACTGACAAGTGAGGTGAAGACTAATTAGTTGTTGTTTGACAATAAAATGTACGATGTAATTCAATTGTGTATATTCGATTTGGAGGAGTTAACTGAAAAAACTTCATGTTTCGTGAGAAACAGTGTAAAAAGATAAATAACTAGCCCTGTGAAGAAAAAAATTGATACGACCAAAACGTATTCATCGCGGTACCAGCCGCGACAAATTTTGAACAATACGCCTTCATTTACATTTTGATTATCACACACAAAACAACACATTTTACCCGCAGAAAGACATACAGCGATCTATTCCAAAGTCCAATAAAAATTAGGACACAAACCGTGGTGAGTCTAGCAAAGCCAATAGGCAATGAGTTCCAATATTGGAGATCGGTAACCCCGCCTCGGCAGCATGGATAACTCCTGTCTTTACATGAAATAACAGTGCTACGTTCACCTAGATTCCAGTCGTAAAACTGACTACTGGGAATGAAGGAATCTTATTTAGGATACAATTTCAATACTAAACGATCTCTGGTGGTTGCCCGCTGCAAAATTCATTGTGGAAAGCACTGCGCAATAACCAGATCAGGGTAGAGGGTTAGGTGACCCCGCACACTATCATACGCTTTTGCGACAGATATTTTCCTATGCGCTACGCGCTTAACCTTACAAACTAGGGGTCTCGGGTTTGATTCCCAGTATAGGTACCTAACGACACTCGTTTCGGTTTGTCGCTATCACCATATTACCTGTCTGCCGCCAAACAGCACTGTTAATAGCACTGTTGTGTCCCGGTGGGAAAGGTAGCAAAGAAAGCTCCTCAGTAGATTAAGCCTTCTGGGTGCGAACGTTTACCATCCAACTGTCTTATCGCTTCTTACCATCAGATGATAAATAGCGAAGTGTTAACCCATTATACAAAAGCATGGATTAGTACAGCAGACATTTCCATCAGGGCTACAATGGCCGTTCCCTAACTGCTTGCATCGAACGGCTCCCCGTGACCATTTCCAGGTACCCGTCCCAGTATATTTTCCTGCTACGTGGTCGACATTGGAGAATCTTCCTCATGAATAAATTCTTCGAGCAGTGTAGCCTTCGCGTTGCCACTTCAGCCGAGTGAATCTTTGTGCCGATGTCTTAAACCAATCAATACGAGATCTCGTTTCTCCCATATACTCACAACGACCTATTTGACGAATGAACTCAGAGAAGGGCGTTTAGGGTGCCATCCATTCAGTCCCATGGGTACACTTAAGGAGCAGGGTATTTAATCTAATCTTATCTAATCTAATGTAAGCCCGAAAAGATCTCTGCTCGCGTTGGAAACACAGGGGAGTGTATTTGCGGCGTTTCTACTGACGATTACTTCTTGTCCGACACAGTCTTGAGTACCAGTAAAACAGGCCTTAAACAAATCTAAACACGGCTCACTTTTCCCTTTCATTACCTGTTTTTTAACATTAACAAATCACCTGATTTTAATTGATCAATTGATGATATGAACATTGGGTTGGCGCTGGCTTTATTTCTTTTAGGTAACAAAGGTTGGGCACTAAAAATTGACCATCACCCCAAAAACCGAGTTCAGAAAAAATATCATACCCAGTAATGTATCCTGCTCCGATGGAAGCGGTATATATTTAATTCTTTACACCCTCTACAACAGTAATAAGCAATCACAAAACCATACATACACATGAAACATGTTACTCTCCTTCTTCAACAGTAGTAGGATAGTAAAACAAAATAGTAACGGATGAAATAAAACGTGGACCCATATGTAGCACGCCCCAGTTCCCCAGGTGAGCGTTAAACGAATGAGTTTGAGCGTTAAGGAAAACGGACAGACGGACGGACGCATCGAACTCTGTTTTATCTGCACACAGTATATCTCTCTCTTGCTTATTTACCGCAAAGTTTTATGTCGGGAGCCGTTGCGGAAGTGCTCGAGAGATTTTTGTTGTTTGAGGTTTTTCCAGTCTTGTTTGGCCTTCGTTTATATTGGTTGAAGTTTAAGATAATGTTTCATCCCGCTGTTTCAGAATTGTATTAATATAAATAAATAAAGTCTTTATTCAATGTCAAAGATATTAGATTTACATGTCAATATTTTAAATTATATTTGTTAGTAAACTTAACCTAGATTAGTAATAAAATTAAACCTACAACCTAAAGAAATACGTAACCTAACCTAACTAGCGTGGATCTGGTCCCGATCCAAAGGTCCCCATCACACTTGCCGCGTTGCCACGTTGGATGGCAATGGAGATCCTTTGGACCAGGAAAGATCCCGATCGAGGATCAGAGCCCCTCTCCCTCAGGCGGCGTCCCAATTCGTGGACAAACGTCTTAGCCTCTAAACACCACGGTCCCCCCGTCTCGACAGCAACCGGAACAAATTTGTATTAATTATTCATGTAGGATATTTCTACGTTAGCTGTTCTTTAAATCATCAAATCTCAAGGTTTCGAACTTGTGTAGGCAGAATTTCGAAAAATAATTTCATATTGCTCAACGATCCAGTAGTCTCAAGTGTGACGCTGGGTATGTTATATTTCATTTCCGAAACCACAGTGGCTATTAACAGTGATATTTGACTAGAGACCTAGATAACAAGGGTATTTAGCGAGGAGGACACATAAATGCCCATTCACCAACACAACCGAGAAAAAACAGCTGACAGACAGCTGTCTAAGTGGATTTAAAAACTGACGTATTAATAAATATAGGCACACGTCAGACTCTTCGAACAAATGTTGTGATATTCGCACACATCGAATGGATGACGTTTGTTACATGCGCATGTGTGCGCGCTCATTTTCTGCGCCTGTCTCTGGCGGGGGAAGTGCGGTGTCGCAGATCGGAGGGAGGCGGTGACTGTCCCTTCTGTGAGTACATAGTACTACACTAATTCTGTGACATAGGTATAATGCACTGAATCCTATTCAGATTTATGAAACCCTAAACGGCAGCATACCATTTTATGACAGGCATAGCTGTCTGTTTTTGATCAAAGCATCCCTGACAAACAACCCCGAGTACTCGTAAAGAATCTGTAATGAAACGTAATTCCATATTACATCAGAGCGGAGCCGAGTATCGATTCACGTCATAAGTCGAGACCTAATCCTGAGTCTCATCTACATCCACGTAAGACTGTAATGCAACCGTATATCAGGGAAATGGATAACATAAAAATTCATCGCTCCCCCGATTCATTCAAGGCAGCTTCCTTTTCATTGCTGGGTATTATTTCATGCACCCCGCCGTGCTTGCCCCAGTTTATTGCGTATTGAAATTGAGTTACAACTTCGCCCAGCAATGTATTCTGTTTTCGATGTTATTGGTTTGAAAATTATGAGACTGGGATGTGTTGGGAGTTGAGGCTACATGGATCCTGCTTTTAGAGGAGAGCAGGTGAGTGGAATAGGGAGTCGGGTAATTGTTGGCAGAATCCAGGAAATACTGAACCGAATGGATCGAAAAAGGTGTTATGATTTCTACGTTATATCTGTATGCCATTTACCTATCTTACCATCAGGAGAGGTGAAAGCCAAATCCACACCCATCATACATTTAAAGAAGTGGAAGTAAATGAAGTGTTTTAGTTTAGTCGTTAGGTTGTTTAATTCCAGCCATCTATGCGAATCACTTGAGCTAGAACTTGAAATTTGAAACATTTGCGTCGATTGAATTTGCACGCGATGGGCGATGCACTACTTGCAAATAAAACAGTCCGTGTTCTGTCTTCTATTATTATTGCTATCAGGGTTTCAAGCACACGCCACGTGACCCGAGGGAGCTAATTGACGCGCCCACAAAAACTAATCGCGCACTTTACATGTATTTACATACGTGTGGCCGCACGCCACCGCACCGCCCGCACCGCCCGCACCACGCCACCGCCCCGGCCCGGCTGAGACTTATAGTAGACTAGCTTCCGCCCGCGACTTTGTGCGCGTGTACTTCAGGAGTTATTCTACTTGTTCGATAGGCATAGAAGGCATCTATCTCCATTTCCAGCATAAGGTACAAAAAAGTGTTTATTCTGTTACGTAGGCTAATAGTTTAAAGAAACAAAAGAAATTTCAATATCTGACGTAGTACATTCAAATAGTCTTCACGCATATATTATCAAAGCGAAAGTTTGTATATACGAATTTACATATTCTATGGTCGGTTGCTATGCAACGCGTTTATGTTATGCCAAAATTTCCCATGTAATGCCACTAATATTATAAGTGTGATTTTGTACAATTTACACAATATGTCTTTATAAATTATAGCCTATATGTTATTCTGATGTATAAGCTATATTATTGTAAAGTTTCATTCAAATCCATTCAGTAGTTTTTCCGTGAAAGCGTCACAAACATCCAAACATCCAAACTTTCACACTTATAATTTGCTTATAATATTTATTAGTAGGATATACTGCCATACCACTAGTTTGTACTTAGAACTTAGAATGACAACACAGAATAAATAACAGTAATATATATTTTTTGGACATAATTCTGAGTCAGCGATAGAATAAAACCGTTCCGTTTTCTAAATACTTACAGCGTGAAATATTAGGAACATTAGGCTAAGTTCACAGTCCTTTGGTTAAAGTCAAGTCGAAGTAAAGCTAAGTTACATGGAGGTGGGTTATTAACAGAGTTGTACAACTTTTTTCTCGCCCGTCTCGGTGTATAAAAGGTTTTTACATTCAGGAAGTAATTATCTTTCAGAAGTTGTGCTGGAATCAGAAGTAGAAAAGTCGGGAGGCGTTTTGTGGAAATACACTCCTTAGAAATCACATCGGGGACGAAAATTTTTGAATGTCACAGCATGTTTAAAACACTCTAATATACACGCGTAGACTAGATATTATTTTATTCTTACGTATTTCTTTGTTTCCTGATATAGCACGCAATTTATTTATCTAAATTAATCTACTTTAAAAAGAGCCATCACTCAATGAATCGTTTAAAAATTGCGTTTGAAGCACCCTGCATTCATCGCAACGAACAACACGCCCTCGGAAGTAGTTCCAGTAGTTCGGTGCAAAATAAAACAGCGAAAAAAACCTAGTGAACTGCGGCACTGCCCGCGGCATAGTTCCAAACTACGCAGCACTGTTCAACCGGAAGGCGGAGTGATCATTTGACCAACTTTTTTCATTATCTCTACAACTCCAATACTTTTATAGTAGTCCTATTTCGTTTCAGTTGCGATTTCCTTTTGCTTCTCCCGTTCTTGCTTGTTAACTATACCATTAGCTTCTAGCTGCCGTTTAACAGTTCTGTATAGACTTTTTATTGTAACTGTTATGGCACTGTTTCAATTGAAACACTACAAATGGCCGCTCTAAGGGACTGTTCAATTAGGCTTTCTTTCGCAAAGTTGATGTGATTTAAAAAGAGGCTAATTTAGTTAAAGTACTCTTTGTTTGTGGAAATGAACACCTAAGGGCTCGTTTGAAGCTACGCAAAGGGCTTTTTGGGTGATTTTAACAACAAGTTATTAAAATTCGAATAAGAATTTCGAATCTTTTTTTGGCAAACGCTGTTTGCTTAGTCAATAAAGAAAGTTATTACCAAAGCAACGTATGTATCCATAATATTTATTATATACATGTATCAGTAATACTTGTATCAAGAAATAACTCAATTTCCATCTTGATATACAATGTTATTTCAGTTTTTCGTCAGTATGTCACGTGATGGTAACTAATTTATTGTAATATTCATTAATTTATATACATATCCAATCCTTACTAACTAAACTTACCTAAATATTAAACAGTAAGATTTACCTTTTTAAAATTGTATTTACTTTGACCTTTTGGTCTTCTGGACATGCCAGCCACATAACGACAAAACTTACTTTTCTACGCTTCGGAAATTTACCAACGTTAGTACTCAAAATAGAAATCTATAAATTACATTTATTTAATATTAGTGATTGTCAAAGTAAGAAGAAATAAATTAAATCGATGCCATTTTTAATAAGATGTTGAATAACGCCATGATGGACCAACATGTTGTGTAATTTGTTAAATTGAGTTACCTCATTAATGAGACGTTAATTTGTTAACATTATTTAATATTTGAACATAATTATTTTAATGATATTATGTTTTGATGCTTGAACATATTTGATGCGTTTTACAATAGACCCAAAACAAAAGGACCTTGTAGGTCGTCTTATGTAATAGACCCAAAACAAAAAGGACCCTATCGGTCGACTCCTTAAGTGTTATATATTGAATAAGCCCTCGATAAAAGTGGACCGTGATCACGAGTCAGCTTGGACTTGTGAAGACACGCCACGGTGTCCTACGACAGCGGGACGGCCTCACGCGAACGTGTCCAAACTCGTTACGTACCGGAAAACTACTCCGTGATGTTGGGACGGGCACACTTGCGACTTTTAGTCGCGATGTTTTACGACAGATTTTCTAAATATATTTTTTTATGTACAAGGCTGTTGGATGGTAAGCGTGCGCATTCAGAAAAACAACCTAATGAGGCGCTGGGTCTGCTCCTTTCATACCGGAACACAAGAGTGCTGTTAACACTGCTATTTGGCGGCAAATTTAGGTAACATGGTATTATCTAGCCACGCGAACATAGAAAATACCTACCAAAAATCCTACCAAACTAAGCAGCGATTGTCACTCCCACTAGGAATCGAATCCGGGACCACTGGATTGTTGATCTGAGTGTATAAGCCACTAGGTCATGGAGGCGGTTAACAAATATTCATTGAAACTAAATTAATTTTCCTAATAATGCACTCTTAATTTTTACTTAATGTACAATCACTTTCCAACATGCAAAACAATCTTCTTAATAGAACAAGTTTGTATATATTTGTAGCATATTGTGCTAGGCATAAAGTTCAATGTGGGCGAAATTAGTACATACATACTGTTTGAAAAAGTCAAACCACAGCTCAGCTTTACATAAAGGTTTTTATCTACGGCACAGATGGCGCTGATTGTGATTGTTGCTTCGTGCACATACAGCATTCTTCGAGTCTCCTGTGCATGGGGGGCACGCGGCCGACGTCAAAACTCCCCGCGCTGCCCCCGCACTTTCCGACGGATGGTGACAGCTCTTAGTAAATGAATGTGTGCTGGTGTTATTATTGTCTGTAACTCTAAAGTTACTGAAATATAGTTGTGTTTAATAATACACACATAGATATAATATGTTCCGGCAAAAAATGATACTTTCATTATTTATGGTTTGAGCCTTAGCAATTGAAATTATTCCTGTATTTCACACAGGTGAAGTTTTATGCATTATCTAATGAAATAATAAAGAACATTTCCCCGAAATAAACCGATGTGTGTGTTGTAGTGAGAAGGGACGCGTATTTTTCTAGGAACGGACAAAATGTCGGAACGGTCGCAATATAAAAGTCGCCCGTGCATACCGCCCCTTAGCAACGAGTACAAATGGATGGACCCTTATTTTTTGATGTTGCGGTATTGTCACATAAAAGGGTATTCACTGAAGGTGAAATGGGTTAAAGATACGAAAGGGGTGTTCTATTTACATAATATTTTTGTGTGCGGACAGACAGCTCGCTCGGTTACACGAGCCGCATGCACGAATGCTTTCCGCAAGTTTTATTCAGGTGCTTACGAATGCTCAATGCTATACAGAAATAGTGTTCAAATGAGCTCACATGCTTGTGACGGTTTACCTTGCTTAGCATCTTGACCTTCCTTACAAATAAGCTTTGTACTGTTTCGTGATTCCTTGTCCGCCTAGATAACAACCATGTTGTCTAATTCTGACACCAAAAAGCAGTGTTAAAAATTGTTTTGTCCTGGTAACAGAAGATTACATAGCTGCAGCGCCTCATTTACTGTATTATGTGGCTTCTGAGTGAGAACGGAACACCTGACGGAACGTCAGTTGCCATCAGAAATGATTTGCATAACAATGAGGTCATTGAGTATTTTACAATAACACTGCATTCAGGTTTAGACTTGAGGTTGACAGACAGTAGAAGCTGTGCAGCAGTGACGGTTTATCTGTCTGATAATTATTTCTATGTTTTGGCGACACGATAAGAAGAACAGAAATGATATGCAGCTCTTAAAAGTGTATTTCCTACCTTTGCCAAGCTTCCTTTAAGTTATTGTTTAGGGAGTCATAGTCTAAGATTACTAGCTAATAGACAGATGTACATTTGAACAGATCGAAACGTTGTCGAGCGAACAACTTCGGAATAGCTCCCCGTCATAAAAGCTGAAAAAAAGCAGATCCGTATAAGGCAATCAAAGTCTTTGTAATAATTCGTGATTTAATTATTTTAAACATATATTTATGATGCATCTTTTTATACCCTTTAATTTTTCATCAAAATCCTATATATGTCCGCACTGCAGGGGATCAGGCATACTCTCCTGTAGAGATTGTATGGGACATAGTCCACCACGCGGGACCAGTGCAGATTGGTAGAATTCACACGCACATTTAAATGGAGTGTGCAAGTTTTTTTCAATATTCTACCTTTACCGAAAAGCTAATGTAATGATTTTTATCATTCGTTCATAAATTCCAAATAACAAATTAGAACTCACTGGCACTAGCTAGGATCGAACCCAGACCTCAATTGTTCAAGGATTCTCGATTGCTTTACCCAACTGAGCTACCACGGCTATAATTTTAATCGATACCTACTACCAAAACAGTTTTATCGTGCAAAGCTTATTTATGATCAAAAATCTCACAAGAAATGAAGTTGAACTAGATTTGCTGTACTGAACACAATACTGAATGTAATTTTGGCGATATTAAAATGTTCAACAATGGAAGCGTCAGCGAGTGGAGTCAGTGGACATTTTACGGATCGATGCTGAGGACTTCAGTGTCTATAATTCATCGCAGTCGGAATTAATGTAAGCTGCTCAAGAAACTAATTTACCTATTATTATTTTAATGGAACCAGCATAAACCGTTCATTCTTCACACGTTCCAAGTAAACTATACTTTGTAACCAGTAAAAAATATAAAGGGTACGCGTTCGCGTGACCAGGCCGCCCTGCAGTCCAATTCAATTTGACTAGGAGCAATTAGGGGCGGGTTTCAGCTACGAAACCACGTACGAAATGCCACTTTACTGATTTACTGCCCACTTCAGATTGGGGTTTGTAATTATGTAACACTTTGATGTGTGGCTCGGTGTCTCGGAATAAATAGGAAACGATTGTCGGGAATCGATTTAGGTTGTGTTTGGTATTAGTCATGGAATCGTGGCGGATGGTTTTTTTTTGTTTATACTTGGATACGTTAGATGGACCGACGACCTGGTAAAGGTCGCGGGAAGTCGCTGGATGCAAGTGGCTCGGGACTGGTCAATGAGGCATACCATGGAGAGTTCTATGACAGTGGACGTCTCCAGGTAGATGATGATGTGGGTACGGAGTCGTATAGAAAACTGAAGGATGGAAGTGATATCTTGATTATCAAGACATAACAAACTTCAAACAAATTTCATCATCAACCGGGAAACGTCCAGCTGAAACATAGGACTCCTCCATGGTCTATCACATTGACTTTCCCCGAGCCACTTGCATCGAGCTCTGAGACAATATATGAGGAAGGCAGCCAAAAAACACACGACAGATAATGACGTCATAAGAACGAGACTCAATGTAAAGTTGTTGCAATCCAGCGTCACTTGAGGAAAAGCGTTCGTGCTTGTGAACATACGAGTATAAGCTGTCGAACTCAACCTGTGAATCTCAGCAGAATGCAGACGATGTGTTTTGTTGGCTCCAGATGTTTGTACGTCCTCAGTTCTCACGAACCGAGTCAAAATCTTAATAGCTCGTGTAAATATTTGTTGAGGAATGTACCGACGTCGTCGCTGCTCATTAAAACTTGTCTGCCGACTCCACTGTTTGACTAGCTGCCTCACTTGCTCGTGCCTCGTTTAGTGGTGGCATTACACTGCTGGTAGTGCGGCAACTACACTGTAATAGTTACTTTGTTCAGCGCAAGGCTGTAGTCTCTCATCTGTCGCTAAGTCTCCGGGTTCGATTCATCCTGATGGTGGATCATTTTCTATGGCTAAATATCACCATGTTACCTAAGTCAGATACCAAACAGTAGTGTTAATACCACTGTTGTGTTTCGGTGTGAAAGGTAGCACAGCGAGCGCCTCAATAGCTTGAGGCCTTATCGACACCATCACGTGAGATCAAGGCCAAGTGCAAATGTATACTTTTAAAAACTTGACGAGTTAAAATGTGCTCATGAATAATTTTAAAGTAATGAGTGTCTCTGCAAAAGGGAAAAATGGAGTAAAGAAGTGACAGTTTGGTATCCCAGGGATAGCGTTAGGAAGTGAGGTCGAAAAGCCAAAAGATGGGAAGATGATCTAAAACTAACCTTGGGACCCTTTTGGTTGAGAGTAGCGGCTGATAGAAAACAGTGGAAAGAGTTGGAGCAGGCCTTTGCCGTAAGGCATACCGAACTAAGAGACATTTTGTGAAATTAATAATGTGCACTTAAAATTTACTTTAATTTTTTTGGATTTGTTTAAATTTATTTTATTTTGTGTTCAACTAATTGTGGATTTCGAAAATAAAAGGCTTTATTATTATTATAATGAGTGTCAGGTTATCTTATATTTTATTATTGGAACGTTGCAGCAGTATTAACATATTTTTTGGCAAACTGACATAACATGGTGGTAGCTAGCCAGGCATGCATAAAAACTGCTCTACCACCAGCCAATTAGAGCAGAGTACCAATAAGTAATCCGCTAAGAACAGAGTGTGTTTTAAGATTAAAAAGGTATATAATTTTTTCATAATAAAAACCATAAATCGTAGACACTTTTAGTGTCGTGTCAAGGCTTTACTAGTCCGACTGTCCAGTCAATTTAAACGAAGCATAATATCCCAGTCACATCTTTCAAACTGCTGATAACTTGCATACCTGAGCTACTGTCGCTAAACACGGATAACTTAAAACTTAAACGAGGCTGGCTTGCGGAACGCGCTGTGATGAAGGCTTCATTGTTAACTTTAATTTGTTGTAGATTGGGTTTAAAACTTTCAAGTGTGATATTTTTCTCATAATGCTTAGGGTATTTTATTTAGAAACGGAACAGACTGGCATGTAGTCTCGGCTTTAGAATAGGTTGGCCATTGTCTCCCCTTGGATTGTACAATGTTGTGGAACCCCATCCCACTTCCATCATCCGTCCACATCCCATCCCTTATACATAAAATAAAATAAAACTAGCCTTTATTTTCTAATAATACAATTCAACTTGTGACATGCGTAATTATGTATGTAAATATAAGTTAATTCGTATCGGTAATGATTGACTCTGTCTTATAAAAATGTTTAGGATTCTACTTCCAGTTTGATTATTTCATCTACAGGCTGCAGTGCTCCCCGCGACCATATGCAATGCCGGTAATTCAATTCCGGGTCATCAGCGCGCACGACTACAGAGAACTCCGGACTCCAAACTCCGAACTCGTCGAAATCCGGGTAGTGATACTCACTCGGTGCAGTATTTGACTCGGATTGTATCGAATATATAATTCTCAACAGCGTTGAGCGTTACCCCCGGACTGGCAAGAGACGCAGGTTCAAATCCCGCTCGTGACGAAATTATTCACTATTTTTGAAACGTTGTTGTTCCAATGGTCAGTTCAAGCCGGGACTTCATACATTTGTAGACATAATATTTTTATTCAAATCGCCTTTTGGAGTTGATTTGGTTTAATTTTGTGTCCTTATATATTTCATTTGTGTCTTATTTTAATTGAAAATATTAGGCTAGCAATTAAGGAAGAAAAAAACGTTTCTTGTTCTAAAAATGTTAAGAATTTTGCATGTGAATTTTAAATTTTTCATATTATTTTACGCGCTATAAATCTAATAAAAATAATATTAAAACCCGATTCAAAAAATAAGAATATTTTATTCATTTATCAGTTACCACAAAAGAAGTATAAATCGTAAAAAAACTTTATCTACTCGTATCAATGGAACCAAATTATTCAAATATACCAATCATTCCTTAAGCAAATCAATTGCAATTTACTACCAAAAAGTCTAATAAGAACATTTATCATTAAATAAAAAATAAAGGCCTCGCTCTACGCAATGACCGGTCCCGACCGGTGCTGAAAATAAGCACATTAATTAACGATAATTATTAAAATTGTTAATTAAGTTAATGCGTACGGAATAGCTCTGTGAAAGCCCTGTGATGTGAAATTAATTCCGGGAAACAACGCAGATTCAATTTTAAACATTTTCATATATTATCAAGTACAGAAACACCCTGTAAGTACGATGTAATCCGATTAGAAGTTCATTACATTCAGTGATGCTTTAAAGAAGGGTTAGAATCCTTTGAGTGCGATATTTAAATCTATTCTATTTTTATGCATTTAGTTTGGCTTTAGAAAATAGCCTTTTATACATATTTTTTCATAATTTTAAGGCCTCTGGGGCTTAATGCCTTAACAGTTGGTATTTAAAAATCGGAGGTCTGGGATTTGATTTCAAGTGAAGGGTTCCACGACGCCTGGCTGCCTTCATTACCTAAGCTTGGTTCTAAAACATCATTGTTACTAGCATTGTTGTATTCCGGTATGAAAAATTACAAAACTAGCGCCTCATGGCCTAGCGGCTTCTAGAAAAAATGAACAAACAAGGTACGAGTACGATAGTATATGTAGATTTCTTTTCATCGCTTGGAAGCCTTGATGCGCGAGTCTGCCTCGCACTTTGACGGTTATTTTTTAAATATTACCAACACAGCTTAGAAATGTCATTGCTCCTGTTCCAGTAACCCACTGTTATTATGCCATGCGATATGTTCTCTGTGGGCGCCGCTATCCGTGAGCGTTTGTTCGTCCGATAATCCTCATGAAATTGGTTTACAGGGCTCCCGCAATATTTTCCACAGCAAGTGGGTCGCGATAAGGATGCCAAGTTGTGGATTAGACGGGACAACGAGGGGCAAGTTTCATGGCGGGACATTTGAGCAAATGTCCCGTAAAGCATTACTAATTTCATGCTACAGTTTGGCTAATAAGTTTTAAATGGTTCGCTTCACAACCACTATTATTTAAGATTGCCTGAGGTAGTATTGTATTTCTCATTTCAGGATTAAGAATGGGTTGGAAAATCAGGGTTGGATTGCAATCAGAAAATTCAATTTAATGACAGACGCTTCCATGGTCCCAAAAACAGACCGAAAGACAACCTATCCTACGGTTCCTTTTTTATCGTATCGTACGAATAATATTTAAACTAAAATGAGCTTCCTTGCTTTGTCTCACTTTTCCGTGAACGTGTGATAAATTTTTGTAGGAAATTTTTATCGATAAGTCCCGATCTTCCATTGCACAATATTATTATCTATAAGATCCCATCCCTACGCGGCTCCACGATAAATGCGACGATAGATATGAGCAACGGGTTGCTTCCCTCCAGTTTCGTTTAGTATTGAGCTATTTTACTTACACGTGTTTCTCGTGCCAAGAAAACAAGATATTTTTCGAGAACGTATTTGTTTCTAGATACTTTAATACTGATTTGTTTGGTTCATATATCATCAAAGAACTACTGATCACAAGATTAATTTCAATCCCTTTAGGGTAACTTAATTGGCCGTCAATCTGTCAAGACCCTTTTTTAGTAGAGAGCTATAACATTGAAATTAATATCGAATACTCAACTCTGCAATCCCTTGAAGCTGTGAAAAAATCAAGTTTCTAAGCAACGCAATAAAAACATACAGCCATATATGGTAATCAAAACCTAAGGGGTACTTTTCGTTACTCTAGAATCGTCAAATTAGGAAATTCGCAAGTACGAGTATAGGAACACATCTGAAAATTTGATTACAAACTCATATTTGCCGTTGAATATTTATCGTGGCATATACAGATGTATGAGATCTCATTTTTGCAACAGCACAGTTAGATTTGTTCTTCAATCAGACTTAGATTTTCGTTAGAGCTAGTTTTGTGGTATATTTATGATCCTCGCACTGGACCGGTTTTGATTGTGACACTTGCTGTCTTATATTTTTGATACATAATGGGCTAGCAATTGGCTATCACCTGATATAAAGTGACAACAGAGCTGTTGGAAGCCTCAAGCCAATGAGCCGGTGCTCGGCTGCCATTCACACCAGACCACAACTGTTGTTTAGCGGATGAAGTTGCGGGAAAAAGCTAGTGATTGATAACATAGAGTTAGCTCTCATTAATTTGAGACTTCGGGGTAACCGCGGATTATTCAAACGGGCTGACAGTCACCTACCGTGAGGTGAGGTATGAGAATTTAAAGTGCAAATCCATTGCGTATAAAAAGACCTTAAGCTCCTTGTAAAATCCATCCCATTTTTACATGGGTAAAGGGTACATACTTAACTAGAAGGGCAGTAGCATAACTCATTTTCTTTTCAACCGCGCTCGTAGCCGGCTCTATTTTGGTCTAATACGAATTTATGTGTCTATAAAAATAAATTTGGTATAATAATATTAGAGCGGATCGCGTGCCCTGCATTATAACATGGTGCTGAATTAATACTAACAATTACTGGAGCCTCACGCACAAAAAACTCTACAAATTGCTCCTGTGCGTGCTAGCAGGGGCTGTGGACGAGGTGCTGGACTCTAGCGGTGTTTTAAACTGCTCACGTTATACTAGACGTATAGCGGACTCACACTGTCTCGTGTGTCTATGGGTTTTTAACGTCGCAGTGACCAACTCCTTTTTTCGTGTTTCGTCTGCGTAGTCTTCAGAAGTTAGTCTACGGTTTAAAATGTGCCTTCAACTCACCTGATGGTAAGTGAGGACAATACCGTTGGATATAAAACGTGATAATACAGAATACTAAATTTAATAAGGCGCTGGATCTACTACCTTTCATACTGGAACCGAACAGTGACGTTAACACTGCTGATTGGCGGCAGACTTAGGTAACATGGTGGTAGATAGCTAGGCGGATATATAAATGTCCTACCACCAACCCAACCGAGTATCGATAGACCTACACTAAGAATCAAACCCGGGGCTTGGGATATGCACTTCTGTCTTAATCAGTAAATGTTTCAAGTTTATTAAATAAATAAAATAGGGAAAGTGTTTGAACTAACAATAGGCCTTATGATCACCAAACCTCGTTAATTATGCTCTGCAGTAATATTGACGCTTATGTTTGGAGGTAGACTAGCATAAGTTGGTGGTTAGAAGTTCCATACCACCAACCTATCTGGATGCCGATTGGTTCGAACCCGCGACTGGATTATATGTATTTTATATGTGATTAAAAGGCCAGGCAGGATTACTTTAAAGATACACGAACAATTTACCCGGTATATACTTTGTACTAATTATTTTGTAGAATGAATTTTGTCCCCACGTAAAATCCCAAAGTAATTCCAAATAAATCATATTATCGCTTGCGCTCGTCACAGAGCGCATTGTTTTTATCACATGTATACACTGGTTCAATGTGTAGCTGGTTTAAAAATCAAATAAACTATACAACCTGGTATTTTGATTGTTGCCTCATTAAGTCCTTGTGTATACTCGTAGTTTGAATAAGGTATATTCATCATAATCACTGACGTAACTATCTATGGGTACGTAACTTTTCTTCCATTTAATAATTTAAGATAACAAAGTTTGCAAACTTATTAGAGGTACATATATATATATTTATTGACTACATTTACCGTTGTGTTCTAAAAAATTTGTTTGTCTGTAAAGTCGGTTTACGGATGATTATTTTACGTGTTAACGTCATAAGAAAAGATGCGTCACAAGACAAACGCTTTGGCCTCTCTATCAATTGTTCCGCGTTCTCGCTTGCACGCTCGGCCCAAGCGGAACGTGACACTTTTTCGTCCGTGCAGCCGGCGTTCATCGATTTAATCACGTTAATAACATTTCTAGTATGTTAAGCCCACAAATATAGTATAATGATGAAGACTCCCAAATTGTAACCTTTCATCATCAACAGCCTATATACGTCCCCACTGCAGGGGCTCAGGCCTACCCTCAAACAGAGTGTATGGGCCGTAGTCCACCACGCAGGCCCAGTGCGGATTTGCGAACTTCACATGTCTGTTCAAGACATGCAGGTTTCCTCACGATGTTTTCCTTCACCGTTAAGCAATCGGGTAATGTACTTGAATTGAAAAACAACTCATAGGTACATGGCTGGATTCGAACCCGGAACCCTCAGACTGAGAGTCCGCACCCTATCCACCGACCGACGCTTCGACAATACTTCGAAAACAATAGTCAAGAAGATAGGAATTTCAGCCATACCTCAACACGCAAAGATCAAAACTTACTCAAATCTGAATAAGAAAACCCACCACTTTTGTCGAGTGTCTTCAATACTTAAGTACGTATAAAATAAAAAACTCCATAAAAATACACATAGCATCGAGTTGACAAGGCTGCGGAAAATAGCCGCAGCTTTTCGCATTTATGCGATACCACATTCAATTAGGGGCTGGATATCTCTTTTGCGGACCCTCGTCAAATAAAAAGTCCTGCTTCCATGCGATGTTAATATATTCCCTTTTAGGAAGATACCACGCAATCTGTTGATGGTCGCAACAAAGGAGTGGATTTTCTGTGGATTTCTGCACGGTATTTTGCTTGTAGTTGCTAGCTTGTGCGGTTTCCTAGTCAACTGGCTTTCGATTTATATCTATAAATACATTTGTCTATGCTATTAAATAAATCATATAAATTCAATTCAAAAGAACAATCACAAAATCGCATTCAATACTAAATTTTGCAAGGCAATTCAAATAAAAACTGCTATATATAAGGGAGCCACGAGAAATGTTGGAAATGTAAGATTACTCTTTCAATACACTGAGCTTTTTAAAAAGTTCCGAGACCTTCAGTCTTCCTGAAAGCAGATACATAAAGACCGGTAAAATACTCTGATTAAGAAACAACATTACGCAAAAAAACATTCTTTTACGTAAAAAGTTTGTGATTCAATAAAATGTTAAACAAATCTCAAAATAATTACAAGTCAACTTCTATTACAACATTTATAATGACTTGTTAGGAAATGTTAAAGTTCGTGATATTGAGCTCAAAACGGAAATTCAGAGGTTTCCGTGATCAATCATTGTTGAGATGTCGGTTCGTGTCAATGACTTTGTTTTGTTGTCCTTTTCTAAATAAGGGTCACTCCTAAACCCACTTGGATGACACACTTTCTACTTTACAGTACTTACAAGTAAGTTAGTACTAGTAAGTTATTTATAGGCAAATTTTGAGGACATAAGTGTTTATTTAGCTAGAAGAAACTTTGACTTTTATATAAAATGTAACGTAGCATTGGCGGTATTTTATTTATCTATCTTAGTTTATATTGAATTCATGAATATTTTACTCCCTCGGGCGGTCAAGGGAGTGAACTTATAGGGTTTCGGTGTTACGTTGTAAAGAAGGAAGAAGAAGGTTCTCAATTCGAAGGGTATATTTTTTTCTTCTTCCTTTTTTTAATGTCACCTCAACCACAAGTTTAACCTCATAACTTTTGACTGGGTGAACTGATTTAGAAGATTCTTTTTACAATCTGGTGCTTCCCGTGTGGTCCCGTGTGGTATTTTAATTAGTCCAGTTCTGAAAATGCCACCCATGAGAAAACCATGTAAGTCATAAATTTGCTGTAGAATTTCAAGGCAGTTGTTGACGGTTTCTAATTCTTTTTAACGTGTTAACTTGTACCTTGAGTGCTTAACTTACCCACATTTCGCATCGATAATTGGCTACTTATAACATTTGAATTGGTTCAGAAACGATAACTTCTTCCCCAAACGTTAGGTAAGGTACAAAAGTGTTTCAAAGGGAAGAAATCACAAGTTGAAATCAATAAATACGCTGTAGAACCTAACACAATTTAATGTAATATTAAGGTCGAGGTAGGAATAACCCCGAAAATTGTGACACAGACAAATTGTCAGGACAATTTCAACCGTTTGTTGTTGGGGTAATAATCGCTGTTGGAACGACACGATAATAAATATTGTTCAAAGTCAATCGGAACAATTAGCAAGATCAGAAAACAAGGGGTTTTGTGTAACTGGCATGAGACACAGATATTCAGTTGTTTAGCTTATCATGGTTTAATAAACCTGCAAATGTTAGACAGGAGTATCTTTTGTCAGGGTTTTTTGCTGTAAATCAAACATGTATTGTAAAAAAGATACGTTAATTTGATCAAGTTATGTTTGTGTGAAATCAATTGTGAAAAAAATAATTATGATTATTGTTTGTCCTTTTCAGGCCTTCAACTGCCCTCTGGACAAGTCAACTCATTCTGAGCACAGGTAATTCTGCATCTTACAATGTACAGACAAACAAAAAACTCACTGTTACATTTATAAGATTACTTACTGTATAACATAATTATTTATTTAACATAATGCCGTGTGCTTCAGAA
Source organism: Carcina quercana (assembly GCA_910589575.2). Lineage (NCBI taxonomy): Eukaryota > Metazoa > Arthropoda > Insecta > Lepidoptera > Depressariidae > Carcina > Carcina quercana. The sequence continues at coordinate 12,291,007 of OU342444.1, forward strand.
TTATACCAACCCATGTCATCTCGCGGGTGTCAAAAGTGACTTTGAGAAAAAAGTTTCAGGAAATGGTTAACAACATCTACATAATAGGCTTGTGTCCACTAATAACAAATGGCTTGGTTTATAGTTGCTAATTATAAATGAAGACACGAAGGTGAGAAAAAACCAGTCTATTTCTCAAAAAAGTTAAAGATTATTAATATTTTTAGAAAATGAATTCGAAAAAAATAGGCATTAGGTCACGTGACAACGAACACGAAGAACGCGGCGCAAGAAAGTGTGACGTCACGCCTCGCAAAACATCATTGTTGTTGTTGACGTTTTCATATCACAGAGCAGGTTATTTCGCGAGCTGTGACGTCATTCAAGACGCCATGACACTATTCAGCGTTTTCGAGGGAAATCTAAATGGCTTTTTTAAAATACAAAATACGTAATGTAAATATTGATTTTTCTTTAAAATATAGTTTTTTTGGGATAAAATAGATATTAAAGTATATAATTAGCCAAGTTTTCAAATTTAGTCAACTAGCCTATTATGTTCCAAAAATATTTTGATGGAATCAACAATCTGCCTGACAAGTGAGGTGATATTGCAGATTAGTGAATCTGATGTGGCGACCTAAGGAAGGCTCCTGTCCAACAGTGGACTTGCAGTCGATTAAAAACACAGTCTTAACTGTAAACAGATTTAGTAGCAGTAACAAAGTTTCACTGACCACGATGCCCCAAAGTTCCACAGTCTTGCTAAGTCACGATCCTAGTGCCAGCCACTCGACGCTGTTCACACGAGGGCACTCAGCTCAAGCGTCAAGAAATCCTTAAAGAAGGCTCCACTTGTTTCGAAAAAAATCTTGTTTCAAAAGTTCTGCTGTGTGTCTCTTGTAACCAGGTCTGCGACAGAATTGTTTGTTTAAATTTTAGGTGGTCTATTTTGATTACTGAATTGCAATTGTTATGAAATTGTTGGCTTAGCTGTTTTAAAGATTAAAGTGTAGTTTATATTATTAATGCTTTCTATCTCTTCATGGGAAAATAACAAAAAATTCAGCATTCATATTTAAGATGTTTTCGTTAGATTTACTCGTAAAACGTAGGTATAAACACGTCGAACTTTTCAAGAAAATCAAACTCTAGTCTGCACTTTTTATTTCAAAAATCACTGGTGCGCTTTTTATACTTAAAAAAATCACCTCAATAGTTTTCCATCAATTCCTTGCTATATATCCTCGCATACGTCTTGTGTGAGTAAATTCTAAGAGAAGGAGAACCTGAAGATACGTAGCAACATCTACCTGTGTGTCAACAACATATGATTGCGATCAATATTCCACCTGCTAAGCGTGGTGATTAAGGTAAATCCTGACTGGAAAGTCCAATATGGAGGCTCATGTCTGGCAGCCAATATGAATAACAGTAAAGTGTGCTTACTCTTTAACGGACTTCCATAAAAATACCAAGCTGAATGCCACATTAAACCCAACCTCGTTTTCTTTTAAAAACTGTATCACATAGTAACGAATAAACGAACCCTCCACTTCCCATTCCAATTCCATTTGGAACGTAAAATCAATAATAGAAAACGGGCTGTACACAAACAAACCTTGCCTTTCAATCAGCCGTGATTGCACTAATCCCCGAAATGGAACCGACAAATTGTTCTGGCATTTAACAAATTGGTGCCGTGGCCAGGATGGCGTGATTACTGAGGACGAAGAATTGCCAGGTGGGTATTATAAAGATCGAATACCACTACATTGCCTCACGACGAATTCTTTAAGTTTCTTAGTATTTATTTGAAGACTTGCAATAGCGTCATTGTGTGTAACAGCCTCGGGCTGATTAGGAAAGTTTCTGTTGAGGCATCTAGTCATTAACTCAACTATAGCTCGGGATAAGATAGAGTCATGATCCTATTGCAGTAGACTCGTTACGTCAATTAGTAAATATTTCGTCAATTCATACCCTGGATCCCTTAGTTCCTCTTTCATTAGTTGGTGACCTCTTTGGATACAAGTGGGTAAGAAACTATCTAGTTACTATGAAGTTTTTGTTTATTCTTAAACACACAATGAGTTCCAGATTCGGCAGGGATGATGCATCTTTTAAAATATATTTTGCACTATCTTTTGGTCATTAGTTATACACTGCACTTTATAATTTTGGATACCATAAGTTGTAGAATACAACTTTAGGTATAGGTAACATTAGGTAGGCTAGGTGACACCAAATCAGATTGGGGTCAAATTGTATTTTAAACCATAAAGGGCATTATAAAACTCAAATAAAATTTAAAATATCTAGTATTATTTATTTATTTTCTGGACTTTTACAGCTTATAAAACCCGCAATTATTTTTTAAAAAACCTGCTCTTATTAAATTTTTTAATTTTCATTTTACTTTGTTATTACATTGTTAAGATTTTTTTGTAAAGGAGTGGTCACATATAAACGTTATTTTACGAGATAACTCAAATATTGTTAAAAGTTTCATACATTATCTACTTCAATGCGCAGACGTGACGTCACTCCTAGGTACCGATTTCTATGGAGTGTTTTTGCACCACGTGACTAGAATCACTCGAAAAATCGTTAACAAGGCTATTTATCTTTTCACACGGTCTGTCGAATGAAAGAATAAAAAAACCACCTGGCTTGTTAGACGGTGTTCTTTGTACATAGGTAGATTCTTCTTTGATGTTTTTCTCCTAAAATTTCTCATTAGTCGCCTTTTACGACACCCACATGAAGATATTTCTATAACTTCATTCATCAACAATGATAAATCATGTTTGTATACAAATTAACCTACTTAAAAACTTTTCAAAGAATTAAATAAACTAACAAAATCACCAATGTCCTACATCTCCAAGGAACTCCTCGAAGGAATAGCATTTTTATAACAATATTGAGGCGATCTTTAAAAAATTGAAGTCTATTGTTTTGAGTAGACGATTGTTTTAACGGCTTGATATCGTGTGTGTATTAGGGTGGAGTGAACTTGGCAAAAAAATTTTTTTTTTGGAATTTCACTTTTCCTGTGTCATTAACAGACGACCGTACATAAAAGCTTTATTCAGGCTAAAAATCAAAACCCTACGACTTTATTTTGAGGTGGCGCGGTATGAGGGTAATTTGAAAAAACAATTTTTTTTTACATCTATCGTGTACCTGCACGTCAATGTTATTGTGTATCTATATGTAATAAAACATATATTTCACGTTACTTTAAAGGGTTAACTTGTTCGTCTTTGCATAGTTCTCTTAAACTTTCTCATTTAAGTGGTAACGACAAGTGTACAAAAAGTCTGATTATTCGTTAACAAAATGCCAAAAACTCGAAAAGACCTGTGATGCCCCTTGTTTGGCGATCTAATAAAACTAAGTGATAATGTGTTACCAACTTATTGTGATATTATAAAATATTACTTGAGATTAAGAAATGACTTACTGCAACTGAATAATGCTAAAGATCCTGTAGTGAATCCTTCGTCATTTATTTACCAGCCTTGATGGTACAACTACAGGACCAAATAGTTTTTCTGAGACCATAGGGAAAATGTTAGAAAAAAGTCAAAATTGTCAAATACAGGTGTTCTAACGCATTCCCATAGAATTACCAGATTTGAATATTAATACCCTTAACACTGATCAAAAATATTTATATGAAATATGCTCTGTCATTTCGACAGGTACGGTCCCACAAAACTTAGCCAGCAAAGATCCTGGTAAAGTTGCACATTCACGGTGGTTGACTTGCGCTAATAGAATTCTTCGTTTATATATTTGAATAACGAAACCTTCTAAATCTTTAAAAGATCTTGCAACTTTCATAATGAAAGGTTGCACCAACTTGGTTTGACATTAAAACAAAACCTGCTTGCAAATAGTCCAATTCATATCTTTAACATAAATAAAAGATGTTTGTATCTACCCGATGACCAAAAAGCGTTGTTATAAAAACTATTCAGAGAAATACCTTCTTTGCACACCCAGAAAACATACTATTGGCAATGTTACAAGATGATGAGTGTCACATAAGGGAACTAGGACTTCGTAGAGTTTTCAAGGCAAGAAAAGAGTTTAAAGGAAAGAAAGTAAGAGAATTTCAACTCACAAATCTTAAAATCGATTCATCGAATTCTTATGATTTGATTGACTGGTCAAATGAAAACATAACAGAAACTCCGATGACCATGAAATATAGTGACGCGAAAATCTCAAGCGTGATTTCCTCAGGTGGCATATTATTTGAAATCGAAAAGTATCCTTGCCACACTCAGGCAGTAGAACGGTGCGTCAAGCTCGTTACTGCGGCTTCTTCATCAGTTTGTGGGCCAGAGGCTAGAGATGGATTCATTCACACGAGGATAAAGGCAAGGCAAGACATACCAGTATTTGACACAAAATCACAATTTTTAAGCAAAAAGAAGAGTCTGTATCTGCAGCTTCAGAGTGTTAAAATGCTTTTATTTAATATATTTTGTATATTTATAAGTACAATACTTAATTTCAAGCTTCAGTATTTTCATTTTGATAAATAGTTTGTCTCAAATAAAAACTTTATAAAAAACAAATTTTGTTATTTTCTTTAACTTTTAAATTTGATGCGACACCTTAAGATGTAAACGTAGGAACTTGAAATTTTATTTGTATATCTCTAAGAATGTCGATCATCCATTAGTGATACAGGAGTAACAAAGTTAAAAAATTTTTTTTTTCACTCCACCCTAGTGTGTATGTATTTAAGGTTAACAACTGGACATTTTTTATCTGGTGTTTCGAAGCTAGCTGTATGTTTAATAATAATAATGTTTATTTATTTTCTGTTCACAGAGTGCTCACCTTAGCTCAAGTAAACACAGTCAAATAACTTAAATCTTGTGTAACTTGATTATTTAGATCCATTAATATGTAAAGAAGCCCGGCGCAGTTGAAAGAATTGTCGTTTACATTGTATCTCGCCGAATAAGTGAGTTGATCCCATTCTAAAGCTGAGCCACACGGCGAAAACAAATTACTGTTGCTGAAATTTCATTCAAAAACGTATCCCAGTCACCCGTTGTTGTCCTGTTCTACCATATAACGTAAAACAAGGGTAGCACGACGTTCAACTACACAAGAAGATTGATAAAGCAGTTTCAAGGAAACATGGCACAATTTTCAGACCTGGCAAAGTGGAGATATAAATGCCACACTGCTCGGAATGCAGTCGACGCAATTGAATGCAGGTGAAATAACGTTGGTATTTCTATTTGGCCGGTAAAATTGTTGAATGTTGAATAATATTTGACGCAGTTGATACTTTTGAAACCCTTTGGCCATAATTTCACCTCCTAAGTGAATGGCCATGCAGACATCCAGATTATCGCACTTAGAAGCTGACCGGAAATTCCACTCTTTAGCATTAATTAAGTCATGTCGTTCTTTTAGCAGATTGATTATAAAAGGGAGAACGAGGAATCAGATTATGTAAATCAAGCACACATCCGTCGAAATTAATTCGTATTGGCTAGCAGTCAGGTTTTGCGCTGCGCTTGACTCATGCCACCCCAGCTCCAACAGAAAGCTTAACAGCATCTTTGTATTTTTAAAGGCCTCTGGAAATGACCTCGGTGTTCCGAGGTATTTAGCCTGTAGCGTTGCTGCTCCTTCGCGCTCCAGCAGGGCGAGAGCTATCTCCTCTTCCTCCACGCATGCTCTTCACAAAGGGCGCTCAGTGATACCTAAAGTGATAGTGATGGATGTCCTGTAATTGCTCCTACAATCAGGCGAAGTTGACATCTACGTAGTTGTAATACTTGTTTGGTGAGGCGACGGTTACAGGTCGGCATGGACTGTTTCGCCTGTCTGCAATTTTCCCTTGACTCCCGTTCTTTGTTGTGGATTGTAGGGTATGTAGGTGTATCGAAGTTTTACGAAAGGTGGTTGATTGGTTCAGACCTAACTTTCTTCACTTCAAATTGAAACTTTTAGACCTTAGAAATATTGATATTGCTGCTAGTCTCTACTCATTTTATCTTTAATTGAGAGTAATCTACATTTTATTTGTTTGTAATTATTATTTTTGTTGCTTTTTAATATTACAATTTGACCGAAATGTATATTTGTATGTCTTAGATGAAAAGTGTGCATCAATTTTACTTTGACGTCACATATTTGTAAAAATCTACTCCGGAAAAATAAATTGAATTGAATTTTGAAAAAGTGTAGTATGTGTACTAAATCTAAAAGTACAATCACGACTAAGTTGGCTTTACAGGGTAACGAGTAATTGTAAAACCCCTTCATGTAAACAATTTGTTAATACGAATGTTTTATCTTTGCTTTTTTACAGTGATTTTGACCATGACTTATTCATTCATTCATCCATCTCTTTCGATCGGAATACACCCGCACGTGTCTGACAGTCAGTGGGCTATGTTTAGCGCAAGATATCGAATATTATTTCCATAAGTATTGAACAATTGAAGATATTTCATAACCCGACACACGACGGCATCATAATTATCAGGTCGACACACATGACTGTCCGCCCACCGTTTAGGCAGACCGAACGTAAACTGCTTAGAAGAGTGGAAAGAAGATATCAGCTATAATTAATTATTGGTACTATAGCTTTAAATTCATCGAGCGATGGAACGAGCTATGCTCGGAATTTCTCTACGTAATAAAATCCGTAATGAGGAAATCCGTAGACGAACTAAGGTCATCGACATAGCTCGACGAGTCAGTGAGCTGAAGCAGGCTACATCGCTCGAAGAACCGATAACCGTTGGGGAGTAAAGGTTCGCGAGTGGCGACCACGTACCGGGAAGCGTCAACCGGGCCGTCCCCCTACTAGATGGACCGACGAGTCGCTGGATGCAGGTGGCTCGGGACCGGTCAATGTGGCATACAATGAAGGAGGCCTGTGTCCAGCAGTGGACGCTTCCTGGCTGATGGTGATGATAGCTTTAAAATCAAATGTTTTGTCTAAGATGATGATGGTCGTAGCTTAATCTACACAATCTACAGCTACACTAATATTTCGGAGTGGTAAAACTTGTCAGTTTGGATTTAGTAGGTAATCTCTAATAAACTTCAGTTTCTCCGGGGGTGAAATCGTGGTCTTCAACTAGTTATTTATAACCAGCTATACATATTTGAATGTTATTTATCCATCAGCTTATCTTGGCTTTAGAATTGTTCTTAGCTTACGAGTATCCTAAACCCCACAATTTAAAAAAAATCTGTACATGGTAATGTTCCTTCCACAGATGTTGAAGGTCTATGAGACATAAATATTCATTGTTCGATGCATTGTAGAACAGAAATTATGCAGCCACGTAACCTTGGGAGCGCTTTCATTCAATCGTGTTTCGTTTCGTGCGCTTTATGGGAGTAGAATTAGAAAATATTGCTACACACAAAACAGTACGTGATATCGTAATTTGAACACCAGTTTCCTCACAAAATAAATATTATTAAAGTAAAAAGTTGGTCAATAAATAATTAACTCAATGTAAAAATTACGTCGGTGCGTTGGTTTCTGACAGGAGGACAAACACACTTTTATATTTATAATCCATAATAATATTTTAATTTCTTAATCTACTATCGATTCTCGTGAAGTTTTGTTGAAAATTCAGTTTTTAGAAATTTTCACAAAATGGCGGAGACATTTCCCGTTGTTAAAAACGAAAAAAATCATATTTCAGCCATTTTGAAAAATTTTCCTAATTAAAACAGGAGTTGGGCTGTGACAGCTCACAGAGACACTGGTAGCTTGTTTTAATTTCATTTCTTGCCTTTTTCTGCTTCTTTTTCTTCTGACCCTATCATTTACTATCCCGCACAGAGAACGTATCGAAGTAACTGATGTTATTAACACAGGATCGCTTCGAACAATTGAATTGGATCCAATTGACGTGCCGCTGCGCCGGCGCACAAAGCGACATTCACAACATGGCTCCCACTTTCCAATCCTAACGAATATTTATGTATCACTTGTTATACGGAGTTGTATCAATTGATCACTGTAGTTGTTAAATTGTATTTATTTGTCAAACTATACTGAAGTACTGAATGATGTTACAAGCATTGTCAGGATTATCTCAGAATGACAACATGCTTATAGGAAGATTTTTTAAATGTGTGATGGGTTTGCACTTGGCCTTCATCTCAACTGAAACGCGTGCGTACCCACAAGCCTTAATCTAATGAAGCACTGGCTCTGCTACCTTTCATACCGGAACACAACAGTGCTATTAACAATGCTGTTTGACAGCAGACTCAGGTAACATGGTGGTAGCTAGCCAAGCAGACATATAAAATGCCCTACCGCCAACCAAACTAAGTACCAATTATGTACCCCCATCAACAGCCTATATACGTTCCCTCTGCAGGGGCTAAGTCCTACTCTCCAGCAGAGAGTGTATGGGCCGTAGTCCACCACGCGGGCCCAGTGCGGATCGGCGGACTTCACATGCCTGTTCAAGTCATGCAGGTTTCCTCACGATGTTTTCCTTCACCGTTAAGCAATCGGATAATGTACTTGAATTGAAAAACAACTCAAAGGTACACGGCTGGATTCGAACCCGAAACCCTAGATTGAGAGTCCGCGCCTTATCCACTGCGCCACCGACGCCATCACTACTGGGAATCAAACCCGGGACCGCCGGAATGTTAGACCAAGCGTGTAGCCAGTAGGCCACGGAGGCGATCAGTTCAGCGAATTACGAGTTTTCACCCGAATCTCAAGAGCATCAAGAGGTTTACCGGAACGTAAACTGTTTGTCACTCAGCGAGCTATAGAACTAGCTATGCTCGGAATTACTCTACGTGATAAAATCCGGAATGAGGAAATCCGTAGACGAACTAAGATCACCGACATAACTAAACAAGCCGCATCCCCAGAACATCTGACAACTGATAAGGAGTAAGAGATCTCGAGAGCAACTATGTATCGGAAAACGTGTACCGGGCCGTCCCCCTACACTGGGGACCGGTCATTGTGGCTTGCCATGGAAGAGGCCTATCTCCAACAGTGGGCATTTGCCGGTTGATGGTGATAATGATAATTCTTAGATGATGTAATTCTGTGTTATGTTAAATATACTGGAACTATTCACACCTACTAGTACTCGTAATAAGGTATATTTCAACAGCAGATGATTCTCAAGATTATAGCAATCTCAAAATAAAGTCAAGCCATTTGTTTCTTTGTGATGCCGATTTCAAACTTCTATACATCGTCATGTCTGACGGATTTATATGCTGACAACATTTGATATTGATCCATGATGTTTAGGAAATTGAAGATATCGTCAGCAAAGATAGCCGTGTGCCGTGAGTTTTTAAGGATATATGTCCTTAGTGAGTTGCATCCCTGAACAACCGTTTAATATACAACGCCTGAGGTGAGATCTACTCTAAGCCGTATCGACATAGACGATGCGTATATTTTACAGTATAACCTTCCTAGGGTTAACTTTTTATACTTCAGCGAATGATGAAAAACCCGCGTCATCAATTCCACAGAGCAATCCAAGATAAATCCTGAGAAGTCCCACTACTCACCAATGAAATAAATCGTGCCATAGATTCTGAGGTTCCCCACAATTTTTATAAAAGACAAGACTCTTCGGAGTAGAAACAATATTTTATCTCCGCAGCTTGCTTCCGTAACGTAGACAGATATTGAACTTCTAAAACTCGTAAAGAGGACTTTAAAAACAGCGTCGAGATTTAAAAGGCTCCTTTGGTCGCGATTTTTGAAAGATTGGTGGCGAGGAGGGCGCCGCTGACGGCTGTGATGATTTATTGTTTGTTGAAGTTAGTGTGCTCGTAGGCGAATCATTGTATTTTTGATTATGATCATCAACCGGGACACGTCCACTGCTGGACATAGGCCTCCTTCATGGTATGCGACAATGAATAGGTCAGAGCTCGTTCCAAGTCCGAGTCAGAATCGCGCACGGAGGGTTCCGCAAATATTTATGATTAAAATAATTAAAATCATAAATGTAAGATAAAATACATTAACAAAATGAACAAACCTCCAGTTAACAAAATTGTTAGCATGAAGAATATATACCGACAGGCGTTGGAACTGGCTATATTTTGATGCGCTTTCACAGGAAATCGAAAAAATATACTGAGTGAATATACTGAGACTCATTACTTCTAAGTTAGAAGTCTGATTTATTTACAGATCCAAGGAACTGCAGACTTGAGTACCTCCACGTGTTTCTGAGAAATAGGGTCTTGACAGAAAGACAGATAGACTGACGGACAGATAAGTGATCCTATATCGGTTTTCATCATCATTAGCCAGGAAACTTCAACTGCTGGGCTAGGGCTAGGTCTCTCCCATGTTTAGGAGGGTATATGGCATAATCACCACTCTAGCCAAACGGATCGCAGTATTCGGTTTAGTTTTTCAGGAGAAGGCTGCTCACTCTCCTACAAGATGTTTTTCCTTAGTCGCCTCTTACGACACCCATGGGAAGAGATGGCTTGGTTCCATTTTAAGACAGAAACACACGGCAATCTCTTCTCTTCCCATAGGTGTCGTACGATTAAGAGTTTATAAAATCCGTAAAATTAAACATGATGATTTGATAAGCTAGCTTCTCCAAATTCAACGGAAACTTTGAATAAGAACTCTTTCGGCAAACATTGTGCTAAAGCATCTAAAGTTTAGATTCTAAACCATAGCAGAAGTGTTGCGTAAATACGCTTCCCAGCTCACAAGTTGGACCAGGTTTCAGGTGCGGTTTATTATTAGAAGTTAGTATTAAGGGCGCAAAGTCTACCAGCCTTTTATTACGATCCCAGGCGAGCATTGTGAAGTATAAAACCAAATTTCGCCTGTTACCGGAATTTTACAGCCGAACTTTAGATTTTAAAGGTAAACAGAGGTGGTTTTTGGGATCGGAAGGGGGTTCGGAATTCCTTTGTGGGTAAAAGAGGGTCGCGGGCTTCGTAAACGATTCGCCGCGTATAAACTGTTAAGAATAATTTTAATGTGTTTTTGGGCAAATTGAAAATTTTAAAAGTAAAATTATTAGAGTTAATTTGTGTAATTTCAAACATTTAATTATTCTTTTCAGTATATGATACACTATGAACTGAAATATAAGATCGTTTTTTTAAAAATTTACAAACAAATATTTCCTATGGTCTATTAGGAATGATCAAATCCAACAGTAAACTTGCAAATCTATTATGCCACAAATAGATAATATTTAAATTTTCATATGTTTCTGAAAAGGCTCGAAGATGTCTTTGCTAACCTTATCCGATATTGATCCTCGTTATCTTGCAAACTAGATATCATCAAGGTCAAGGTTGTTCCTTAGTGAATTGCACTCCTAATATAATCTTGCATCATTCCACCATAAACAATAAGAGATAAATGAAAGATTACTCCGGAGCGTCAAGCCGGAAAATAGCCACCAATAAATCTATCCCGGCAAAAGTTGTTTACGAATTACGTCATATTCCCAATCAAGGCGGAAATTGCTCTGGTATTCGGAAGAACGACTAATGTCGAACCGATTTGTACGCCGTCTTACGTGATGAGAATCGACCATCCGTCAAAAGGAGGTTAATCTTTGGGGTGAATATATTCGGAGATATGGACATGTCCTATCGAGGATATTGCGATGAGAGGTTTAGTGGAATTTTCTGGATAATCCGATTTGTTACATGGGCTTTGATGTGTGGCGTGCCGCCTCCTTGGTGAACGATGGCTCGGTAGCTGGCCGAATTAAAAAAATAATTTGAATTCAAAACTGTGTTAAAACATTATATCCAGCCAGCTACGGATCTATCGCTCACCAAGGAGGCGGCACACCATAGATCTGTTCAACAGTAACAATAATATACTGGCTATCTGATTTATTTTTAGGGCCATTGTGAGTTTTTTCTTCTTCCTAATCATATTTCGTTTCGGTGAAAGAGAACTACGGTCGACTATTGACTATAGCAATTAACTGCTTTCTTATCTTGCAGGCTCACAAACCTCACTGTCATAGTTGTTGCGCCGCCACAGTTTACAAATGCAATGTTTGCAATAAATTAAACAGAAACAACTAATATCCTACCCTAGCACGGGAGTTTTTCCTATTTGTGAGGATATAGTCTCGCAACCAGTCTTAGTCTATTGTCAAGTGCTTCGTTCTATAGGTGCAATTTGTAGTCGTATTGTCAAACCGTAATAATAAATAATAATTAAAAAATAGTCCTCTGTCATGTCTCATGTAGCTACTACCTGTCTCAGATAGTAACCGGGAACAACGGATTAACGTGCCTTCCAAAGCACGGCATCATGTCACTTGTCAGTCAATCAGGCGAGTCAGTCTGCAATGTCCTATCCAAACGGGGGAAAGTTTCACTAAATTATTTTTGAAAATGTCCCTACTGGGAATCGAACCCGGAACCACCCTGAGCAAGGAGGACGTCAGATGATAATGATAGGAAGACTGACTCTATTAAACTTTAATCTGATAAACCAAGACGCAGAGTTCATTGATTTGTTTTAGCTTGAATATATACTATTTAAAACTTGAGGGTTTTGGGTGAGCACGCTTCCCAACGGCTTCGGGTGAGATGAAGGCTCAGAGCAAACCTACTGTAAAACCCAGTTATACTCTTCTTCGTCTTATCGTGTAGGTTTCGGTCGATTACCGACCCCACAAACCCTGTCAGAGTTGTTGAGCCGATATAGACCTCTGACATGGCTCATATACATGTAGAGACTAACTAGGTCCAACAATAATAAACAGTTTTCTCGCCGCCCCCACGATATCACTGGGGTCGTTCAATTCCAATAAGGTCAGGCGGTAATTCCAGACATCACAGATCTGGAGTCTACACCGCGCTCAAGTAAGATCATGCATGGAGTACCTCAGGGATTTGGGATGGTTCAGGTCGCTAAAAACTCCCTGCTTTTGACTCGGTGGAGCGTCGAGCTATGAGACTGATAGGCAACGAAGTTCCAAAGCCTCGAACATAGGCGTCAGGTTGCCTGCCTTTCGGTATTTTACAGGATACATTGTGGAGAGTGTGCGCAGGAGCTCTTTTTGTTGATTAAAGTACCGGTGAAATAGTAGAACGGCAGACCCTCACCCGTATACTGTGGATACTCCTACAGCTCGCAACAAGCGTTTTGCCTCCATATTTATTATGCGTACAGCTAAAATATGGAATGCACTGCCGGTTTCCGTGTTCCCCGAAAACTACAACTTGGGAATTTTCAAAAGTAGAGTAAATATGCATCTTCTAGACCAACGCGTAACATCATCGAGTCATCCTTACTTAACTTAACATTTGTTCTATCATAAAAGAACCACAAGGCACGCATTCGGTTTTACGTGCTCAATGTCTTAAAAAACGAAAATATCGTCGCATTCTAGGGATACTGTTACAAACCGAACTTTGATGAAATTAAATGTCAAATAAAATTATTTAAATCTATTAAAACGCCTATAAACCACTATAATAAACGACCGAAAGGAATCCATTACGATAGCTTGCCAATAAGCACATTATTTATCGAAATAAAGAATAGGCAGTAAAAACAAACATTTGGATCCGACGTAACAAAAGGGAATGTTCACAATGGCGTAATCGAAACTTTACCAAACTGGTTTATGTTGAAGCGGAAGCCTTATTCTGAACAATCGAACAGTTATTTATAAATTTCTACAAAATATCGAACGCGACTCACATTGGAATATGTTTTAGAGTTAGTTGGAGTTAGCTATTTAGTCAATCACTTATTATTCAGATAGGTATACCTTATGTTGTTAAGTTGTGCGATTAACGTACTAGACAAATACTTTAAAACAAAAGATTAGAAGTGAAATTAAATGTACCTATTCATTCGTCCGACAGCTGCCAAGTCTAGCAGTCGAGCTTATTCTAAATAAGCTCCCGCTGGAACACAGTCTCACAAGTTTGTAAGTGACAATGATACACAGATATAGGTTTTTAAAATGTTTGCTTTGCACTTGGCCTTTATATCACCTGATAGTGAGTGACGATAATGCTATTAGATAAAAAGATCGCGCGGATAATATGGAATCAAAGACATTTAATATTAATAGACCGGACAAAGCAAACAAACATTTTGATCCTAAACTTATTACCAATTGGTAATAAGTTACTCAATCCATTGTCACATCACATCACGCGGCCGTACAAGACATTTGACATACCATTGACCTTTGAGATGAAAATGTTTATATGAAACGTTTCCCAATGACCGCTCTATAACCTATTACTATCGTATATTGAAATCTCTCTGTATGGAATAGAAAAACCACCAACCCACCGAGAAATCCCGCTGTGAATCAAATCCAGGACACACAGGTCATAGGAAAACGCTTGACTAGAAGAAGAATGTTCACTTTTAAATACGTAAATATAAACACATTCATTTCAAAAAAGTATCGAATCCTTTCCGAAGTAATCGAACAACCGGAATAAGAGTATTCTTCCGTGCGGACATTTGTCTTTCCCACGAAGCCCATAGCCCGAAGGCTTGAAATAATGATAAATAGACAACTATTGGTAAACGCCTGCTTACGGACGTTAATCTTTAAAGTTTACGCGTATTTTTATATTTTGTAAGTGTTTTGTAGTACTTATAAAACTTTTATTACAGCGCTTTGTATTGTAGTGGGTGTCATTCTGTGCGACGGAACGTTTCCTTTATGGCGCTGTGTTTATGTGTGAATGATGACAATTGGTTGATTGCAATAAATTTTAAGAACCAGATTCAACGTCTTTGTAGATTTTCATTGTAACTTTGTAACACTGTGATACCCCATTTAATTTATTATTGTTATTAACTCCGAAAAAAAAAAGTACTACTTTGACAAAACTATAGGTTTTTTTCTCTTTATTGCGTACAAATCTTTCTTTGTTGAAGGGAGTTACGGTGATCAAAAAGATTGTATTATATAAGTGTCCTAGAAACCGATGAAATTTGAGTTTGACTCGCATGTGAAGGGTTTCGTACCACTGTAAAATACATATTTAACATAAGATCGAGCACTAAGAAAAGAAAGCGTTCAAAAAGAAATGGAAACCGACTTCAATTGCCCTAAAAGTCTACTTTTATTAAGGCAAATTTAAGATTTATATCGTTTTCTCACGGATGTCATTGTCAGAACTGTACCAAATTGAAATGGGACCCAACTTTCAAATAAAAAAAGAATCATCCAAATCGGTTCACCCAGTCAAAAGTTCTGAGGTAAAAACATTTTAAGAAAGAAAAAACATACCCGTTGAATTGAAAACCTCCTCCTTGTTGAAGTCAGTTAAAAACGTAGAATAAAACACGTTTCTGCTACGGGGAACTACAAACAGATAAGGGCTGTTACAATGAAAAAAGACCGATTGAATTCTGTTTGAAATTAGAATTTCGGATTCAAATACCTGCACCCATTTTCAATCCGGAAGCAATGCGAAACAAAAACGAAAAACTCTTATAGTAGGGTCCGAGTTCGGCATTTCCTATTAACTGGATCTGACGAGTAGTTCTATAAATTGCTCGTTATTTTCTTTACTATCCCTGTCCCTACGTGTTACGAAAATCAACACAATTACCCGGCGTGACATTTTCTGTACAAACAGTGTCTCGAAGGCGACACAAATCCTCCATTTCTGACCCACATTTTTATGGGTCAAGCTTGTTGACGTCTCGTGGTTTTACGTCCAATTTGTAACTAATCGCTTTTTACGATTGATCTGTTTTCGTTCTTGATTTTTTTTATAGGAACCTAGGTACTGAAAGAGAGCCAACCAGCTACGTCTAGGTATGTGTAACTCCATCCTCGATCACATTTTCTGTGTTCGTCAAGTGCAATTGTAGCAGAACGCAAGGTATAAACTTGCTGCTATCATCTCTATCTACTTTCTAAAATTATCGACTGTTGCAGATGGTTTACGGAAATGACATGCTGGCGTCCACCGATTCAGTGACTGGTCCCAAGCCTCTCGCATTTAAATCTAAACATAGTATGTCACAATGACCGGCTTCAAGACGCTTTCATTTATTGGTGGATACAAACCACTTGATTTATACTTAGAATCCTTCAAATCATCATCATCAGCCGGGAAACATCAACTGCTGGACATAGGCCTCCCTCATGGTACGCCACATCGACCGGTCCCGAGCCACCTGCATCCAGCGACTCCCTGCGACTCTAACCAGGTCGTCGGTCCATCGGGTAGGGGGACGGCCTGGCAGATGTTTCCCGGTACGTGGTCGCCACTCGAGAACCTTTACTCCCCACCGGTTATCGGTTCTTCGAGCGATGTGGCCTGCCCATTGCCACTTCAGCTCACTGACTCGTCGAGCTATGTCAGTGACCTTCGTTGCTCTACGGATTTCCTCATTCCGGACCTTATCACGTAGAGAAATTCCGAGCATAGCTCGTTCCATTGCTCGCTGAGTGACATCCTTTCTTCCTTCCATCCTTCAAATACCACGAGGTATTCATCTACCTACCGGCTTCTGGATAAACACGCTTCAGAGAGACACTATTATCATCACTTAGAGTACAATCAAGTGAGGCGAAATCCAAATAAAAACACATCATATCTAATAAGAACTTATGTAATGAACAAAGATCACAACAGCACCCACTAGACATGCGCTCACCCTCGCTACGTTAATAAAGAATCAGGACAGAACATTTACTAGAAATACGATGAGACAACGTCGCAATCATCCGGAATCGGGAAGTGTGTCAACAGGGAATCGAACCGATACTTTGCAGCTAATACTGTACAAATACTGGGTATGCGGGCATTTGTTGAGAAATCCAGGATGAATTTATTCCGTTTAGACAAAAATTTTATGTGCGGGTTTACGCTTGGCCTTTTCTCACCTGATGGTTTGCAATGAAAAGGGCCGTTGGATGGTGTGCTTATCCAGAAGCGTCACGCTTATTAAACTCTTGCTCTGCTGCCTTTTAAACCAGAACACAATAGTGATACTGCTTTTTAGCGGCAGACTTAGATAACATGGTGGTAACTAGCCGGACAGACTCATAAAATACCTCCAACCTGACAGTACCACCCACTAGGAATAGGTCTGGAATTTCCAGATTGTGAGGTCAACTCTGTGATTATTGCGAATAAGAATCTTTTGGCATAACAATACAACATTTGCAGCTTACATAGCATAAAATTCAAAAGAAGCCAAGATGGGGGATACTTTAGTCCCGATTTATGTCACGCGCAGAAAGGTCCTTGTTTGAAAACGTTTGACATTGTTTCCATCTTTTTTAACCGTTTGAACATTTCTTAATTATTTTTTTCTAATCTCGTTGCCTGTATTCGTTTTGAATTAAAATTTGTGTATAAAGACGCATCTTGTTGTCAGTAATTAACTGAAGTAACGAGTCATTAGCTCAGCACTAAGCAGCCCTCGTAACGTTTTAATGGAGGGACGTCAATTTGTTCATGTTTATCGGTCGCCATAAGTCGTGTGACGGTTTGGTTTATGACAAGTTTATCCTTGTTTTTACGTGATCAATAACTTTACTAATTCAGGCGTCAGAGTTGTCTCGAGTAAGTGACTAGTATGATGACATCAGATCAAAAAAAGCAATATTATAAAACTTGTTTGTTTGCTCCTTTTCAAATGACTTCAAAAAGAGGAGGTTTTCAATTCGACTATATTGTTGTTGTTTTTATATGTATGTTACTCGTTAACTCTGCCAGTTGTGAATCGATTTTACAGATTCTTTTTTTGTTTGGTAGAACATACTTCAGAGGTTGTACTATATAAATTTTATCAAAATTGATTGAGAGCTTTTTGAGAAAATCAACAAAAAACAAATATTTACCCAGATAATTATACCTTTTAAGGCGGTTGAAGTCGGTTTTTATTTCTTTTTGAACGCGTTAATTATTAACAAATCTAAAGAAAAACAAATAAACTGTGGCACAGCATGGCATATATATATATTTATCTCGATACAGAGTTTACTGAGAACTATTTCTGAAGACCAGCCAGTTGCAGTCCTAGTCTCATAAACTAGCATTTGCTAGACCTTGCTCGTTTGGAAATGTAATGAAAAAGTAGCTTCTCCCGCTCTTCAACTATTCTTGTATAAAAATCTAGTCAGTTTGAATATTTGTAACGAAAGAATTTTGTCCTAGGGCTTTTGTACTCGCAATTTAGTAGCTGTTTTGATAGCCTCTAATACATAGTAGCGACACTGCACTCAGAAACTTGAGGTCGCGGGTTCGTTGGTGGTCTCAATTTGGTTGGTGGTAGGCTGGCCAGCTATCGCCTTGTGATTCTAAGTCTGCCGCTAAACAGGAACTCTGCTCCAGTGATGAATAAAACAGCAGTTATTCTGTAGGTTTGTAACTATTTTTTTATTGTCCATGATACTTTTAGCGAGCGTTACATACAACTCAAATTCATAACTAGTAAACTATTTGTGCTCCTTTCTCGTGATGTATTCATCCAATTACAAAGCCAAAACCAACACGTAAGTAAAACCTCAGTTACTATTAAAGCAATATTATGGTTTAATTACAATAATTATTGTTAAATTCATGAACTGTAGATATATTCCGACGTGCCTACGTTAGATATTCCGCCCTGCCTACGAACAAATATTACGTAGACATCTTGAATAAACTATCATCCTCCTCCTAAACCTATCCAGAACGCAACCTACATTTTCATTTAGTTCATCACTTAGGCACCAGAAAAAACATTCAGCCAAGTCTTAGGCTGCACCGACGTCGACACTTTAAAAAAACTATCTGCGCGATAAGGTTAGTACCTCTGTTAGAGTGTCAGTACCTTGAACATTTCATTTGGGTTTTACCAGGTGTTAACAGAGAAGCTATAGCGTGCCGCGGCATCGATTTGTGAAAAAAGTCTTCTATTAAACGTTTTTCTTAAATTTATTATTAAAAACTTAGTAGTTTGCCGTTGTATTCATCTGCGTGACCTTGCAATGCAAAATGAAGATTATTATTTCTGACAGTAGTAATTACGAGTAGTAGTAGTAGTATATCGTTCCCGATATACGCCTGAATACTGAGTTCAGCTCGGCATCGATTAGCTAGGTGTGTCTGCTACCTATCCAGACTGGACAGCAATATTCCGCTGTGCTAAACACCAGTGCTAGGGCAGATGTGCGAAGAGTACTAGCACGGCAGCTCCAAGTGGTTGATGCCAGTTTCGGTGGTTGATTAAGATTGAAAATAACTAAAACAATATATTAAAATTCCTAAAAAACAAAACAATATAACATAAAATGCGTAGACTTCTAAATTGTTTCTTAATCTTCTTATTTTGTTAAAATTTAATTTTATGTGATTTTTTAACTTACATTACGGTTGGCACTCTCACTTTGTTAACCAAATAATAAACTTAGTTTATGTTATTAAATTGAAGCCTCTTTTTATATTTTTGCTTTGATTAAAAATTGTTTTATCTCAGAGAAAATCAACCGTTGCCGTAATATGCAGAATACTATGAAGTCTTGAACACTTGAAGCCACTTTAATAACGTTTTCAATCGCATCCAGCTAGCGCGAACATAAAACAGACTCGACTCTCGTAGAGCGCTCTATAAACTCTAGAGATGCTTTTTAAACATTTCCCGATGCATTATTGAGAGTGCCGGGTGATATCGATTGTGTGCCGATCAGTGTCTGAGAGTAGACGACCCTACGTATTGTGCCTATGGCGATGTTGCTTCTGAGAATTATTGGATCGTGTTGACAATTTAGTAGGTGGAGACATTTATTGTGCGCTAATCAGTGTCTGGACATACGTCACCTATATGGTACGCCACATCGACCGCTCTCGAACCACCTGCATCCAGCGTACCATGAAGGCGGGCTATATCTGAGACCTACAATAGATTATATGCGTATATTGTGGTGTTATTCCTGAGAGATATTAAATAATAATAAAAAATCTTACAAAAATAGGAATAAAAAATAAATCACAGTTTATAGTGCACTACAACTTGTGTTAGACTTATGATTTACTTATGATTCGGTTCGCGCTACATGGAAAGCCAATAAGAATAAGAATAAATTTATTTATAACAGTGTACAAAATGTTTTTCTTAAATCTAATTGGTGTAGAATATTTGATCTAGTTACATTCTAAAGCGTCTGCAGCTAAACTAAGTTTAAAAACTTGTATTTATCATACAGTGCCTCACCCCTTAGAAAAGCAGATGGAACGTCTAGCCGCCATTATAAAATGGATCAATTTACATGCAATAAGCAAAACCACTTATTCTAAGTTAACTATAACTGTGGAAGTGCCGGTAGATTGGACTGTCCAGGAACTAAAGCGCAAAACGAAAATTCGTGATGTGTCAACAGTTAGAGGCACCGGTGTATTTTAGTAACTTTTTCGACAAATAAACTATGACTTTTACTAGATGGCGCTGAAAATTTTTCCTTTTTGACAGCTACACTACACCTAGTAAAAAAGCTCAAGTTTCTGTGCGTTTTTGATGAGCCTTTTTAGATTAATTGGAGCGTTTTGCCAACTGTCGTGTATGGGTGCTGCTATGTGCTGATAAATAACCTCGTAGATGAAAATACCTTTTCAAATACCTTCGTTAAATTTTCGGCATTAGTGTGTGCTTGCTCTCAAACGTCTGCTGAATAAAATTCACTTGCACAAACTGCAACATTAAATCTTACCTACGGACATATTTTTAATCTTTGGTGATAAATAGTCGCAGGGAGTCTGAGCGAAATAATAAATAGTTTTTAAAGTCCATGGTGTGAACCCAGTCGAGGGTAACTGAAGGCGTGATAGACTCATTATATTTAGTCGCATTTTTACGATTAGAATAAGGTTGGGGATGAGAGCTTAGTGTATTTTCAATATTTTGAAATATAATGTAATATAATTTTTGAAACAATTTTTGACGCCAAGCCTGATCAACAATCTATCTGTAAATCTAAACTCTTTATCTGCCTTTGACAGGCACATGGCCGGAGTTGACTTAAGGATGTACGTCTCCAACTGAAACCTTCGGATTCAGAACCCTGAAAACTAAAACCTGACTTCTAGGGATAATTGAAGGTTTTCAAGCATTTATTTCTCGTAGGATCATGCCAATTCCACTCTGACCAAGCCATGGTCGTACAAAATATAAAATTATTTTAGTTTGTGATTTTCTCTCAAATTTCTAGGAACTTTACTAAGTTCTAAGCAGAATCGAAAACCTCAGGTGATGCCAAAGTTTGTTTCTTGCTTGTGAAATTAATATGAAATTCGTTCGCGAAGAACAAGTATTCAAAGTGAAACCCTATCCATACACTCGTAAAGTTATATGGTTTTATATCAAGGTTTTAAGAAGGAATGAATGTTGATCCGAAGATCACTGGTTCAAAGGCAAGGGGTGTACCTTGGTAATTTAGTACATCCATCATACTCCATCTGAGCAGAGTAAGGTCATAGTCATAACTAATGCAATGGAGTATTGACCTGCAACCTGGAGACCTTGAAGAGTGAGGACTTCCGGCCGAAGGTCGTGGTGTGCCGTCGCTTCCGAGGGATGACAGTCATCATGCCTAGTCTAGTGGCGAACGCGTACTGGAAAACGTGAACCGAGCCGACTACCCACTAGATGGACCGACAATCTGGTAAAGGTAGAGTGTGGCGTACCATGGAGGAGGCATATGTCCAGCAGTGGACGTTCCCCAGCTGATGATGATGAATAGTTTTAAAATTATGCTTTTACTTTATTTTGCGGGAAATAAGTGAAGTAAAGGTTCTCGAGTGGCGACCACGTACCGGGAAACGTCTACCAGGCCGTCCCCCTACTAGATGGACCGACGGCCTGGTTAGAGTCGCGGGCAGTCGCTGGATGCAGGTGGCTCGGGACCGGTCGATGTGGCGTACCATGAGGGAGGCCTATGTCCAGCAGTGGACGTTTCCCGGCTGATGATGATGATGATGAAATGAAGCCACGGGAAATACACTCAACCAAAATATATATCCAAGTTTCTTCGTAAACACCGACTGACAGGTGTTTCATAGTAGAGAATGTATTTACATTAAATTATATTTTCACCTAACTTACGTCCAAATATTATCTTTGCTCTATTGAAGCATAACAGACAGTTACTTCTACCTTACGCCACCTTATTAAGGTATAAAATCGTTTAATGAAAATCGGGTTTATTACTTTTAATGCTATTTTAAAAACAGTCATGTTTTGTTTAGAACTGTTTGATGATAGTTAATGGTTGTGCCCCGATTGTTTTAGGGCAGGTGTTTTGGACACCTGGTTGACAGATGGACACATATTACGAGAATAATCTGGTAAAATCAACAAGTACCCTCAAACATAGAGCACTTCTGAGCGCATTTGATCTTACGCGAGGAATTTTATCCTCAACGTCAATTCATGCGTTATTGTTAAAAGCAAAGTATAAAATGATGTCATTGTGTACTTCATGTTCATCTTCATGTTACACAAAAGACGGGATAATGTTTCACAGATGTAGGTACAATTTAGTCAAACAAAACCGTAGTCAACCAAGGAACCCTTATAGTTTCGCTCTGTCTGTCCGCGGCTTAGCTCAGACACTCTTACTACTAGAAAGCTGTAATTTGGTAATACATATTAATCACGCCGACAAAGTGGTGGGATAAAATTTCGGAAAATAAGGGTGTCTATACACGTAACATAGAAATGTAAATTTTTTTCGCGACTACTATCGTTGAATACGTCTTCAAAAAATATTAAGGGTCGATAAACATTACTTTCCCATTCAAGGATTCGTTTGCGATATATTAAGCTTTCGAGGGATATTTTTTGTCAGCTTGGACCCCCAGCCCCCCACCCCCTATTACCCCAACACTCTATCTTCTAAACTTTTAAAAATCTGAACCAACGGCCTTATCGTTACTTACCATCAGATAAGATGAAGGCCAAATGAAAACCAATCATTAAGAAAGTAACCCTCGCTGGGAATCAAACTCGAGGCCTATTACAGTATATATTCAGTACAGTCTATCTATTTGGTGGTGGTCCAATTATCCAATTACAAGAAGTAACGTTCAACAAAAAAACAACCTAAAATAGGTACTACGAGATTAAAAGACCAAACGGTCCCGATTGAAACTTTAAATCAGCTTAAAGCGATCTGTGTCAGCGCCGAAATAACAAAAGGTGCCGTCACAAAGGGCTCCAGAACCTAATACGAAATTGATAATGCTGTCCTTGTACTTAGGCAAATGACTACTAAATCCTACTGGGATGTTGGCAATGTTAATTTATCACAGAGGATCTTTATAGGGCTCTAACCAGTGGATTTCTGAACAGCTAGACTTTACTCGGCTGCGATATTGAAGTCTTACATTTTTAAAGACTACACGAATTTAAATGAGGCGTTGGAGTACTGGATGTGTTGTTAATTCCTGTGACATTTGTCTGACTTTTTTGTATTAGATGCGACCTTAGAGTCTTTGGTGCTGATCTAGAGATCAGAACATTCATGAACTCTTATGAAGTAGCCAGGTCATACATTTTCGGTTGTTATACTCAAGGTACACATATACTTACCCCAAACACGATCAGACACTCGGCTGACGAAATGCAACGCACGTCATTGTCAAGTACACGTGTGTGTGTATTTATATTGACCTCACTCTTTATTAGACTTCGTGGAATCCATTTGTTCTATATAGATCTGTGGTATAGCTCTGTTTGTCCATTCAAAAACAGACAGTCTGTGTGCTATTCGAAAGCAATATAAGCATTTTATCCCTACCGAAGTAGTAGTTCCACTGGGATAATTTATGAAGTCCATGCAGACGAACCCTTCGTCTGCAAGTTCGACTCGAACTTGGCCGTTTTTCTCTCTTATAATATAATCTGCAGATTCCTAAATCATTCCCTTCCATTCTCGATCTCATGTAACTCGATCGGTACCTTCGTGGCGTCGAGAACCTCCACTAGGGGCCGGTTTACGGCCACTTCTCCGAGGACATTTCGCAGGCGGAACTCATAAAGCGAATATATACGGAGTTTAAACACTCAGTTTGCCTTTGTCTGATCTAGTTTATGCAGGCCTGAACTGGTTTATACCGGATCGATGAAGTGTATGCTAGATCTGCTTGACGTTATTGGACTGGTAGAAAAATTTAGCTGAATAAATATAAATATATATCGATTTATCGCATGGGAACTACTCGGTTGATCGGGATAAAAGTAGCCTATGGCCTTCCTTGGGATTTAACTACCTTTACAAAAAATTAAATTACTCTGAATTTCTGCTAGAGCACTGGAGGCGTTTTTTTGAAGGCCCAGAGCTCGCCGATATGCGCTGCGGATGGCCAACGGAGGAGCTTAGTGGGTAAGAATCGTACATAAACCGGATCTTCACCTGAGGAGTGGAGTATGTTGCGAATATTCCCCTTCGTTAAAAAATGGGCGTGAATGTATGTCTCACTTGACTTATCAGCCCGTGTCTCTCCACTGCTGAAGATAGGCCTCTCCCAACGTGCGCCACTCCTTCCGGTCTTCCGTCATCCTCATCCACTCGCTTCCCGCTATCTTCTTAAGGTCGTCAGACCAGCGGGCTGGAGGCCGTCCCACCCCGCGTGAATGTATGAGAAAATAAATATTTTATTGTTAATTTACTCGTATCCCATGTTTTAAAAGTTATCCTGCTAATCGTCTTACTTTTCAGACAATCAGGTAATTCAGCCTGCAGTATCCCAACCAAACTGGGGGATGTCTCACCAAGTGATTTTTGGGCAATGTTTAACGCTCAAACAGCTGCGCCACGGAGGTCGACTGTATTGTGTTGATAGGCCCAGAATACGAATACAACTATCCTTCTTGGGCGATTCGGTTCTACGATAGTTGTGATAAAAACCCTGACTAACAAGTATTAAATTCATATTATCATCTCAAACACGCGTTCGCTCACGCTCCATCAATTAGACAAGTTGAATAAAAGTGAATCGTCATGCGGCTTACGTAATGAATCATAGAATTAGTATAATTGTGGTGTAATCATTTTGTTCTTTCCGCTTCGTTGGGCCCTGAGAATTGCGTGTAAAAAGATACAATAAATACAGTTAATGAAAAGTAGATAACAAAAACAAAATAACAATGGAAGAAAACGGTCCCCCGTGTCGCAGATGTCTGAGCGTTAAACTCTGAATTCTATTCCCGGTGTAAGGATTGTCAAATTCACTTTATGAAACTTTCCCCAGTTTGGTAAGGACATTGAAGTCTGCTCAGAATGGAACTACTAGAAGTTTTGTTTCATTTCTGTACCTATGTATCCGAAGTGCGAATTTTGAGCGATTTTTAATCGTCGTTTCTTGTACGAGGTGCCCACAGCGAGTTATTATCGATTGAAAGATCAATTTTTCTCAATTATCCCACGCATCCTACTGAGATAGGTCATTTGCTTTAGTATATATCTGTTCTTTCTTCTAACCAAGCAATAAATTTATTTTTCTTTCTTCTTTCTTTCTTTCTCTCATTTAACTGCCTCTATGACCTAATGGCTACATGCTTGCACTTACAATCAGAAGGAGGAGGTACATATCGGTACTCGGTTTGGTTGGTGGCAGGGCATTTTCTATGTCCGCCTGGCTAGCTACCAAAATATTACCAAAGTCTGCCGCCAATCAGCAGTGTTAATAGCACTTTTGTGTTTCGGAATAAAAGGTAGCACAGCCGCAGCTTTTCATTAGATAGGCGGGTGAGATGAAGGCCAAGTGACACATTAAAAAATACACATAAAACACCGTGACTAGAAACAAAAATTCCGTGGCCACGTCATAAATGACACATTAATTTATGGAGCACATACACCGTAAGCAATAAATTAAAAGTTCGTCTATCAGTGTAACACCGCCATCAATTACGGGCACAGCACGTATTGTAATGCGCTTTATTACGGACGCCGCGGTAATGATTACCGAGTTATTTTTATTATCAGAGAAAGATTTAAATATTTCAATAAAGCTGGTGGAATTTTTATTATTCAGACTTGCGCTGTGCTAGCGTTTGACCCTAATCTCAACCATGTGACGTGTGACGTTTCGAAACACACCGCCATCTTGAAAGAGTGAATGAGTGAGCGAAAAGTGGACATGCACCTTCTAGAATGGCGGATACTACATCTAATATTTATTTCTTGATTGAAACTACGTGTAACATACGGGGTATTCATCCTAGTTGCGAAGTTCATCATCGCGGTCTACGTTACTGCGAAAGTTTACCATCGCGACGTACGTTTTTGCGTAAGTAAAGCTCTCTTTTGCTATTTACGTTACTGTTTAAGTTTAGCATTGCGAAGTATGTACGTTGATGCCAAAGTTCTCTCCTGCGATATACGTCGCTGCGAAAGTTTACCATCGCGACGTATGTACGTTGTTGCGAAAGTTGTATACTGCGATGTACGTTACTGCGAAAGTGAACCACCGTAAGGTACATTGTTGGAAAGTTCTGTACTTTGAGCTAGCTCCATGTTTGTATAAAATTATTACAACACGATGTTGCGAAATCCATAGCTTCAAGATTTATAGTCCACTACTTAGCCTAGCTACAGGCTTGGCCTATTAGGGCTGCTATAGACATACAAACCTGTTATTTGGTCATCATTTTGGTCCGATTTCTCTGATTTGGAGTACATATTTGCTCATAAACATTTTCATATTCACTAAATAATTAAAAAGTAGATAACTTTCGCAACATCGTTCCATCCCGCGGGTGTCCTAAATACTAAATACTCATAGGAAGGGCAGCAACATCTAATCCAAATAAGCTACATAGCCATAAAAATGACAGTAATATCTTATGTGTGGATAGATGTGTGAAGGTAAGGGTGACAGAGGGTGTGTGAGTATGACAGAGAGAAAGAGAGTTTTTCAAAGCTACACTTTTCGAATCACTAGACGACTGAAAACGCCACATAGTATAAAAAAATCGTTAGTCCCCAATAATGAGCAGTTAGACAATATCCTCTCAAATTAAACGAGTAATTAATTAATGGAATGAAAACTTATTAACCGAGAGCGAAGGGAGAAAGGTTAAGGTGGGGTGCTAGTGGCAGCGGGAACGTTAAGTATAATACGAGTATGCACGTGTAATAGCAAAAAATTATGTAAGTTTTGTAATTTGAGAACGTGTACTGAACTATCCCCCTACTAGATGGACCAACGACCTGGTTAAGGTCTCTATTTAAGGAACTCAAAGCCTTGTTCTTAAGATCATTAGTGTTGTCGCGGCGTTATAAAGATGTCCCGCAACATTTCATGATAAACAGCAAAACATCTATTGATCCACCTCAGAAAATAAAATACTTTACTTAAATACTCGTATATATGTATATAGATATATTTAACGTAATAACGTATATATTTAATTGGTCTATATTTATTATCTTTTAACATTATTATTATATATTATTTATAAAATTTATAAATAATAAAAATAAATAATATATAATAATAATGTTAAATAATAATAAATATAGACCAATTAAATATATACGTTATTTTATGGATACAATACTACTACAACATAGGACTAGTTACTGAGAAGATGCGACTTAAGGTGAAATTTGAATGTGGCCATAGATTTGGCTTGCCTGATAGCCTCGGGAAGGGAGTTCCACAATCTAACGCGTCGCGCAGTGAAGGAGTCAGAGTAGAAGCTGGTGCGGTGGGAAGGGATGTCAAGTGTGAGCGTTTCTGAGGAGCGGAGGACAAGATTAAGACTGGACGAGAGAAAGCTGAAGCGTTCTTTGAGATATGAAGGGGTACAGGGATTAAAAAGGACGGAATAGAGAAGGGAGAGGATGTGTAAGTCTCTACGGCGACGGACTGGGAGCCACTTGAGTTGAGTCCGGTATTCTGATACGTGATCAAATTTACGTAAACCGAATATAAAACGAATACAGTAGTTTTGAAGGCGCTCTGAAGTGACCCTATTCCTGCCAGATCCTGAACGGCGCGTAAACAAACCAGTCTCCCGGTAGCGTTGTAGACTTTATGAACAGAAGCAATCTTTCAGCCACAACACGCTGACTAAGTCCAGAAACCATCAATCCTACTATTTGGGTGGCTGCTGCGAGCAAAGTATCCATATGTTATAGAAAAAAACTTTTTCAGACGTCCCAAACTCACAGTACCGACACAATATGCAGAACACAGAACAAAAAGTTTTAATATAAGCGCTAATTTTTAGGTTTCAAATATGAAATGTAATCCAACTCTAAACACACATTTGTCTCAAAACAGCAAATCCAATATATTAGTCTGTGAGCAAATCAATTCATTTATAGGATAAAAAAATGATATTCTAATTTAGAATTTAGAATTTTTGCTTATCACTGTAATGGCCAAACTGCCAGCTATGTAATCAAGTGATTTTTTTTTATGGCATGAAAACTCTTTTGTGTTATATTAGGACAGAAACCATAAAAACGGAAGTGTTTCGATTTTCTGATGAGAAGTGTATATAATGTGGTTTTGATAAGTAATTAATTACATAATTTAGGAAATGGACACTGGACAGGTCTCCCCGCCCACCCTGGCACCGCACCCCAACTCCCTGATAAGCTTTGTTCGACATCCAATTAAGTCGCAATAGGAAACGTTGGCGATATTTACTTCCCGCCGATAGCGCGTAATTTTACCGGTTTCAGATTATTTATCGGTAATTTTAACGGCATTTTTTTAAAAGTAATGTAACGGTAGCTTTATTATGTTTTAACGGGCTTACGAGATACCTTGACATGGACATTATGATAAGAAATGGTAATAGTAGATATTTACTACGGATATTAACTCTGTGAATTTATTGTATGAGATATTTTCCTTTGCGTATTATATTAGCGTATTATATATTACCTATAAAGTATTGCGATCACGAATCTGCATTGAGTCCTATTAAGTGTTAAGGATTTTTTTTATTTTTTTTTAAATAATGGCTTTAACCAGTGGTTATCTAGCCAATGACGAGTAAAATTAGGTGAACAAATTTTGAGGTTATAAACTATGCCGAAGCCATTTCTTCAGCTTTCTCAATAAAATGTATAATGTGTACATTTTATCGCTTAATTTGGATTCTTGACGAGAACTTCAAAGGCCAGCCTTGGTTTCAACATTATCCGAAAGAATCCATATGCCGAATGTACTCGACATGATAAACTCTTCGGATCGCGTCGAAACCCTCGCAATTTTGCGTAATTGATACTATAACACTGTCCGTGACACTTTTTGCACTATATCACACCATTATAACACAAAAAACACACATAACAGTATTATTAACGAATTACTAAAATTGCAATGAACCACCATTTTACAAGTTCGCGCCAAGAATCTGTTAAGGATTTAAAAAGTTCTGAAGTCTACGTTGACGAAATCACTGGTGAAAGTTAGGTTGCAATACATTGCTTCCATTTTTAAACTTTTGCCACCTTTAATTTGAAATTCGAACATTATAATTTACCTTAAACTTTTATTGCCTACACAAATGTTTATCACCCCAATTTACATTATAAGAAACAATTACGGTTTATTTTTAAAGAAATAGCGATTGGATCACTAAAGCCGGGAATATATAAAATCGTTGTAAATCTCGTACGTCATAAAAATCGGCCCTCAGTACTTAGCTGACGACGGCGGGGGGTATTATAAAAACCCAACGCGATTCAATTCAATTTTGAACACGACAGATATCGCTCGGTACCTTGTGTGTACACACATGACTGGGACTGTCCAGTTGTTGGAATTCTAAACATTTACTTTAATTGTTTTATTTAATTTGGATACATACTTCTATTTTTAGCCGACTTCAAAATAGAAGGAGGAACTCAATTTGACGTTATGTTTTTTGTATCTATATTACGCGATAATTCCGCCAATTATAAATCGAATTTTATTATTCTTTTTGGTTGGTAAATAGAGGTCTTCACAGGTGGTCCTATATAAATTTTGCCGAAATTGATTTTACGTTTATTGTGAAAATCAACAAAAAACAAAGTACATACCTACATAATTCTACCTCTAAGAGTAAACATTTCAAGGGCTGAATGCTGTGGATTTTTTAGGGCAGTTGAAGTTGGTTCCGTTCGCTTCCCTTCTTTTAGAAAAAGTTAATAAAATTATTTCTTTGTAATAGGGGTGATTTCGTGAATCAGAGCTTATGCGCCAGCGCTATCTGTTGGTATATTAGTTAAGCCTGTAAGAGTAAGTAAGGTAAGGTTACATCCGAAAACCAAAGATGGCGTCAATTATACTGATATTTGACATTTTTCACTTAGTACAAAAAAGAATAATTTTGTGCAAACAAAACACAAACTAAAATGTAATTATTGTATCTATATATCTTTATTCCTAGAATTTTTTATGGTGTACATTCGACTTTAGTTTAATAGACGATATTTTTTTTAAATCATTTTATCTTGAATCCTTATTATGGGATAAGTCAGTAGTAAGCCAACAAAAGACCTGAAGCCTCATTGAAAAGCCCCCTTGAGCCTCTAACGCGAGTCTCTCATGTATTACAAAATTTATACACTCCCATTTAATGTTAATAAAAATATTTCTTCCATTGGATTTTAATACTTCTATCATTGCAGTAAAATTCAAATTACTGTTATCTGACAAATTACCGGAAAGGCAATTTAGATGACACAGAAATGTTTTGTAAAGATCATTCCATCGAAACATGAACCTGTAACAATGGAGCCAAGCTCTTGTATATCCATAATATTATTATACTCGTAAGTATAGCAGCTTTATAAGAAGCTTCATAAGAAGTTTTAGTTCAACTTCTAGAACAACAGTTCATCCTTCACACTTTCACACTTCTTATTTTCTTTTCAGGGAAGACAATTTGTTCATGTGTTACGAGTATGAGTTATTTTCGCGCCGTCTGACGCCCTAAATATGGCTTCGGGCGCAAGATCAGGGGAAGGTCCTGCGTCCGAAGAAGAGGGCGCCATTTCAAGTTTCAAGTGACTAAAATGTATGAAAGTGAGAGTATGAGAGTATGAGTATGAAAGAGGAGGAACGGAGGAATGGGGCAGTGTGTGCGGAGCACTCTGCCCAAACGCGGAGGAGGGGACGCGAGCTGGTGTCATGCCACCAAATACATTTTTATTGAACAGTTTTATTAGGAACTTAAGAACGAGCCAATTTGTAAGCTTAATATTTGGCAACATCGCTACATAAGTATAATATGTGTGTTAAGTACCACATTTAAGCACACTTGCACTTGAACAGCTTCTAAGAACTTGGCGTATGCTCTCCAGTGCACTCGTGCGTGACGTCACGCAGCCTGCAAGTGGTTATAACCGATTTATGAATTCAAATTAGGAATTGAAATGTAGCCATAAAAGTTTCCGTTCGGAACATATTGAGACTGTGGTTATTTTACTACTTAAAATCATAGTAACATTTAACATTATAGTTTAGATGTGACAGGAACTTCCGGTTGTAGGAGTATTTAACATGTAAAAAGAGAAATTCTTAAAATTGTACAAGTTTTTTCTACTTTGTAATCTGCATGGAAATTTCTTTTGACGTTATTAAAATAGAAAAGCTGGTTTTGATGAGTAATAAATAACCGAAAAATAAGGGGTATAGATAGCGATTTGCACAATAATAAAAATAGTGTGTAAAAATGATAATTATGATTCATTATGAAGTTATATTTTAGTTATACTCATTTCACGAAATTGCAATCCGATGTCCTATTTTTTGATAATTTCTACACAAAACTATCCTATTTTAAAAGATTATGATCAAAATAAATTTAGTATGAAACCTTTCTCCGCGTAATCACCTCACAATTTCAGGAAACACTGATTTTGAGGTGTCGTGAAAATCTATTTTTCTCACTAATTGTAATTTTCTCAGTAACTGTAGTTGATAGACTTGATATTACGAGTTTATCAATGATATCTCGAGGACACCTGCAAGGAATAGCACAACCAGAAACATGATCTGTGAAAATTTTCTCGATAGATATATTTTTCAAAGTCTGCTCTTCTAAAGCACTTAAATTGTTTGTTTTAGGAATCTATTTATGATTATTAGCTAATTTTTATACAATTATGAAGGAAATTATGGTTCCGAAGTTAACATTTAGGATTTTTTATTTGTTCTTATAGTTTTCAAGCAATCAATGATTTGTCGCTTACGTTGATTTTCATGAGACAATGTGATGCTATGCATATCTCTTTCTGCCGTCAAGGAAGTAAGTATCGCTATTGCTCTCTCGCGAGCCAACGAGAAAATAATCAGTAAGTTGTCTTAAGAATTTATTCCATATCCCAACAGCCTAAATCCTCTTTCGCAATTCTCATGTCTGCCTCTGTGCCTAGTTTCATTCATCATCGCATGCAAAGGCAAGTGTGAAGTATAACAATATATACATACATCTATAAGATCGTTTGTATATTATACGACATGAAGAAATACATTGAATGAAATTGGCAACATTTTATGTACTAAATTCTGTCCCAATAAAATTATTCTAGAAGGATTATCTACCTCTAATATCAACATACTGAAGGAAGCAGCACTGTATTTTAATAAAATATTTCCTGTGTTTTCCTTTATAATTACAACACGAACACATTCGACACAAGATCTAGGAGAATACACCGAAAAAAACACGTTTCTTGTTCCTATTAATTTTGTACTTTCATTATCAGCAGCCAGGAAACGTCCACTTCTGGACATACACTTTCATTATATTTATGGCTTTCAATGGCGTACCATGGAGGAGAACTATGTCTAGCAGTGGACGTTTTCAGGCTGATGATGGTTATATTTATAAAGCGACATGTGAGCATTCTACCACTGAACACTCTGTGGGAGTCCTGAGACCCTGCAGTGGAATATATAGCCTGTTGATGATGATATAGCGGCTATATACGCACTCTCTCTGTGTTAATTTCAATTGTCTGCCTATAACGGTTCAAAAGATACAACCCCGCGAAAGACGGACGGACGGAAAGACAGCGGAACCTTGGTAGGGTCCCATTGATCCTAGGGGAGGGAAATAATGAGAGAGGTAGTAGACTTCATGGTGACATAGAAAGAGACAAAATATAGCATCAATCCCAAACTTACCCCTTTTCAAACAAGCACGCGAATATCTTCACAGAATCAATCCCAGGATTCAATTACGCTAACTCGGTGGGTATAATAAAACACTCCGGTCCAATAAATAACTTAATTTGGAGCCAGAAACCTGATCCAGGTATCTGATATCTCGTAAACGAGAGGACCATCCATTTTACACTCAAAACGTTGTTTGTAACGATCTGTCTCAATTAAAACTTGGGGGAGAGGTTGTAAGTGCTCTCAAAGTACCCCTTGGTATTTTTAGAATGTTTCGGGGTGATATTCGTACAATCAACATCCTGCGTGTTGCAATCTATGGAGGTACCAAATATTCAGCAGCTGATGTAACTTTTGTATCTAGGCTTTAGAATTAGACCCTATAATGTTATCCCGTGGTGTGTTCTGGAGATAACATATTACTGCAAAGCACCAATTCGCCTGCAATTTTAACGTGGTGATACGTTTTGTCTCACTGTGTATTAATGCAGCTGAAAATTATGTTCAGCATTGGTAGAGCATCCACGGGTTTCCCAAAATTGTTTCCGCCTTGAAAGTCCTTGATTGGGGTCAGAGCCACTAATCCTAAGGAAAACAGCAATATCCGCAATACTTCATCTCCCCCGTAAGACAGAGACCCATACTCACACATGCGCGTGTATACAAACGTCATCAGTTCGATGTGTGACGATATCACGACATTTGTTTGAAGTGTCCGACGTGTGGCTTGTGCCTCCGTTGTTACGGAGTGAGCACTATATTCAGCTGTGGACGCTCTAAAGCTGACACTGAAGAAATAAAACAACAAATCTTGATAAATGCTTGACATTGTATTTTGGAACATTTACATGAAACAATTTCAACAATAGTTATCCCATACTTAGTATGAGTCAGCGGCAATTGACTTTAGCCTAATAAATTGTTACTATTAGTTATATTCATAATAAATGTACAGTACTTAGCACCGTTAGACCTAAATTAGACTAGATTTGCTTTAGACATTATAGAAATCGTATTTACAAAATTTACATTAATTACAAGATAGGTTTAAGGATTATCTCAGTATAAAATTTTACAAAAAATGCACATGATATGAACTTCAGATTTTAGGACAAGGTTTAACAATAGTTTTTCCATTAATAGGCTTGTTATTATTTATTTATTTTAAGCACAGAGTCTCAACGTAAAACGTCTACATACATAGATAAATATATAACATAGTTTTACACAGTCACCAGTGCATTTGAGCAGATTCTTAGGCCATGATTCGATAGTAGCATTACATACTAGTGGCTATTTAGAACAGATAAAACACACACAGAAAATCAAAGAATCACACACATAAAATCAAGGAATCCAACTACTCAAATGATGCTATCATCCGAACTGTCATTGGCTTTACAAAACCCCGATTTGATTAATTATTGAAAATAAATATTATCCAAGCCTCTTTTGATTATAATCAAATTAAATCGTTGGCCATATCCATGTTAATTGTATGACCTAAACGCTAAATTGTTTTACCTATTAATTTCTGTTGTGTGTCGTTATAGACACTCCACATTAATAAAACTTTTCATAAGCTGTAAACCACAGAAGCAACTATATAGTATTAACTTTCTCTCTGCACAAGAACACCTCGCCCAAAAATTACAGTCACAGAAATTTGGGTCGCATAAAGCACTCTATATCGCGTCTGCACGGCGTCCTACAATTGTTCGATAAAGTCATCACCTAAGAAGACTCGGTAGACGTTTTCCAGGACTCGGGATCTAGGTTCCTCTCATCAGCCACAGTATATCTAGTCTACGAGTCTTTATTCCTAACAGTGTGCCTGACTATGACCGATCTAGAGCTGAGACTAGCAAAAGACACAGCGTAGATTTAGTTCATTGATTTATAATTGATACTTAATAAATTAAACTGTGAAAGTTCCTATGGTAAACACAACCATAAGCCAAGAGTGTGACGATGAACAATTCTGAATCAACAACTATTTCAGCAAATGTCCCGATATAACGTCCTTCCAAGACAAGACAAGGCGTCTCGGATCGAATGTTTGGGTCGCGGGCCATTTAAAAGGACAAACCTCGGGTGTTCCTGTCAGAGACCCATGTCTGTCACTCTAATATGTACAATGCAAACATTCCTTCCTTTAACTCGGCCCGGATGTTGTTTTCTTTGGAATATATTCTTGTGCGCCTCTCATTCTACCATGTAGACGCGACATAGTCTGAGAGTTGCTTATTTATTTGGTACAAAATGTTTTCTTTTCATAATATGATAAAAAAATATTAGTAGTTTAAATGGACAGCTTCTGCACACTTTATCCATTTAAAATAACGAAGGTACTAAAATGATATGATTTTTAGTGTTTCGTACCACAAAAACCAAACGGTTCACTGTTGACCGTCTGTCTGTCAAGATCCTGTATATCAAAAACGCGCGGAGATATCAAATTGAAATTTAATCAAACGCTCAAGTCTGCAGCCTGTCTGTAATATGTCACCTGTAAAACTTTTTGTCAAGTTTCGGTACAAGACAGCAAAAAACACACACAAAAATAATGATTTGGCTACACAAAACAATTATGAAAGTATTTAAAATGTTAGATAGATATATTATGTACAATTTAATTCCAGACTTATATAATTTTTTAAATTTTATACTGATTATCAGCATGCTTTTTATTTTTTGATAGTGTTACTTTTATTTTTGTGTGTGTTTGTCAAACACAATGTACATTGTTAATGATTAAATAAACTGAAAACTAAAACACTCATCAGTAACAATTCTTGTCATGTTTTTAAACATCATATTCAATTAATTTCCCCTAAAATTATACACACTTTAAACAAAACACATAGCACATAGATAATACCAAAACTTCCTAAAATGTAACAATTATTCCCAAAATGTAACAGCAATTCCAAAAATGTAACACACGGTTGTAAAGTGTCACTTTGTCACCATTAAAACTCGATGACAAGAGTTGTAAATGCTTTAAACTAGTGTTTACTCGACAAAGTGAAGCTCATAACTTGAAGTGAAGTTATTCGAAATGTTCAATTTGACTCAATTTACAAAAGTGGTGGAACTATCTGCTGGTTAGAGTAGATGAATGGTGTCGTTACATTTAACGACACTTTGTGTGTGGTCGATGTTGGGCTATGAAGACAGCGATGAAGCGATTAGAGAACAGCATTTGAATAAATCAAACAGACAATTAATAAATGAAATGTAATTTGTTATTCGGAATTTATGTACGAATTTATAAAAATCATTACCATTGGCGTTTTGGTGAAGGAAAACATCGTGAAGAAATCTGCACTCTGCTTAGAAGAAATTCAAAGGTCTGTGAAGTCTATCAATCCGTACAGGGCCCCATAAACTCTCTGTAGGAGAGTAGGCCTGAGTCCCTGCAGTGTCGTATATTGATGGGCTGGGGTGGGGTTGTTGATGATGGTGAATTTATTAGCAGTAGAAAGTTTATACTATTCAGTTTAAATACCTAACATAATATTCAGTGTCTTTGTAAAACTTTGTCGGTTGTGTAAAGCAATAAACATGCGCGTATCAACAATAATTTTAACAATTACAACATTTAAACATTTGCATTTAAATTTTTTAGATTTTAAAATCACTTCAACCTTGTCTTTGCTTACTCCTGTTGGGAACTCAAATGTAAGTGTCTGAATCCGCCGGTTTCACAGCCTCGTACACTAAGTTGACATCTGTCACCATAATTTCAACAATTGTGATTCTAAAAGTCCCAGGACTATTGTTAAGCAAACATTTGCCCACCTTCATTCATATGTTACATTTCTCAAGTAAGTTAAAGTTAATTTAAAAGCAAAGTTACAACCAGTGCTTACTTTACATAACATAGTTAGTTTTATAGTTTCCAAGTAACCGAGGTTCGAATTTTGAAGTTTTATTTTCATAGAAAACGTTATGGTGCTGCCACGGAATCGGTATTTACAATTTGTACAGTAATGAGAGAAGGTAGGTTTTGACACAAATGCTGGATCAAAACAAAATATTTATATAAAAATCCGTCATATTTAGTCAGTTTGTAACAAGCCCAAACTTCCAATAAATAACACATGTCAATTTTGATTATAAAATTTCTAAATTCAAACATAATTATAGCGCTTTTACATTTGTAGTTTAAATATTTTTAAAGACTAACAATTAAATTAAATTTTTGCAAAGAATCTTTACATTAATAAACAATTAACGGAAATACATAATTATATACAAATAGATATAAAAGGAACTAAACAACAACTGCAATTATTTCAGCCAAGAAAACAAGCAAAAAACAAGAAAACAAACAAATATCACATAGGATAATTAGGAGTATACCAATTCTAAGTACATTTTATTCCTAGCTGTAGAAAATCATGTTACATCGGTCCTCAGATATTTTATGAATTTCATGGACGATCTGATTTGTGATGGCCATACACGGTTCACTTATAAAACAATAAACACTTATGAAACAATAAAACCAAATCATGTACAAATCATTAAAGTGAATCATTTAATATCGTTGTTTTATCGCGCGTTCTGCGCCTTACAACACAAGTAATTCATTTTAATTTCTCTTATCGTATTTCAAGCTGTTTCCTAAGAAATTACAATAAATTCTGCCTGATCAACTGTTACTTTACAAAAAAAACATCAATAAACAACGCGTCAACGTTAAGATTCTAAAATCCATTACCAGATAAAAAAGGATGGGTAGTAAAATTGGGAGTTTCCACTATACACTAATCAATACATTTACTAAACTCTTTACCATTTACAAAGGTTATCGCTATCAAAGGAACACAGTCAATACTTAAGCTATGTATTTACACCGGAGGGTCTACTACGGGTTCTCGATTATATACAACTCTCTTGGACTCGATGCGAGGTCGTGACGACTTCTGGCCGGAGCCTGTGCGCAGTCAGCGATGACGTCACGCCAGTTGCTGAACTAGGACTACATGCATTCACTCCTTTGTTCACACGTCCTAAACTATGGTAAGACTGTAACAAAGGAAAGCTTTACTGAGTAAATTCAAAACGGCAATACATGTCAGCCCATTGTGGCATGGGCTTCAGTTCAGTAGTGGATGATTTCCGGCTGCCGTCGTTCATAAATACTCTTTAAGGCACAACAGACTCACAGCTATTATTTTATTTCCTTTCTCATAATATCTTCGCCTTTCCCTAACGGGACACCAACCATCATGATGAGCATAAACAAGTAAACTGGAATTTAGAGCTTCTCTGCTGGCGATCAACACGTGCCTTCTGTGTGCCAAAATTCTTAAGGCCATTGAACATAGGCTTCTCCAAGACAAAATGTGTACTATAGGCGAAGTCGTCATGCATGTGAGATTGTGGCCTTAGACATTATAAAGCTCCTAAGCTGAGTTCTGAGTCTCAGTAATATAAACACAGCAGGGCTTTCCGCGTTCGCTACAAAGTTTGGTGACGCTGAAAAGGCCACTGGACCAAGAAATACTGGCAAGTGTTTCTAGAAATATCAAATTAGAGCTTGACACAGAGTATTCTCAGTCCAGTTTAACTCGTTTCCACTCATAATAAATTGTAACTTACACTAGTTAAAGGTATTCTATAGTCCTTTTTCCTAAAGTCTGTGAAGAAGGGCCCCCCGTCGGGCTCGGCGCGCAGGTCCTCGGCCGGTTTGGCGACCTTGCTGGTGGTGGGCGGGCGCTGCAAGCTCATGTAGCCGTTAGACACCGGCCTCCGTT
Source organism: Carcina quercana (assembly GCA_910589575.2). Lineage (NCBI taxonomy): Eukaryota > Metazoa > Arthropoda > Insecta > Lepidoptera > Depressariidae > Carcina > Carcina quercana. Next base: position 12,329,895 of record OU342444.1, read on the forward strand.
CTGGTGGAACAAACACTCAAATAAAACACCAGAAAATACGGTGCTCTGCCTTTGAATAGACAAATAAGAAAATTTAAGGAGATATACAACAGCACCAACAGTAATTACAAATTCAACTTTTAAAGGCCCACTTCATACATCGGACGATAGCCCCAGGGGGACGCCTGGAGTGACTATATTGCCTTTTGTAATGACTACATTCATGCTAGATAAATGTTGAGTTAGGTGATGTTAAGTATCAAGCTAAATATTTTGATAGTGAAGTGTAATAAACCGAGCCGTTTGCTTGCTAATTAAACAATGCTTTTATTATTTTAAATGCTAAAACGCCGGACAGCTTTAGATACCAATTAATACGTTGGCTCGTACACCTTTCAAGTCCTTTTGTCTACTGCAATGGAGTTAATCACAGAGGCAAGAGGATTTAGATAGGAGCCTCTTCTTCCTCTTAATAGAATCTGGAGATCTTAGAGACTGGAGACTAGCATACAATACTTTTCCCGATAAATTATTTCCGTGTCAAGTCGCGGGTATAGGCTGATAAATGATAAGCTCCTCACCATACAGACAAGGTATGATGTCTGGATCCGCATCATCCTCGCGTGGGTCCGGCGCATGCAGCAACGCCCCGCGCACCCCTCGCACCTCCCCGCGAGGCTCGGCGCTGCTTGCGCGGGAGTCGGGCTCTTGCTTCACCGGCGTCGGGCACTGCGCCCGCTCCGTGTACATCGCCTCGCTGAAAAATAAAGAATGTAAGTTCACATAACGTACTACGTATCGAGCACGGCGTCAGACCGACGCGGTCAAGGTGCCGTTCGAGCTGCCTCGTAATCGCCCCAGCACCGTGTGAACTTACCTCAACGGAGCATGTTTCGCAGGCAGGTGTCGGTGCCGATGAGAATGTCTTCTATACAGCACGGCAAGGACACCGCAGACGGCTGTGGCCAGCAACGCTGACATGGCTGCTATCGACGCCAGGACTGGAGACATGCCGAGGGTGTTGCTTTCTCCTGGACAAGATAACAATCCTTAGTCCATGTAAAGAGTAACCATCGAAATATCGACCAACAGAAGATTCAAGTTCATCCAAAATTATTTTGTTATAATCCCTCCGGTTGGCTAGCGGATTGGCGATGTCAGTTAACATGTTGTTAGATAAAGATGCTGCTGCCCTCTCCGGAATATTGTTTCTCTTATTTGCCTGACACGACACTCACGGCATGACAGTAGGTAAAGAGGAGCGCAGCTTTAGAAGACATAATTTACGAATATATTGATATTCGTAAATTATAAAGTTTTGAGGTGATTGGCCTTGTATTATTGTAATATTGAAATCAGACACTTAAAAGGCAGGATATCACATAAGTAACTCATACAATCTTTTGAATTGTAAAATATCAGAAGAAAGACACTATAACTCTCAGCAGTTGCAACCAACAAATATAATAATAATTGTGCATGACATGATGGTTATCCAGACCTACACAATATTCCATAACATATCAAACTCACAGACAAGCATTCAACTTGAACGACAATTGCTTTTGTTGCTAAAAATAAACTGATTTCCCGGTTGGAACGCTAAAGTAAGGTAAACATGGCAAAATGTGGTCGCGTCCCGGAATACTCGGCTGTCCTGTGGAATTTCCAAGGATTCCAGCGGGCAACCGAGTTACGCAAGCTGCGAAGGTGGTTTGGCGCCACGTTTAGCGACAAATAGGCCGTACCTTGGTGGAAATTTCCTACATGCGAGACTAATAATTTCTAAGCATAGCCTGTGGGTTTGTTATGTTTCCTTCAGTGTAAATGTTGTATTTATCTTCAAAATTCAGGCCCCGGGCGTTTCACTTGCACGTTATCAAAATATTTACTCTGGGAGTGAATGTAGGGAGGTTGTTAAAACAACAATCTGCCTTGATTTTCTAGCAGACCTATACTAGCTTCTAGAACAAACACTACAAAGCAACATATATGATATAATCGGTGTTCTTTATAATATATTAAGTTTTGACATGACAATACATTCTAAAAATAATGTTGATTTATTAACGACCCTTGTTTAAAAAAATAAGGAATACTAACAATGACTTGACTTCGGTCAAACCGTAAAATTGTGGTACAAAATAGTTAGGTATTTATTATACAATTAATAATTACCTTGTTGGTAGGAATGCTCCATTTATCATAGGTAATTAAAAGTTTTGTTCATAGCTAACTGATGGGAAAACGGGGAAGGGGGACAAAAGGGTGAAAACAATGTGAGAATGGCTAATGGAATGGCATAAACATGGTAAATCAATAAACATGAATTTTCATATTGATGAATTTGGATTCTAGACTAACCTCAGTATTGGTGAAGGTCCAGTAATGTATTAACAATGGAGTCATAACTATTATAATCTAGCTCATCTAGATACTTTTCATCATTTTCCGAATTTGATTTCCAATTTCAATTTTATATTGACATTTACGTTTCACGTTCAAAAGTATGTCTGAGATAGCAATGTATATAAAAGCTGGGTTAAATCGCAGCGTAGATCTTTTGATCCGTTGGCTGTCAACAAAATAAACTTTTCACCGCAAAGGCGGGTTTAGTTCCCAATTACCCACTTCAATATGTAACTATGTTTCTGCCACATCTAAAGTGGACTATTAAACATAAACCATCAACATAAAGTTCTCATTTACTAACTAAAGCGGAGTGGAGCGAGTGCACACGCGATCTAAATTAGCATTGCATTTTGTTTATTTTTGCATAAAGTTGCAGCTAGTGATGAATGGATCGCTACCAACTTTGTTCCGTGTGTTATTTCTATTTAGCTTTGCAGGACATTAAAGTAAATTACTACATTTAATCGTTTATAAACACGTCTGTCCTTAAAAGTCAAGGGGTCCGCCAAGGTGCCATACTCGGACCCCTACTTATGGTTTTCAATTTACAATCGTGAGTCATCTCAGAAAATGAATGATATATAGAGGCTATTTTGAAACAGTCATGCAAGCTTTGTTATCCATCATCAATCACATATTACGAGACCTGGATCACATGTACTTTCGCCTTTGTTAGTAGCAATTTAGCCCCAACACAATGAAGTCGTTTTCAGCCGCTAGCGTGACCACCTTCTTGATTATTAGCCTACATTACCGCAATAATATTATGGTTTGGGAGCGAATAAAGGGTTAAAACCCACCAGCTCACCGTGTGGTCGACAATTTCGTATTTCGTTTAAGTGTGAATGTAAATTAAACCCCTTTGGTCAAAGGTTAAGATTAGGCCGCTAGCGTCGGGAGATTTGATTCGCATAATTTTGTTGTGTACTCATTTGACTTGGCTGGTGGCCAGGTGGTTTACATAATACATCTAGGTGACGAGTAAAGTTTGAAAGTAAACAGCACTAACTATTAGAATACAATTTATTATTGGAATAGTAACATCCTAATTATGTTCATAGATTTTTAAACGACCAACTAAAATATGTAATAGACAGACGAAAATTATTTTAATGCATTTCGCTTACGTTTCAACTGATTGTAAATGAAGATAAATCCGTAGCATAAATACGTCCTCACCCAAAAGCTCTCTATAATTACAGGCTATAATACTAAAACAGTTTGGCGATTAATAAATATATGTAAAAAATTTATTTTTTTATAAAGAAATAAACGTATTAAAAAATATCGACACTACCATTGTTTTGGCGACACATTTAGTTAACGCTATAGCGTTTAGACTAGTTAGACAAGTAGACAGAGTATCAATAGTTCATCAAGAGATGAGAACAGTAATTGCAGTACGAAAAAATCCCGAAAAGATAAGACCGCAAGGATACGCGCGTGTTAAGACAAACCTAATTACAAAGTTAATTTATTCAAGGAACTTCATGCTAACGACAAACAAAATTGAAATTCGATGCACGCGTTCGTAGAGTGCACTGCTCAGATGACAATGTAGTTTTATTATGCATCTAAAGACGGTGTCTCTTCTTTATTCGTTCTTCTTTATTCCCAACATGCAGTCCATTAAATACTTAGTATATTCGGCGAAAACTAAAGCACATTTTACTCTAATCCACGCAAACACGCAGTTCAAGGATTAAAGGTATTTTATATTCTAATGATCATTGAAATTTCTAAGATTTTTAAAATTAAATTTTTCTGGAGAGACCTTCTAATGAAATAACTAACTTATAATAATTAGAATATTTCTAGAATTAGAATAACTTCTAAAAAAAACAGAGGAAGCTTTCTGCCCAATGATGATGAAATTTTGTTAATTTATAGTGAATTAATTATCATAAATTTCACATCATTATTATCGCCATTTTCCGAACATTAAATTATGTTAATAGATACAAAACATATTATCCAGATATTGAATTGCAAATATAAGTCGTGTAAAGTGTATTCCCGATTGTTGTACCCAGTTGCTGTAAATGAAAAGAAGAGGAATGTGTTTGGATTTTGTTTATGTGACTGTTTAATATGATTTAATTCCCTTTTTGTTTTAAGTGATTACCACCGACAAATAAGTATATCTGCAGTAAATGCCAATTTGTAAATCAATTTTCAGTAAAGGAATTTTTTACTTCAATAAACATTTGACTTTCATTTGGGCTTCGCATGATGGCAAGTAGGCAAAGGCAAAAATCTTTCATTATATGAACACAACAAAGCTATTGTGACGAGCTGGAAGTTCGGAATTGAAGGAACCACGTGTCCAAAATTGTTGTCCAAAAGTTTATTGGTCCAAGACAAAAGTTGCGGGTCTAGTGAAATTTATAATCTACTGTTCATCTCATTTTATTTATTAATTCATATAAGCTTACAGTCTAAACCAAGTCTTTTATCGTCAACAAATGTCAAGTGACGTGTCTGTGACACTATTAACACTGATGTTTGGCGGCAGACTTAGATAACAACCAGCTAGCCAGTGGGATAGCTCTTACCACCAGCCATAATTACTGCAGATTACGGACTTTTCTAAAATAACATTTTGTTTTGCACTTGGATGTACTGCATTGTAACGCCGGCTTTATACATCTTCAAAAGTACTTACCAGTAAACTTGGCCTGTCCCTTCAGCGTGACGGTTTCAATGGTGCTGACGTCACTCCTCCCTTTGGCGTTGACAGCATACAGGTCTATCCTGTAGCTGACACCGGGGGGAAGGCCGCGCACCTCGAAGTACGGTGGAGTCTTGTTGGTGGAGACGTTGTATCGGACCTGAGCGATGAAGATCGAGTTAGTGGTGACGTCCTTAGATGCTTATTGAAGTCATCAGTAATCATATTTAATGTGTGTCCACCATTAATTGACGCTGCTGGACTAGACCAAAGTGTAACATAGTCACCCTCATCGTCACTTAACATCAATTGAGAAACCGAGGAAGGAACAGTTCCTAAACAAATTAAGGAACTGAGTTTGATTGTCAACCAGGTATTTTAAATACACTATTTACTTATTATAATCGGCTAACAGTAAATGAGGTATTTTTTATTCCTAAGTAGGGATATGTTATAAATATTCTTCAAATTTAAATGAGATCACCCTTGTAATATAGCCTATTTTAAAAATTAATTAATTAAAGTCGGCTTGCAATGATATGGAATCCTATAATTTTTCACCACGCTGGAAATATTTTCTCCAAGATAGTTTCCATTAAACGGTTTTAGATTTCGTAAGCAGTTAAATACGTTTCCTCAGCATTACACTCGTTCAGCGGCAAAATATAGTTCAAGAATCACCGTCAACGAGGGTAGTTCCCTGAGCTCCATGAGGAAGGTCTGCGGCAGGCCACCGTCGAAGTTCTCGACACACTCCACGTACAAGGAGTCGATGCTTTGGTTAGCCACGCTGCAGTTCTGCAGGGGGAATGGTCGACCTGCGAATGAAGAAGTTGACTCATTAATTTAAGCAACATTTTATTACACTAAGGCCACTTTAACCCCCACCAGTCCACGATACTTCACCTCTCCTCACCAGTGCATCTACCATGAGTTTACGCAGGCGGTAACGTATATCGTTAACTATAGCTTTGTCCTTGTCATCCGCATCTCGACTGAGCAGCATTTCCGATAGTATTCGATATACGTTACCGCCTGCGTAAACTCATGGTAGACGCCCAGAACGTGGTTGGCTCATGCATCGTCTGTCATGGCCGGGACACTAACTTCACTCACACAGGCGCGTGTATACAAACTTAATCCGTTAGATGTGTGGGAATACTAGGTAATAATGTATTAACACAACAATACGAACCAGCAGCAACCAACTGGAAGAGGCAGGGAACCTTCTGTTGACCGACAGCGTTAGCACCGTAGCAGGCCAGGGTCCCGTACTCCATGTCTGTCGTGGGCGTGTAGTTCAGGGTGGAAATGTGACCATTGCTGTTGTATAACCTGAGAATGTAATTATTCTGTAGAACCTTAGGCCTTTCGTCAGGTAATGACAATACAAACATTTAAAGAAGGGAATTGCCTGCCATGTGCCACATTTTGGAGAGTGTGTGCATAAGCTATTTATTTTGATTCAGACGTTGCCGTTCATATACCGGGCAATCAGAAAAATGGTAGACCTATGAGACTTATTTTACTCAGATATTTTATTCAATTATGTAACTCTGACGGAATATCATCGCTGCAGCATATGCTGAGTCAGTCAGTACCAGTTCGTTGGCATAACACAGATCAAAGGATGCGGCACTTAGCTCAATAAGCGTGGACAGTGCTATTTTATTGTTCTCTGTATGTATCTGTGTTCTCCAAGGAATAAATGATCTATCTACCTATTTACTGTTGCAAACAGGCTTCAAGTAAAGCTTTAGCTGTCGTAACGAGATATAAAGAAGAGTCTCAAGTCGAAGCAATCACGCAGTACTGTCTTACAATATAAGATTTATGAACCCCTCGACGTATGTTTGCAGGTTTTTAAGCTGAAGTAATATTTAATGACATCTACTTTGTAAGCCACTTGTATAAGAGTGGATCATCAAATAGAGAGAATAACAACCTGGTAAAAAATAAAACAGTAAAACTTGAGTAAAAGTAAAAATATGTGAGAAGTTCTTTAGAATCCATGTGATACTCAGAGTATTTCTTATTTTCAATTGTGATTGTGCAGTTTTTTTAATATTACTACTTTGTCTACTTTCTTTGTTCATATGTGGTGTTTACAGGGTGTGTGTGTATATGTTTTGCAGGATATTTTAAAAAAATGCAAAATGATTTATTTATTATACTGTCACTTATATTGATATATCACTAAATGCGGTTGTTACTTTATCTTTACCATCAAAAGAGTTCTAATTTAAAATAATACAAAGTTGTGTGTGTACAAATACAAAATGTGCTACATACTACATATATAGAAATTTGTTGTCAATGCCACTATTAAACGTCAGCATTTACCTGGCGGCTCTCATACTGTTAATCATTGACACTAACGTTTAGCATACCAACCCATAGACGCACGAGACAGAATGTGTATGCTATACTGCAAACATTTGCTTGCTTTGATACCCATGCGACCTGTCATAGGAAGGCCCAACAGACATCAGCTGTTTTTTTTGTAATTTAATCAATAAAATTAATTGAAACATTTACCGTGGCGGGATCTCGGTCTGTTCTCCCGAGTTGTTGAAGGTCCAGTGGAATGAGACGAGCGCCGGGTTGGCGTCCACAGCGCAGTGTATAGACACCGTCTCATGCTTCAGAGCTCCGAACAGCTCCCCGTCCCGTCTCTCCGCACATATAGGTGCATCTGCGGGAAAAAGATAGAAACATGTTAAAGCTTCTGCCCGCGAATTCGTATTTTAAAAACAACAACGAAGTAAGTGATTCGGCTTTCATCTAAACTGATTGTGACGATACAGGCGTTGGGTGGAATTGGTGCTAAACCAGCGCTGGCTCTGCTACCGTACATAACACACATACAGGGGTTTAAAGGGAGAATATTTTAATATGAAAAACTTTTGAGCTAGTACCTTAAAAATTACTATATTGATTTATCAGTCGATGAAGAGAATCACAAACTTCGGAATTAGCCTAAATAGCCGGAATAATCTGGTAAAGCCTCGAGTCTCGAGTGACTTTCGAATAATGTGACATAGAACATTTATTCATTTTTCATTTGTCCTTCTTTTAAACATGAGAGTCCGAATGACTGGCTTTTTTGTTTAGAGATAGTTGAAGGGCCGGAAGAGGATGTGGGCTACATTTGATCCAGATCGAACAAGTAATTCCCATGGGAGAATTTTTGAAATGCATTCAGACGATATTTTTGAGGGGGTAGGGCTATTGATACATGCATCGTGCTAGCTACCACCAGGTTACCTGCCGCCAAACAGCACCTGTGTAACGCTATTGTATCACGGTATGAAAGGTAGCAAAACCAGCGCCTCATTAGCTAGGCACGCTTGCTATCCAACTGCCCTATCGTAAATATCGGAGTCGGACTCACGCACGAAGGGTTCCGTACCATTATTTTATAAAAACAAGAAAAATATCACGTTTGTTGTATGAGAGCCCCCTTAAATATTTATTTTATTCTCTTTTTTGTATTTGTTGTTATATCGGCAACAGAAATACATCATCTGTGAAAATTGCAACTGTCTAACTCTCACGGTTCATGAGATACAGTCTGGCGACTGACGGTCAGCCAAGTCTTAGTAATAGGGTCCCGTTTGGGTACGGAACCCTAATATGTGTATAACAAATCAATTACAACAATTTTAACAAGTATAGTTTTGAGGATGCAGTGTTGAGAGATTGTTCAACAATAACTGACATTCCATTGAACCGTAGAAGTTCAAACAGCTCTTCCGGTGGAGACGGTTTAAAAAGCAACATTATACAGCCAATTAGAATCGTTATATTGCGAATCTCTGTAGTTTGTAGTATCCACTCACCATTGAAACAGCGATCACAACAGAAATAATATTATTTCTAACAAGCAATAAGTTCCAAGAGAAATACAGCTCATTGTATTCAAGAAAAACCTGGCAAAGTGCAAGTCGACTCGCGCACTAAGACCAACTATGGGACGAAAATTACCAAGTAGATAAATAGATGAATAGTTTATTTTCCCGACCGCATAACTAATTTACCGAAAAGGGACAGACTTAGCTTCTAGATACCTTTCATAGTAATGGTTTTGTTCGTTTTATTCGAAGAGATTAGTTTCTCAATCTTAGTGAACCCTAAAAATATCACAGAGCGTTGCGTCAACAAAGAACAATCCAATCTTTGTCTAACAAGAGTCAGAACTTCGGAGGTCGTTACAGAACTTCTCGGCCGAAGTTCCGAGCTTCAGTTTTAACGACGGGGTCAAACTTTAGTAAAATATTAGTGGCAACTAAACGGGAGCTCCTCAGATTGATATCTTTAAGTTTAGTAAAATCTCCCTCTAAAGAGGTAAGTTGGGAGATAATTAGCGCGCTCACAGAGATGTTAATATTAGATAACATGGAGAAGCATGACGGTTTGAATGGATTTGGCTGTTGCTGGTCATTATAATACCATTTTGACTCTATAAACTAAATAATAGTGGTTTAAGAAACTGGTACATAACTGGGGACATAAGGACACGAGTGTATAAAGCATTATTATGTTTAGAAAACAAATATATGTGTACTGTACATGTATTAAGTATGACGTTTTTCACTACCTGTGTGTACGTGTATAATATTAACGTTTTGAGATATAAGTGTAAATAAATAATTATGCAATAATGTTTAATAATCTCTTTTAGGATTGCACTGCCTATATCCAGCAGTAGACGTTTCCTGGCTGATGATCACAGCGTGGTTCTGCACTTAGGTAACAATAAACGAGGTTCTCTTGATTTCCCAACATTAAACTTGAAATATTTTCTTCAGTTTTAAATGTACACACGACAATAAGTTCATACTTATTTTATTCATTTTTAAAAATCTATTTTCGGTGATGATGCTGATATTGATAATCAAAAAGCACAGTCACGTTTAGATTCGTCACCTTTTTTAAAGTTTGGTAAAAATGACATCGCAGACGACTCTAAACATTTTTCTCAAACTTTACTATCCAGATGCGTCATAAATCTTTGCAGGAAGACATCTGAGTAAACGCTCCTTATCCTGTTAGGGGCTAAATTGCAGTTTGTCCGGGCTTAGCAAAGCTTTTGCATCAAACAAAGCTGCTTGGGAATTTTAAAATATGTCTTTTGGTATCTCGGGAGCTTCGTTATCTTCAAGAAGAAATACTTTGCTGCTGAAAATTTTATATGCAGGGATCCCTGAATATTAACGTAACGATGTCTGATTTCTTGCTCGGCATCCTAGAAAGTTTTAATAAGCTGTGAATGATGGTAAATTAATTAACTTTATCTGCAGTTATGATGTACGTGTGTCAAGGGTGTGCGAGAGCTTCAGTGTCTTGCTCTTCGCAATAGTATCAGAACGTATCACTAGACTTCCACTTGGCGTTCATTACATTAACAGTACGGACGTCCCAGCTTCTATTCCCAGTGGGAGTACCTATGGGTACTCGGTTTAGTTGGTGTTATGGTGGCATTTATACGCCCTCCTGACTAGCTACCGCCATGTTGCCTAAGTCTGCCGCCAAACAGCGGTGTTGAAAGGTAGCAGAGCCAGCTTCAGGCTTTTGGGTCCGCACGTTTACCATCCAAGGGCCTTATCGTCACCTAAATGACCGTGAGTTCAAACGTGTAGTCCCTACACAACGAAAGCAGTTAGATAATTACGATTCGACTACAATAGTGAAGATATGCAATGCATCAGAATGTCTCATTCAGTTTGTAGCAACACAATACGCCTGCTGGCCCCTTAGTGCGGAACAAAATTTTGAAGCTGACTAGATTGCTTTGGGATTTATATGTTAGTGTAGAGACCCGAACGAGATTAAGGTCCCAGTAGGAAACTTGGAATAATGAACAACAGAACGAATAACATAAATTACTTATTCCGATGTAATTTACATGCGAAATCAGGGCTTTAGGGGGGGACCTAATTGGCCGTTTAAAAAATATACTGAGGCTAGGTCGCTCAAGGGCGCTTAAAGCAGCTAGGTGTATAATTAAAATGTTTTAAGATTTGTGGGCGTTTGTCACAGAATTACGAGAAATCAACTAAAGAAGGCAAATTAACATGAAAGCGTTCACCTTTTTTCAAACAAAAAAGCGAGCGATTTTTAACGAGGCTTTCTTTGGGTGAACTTCACTTTACTAAAATAAAAAGTAACCTTAAGCCATCTTAAGCTATGTAACTCATGTGTTCATAAGCAAGGATCATTTTAAAATTGACTGTCTGTCGGTTGTATCAACGTGCTAGCCAGTGCTTATGCTACAGGACTTACAGTCCTATTTTAAGCACTGGCTGATCAATAATTTTGTATGACTGTTGTTGTTTTGTATCTTAATGCATTAATCACTGGTTTAGTTTTGGACAATAAATCATTTTTTACTTTTTTATATTTTGCTTTGTTGTTGTGTAAGAGAAAAACAAACTAATTAACTCATTATTGAAATCAAGTTATTAGCATAATTAGGTGCTTAGTGGTCTCGGTTTAAGGATAAGAATAGCCATGTTATTCCGTGGGTGTAAAACAGGCAAGGAGATGGAAAGCAATCTTTGCAACCCATGTAACAATAGAACATCTAACTGCGATCACCAATCCCTGTCAAGCGTGGTTGATTATTGCAAATCGCCTCATGATCAATCCGTCAAGGACTTATCAGTGTGAAGAATTAAACGGTGTATTCGTGAAAAGGTAAGTGTCAGGTCAGCCAATTGAGTTTTTCAATATAAATCTCGCAGGGTCGAATGCACTGGCGTTTTCTAGAGTCGGATTTGTGGCTGATTTTGTAAGAATAAAATTTAGTTTAGTTTTCAGTTTAAAGAAAGCAATAAAGAGCACGACCCAGGCCAACAAACAGTTATAAATTACATTGTAATATATACTTAAATAAGTAAATTTTAAACCACTATCATTTGTTAGAGCTTTGCGGTACCTCTAATTTGAGTTCTTCGTTACATCAGTAAATTACAAAAGGTATATCTCCTCGTCACTGGGCCTTGAAGGAGGTCATGAATGTTATATGTGGGTATTCCTATATTGTATATTAATTAAATAAGTAACGTGGGTAACCAAAAAGTAACCGTCAATAAACCAGTCTTTGTTCACACGTCATGAGTGTATCATTTAGCTCCGCTATAAACCTAAATACTACATGGTGTCAGGTGTAAAACCACTAATTAGAGCACAAATTACTTTAAAATAGTTAATAGTGATGTCAAAACCGAACAATGAAAAGCCGGTCGGGGGCAGTGGGGAACAAACGACTCCGCGGATTACGGTGTACTCCGCGATACAACAACCGGCCGCCATGCAGGAGCACGGCAACATGGCCGTTAACTGGCGGGAATGGAAAAGTGCATTTGATTACTTTCTCATCGCTTCGGGAAAAGAAAATGTGTCCTCGAAAGAGAAATGGGGTCTATTTCTCCACGTAATTGGAAAATATGGTCGCGAAATCTTCGAGGAGTTTGACTTCACAAGTGAACAATCGACATACGATAACTTAGTGAAAAAGTTTACACAGCGTTTTGATCCAGCCAAAAATGTGAATTTTGAACGTCACTTGTTTTTTGAAACTTACCAGAATGATGTAAGTTTTGACCAGTTTCTGAGTAAACTTAAAATACAAAGTAAAAGTTGCGAGTTTGGTTCATTACGGGGGAGCCTCATGTTGACGCAACTCATCAGAGGTATAAAGGATCAACAGATGAGAGAACGCTTGTTATCACGGTGTTCACTGAGCCTAGATGAAGCTGAAAGTTGTTGTCGAGCGGCGGAGAGGGCGTACGCGCAGGCGGCGGCGTGCGGCAGCAGCGGCGGTGGCGGGGCCACGCCAGCAGCGCCCGCGCCCGCGCCCGAGCCCGAGCTCGCATATGTGTCTGGCGGCGGCGGTACACGCGCAGGGCACGTGAGACGTGCGCGTGGCAGCCGCGGGAGTGGTGCGGGCGCGGGTGCCCACAGCGGCAGCGTCGGCTCGGCTGGACGGCTCGGCGCGGGTGGCCGGCCGCAGCGCGGTAGTGTTTGTGAGAAGTGCACTGGGTATCACGGTGTGAGTGATCGTTGCCCGGCTTACGGTGTGAGGTGCTACAGATGTGAGCGTTTAGGGCATTTTGCTAAATGTTGCAAAGCAAGGTTTGTGCGCGAATTAACGGATTGCTGTGAGGACGAAGAGAATGACGCGCTTGATGTCGGTGAGTTATACGTTAACAACATATTTATTGACTCTGTGGACGGCACGAAAGAATCTTGGTGCGAATCAGTTTATGTTAATGACGTTTTAAGAAGCTTCAAATTGGACAGTGGTGCTGATACAACTGTAATGTCTTTAAAAAGTTACTTAGAGGCGGGATTTACTGTAGATAAGTTAACTAAAACGAAAATTGTATTAAAAGAAATTAGTAAAAATGTACTTCCAGTTGTAGGTTATTTTATTGCGTTATTAAAATTTAAATCGTTAAGTACGCGCCAGAAAATATTTGTTTTAAATGTTGATTGCAATAATTTACTTGGACTAAAAGCGTGTACCGAGCTACAATTAATAGCTCGCATTCGAGAGTTGTCTGAGTACAATGTGAGCGCGTCAGTGTTTGAGGGTATCGGTTGTTTACCTACTATTGTGAACATATCAGTGGATGAGTCGGTGCCGCCTGTTGTTAATGCCAGTAGAAAGGTACCTATGCGTCTCCGCCCTCGGTTGAAGGAAGAGTTAGACAATATGGAAAAGTTAGGCATTATAGTTCGCGAAGATAAACCGACAGACTGGGTATCCAATCTAGTCGTTGTTGAAAAGCCGGATAAAAAATTACGTGTGTGTTTAGATCCGTTCCATCTTAACAAAGCGGTACGTCGCAGCCACTTTCAGTTGCCGACTATTGACGAGATTGCGAGCGAACTAGACGGGGCCAAATATTTTTCTAAAATTGACGCCAATAAAGGGTTTTGGATGCTCAAATTAAATACAAAGAGCTCAAAGCTGTGTACATTTTCGTCGCCGTTTGGAAGGTACAGGTATCTTCGAATGCCTTTCGGTTTAAACTGTGCTCCGGAGATATTTCACAACGATATGTATAAGTTGTTTAAAACGGAGGGTGTAGCTGTTTACATTGACGACCTGTTGATCTTCGGAAGGACGAAAGCTGAGCATGATAAACGTTTACAAGAAGTAGTTACTATAGCGAGAGAAAACGGAGTAAAATTTAATAAAGAGAAGTGTGTGTTTGGTTCTAAAGAGGTGAGCTACTTAGGACACATTTTTAATGAACAAGGGATGCGGCCTGATAAAAAGCGAGTGGAAGCCATTGTACTGATGCCGACACCGACCGACAAAAAAGAGCTTGAGAGATTTTTAGGCATCACCAATTATCTCTCACGTTTCATACCTAACTATTCCGATGTAGCCGCCCCACTGAGAGAGCTACTGAAAAAAGATGTCGAGTTCATGTGGAGTAAAAAACACACACAAAGTTTTGCCAACTTGAAGAAAAAAATTAGTGAAGCTCCAGTTTTGAAATACTATTCGCCTCACGAGGAGGTGACGGTGACGGTGGACGCGAGTCAGCGCGGACTGGGCGCGTGCCTGCTGCAGGGCGGGCGGCCTGTGGCGTATGCAGCGCGCACCCTCACTCCAGCAGAGACGCGCTGGGCTCAGATCGAGAAAGAGTTACTGGCGATCGTGTTCGGGTGTACGAGGTTTCACCAGTATGTTTACGGTCACGACAGAGTGGTCGTGGAAACAGACCATAAACCACTGGAGTCCATAATCAAGAAACCGTTGAACAGCACGCCGGTGCGCTTGCAGCGCATGTTAATGAGACTGCATGGCTACGCGCTGCAGATCCAGTATAAGCCAGGGAAGCTAATGTACATAGCCGATGCACTGTCACGTGCTCCGACGGAGCAGGGGTCCGACAGTGAGGTGCATGAGGACGTGACCATACATGTCAACACGCTCATTGAAAATGTCAACGTGTCACAGGAAAAGTTAAATAAAATCAGAGAGGAAACGCTGAAGGATGTATCATTGGTGAAAATACAAGAATATTATTTTACAGGCTGGCCGAAAATTAAAAAGTCTGTAGACGATTCTGTCAAACAGTACTGGACGATCAAAGACGATTTACATGTGATAGACGGAATAGTGTTTCGTAATAGTCAGGTTGTCGTACCAAAAACTCTACGTAAAGAGATGCTGAGCAGAATCCACGAGGGCCACATGGGCATAGAAAAATGTAAGCGTCGCGCCAAGGAAGTGCTGTGGTGGCCGGGCATGGGGGCCGACATCGAGGAGCTGGTCGCGGGGTGCGGCACGTGCCAGCGGCACCGCGCGCTGCAGCGTCGGGAGCCGCTGTGTCCGCACGCCCAGCCCACGCTGCCCTGGCAAGTGCTGGCCACCGACATATTTGACATAGATCAAAAACACTACCTCCTGGTTGTCGACTATTACTCGAAATTTTTTGAAGTCGCTCCACTTGGGACTAATATGACCGCAGCGGCGGTTATTAATAATATGAAGAACATATTCGGCAGATTTGGCATACCGAAAAAAATAGTATCGGATAATGGACCTCAATTTACTTCGGGGGAGTTTAAAGAATTTTCTAAAGTGTGGGAGTTCGAACATGTGACCAGTTCACCCTTATATCCGAGATCTAACGGGCTAGCAGAGAGAAACGTACAAACAGCTAAGAAGCTATTGATCAAAGCGAAGGAAGACGGAACCGATTGGCAACTAGCTCTTTTAAATTTTAGAAACACGCCAATAAAAGATGAAGAATATTCTCCGGCACAGCTCTTAATGGGAAGAAGATTAAATGGGAGGCTCCCGGTGACGGATGAACTACTGGTACCGGTGGTGGTCGACCCTAAAACGGCAAGTAGGAAACGCGCTGTAAATATAAACAAGAGTAAACAATATTATGACCGCGGCACACGCGCGCTGCCCGAGCTGCGCGCGGACGAGCAGGTGCGCGTGCGAGACAGCGGCCGGTGGGTGCCCGGCAGGGTGGTGGAGCGCGCGCGCGGGGGGCGATCCTACTGGGTCACAACTGATCGTGGGGGCACGTACCGCAGAAACAGATCACACATCTTACAAAATAAAACGCGTTTCTGTGCACCAGAAGTTGATAGCAACATGTCTCGTTCTAACCGACGGCGGATGTCGCTCCCACCGGTAGCTATGGCAGCAGCAACGCCCGAGCCACGCATGCCGGACGACGCTGTTGTAGCCGTACCGGGCCCCACTGCTCGCTTCACGAGGAGTGGACGTCAGGTCCACGTACCGGATAGGTATTAGTTTAAATATAAATAGGCAAAGTAATATGTATGAGTACACACAGCAAAAGTTTTATACAAAAGGATATACATATGTTAGCATATAGAAAGTATTAGCTTATGCAGGTTAATAAATATTTATATAAATTTGCTTAGTGTAGATTAGTGATAATATAAGAGAAAGAACAATGTATGTTAGTTATGTATTTAATATTTTATGTGTTTGGTAGTAAGGGGAAGATGTTATATGTGGGTATTCCTATATTGTATATTAATTAAATAAGTAACGTGGGTAACCAAAAAGTAACCGTCAATAAACCAGTCTTTGTTCACACGTCATGAGTGTATCATTTAGCTCCGCTATAAACCTAAATACTACAATGAAAAGCAAGGAATTGGGCATAAAGATCAAAAGAAGACTTTCGATACCTGCATCCTACCCTGCATTACATATGGCTGCGAAACCTGGGCTTAGACGAAATACCATAGGGACAAACTAGCAAGATGTCAAAGAAGCATGGAAAGAAGCATGCTAGGTTTCAAGCTAATGGACAAAGTCAAAAGTGTAAATATCAGGCAGAAAACAAAATTAACAGACATCCTGTCACGCATTGACCAACTTAAATGGCGGTGGACTGGACATATGCTCCGCTGCAAAAAGGAAAAATGGAGTAAAGAAGTGACAGTTTGGTATCCCAGGGATAGCGTTAGGAAGCGAGGTCGAAAAGTCAAAAGATGGGAAGACGATCTAAAACTAACCTTGGGACCCCTTTGGTTGAGAGTAGCGGCTGATAGAAAATAGTGGAAAGAGTTGGAGGAGGCCTTTGCCGTAAGGCATACCGAACTAAGAGACATTTTGTGAATTTAAAAATGTGCACTTAAAATTTACTTTACTTTTTTCGATTTGTCTAAATTTATAGTATTTTGTGTTCAACTAATTGTAAATTTCGGAAATAAAAGGCTTTATTATTATTATTATATCTCCTCGTCAGCTCTTTAGTGTGACAGTTCAAACGTATCAATGAGTAAAAGCAACTCTCGACCTTATAAATAAACAAGAGATCTGTATTCCATTAGCAACCTTCCTTTTTACAACATTATCAACTTCGGCATCTAGAACCGGATACTTTCACGATACAGTGTAAAAGCCTTTTAGTCGGCCTCTCGTATTACTTCCGTCACTTGTGTGAAATGTTGAGAGAGTGTTATGAGTATTGGCAACTTGCTTCTTGTTAGTTAAACTTATTTAATGAAACAATTTGTAGACCTGTTTCAATTTAATTTGTTACTCAAATCAAGTTGCGCAAAAGATTCTTTAGGGACCTAGGGACTACACGCCAGCCTTACGAAGGCAATATTTTTCATTCGAGTGCAAAATGATTGTTTGTAGTTGCTACATCCAAGACACAAGCTGAGGAGGTTCTACTAATTATAAAAATAGATAGTATATTCTGCTTGAAATACCACCATAAGGCCAAGGGTAACCCCGTGATAACAGAAATGATATAGACAAGTAAGGGTGATTTTCTATGAATAGCCAACTACTGCGTTATTACAGAAGACTTCTGGCAAACATCAGTGGCACATTTGCTTTCGACGAATGATTATATACAGAAACAATATTTCATGATGAGCAAGATATAAGTAGCAAAAAATTGGATCGTAGTCCGAGGTACAGTCCTCAATTTTCAACACTGTATTTAAATTTACTTTGCCCACAATTTCTCACAACACTCGAACAAGCCACAAAATAACACAATATTTTAAGTGAATAAAATGAATAGAAGCGAACTGTGACATAAAGTCGAGGTACTCACATCTGACCAGCAGGGACACTGGGTTGCTGACACCTTTCCCTTCGCTGTTGGCTGCCATACAAGTGTAGTCTCCCGCCGCCGCTCGCGTCACGCTCTGCAGCACCAAGCTCTGCGCGCTCAGAATGATGCCCAGGTTCTCGTTGTGGAAGATCTCAGAGTTCTGTTATAGAGACATTGGAAATTGTAAAGTGTTAAGTTTGCACCGTTTAAAAATTGACAAATGGAAATCAGGGCCACAGAAGTTGTAGTTGTAGGTTTAGTTGCAAAGTTGCTTTCTTTGTTACTTGCTTCGCTTGGTTAATTTTTTGCAAAGTGTTGTCTCCTTACTACAGCTCTAAGCTCTCAAAGTCGGTCCGGACAGTTCATTGTTGAATAAAGATACGGATATAAGCCTTCTTCACGCCAAACATTTACACGAGAGCTCTCCATAACCACGATTTTTTTAAAGATAGGTGACCGGCAACCGTATTAAATTGTGCTGATTACTTGATACTATTATTTAAAAAAAAAAGGAGCGGTCCGGTAGGGTGTGTTTCTGTAAACACACTCTCCCGGGCCGCTCCCATATCTCCGGATTATGCGTTACACCTGTAATCCTTCTGTATTGTTCCGGTTATGGACAGGACATAGCCTATGCTGCATCAATTTGTCAGCATGCTTTCTATCCATCAGCAGCATCAATTTAATAAGAGCACACTAGTTGTGATTTAAAAAACAACTAATTTTAAGTAGTGTTACTCACGTCGTGAAACCAGACAAGTCGATGTGTCTTCGGGTTGGCCTTGACGGTGCATTCGAAGTATACATCGTCTCCTTCTTTAATCTCATCAGGGTTGAGGTTCGAGCCCATCTTCAAGTCCACAACAGGAACATCTAAAACAAAAAGTTAACCAGTCAACAAATGAAGATATCCGACACATAGAAAGTAAAATATTCTAAATTTATGTTAAAATAATAAAGCAAAATACAAACTCTTGTCTAAAAAGGAACCGTAAAGAGATATTGGTTATGAATTGCAAAACGAATTGCGTTTAAAAATTCTTAACACACTTCTGTTTGTTCTTATCTTGTCTCCAAAGAGCTTTTGAAAACTTTTGAAAACAAGCAAAATAAGTAACAACAGTCTCAAAGAAAATCACAAAGTTGTTTGCTATTATTCATATTTCAATATTTTCAAATAATTCTTCTCAAGGTCTCCATTATTTGGCCTATAGTTTCACTTAAAGAAGCCCTGAATTGTAAAAGCTTCAACATTAAAAGAATTATTATTTCACTGTAGCTGTAATTAAAACGATTTTGAGGCAATTAAAGGAAAAATTCGAACTGTACTAATTTGAACAAGCATTTTTGCCTTTTATGTTTTCTTTTTAGTCTAGTACAAACATAAAAAATAATTAAAAGGCTGATAGTCAACGTTTTAGAACAAAGATTTCTTTGTCTTTTCCAATTTTAGAGTATAATTTATCAAGATATTGAAAATGAAATATTACATTAGTTTTAATTAATCTTATCTGTGAAAAATAGTTCAATAATATTTTGATATTTTTCGGACTAGCTTTTGCGCGTGACCTCGTTGGCGTAGACCTTAGATATAATGCCATGGTAACTACGTGTTTAACTGGGATAAAACTAAATTATGTCCTTCAACTATACAAACAAAAATCAAGTTATTCTGACTCTCCGTTACGATGTAAAGGAAGGACAATCAGAAGTTTAATTAATCATCTATGAATGCCAAAATGTGTCTTAAAATTCAAAGTCATGATACTGCACATATGTAGTTAATATAATACTAAAATCATAGCAAAACTCTGAAATTAACTGCAACTCTGCGCTTATTAAACTAATGATTCTGAATGTTTCTCTGTTTTATAAAACCATGAAATTGTTGTATAAAAATAGGTAAATACCCATAAGGACATAATAATTGTCGTGTCACAGCAATATGATGAAGAAGAAGTACTGGATAATGAATACTTAATTATTATCGTCTAATAATAATGATTTAAAAAGGTACCCAGAAAGTGTTGAAAAAAATATGAACGAAAACAATTTACCTGAATCAAAAACAGACGACTACTTCGAAATGAGAATCCTCAAATTTCACGCATAAAATATTTCAAGTGAAACTCCAAACAGATTCGTTATTATTTGAAAAGTTGCCTAATTAAAACTTTGCGTATTATTAACATAAGGCATTGAAATACGAGCGTAAGCCTACAGTGAAAACGGCTTACGTTCTGATGGGAACTTCATTCTACCTGAGATTTAGAATTGATAAGCTCCAGACAAGCGTACTGAAGTAGGTATAATGACTACATCAGACCGAAATGTAAGCTTATACTGTTTTATTACCCGACTGCGCCAGAACGAGGATTATGTTTTTCAAGAAGATGTATGTATAATTGGTTGTCACGCTCTGCGCCCTGAACGCTATGATGGATTTTGGCTTGAGAGTGATACTGGCTGTATCAAAATCATAAAAAGTAAAAAAAAATTACGCTGTCGGATTTTTTTTAAAGTTTTCATTTACTTGTTAATAATTTTCAGTTCTACGCCTCCAAAGACTATTTGGACTCATAATTCTGAGGTCACGGGTTCTATTCCCAGTGCGCATATAATACTGTGTATAATACTACGTCAGTCTGGCTACGGAACAATAATAAATTATTTTATAAGTGAGTTAAGTAGCTTAGTACGTTCGATGCGGGATTTCAGACCGAGCCGTAGGCGAGGGCGTTATAGAAGCGGAGAGTAGTTTTTTGCGGTAGAAAGAGAGGGCATTAAATTTTATAATCGCAGTGCTGTGCCAGCTAAATTGCTCCATATTGAGTCGTATTAAAATCTGCTATTTATTTAAATTACATATTTATATATAAGTTGACTGCCTTACGGAATTTTACGGTATACATTTTGGAGTGTCCGCAGGAGATATTTTCGTTGATTCCGCCTTCGCCATTCAAGTACCGGTCCAACAGAAGAACGGCAGACCTTCACCCGAATACTGTGGATATTCCTACAGCTCGCACAACATGGAATTCTTCTTCCAAATTCCTTCAAGATCAACGCGTAACATCGTCGACCTGACCGACACTTACCATCAGGTGAGATTGAGGTGAAGCGTAGATCTACATAGATCTATCGAGAAAAATTAAATGTTATGTTTTAATACTTACAATGTACATTAAGTCTCCACTTGTCCTCAATGGCGGAGTCTGGTATGTGCTTATTCTCAGACCTGCAGGTCAGGAATTTCCCGTCATCCTCCACGCCGGGGACCAGGCTTAGGACGCTCAGGGTCTCGTTGTTCTCGGAGAACTGCAGAAAGTACCCCAAGTCAGCGATCACCACAGTCTCATCTGACTAGCTACCAACATGTTACCTAAGTCTAGATAAAGCCATTCAAATTACTTCATAATCATCGTCAGCCGGGAAACGTCCACTGCTGGACATAGGCCTCCTTCATGGTATGACACATCGACCGGTCCCGAGCCACTTGCATCCAGCGACTCCCCACGACCTTCACCAGGCCGTCGGTCCGTCGGTAGGGGGTCGGCCCAAATTATTTAATTCAGAATAAAAAAATTCCATTATACGTTAATAGATTACTAGCCTAGCCTAATAGCAATGTATAAAAGATACAGGAGCCAGAGCAAAAACAACCTTTATTCTATGACGTAGGTCTGCTATTAGACCACATGTTCAATTTTAAAAAAAATTGCTGTAAATAAATAACACAAAAATATTGAATATTACAAGACGTGTTACTCAAACCTAAAACATCGTTTCAGAACTAACTAAACTAAAGTAATAAGAACAACATAATAAAAAACTGTGTCACTCTAACTCCAAAGAAAAACATCAGAGATAATCTTTGAAACAATCCCCAGAAAATGACCACTGCATTGCCCGACATCAGCGAACAATAACCGCCACTTTTACAGGGAAAACGGACGAAAAAAACTGAAAAGAATCTATTAATTAGAGGACAATGGAGAGGGAACTGAATGGGACAAAAGTCTGTGTGGAACCACTCGTGGGAAACTTGGAAAATACTCGTGTATTTGGTACCGAGGACTTCGATAGTCGTTGGGTGCTCCTCGGCATTGTTAGTGAAAAGCAGGTAACGTTTTAAAGTATATGAAGACAGCAAAATTGCCATTGAAAGATTGCCAGATGCAATTTTGAGGAACGTATTTCATTAAACTTGAATAAAAAACCCATGTATACTAAGTATACACATTCAAAATCAGTATCATGGGATTATGGCTTAAAAAGTTTTGTAAATCCTCGAGTAGAAGTAAAATTAAAAGTTTTCTCAAAGTAAGAGATGCCAAAATTTTAATCATTTAGAGTGGAAAACGTTTGACACTATACTGCTTATTTTGTCCCAAAGACAATATGTGATTCAGTAATTTAATATCCATGTTGTCCTCTCGCTTTAGCCAGATCTACAAGTAATTCATTAATTAAAGTAGTAAATCAAATTAGGAGCCAGTACGTTTTTAGCCATTCTCTTCAATTGCCTGTTATTCTTCCACCAGCTCACATAAGCTTCAGGCCTGGACCCCGTCGTCTTGCATTCCACTTCGTACCTCTTGTCTGCTGACACTTGCTTCTCCTTGTTCAGGATGTTGACAGTAATTGGTTTCACTGAGAAAAAGAAAAAGCATTAAATTTACAACATTTTTATTTAACTCTAAACGTACATAAACTGTCTAACATTTATCTTTGCCAATATACAAGTTAGTAAATACATGTTATAAATTAAAATGAAACTATTTTCTCGACTATATTTTACAATTGAAAGATAGAGGCTTTCGGGTGTCATTTATTTTATTCGTGTAATGACCTTTTACAATCAAATGTCTATATTTGATGTCGCAAAGTTCTTATTTGTACTGCAAACTTTCATTTACTCTTATTGAAGTACCTCCATTATTCTTAATGAATTATCTATTAATCTTCGAGCAGCGTCTTAGATTTGCTTAGACTTAACTTAATTATAAGCTTTTCTTTACTTGAAATTATTTTTGTGAATATAATACACTAATATCAATCCAATCAACTCGAACCTAAAGAATAACAGTTTTACGCAACTGCTGAAGCAACCGTCCGAAACAAAAAGCCAAATGAAAACATTTCAGAAATTCGAAGGGATAAGGGTTCGAAAAGTAAAAACGCGCCTTTCATTTCGATCCTAGTCAAATTCAGAATGACCCTTGTTATTCCTTGACAAAGGACAAAAGATCTCTCAAGTATTTCAGGTCAAGGGGTTTGCAATACAAGAACAGAATATACGGCTAAATATTTAGTCCAATAAAAGTTTCTGTTTTGTCTCTCAACATTCTGAAGGACGGAACATTCGGTCCGAGACAGATTCAATGGCACTCAATTTTGAGATTTAATCTGGATTATTTCCGCCGAACTTTATTTGACCTTCTTATACAAATTGTGATTTTAAAGGTCTAAAGATGAAATGTTTTCTTAATTTAAGATGCTCAACAAGACATCGGTAGAATGATGTTGTGGTATTGTTTCTAAATCCACACAGCCTCCTGATAATAATACGTAAATAACCATTAAATTGGGATTTGAAATGGTACAGAAAAACATATAGTTCTGCAAACAAAATTCACACCATCAGTCCTTGAACAATCGTTTGGGTTCGATCCTGGCTCGTACCAATGAGTTCCAATTTGTTGTTTGGAATTTATGTACGAATGATAAAAATCATTACCATTGGCTTTTCGGTGAAGAAAAACATCGTAAGGAATCCTGCACACTCAGAGAAGAAATTCAAAGGTGTTTATGAAGTCTAGTAAGACTATGGCTCGTATACTCTCTGTAGGAGAGTAGGCCTGAGCCCTTGCAGTGGGGACGTATATAGGCTGTTGCTGTGCAAACATAATGGATGGTACAAACTTACATTGTAAACCAGTAATTTAATGCGAAAATAGATTTCCTAAAGGTACTAAGGATGTGGCTGCGACTGGCGCGCACTATACTCGTACTAACCAGCGATCAGTTGCCCTGTGAACATCTTGGAAGCTATTTGTATACACGCAGATTTACGAACGTCTTTGGTAATATCAGTTGTCTAGCCCAGTCCCATATCTACCAATTCCATTCTGTTCTAGGTAGAATTGAAACCGGATGGCGACACAAAATATACCGATTGTCACACACCTACCGCAGAACAACCAAGAATCGGTCCGGACCGTTCTAAGCGATAAGAAAAGAATCGATATTAAGATACTTAGTTTCATTTACTGGTTAGATAATTTAAGGCTCTGGTAAGGAAAGCATGCATAAGAATAATTAAGTTATTCCAAGCTGTCTTTTAAAGACATCGTTACAACTTCTTCAGGCGCTACAAAGCGTAAAAAAACACTTCGAGCAGGCAGATGTCAGTCTGACACAAAAGAATAAGCAATGATGGATGTACTTACAATTGATATCCAGAATGAGCACTTTGGTTTCAGGGGGCGCCAGATTGGTGTTGGCGGCCTGACATACGAGCCTGGCGTTAAGGTGCTGACGCCCGACGTTGGGGAACGTCAGGGTGTTGACGGTGATGCCGTCAGGTCTCTGCTCGTAGGAGTCGTCGATCACCACATTCTCCAGGTACCACGTCACTCGGGGCCTCGGGCGACCTGCGGGGAAGACAACTAACTATGTACAACATATTCTTACAATTTAGAACTGAAGAGATACTTAACAGTTGCAACTTGCTAATGATTTTTTAAGGAAGACAAAAGTAACGAGTGCCTCACTAACTTGCTAGGCTTCTGGATAAGCACGCTTGGCCTTCATCTCACCTGATGATTAGAGACAATAAGTCTGTATAAATTAATCACGATCATCCAAAAGCCTTAGAATAATGAGCTTATGCTGTCGCTTTCATTACTGCAAAACCATAGTACTATTAGCACTTTGGCGACAGACTTAGACGACATGGTGGCAGTAGTATGAACCAAAAGTACTGATAGGGATTTGAATCCGGCACCTCAGGATTGACAGTCGAACTGAATTTTTAACCGACTTCTAAAAAGGAGGAGGTACTCAATTCGACATGTATATTTTTTTACACGTTTGTTACCTCAGAACTTTTGACTGGGTGAACCGAACCTGGTGGTGGTGCTTCCCGTGTGGTCCCATTTCAATTGGATCCAGTTCTGATAACGGCATCCATGAGAAAACGATATAAATCTTAAATTTGCCTTAGTAAAAGTAGACTTTTAGGGCAATTGAAGTCGGTTTCCAGTTCTTTTTGAATGCATGTACTTGTTAACCACTAGGTGCCTATAGCCTACTAACAACGGCAGCGGTAGAAACCAAATCTACATCAATGATCTACGAAACCTCACAATTTGCAACAAAGAAACAATGGCGCATGACAAATCATGACAAGTATCAAGATATCCAGGAATTTGTGACGTCAGAAATGACTAATGCTAGAATGTACCTCTATTATACTTTGGAAGTGATTAAATCTATGGAGCTTGCGAACATGAATCATTACACAGCTTCAACAAGACAATTATCTGGAAACCGAAGTGATTACATCATACATTATTAAAGTGTTTTATATCAGAGTGTCGTCATCTGGTACAGCAGCGCAGCCTCCGCGGCTCATTCGTCTGAGCGTAACACTAGGGGCCGTACCACGTACATTGTTTCGTTTCTGTTTCGAATTGCTTCCAGATTCGGTGCAATTTGTATGATCTAAAATTCCAATTTTATACAGATACGATTGGTCGTTTTTCATGGAACGCACGGCTTCAGGTCAAGCTATATATTTCTAGTATAAAATGAACTAGCGTCGTGCGGGATTTCATTCAATGCTGGGTCAGCGTATACTGGAAATGTTTCAATTCAATTCATTTATTCGTATCAATTATTACTTAAAAGTTAATCTACACGTAATAATATTGTCAACATTATAAAAATGTATAGCTTGATGTGTGTGCCAGCTGAAGCGCAACATAAGCGGAAGGTCCCAGGTTCGATTTCCAGTGGGAACATTGCCAATATCGCTTTGTGTGATTTTCCCCAGTCTGGGTAGGACATATCAGGGTGAGTCACTTGACGGTGTGAAAAGTAAGATGATTCCGTGCTTCGGCAGGCACGTTAATCCGTTGTTACCGGTTACTATCTACGACAGGTAGTAGCTGCATGAGACATGTCAAAGGACTATGGCGGCTCAACAACTCTGACAACTAGGGTTCGTCAGTTTGGTAATAGATCTAACAACCTAAATGATATGATGAAGATGTCATCCCGACAGACACTCTGACGTTTTTTCATGCATATTAAAAAGTTGCTGCATATTGCTACACTAGATGACAACATTGACAAGGCTTTTAAAGTGAATTATGGGATTGCCCTTGGCCTTCATCATCATCATCGTCAGCCGGGAAACGTCCACTGCTGGACATAGGCCTCCCTCATGGTACGCCACATCGACCGGTCCCGAGCCACCTGCATCCAGCGACTCCCCGCGACTCTAACCAGGTCGTCGGTCCATCTAATAGGGGTTACGGCCTGGTAGACGTTTCCCGGTACGTGGTCGCCACTCGAGAACCTTTACTCCCCACCGGTTATCGGTTCTTCGAGCGATGTGGCCTGCCCATTGCCACTTCAGCTCACTGACTCTTCGAGCTATGTCGGTGACCTTCGTTCGTCTACGGATTTCCTCATTTCGGACCTTATCACGTAGAGAAATTCCGAGCATAGCTCGTTCCATTGCTCGCTGAGTGACTTTGAGCTTGTTTATTCGGCCCACAGTAAAAGACCTTGGCCTTCATCTTACCTGATTGTACATGGGATAAAGTCATATTAAAGAGGCATGCTTACCCAGAATCTTCAAGCTAATGAGCTGCAGGTTTCTACTACTTGCATACCGGAAAACAACAGTGCTCTGTACAGTGTTGTTTGGAAGCAGACTTAGGTAACATGGTTGCAGCTTGCCAGGCGGACAAAGAAAGTGCCCTTCCACCACAAAAACCAAGTAACGATAGGTGACCTCCTTTGAGAATCGAACCTGGGACCTTCGAAGTGAGACTCCAATATTTAGCCATCAGGCCACGGAAATGAACTCGACGCGAAGCCTAACATTTTATATAATTCTAGCCATATTTTAAGTCTAGAAACATCAACAATTTGTGGTATATTAGTGACTCGATCTATACGATGTACATATATGACAATGCGGTCATTAACGTATTGTATCGCATTGATATGTCAGTTTGATTGATCGACGATGTCGGAGCCACGGACGAACGTATTCAATAAATAATTAGTGTGCGGGTACTCACATTTCAATTTTATTATTCTGTGTTTGAATGACAAAAAATTAACAATTATGTTTGGAGTTGGTTTTTACTGACCTCAGTGGCAATAAGGCTGGAAGATGGAAGCACGCTTATAGTAGACTCAATTTAACAGCAACGGGTATGATATTTTTAAAAGTAGAACATAACTGTGCCATTGATCCAGAATGTATAAATTGTCCGTGTGCCAAATTTCAGCCAAATACAGCGGTGAAAGCGTAATAAGTAAGAAATATTTCCATGTATTTCCATGAAATATTCTCCACTTCAAAATTCCATGCCGACGTTGTTGCGTGTAGTTTAATTGGTTTTATTAAAAATCAAACATAATCGCAAACAAACTTTTTTGGGTAAAATATTAGAACAATAGCGCCAATGTGACAAGACTTTTTTCCATCACATGACGTGTCAAAAGTGAACCATAATATAACGTGAGTCTTTGAGGCTGTAGACTTAGACTTAAAGACTTAGACATTTCCGTAGTGTAAAATTGAACGTTATTTCACCGCATTCTTCTTCTTCTTCATTATTTTCAACCTCCTTGCCAACCAAGCCCCCAACCCCCACGACATGAATTTTATGCTTCTTAGTAAGGGTAAAAAAGTTCTGTGATATTTTAATATTGTTTGAAATGGCTGATATGATTTTGTACGTTTATGCCCAGCATCTCTGCCGTTTTGAAAAATTTCTAAAAGATGAATCGATAACAATGTTTAAGATCTTTTCATATAAGTATAAAATATTTTTAACCAAACATATCATAGAATCGGTTGAAAAATGCGACCTGTAGAGGAGAACCGCGGACTCACTCGGTCAATTAAATCAAAACTTCATAAAAATCTAAAGGCTCTAGTCCCAACATTGAGAGCCGACATGCCACTCATCCCGGATGACTTAATTTGCTTCTTTCACTTATCTCATGCGTTATCACTTTCCAGGTGTTGTTATTCGAAGTGTAATCACATACTTTTGAATCGCTTACCTCCATCGACTTCACAGATGAGCAGTACGTTTGCGCCTTCATTGTACGGCTCCACAAGCTTGGTGCGGTCTCTCCGCTTGGCGTCGTATATCGTGGGACGGCTCGGCGGTACTGTAAACATGAAACATTTGTAGGAACATCTCTGGTTGGGTATTCTACTAGCATTTCTACAAACCAACTTTTATTATCAATCATAATCAACAGCTTATATACGTCCCCACTGCGGGGGCTCAGGCCTACTCTTCTACAGAGAGTGTACGGGACATATTCCATCACGCGGGACCAGTGCGGATTGGTAGACTTCACACACATCTTTGAATTTCTTCTCAGGTGTGACGAGGTTTCCTCGCGATGTTTTCTTCACCGAAAAGCCAATGGTAATGATTTTTATCATTCGTAAATGTATTCCAAATTGGAACTCATTGGTACGAGCCAGGATCGAACCCGGATCTCGATTGTTTACGGACTGATTGAGCTACCACGACTTTTATTAACCTATCTATATAAGCGGTGGTAGCTGCCTGTTCGAATTCAAAGATTCGTCAATCAAGGTTTGCACTTGGCCACATGATAAGCGTGTGCGCTGACTCTGTTACTACCTGGACACAGCAGTGCTATTAACACTGTTTGGCAGCAGACTTAGATGGCTAGGTGGTCATATAAAATGCCCTACCACCAAACAAACCGAGTACCGGACTATTAATCCAAGCGTGTCGTGTAGCTACTAGGCCAAGTACCAATGAGTTCCATACTTGAAACTTTCAAAGATCGAAGATAAAGGTTCTTGGGCACCTTTTAAGATATACTCATGACTTAAGTTCTTGCCCTTGCGAAATGATTTTTGTTTGTTTGTTAAGAGTCATCATCCGGGAAACGGTCGTTGGTGAACATAGCCCTCTCCCAGCAACGTCGGACACTTGAATCAAATGTCATGGTGTCGGCACACATCGAACGGTTGACGTTTGAATCATGTATAGAAAAAGATATGAATAAAACTGTTTAGATCATAGTTCAGAAACTCACTTATAACAGTAAAATTGACTTTTAGATTCCTTGTTGGAGAGTTCTTGAAGTCCACCCTGCACCTGTACACTCCTGCGTCGTTCCCCTGCACGTTGTCGATCAGCAGGACCGCTGGAGTCGCTCCTCCTCGGAAGAACGCTCTGGATCCGAAGACCGTCGGAGAAGACCAGAGTTTCGGCTGGTTGGAGGTGCGGCCTCGGATGTCATAGCTGGTAGAAATAAACTAGTATTACATTACGTATATGAAATTAAGATCATAAGAATAAGGCATATAGAAGGTAGCTTTACAGCAGCTGCCACGGAACTATTGGTAAAGCTGGAAATCAAAGTCAGAACGACAGAATACAAGGGGTTTGACCTCAAATGACCTTTGAACGGTTTCGTTACCTGTCTGTGTATTTCTAGCTTTTGACGTTCACATCGCTCGAATAACGGATTACCGACAGGGAATAAAAGTACTCGACTTGCAACCACAAACAGGGAAACGGGTACCAGGTATAATGGTCACTGGGAGTCGCTGGATGTGGCTCAGGACCGGTCAATGTGGCGTAACTGGTAGTGATGATGATTTTTCGCGAGCTATTCAACTAATGCCTTCCTTCAGACTTCTGACGTTTTTGTAGACTTTACCTGTATAGCGGTTCTCCATCAGCCTCCTTGAACCAGAGCACCATGACGACCGCGTCGTCGGAGTGCAGCGGCTGGATGTCGCACGGGAGGGACGCCTTCTTACCCAGCACGCCCTGCACGTCGGATGTTGGCACTGGTGGACAAACACTATGATTACAGACTGTTTATTTTACCGGAAGCATCTCGAGGGGTGGCGATATCCCGGGAAAGGGAAAAACGTTCAACGCACCCGGAGAATGTATATATGTAAATAGATATACACAAGACATCAATAAAATTGTGTCTTCTTATAATCGTATCGTGGTATAAAACGTTTTTCCTGTTAATATTTATTGAGCATTAAATCATTTTCTTTCCTTCTGAGTGACCTCTCAGTAGAACATCTTAAATACTAAATCTAATCAATCAATCAATTTATGTAATTCGTAAAACATAGGTAGGTAGGTAGGTATAGTTGATAAATGGAAAATATACAAAAAAAATTAAAAAGTATATACATAAATAGCCTTACTAAGCTGTGACGATTTCAGAAACTGCAAAGACCCTTTTTGAAGACTACTTTTTCAAACATTATCACTATAGTCGTTTATTCCTGTGATTTGCATTATGTTTATTCAAAAACATCAACTATTGCATTAACATAAAATTAACATTAAGTTGTTTCATGAGTGGAACAACCAGTCTAGTACACCATGCCATAATTTTAAGCGGTTGCAGTTCACTGAGAACCATAAAATAATTTAGACTTTATGGCACTCTTAGAGGTTAACTAAAGAAATTCCACACGCATGTGTGAAGTCACACTTCGGATATGAAATACATGTTATTAGGCACATGAAAGCAAGCGCCTTGTTTCCACTGGAGGCAGATCAATACGAATTAACATTAGCTTCTCAAACATAATAAATAAACTATTTAAGATAATAACAGACAAAATTATACGCAAAAGTAACAAAATGAAAGAAAGAATAATGTTTCATTAAGAATTTGTTCAAACAATTTACATTTTGTTCAAGTAAACTAATGTATAAGAAAAATCAATTTATCAATTTATTATGTGCATGTAAAAGGATATTTTCATTCAGCATATGCTGGCAGGGATCAGTTGAACACAACTGAAATAAAATCTGATCCTGTTGAAAAACAAAACAAAAACGAAACCAATAAATAATATGTTAGAGATAACGATAAAAATAAATAAATATAATAGAGTCATCACTATCTGCATATAATCTTAAAAAATGACTTGAATTCAAAGAATCAGAGATTACAATAAAAAAATACATTACCACGCTTCTCAGCGTGCATAATTAAATCAGCGTCAAACAGCAAAAAGACTACCACGCTATTACCTTCTCCAATCCTCAGCAATAGTGTTTTTGTGACACGATCGTAAAACAACCTGAAATAGCACTGAATTACAACTGTAATACCATTCTTTCCCCTATTTATAATTCCGAATCCGAGAATTATTACCATTAAAGGGCAATCACACACGGCATCGCGACATGAAATCCCTTGTTATTTCACCATAACTGACTCTGCTTCGGACCGAGCAACTTTTACAGCACGAATATTAGGCGGAGGCACGCGAGTTCAAGTTTCTAACCTGACTAAGATATATCAGATAGAGGAATGTTTAGGTATCTACAGCAAGGAAATAATAGCAAGACAGCTACAAGGAGACAAATGAACAATACTTCAAGCATCATAAAACAAAAGAGAAATAGAAAAGAAAAACCTCGGCTATTAGAGAAGAGAGAATTCAAAACAAAATTTCTGTGCTAATAGAAACAAACATTCGGCCGCGTTGTAGCTATATTCATTTTCTCCAGTTCAATTATGATTGTCTACCAAGACATCATGCACTTTCTATCGACGTCCTACGCTTCTGAACATGGATAGCAAATACAAATTCTTATGAGTATGATGTCGCAACCGAGGAGTGTGTATAGGTTTTCTGAACGCTGTCTTCCTTTAGAAATTACCAGTTGATTCAGTATGCAGGTGCAACGAAATTCATTTGCTGCCCTGGTGGAAGTAATACATGCTTCGTCTAGTTCTTTTCCTAATCCAAGCGTCGAACACTCCAATATGTCTGGGTCGCGGAGCGTGGCATCCTGAATTTGATGTTATTTCTCATTCGCATTTCGTAATTTAGTTTTGACAGTTCGTTTGGGTGGATTGATGTGAGCCGGTGCCGCGTGATGGATACGAGATTGAGATTGCGTTGTTAGAACATCAGTAATACGAGTATATTGTGAAAATTACAGTTTCGTGAGTCAAATTATTTTTGATATCTACCCGTAAGAAAATATGTAATGTATAAAATCGGCGTATTTTGACATCACAACTACATAATAATGTTTATATTAATATTTTTAAAGATAAAACTGTTTTAGGGTTCCGTACCCAAAGGGTAACCAACGGGACCCTATTACTAAGGCTTCGCTGTTTGTCTGTCACCAGGCTGTATCTCATGAACCGTGATAGATAGACAGTTGAAATTTTCACAAATGATGTATTTATGTTGCCGCTATAACAACAAATACTAAAAAACGTAATAAAATAAATCTTCAAGGGGCTCCCATACAAAAAACTGTTTTTTTAGACGTGCGTTTTAACTTATTAGTAGCGACATATAGTAACGGGAAGCATAAATAAATAGAACTAGCGTATAAGTATTGCCATATAATGGCGAGTAGCAAAACTAAATTGAGAATGAAAATCAGGGCGCATTCGTTAGAGGATTAATCGGTGCATATTATTTATGGTTTTCCCTATTTTTATTATACATATTCTGTACGGAGCCCTCGGTGCGCGTGTTTAACTCGCACTTCACCGGTTTTTTAAGTTCAATATCGTATTGTGCTCAAATAGCTTAATTCAACGATATCCCACAAGCCTAGCATGTTTGCCTTTTTCTTTCTGTCCTTGAAATATACTGTAATAAAAATATTGACACTACTTTTGACTTTGGGCTATTAAATAACATCACATGTTAATTACCAATCTGTGTCTATTTCTGTTTAACAGCTAGAAGCCTCTGAGAGACGGACGGACGATGTTGCCTCAACAAAAGGGGTCCGACTGTATCCTTCGTATTGAAATCCTTAAAGAAGTGTGTCTCTGATTAGGGAGCATTAGAGCTGATGTCTACTGCCAAACATAACGTGAAGTTAACGCGCAAATGTGATTCTGTGTAGCGTGTTAGGACCCGCGTCACGTGCCCGTTTCCAATGTGATACATTTCGTTTTTGTCGGATTTCCGCGGCGTGATGTTTGTCGACGAGTAAACACTCTTCGTGTCCCTTACTGTTATTGTACTCGTGATAGAACTGGGTATGTGCTGATTTGGAACAAGATAGACTATCACATCACAATCTGGCTAGAAGATGGTATTGCACCTTTCGTCATTGCCATCATCAGCCAGGAAACGTCAACTGCTGGACATAGGCCTCCTCTTTGGTACCCCACACCGGCCGGTCCCGAGCCATTTGCCTCCAGCGACTCCTCGCAACCTTAACCAGGTAAGTCCGTAGTAAGTAGTAGTAAGTCTTAAGTAAGTAAGTACATCGGTCCATCTAACGATAGACGGTCGCCACTCGAGGAAACTTACTCCCCATCGGTTATCGGATTTTCGAGCGATGTGGCCTGCCCATTGCCACTTCTGCTCACTGACTCATCGCTATGTCGGTGACCTTAGTTCGTCTACAGATTTCACGCTTCATTAAACACCAAATACGAATCATTTTGTGAATGAAAAATCAAGTCGATTATTTCCTCACTTTCCATCGAGTTTCCCATCAAGATCGCCGTCCAAACATCCCGCCGAAAACCCCATAAACCACATCACAAATCGCGTGTGATCCTTTTTATGGATCGCTAGAAATTATAAAATAAAAGGCTCCGATAAGGTTCCGTCCGTTGGGGAGTTCGGTCGAGTTCGGTCAATAAATCACATGAATCGCGGCCCTTAGAGTTAGGGCCCTTGTCCACGGGACGGTACAATACGGTCCGTCAGGTGTAAAAGTCGGTATAACATTTGACAGAAAGAATGAAAATTTATTTAACATAGCATAACAAAACATTTAACAACAATTAATTTTGAAGGTTAACAATAATTTTAAATAAATATCAACAGCCTATATATAAATAGCAATCTGCAGGGGCTTAGGCCTACTCTCATACAGATAGTGTATGGGCCATAGTCCACCACGCCGGCCTAGTACATCAGGCAGTTTCGAATCTGGCTCGTGTCGAAATATTTTATCAAATTTTTTTATCGGCGCTATGTTACATTATTAGACAGCTGAAGAGTTTTTTCGTCATTACTTTTGTGAAGAAAACATTTTAATTGAAAAAATTGTAAATTGGCGACAGGTCCTGTGACGGCTCAAAACATGTGAAAAGGTTTGCTTTGGATAAATATTTTGTTTGATACTGATGATGGTCGCTCAAATTATTTAAAAAACAAAAGTTAAATAAAACAAACAATCGAAAGACAATCAAATACTATATATTTTATTCAAATTATAAAACATCTAGAAATGATGTTTGAAAGAAGTCCGAGTGAAATGTAATCAATTGGCCAGGAATAAATGTAAACAATCAAATATCTGTTGGACGTGAGCTAACCGACAAATCAGGCATTTATCGGTCCGACACCGCCGTCAGTGTCGGACCGTGGACAGCTGCCTTAAAGGTAGAAGAAAAATATCGGGTCTGGTCAATTTTGTTCAGTGCTCATTTCCTGACGCGTGTTCGTGTGGCCACTGGAGCTGTGTTTTGGTTGGTTTTAATATAGTCTTAATGTGGTTTTAATATGTATAATGATAAGAAACCGATAACAGTGGATAAAAACCGGTCAAGTGCTAGTCAGACTCGCGCGCCGAGGGTTCCGTACAGAACATGAATAATTAACATACTGATAATAATAAATTAATCAAGTTAGATAAAAACCGCTGAACAAAGTTCTAACGCCTGACAAAAGACACGCGCAATTATTAATTTACATATTAATAATAACATTCTTATCTAGGCGGTAACAGTTATCGTAAAATGGCGATTTTAATATATAGTAAGTTAAATAATTTGTTATTATTATTTGTTGCCGTAGCGATAAAAAATGCCTCTGTAAAAATTAAGCTGTCTACCTATTATCATGAGATATGATCATAAGATACAGCCCGCTGACAAACAGACGGACGGAGAGCGGAGGCTTAGTAAGATAGTTAATCTTTCCATACGAACCCCGAAAAAGGGCATGTGGCATACCATGGAGGAGGCGTTTGTCCAGCAGTGGACGTTTCCCGGCTGTTAGGATGATGGTAAAAAATATAGTCACAGTAGGTCCATTAAAAACCCCTGGTCAATACTGGCGCATGGGTTTGTATGCCTGATCAATTTAAATGTATAAACTTAGTTAAAATATATTTATTGATTTCGAATTAAAACATCCGAGAAAAAAAACCACATATCGGAAGCGACAATAAATCAATGTGAGCTTATCGGAAACGCCAATCGATAGGTTTATCGAACGCGCGTTCAACAAAAAAGTTAATACTCAAAAAGATTAAAATACATTTTGTTAGAGCAAACGAAAGCAAGGGGTTGCTACCCTTCATGCCGAAGCACAATATTAACACTGCTGTTTGGCGGTAGACTTAGGTAAAATGGTGGTAGCTATGGCCAGGTCTATTACCAACCAATTATTCAGACCTTATGTCAACTAATACTCATAGTCCTCAATGTCATCCGCGGGTGTCGTAAAAAGCAACTCAAGGGCAACAATATTCAGGAGCCGGCCAGAAGCACCTCTGTAACAACATCATTCTGCGATCACCAATCCGCCTTTGACGGTGAGTTTGAAGTTGCGAAATTAAATATACTCCAAATATGTTGCTAACAATTGACCAGTTTGACATCGAAATGTCTTAAAATTAATGGCCTTCATCGGGGTTTCGTCATCACCGGCAATATCCTGGTGACCTCAAGGCCCCAAATGGCATTTCCTGTGGTCAAAACAATCGTCATATAAACATTAATGTTTTAATAATAATAATAATAATAATAATAATAATAAAGTCTTTATTTCAGATATACATCCGTCTATACATAAAAATAAAATAAAATAAAATACAAAGATAAAATAATATTAACTAAAAAATAAAAAATAAGATAAGCATGTAATGCTTATATTGTCTTATTTCTTATTTGCGTTCTGGTGAACACCAAGCCAGTATCTATAAATGGGGCTGGACATATCCTCACCAACGGCCACCAATATTTCGTTATTGGAGCTCCGCACACGCTCCCAGAACGAGGCAATACGGGTCCTCATCAACGCGAAGAAGTCGGGCACACCCGCCTCGGCGAAATTTTTATGAGAAATTTAATGAGATGTAACTAGTTTTTACGGTGCTGAGTAATGTCTTGTGAATCGAGTTTTTGGGGTTCCGTACTCTAAGAGAGCCCAACAGTACCAAATTACTGTCTCGGCATTCCGTCCTCTTTCACAGTGATCTTTTGAACCGTAATAGGTAGACACTTGAGTGAATATTACGCTGTAACCACAGATAATAAAAGTTATGTTTTTTTGCATCTACTGACATTTTCAAAATGGTGAACATGAAGAAAAGTTTAAATTAAAAGGTCTCAATTTCTAAAATTTGGGGTTTTTTGCAGCGTTTTTTTTTTGTTAAATATTGTACGTCGGTATGCGGTACCATCCGACTGCGAACCCGATTCGCACTTAGGATTGCTTTTTTTAAATATAGACAGCCTGAGATCACTTTTGTAAAAAGTTTTTTGATCGATATGTATTTTATTCGTTAATCGTTTTATCTTACATCACTAGACGGTCATTGTAGCGTGGAAGCATAATGGTAGTATAGTGTCGTGAAATGAATATCATTAAAGTACAACTTTATTGTCAGCTACAATAGCCGTTACGCAGCTAATGGTCCCAAAGATAGCGTTTGTAACAATAATCAGAAATAGTGTGAAAAATTTAAACTGTGATTCACTATGAAGTTGTATGTTAATGATATTAATTTCGCTTCGCGTCTTTAAGTAATTACTTATCAAAGCCAACTATTTCATTTCAAAATATATGGCAAACTAGTATGGAACCCACCTGAGCGAGATCCCGTTAAATTCTTACAATCTATGACATGGAATGTGTCACAGGGTACTCCGTGTTTGTCCCCTGTATTCACGTTTATGGTTAATTATGGTTATTGTATTCGCATCGTCTAAGTAATATGTAAGCACAAATAAGATTGATATTATATACATACATTACATTATTATATACGAGGAAAGACTGTAAATCACTGTTCTTCGAGTCGCAAGCGTCTTGCCCCTCTCTAACACAAAGTCTTAAGCAATCCTTTGAAAACCTAAACTGAAATGCAACGCTAATCCGCTCTAAACAATGTGGGCACAAAGCACGTGAGCTTAAATCAAATGAACGTCTCAAATCCGTCTCAAAAGCTCAACCCACTCCACGTAAACTATGTTAAGTCTGTCGGGATCCTCTGCTGCTCTGGTACCCTACTCGACACAAACGACTCTGTTACCCTATCTGCTTCAAGAGATGTTATGACTATTATGTATTCAAAAAGAACTAATATAACTTCAATTATCCATTCGAATTAGTAAGTTTAACTAAAACAGTTCACAAGAGTTCACGTTTAACTAAAAACATAACTGAAATGAAGCAGTAAAATCATTCTTCCTCGTTATTTTCTCCTGTAGATGATTCTCCGGACGGGACGGACATTATACCCCTAGAAGGCTTTGTATACGGCCTCCCCTTATACTAGAGCATTTTCAGCTCTCTTTCCTAGTAAAACTACTCCGGTTTACAAAAGCCAGTTTTGTATTTATCCTTGTAATTCATTGTAGCTTTTGTCCGTGATTTCGTCTGAGTAAATTGCAGATATTTGTGTGGTTTGCATTTGTCTTTCATCTCATCTGATGGTAAGTGATGAGCCGTTGGGTGGAAAGCGAGCTCACCCAGAACCCTCAACCTCCTGTGGTGCAGACCCTGTTACCTTTCATGCCGGAACATGAAAATACTATTGGCACTGCAGTTTGCGACAGACTTAGATAACCTGATAGCTATCCAGGCGGACATAGAAAATGTACTACTACCAACCAAACCACTGTAAATAGGACCCTGTACCTCGGATTGTAATAGTTACTTTGTAACATCGATTGATGATGAGAAATGACTATTTAGAAAGCAGGAAGAACTCATATTCCATAACATTATGATGAGTCAGGGCCTTGTTGCTGGCATGATACATTGCAACTATGATATTTCTGACTTGTATTCTTTGTACCCTTCTTCTTAGTGTGTGTGTGTGTGTATTTGTAGTATTTATGATGGCAAATAAAATGATTTATCTATCTATCTGAAATAAGTACTTCAAATGCTAAAACCCTAGTATCTGCGAGCAAATTTGTAAACAAAGCCTTCTCCAAACTTCACAGACCTATAAAAACTCGTAATAAAGTATTGATCACCCTCTAAAGGATGGAAAGCACTTCGCAAATTCACGGTCCCCTCCGAGGATCCGCCGGAATACGACATTCCCTTACATTGCGCGGGCACAGGTGCGACAAACGGCGCCAACTCGCTCACATATGAAGCTTGCCTTCAAACTTGTCTACAAATTCTACTGACGACTTCTCTCGAATATGGAATTATATTGACTTGTGTTTTAGGAAGCTCCAACGTCAAATCTAGTGACTCCAATAATTCCACAGATTAAAAATGGGCTCATGATTTTTTTAAAAAAGTCGAAAATAATTGTATTATTTAAACACTTCAATCGTTTGAAAATTTCAATGTTGAAATCATAGACTTTTTCTTTTAATTATTTTGAAGTATTAATTAGAATAAAACGTTAAGGTACTTAGTTATATTTATTTCACGAACGAATTTATTAGACGAATCCTTCTTTCTTGAAATCTTTCATTACAATAGTTTTTGGAAATAGTGAAAAATATATTTTTTAAATTCTGTTTCCAAAATTTTTGTTAGTGACAAACTGCGCCTCTCAAAAAACATTTAGTTTTTTAAGATTTCGTTGAACATTGAACTTGATGATTGAAAATTACAATATAACGTTTTGGTTTCTTTCTATTTAAGGTAGATAATCTAAGATAAGCAAAGGTTGCGGATAGTCGCCACATGAAATTGCCTCGAGAACGGCCACTGTTGTTTACACACACAGTTGTTGCATTGTTCAGCTTTGGACTTCGCTTTTTACTATCATCACGTTCGAACATTCAAATCACATGACCTGATATGTCCATTAACTTTTTACTAACGCTATTTCTACAAATTAGCATACGATGATAAATCACATTACGAAACTTTTAGCTTCCTTTTTAATAAGCGACACGTACAAATCACCTCAAAAATTACATCCAAATTAACCGAGCCAAGGCTGTTTGAAATAAGTAATCTATTACAAAATGGAGGTGAATCAATCAAGGAATGACACCGGCGAGACACGACGTGGGGCCTCGCAACGAATCGATGCCTGATTGTTTTGTTCTATGACTTAATAACTGTAATTATCAGGTTATGAAACTACGAGTAAGTACGGGTGTGGGATATGGGACTTTATTAAGTTATAAGAGGACACAAACAAATGTGTATTAACATAATAATGAATAAAACAACAGAAGACCATTGCTTCTGGTTGATATAATAAAAAAAAAAAAAAGCATACAGTCGATTTGAACCAGTTTTAACAATCGTTTCTGAAGCGGCATTATTTCATTTATAGATTTACGTAAATGAATTGCCATGTTTATTTCTAAGCCTCCACTATCAGTCCTTCTGTATGACAGCAGGTTGCATCTCATCATCAACAGCCTATATACAAGTATGTCCCCACTGCAAGGGGTCAGGCCTACTCTCTAGCCTTTGAATTTCTTCTCATAAGTGTGCAGATTTCCTCACCATGATTCCTTCACCGAAAAGCCAATAGTTATGATTTTTATCATTCGTACATAAATTAAAAATAACAAATTTGAACTCATTGTAACGAGCCTGAATCGAACCCAGTCCTCGATTGTTCAAGGACTGACGCTCTACCCAACAGAGCTACCACGGCTGTGGACCATCCGTAATAGGCAGACAGTTGAAATTTTAACAGAATGTGTACTTATGTTGCCGATATAACAACAAATAATAATAATTAAAATGAGCACCCTAACTAGAAGCGTGTTTTTAGCTTATTTTCCAACAAGTACACGCTTAAAATAATCACAGAGTTTGTATTGCAGTATTCAATAGTATTAAATTTTGTACGATGCTCCTTCATCCGCGAGTCCAAATCGCACTGGGTCGGATTTTACTCCAGATCTAAAAACTCACAGGTCCTGCCTGCACAGACCAAACGCTTCGCATTCGCTCATCACTTGTCACCCCCAAAACCTCCAACCACATTCAGTAAGTACGAGTACACAGGCGAGCGTAGGTTCGTCACAATGACACATTATTGCCAGTACTCGCCCGTCAGTGGGCGGCTAATGATTGATACCGACAACACATTTTTTGTTCGACTCGAATTAAGACCGCGGTTTGGAAAGAGTTATTAATATTGCGTTGCTCCACGGTATTGTGGCGATGGGCGTTCGTTGTTCGAGAGAAACTGGTCAAGTTCATAGTTTACAATACGATCCGCCCATGTCATATCGTGGGCTCAGGCCGGACACTTCATATAAATGTCGTGATATCGGCTCATATTGGCATACATGGAACTTGAGGGGAGGTGAGGTAGGAGGGGCGGTGAACATCCGTTCCGTACGTATTAATTCTGTGCTGTGGGTGTTGTAAAAGCGTCTTAGGGAAAAATTGATTTTGGGTCGCGCAATGTCCGCGAATTGTTAAACAGTTACTATTATTTTTAGTAAACAATCATAGGCAAGAGATGAAGGCCAAGTACAGACCCATCACAGGTAAATAAATAAAATCTTTCTACCTCTCAATTCAGTTCTTTAAAAAAAATTCCGGCAGATCGAGATACCAGAGTTACACAGAGAAATAATCTGGTCGTTGCCGTTTAGATTTAAAAAAATACACGAAACAAGCTAAGTTCTTCACTCTTCTAAAAACTTTATATTCCAAAAAATCAACGTTTCATATGACAAGACTGCGCTCGGGTATCCTTTCAACAAGTAAAATTTATTCCGACATAAAAACGTATTGTCTCCAATATGAAGGGAAAGGTGCGTTCGACTCTCAACCCTGTCCCCTTGGAATAAGTTCAGCGACTATAGTACAGTCGACGAGAATCGGTGCATATAACCGTGAAAGTATAGTGCTGTCGTTTATTAGTGGCAGCTGCAACCGACGTTGGAATCGAGTTTATAGCAACGCAAGGTTTTAGTATGAATAATTTGTTATATGATAAAACAATATGGCACCTGCAGCTTTAATGTTGTTTCAGCGTTTAGATACAACCCTAAATGTAACGATATATGTACGTATGTATGTATGTCTTGTATATCTTGTATATATGTGCTAATTTTATGTAAATGTCCTTGTCAACGTTACTCATCAGGTGAGATGTGAGAGGTAGAAGGTAAGGCATTGTATAATTTGATTGGATAGTGGCCATACTCTCCAACTGAATTTCCAATCCCCTCCCAATCCAATTCCCTTAAAAATTTGGTTTTTGTTGATTTACTCAAACAGCCAATTTCGATAAAAAAAAATATGGGACCACTTCTGAAATATGCTCTACCAAACAAAAATAATTATCAAAATCAGTTCACTATTTGCGGAGTTATCGCGTAACACACATACAAAAAAATCATACGCGTCGAATTGAGAACCTCCTCCTTTTTTGAAGTCGGTTGAAAAATGGGCATTCATAATGAAGCCTAAAATTAAACACAAAACATTTTCTGTACAAGGAGCAGTCACCACGAAGTTACAAACACAACTACACTGCGATGCCTCGTTATAAAGTGTGTAATTGACCAGCGGGTGTACGCCATATTGGGCATTCTTTGATACCTCGTCGTCGTAATTTGACTAGAGGCGATGTATGCCGAACAGACTTTACCTGCGTTATCTTCCCAGGTACGGAACTCTCGTTGCGCAAGTCCGATTTGAACTTCGCTGGTTTTGTAAAACTTAGATAGTTTCGCTTAGCTTCTACTGTTAACTCTGTTGAGTTGGTATTAGGTAGTGGATTCGATTATCATCGGGTACCATATCCTCCCAATCTCATACTAGCAACTACTAACTACATACAACAATTTGTAAAAATTAAAGTTTCAAATTAGTGTTGGCCTGTACCACTGTACATTGCTGCTTGTTCCGTTATTTAAATCTCACCGATTTGCATTGATTATTTACACTCGAGTAAAAAATATGTATCCACTTTTGAACCTTGTAACATCACCTTAAATTGACATTTGCCTCAACGCACTACGTAGGAACAAGCCAGAGTGAATGTGACATGGTACAAAAGTTTACAATTTTACACGTCCAGAAGCGTGAATAAAGTATTGCTTTTGGTCTTTGTTTTTGTTCCCTATTGCATTTTAAGACAATAGTCACTAAAAGCTAGCCAGGTTGACACATAAGAAATGAAACCTGGCTATGTTTTCGTGTAGGATAGAAGCATACTAATGTTTAGCCAAAGTCATTCAAGACGGGATCGGTGGTGCAAGGCCGACTAAGTAAATCACCCAGCGACTCCGTCTCGACTCTCGAGGCTCGTAGCTTGTAGGAAGCGGTTCATTATAATTGCAAGTGCTTCAACGACCGATGCTTCGATGATCAATTATACGGTCGTTACACATTTGAATTGAGAACTAGGGACGGGATTAGGCGATGTCGATGTGCTATATCGATTGTTGGGACGGCCAGAGGTGTGTGTGAGTGTGTGAAAACCTCTAACCGAATATTTATACTTTATATAGAAATGATCCAAGTGCGAGACACGATAGGTACCGTATCTCCATACAATACTGAATATAAAACCAATGAAGAAACGTCGGAAAAACCGTTTTTTGTACGATACCATCCTTTCGTGATTAACTTTATTGTTTTATTTGTTGTTTTAGCGGGCACAGTAAAATCTATATCGGTATCTGTGTTGATACGGTTCTGGAGTTCGTGGCAACGACACACAATGTTATTAAAATTTTAGAGAGTCACAGAGACAGGTTTTGAATAATGTAACTATTTTAAAATACATAAACATTACATAAATAATAATAAAATCAATTTATTCTGACACACCATAGCAAAAACATCAAGAACATTAACATAAATAAATCATATTAAATACAATACACAGGTCATCAAATTACCAACATTATATAGTCGATACATCACTATCGATTCATAATAATTGTAACATCACTAATGATAGAGACATTATACGAATATGGTATTATGGTATCATCAATTTAAGACGATTACGAAGTATTTAGAGGCATTTAGGTACGAGTATGCCAGCGGACTCGGAACTACGTTTTAATCCCTAACGAGACTTTACTTATATACTCGTACTACTTTATTGCTTTTGCATTTGTATTTGTGGCTAAATCACCTTTCTAAATAAAAGCACAGATTTAT
Source organism: Carcina quercana (assembly GCA_910589575.2). NCBI lineage: Eukaryota > Metazoa > Arthropoda > Insecta > Lepidoptera > Depressariidae > Carcina > Carcina quercana. Next base: position 12,373,645 of record OU342444.1, read on the forward strand.
AGAACTATGCTCCGCTTGGCTATAGATAAGATCTAATTTAGCATTAACCTGCGTTTGTAACTCTGTCCTACTTTCGCACGTGTATCCTTACGAATGGTAACACGAGACTGCAACATTTTTATTAGTAAGATATCGTTACAACACAATCTGTTAAAAACTGACAATGTTCAGGTACAATCACGTTTCAGGTAGTTCGCAGTCACGCCTTGATTGTTTAATCTATTGGTATTTATAATATAATAATGAGTGGTTGGTAGATAAACAAGGATGTGTTTATTTCAAGCTCTCATAATGACTTTACCATCATATATATACTATACTAGCTTCCGCCCGCGACTTTGCCCGCGTGTACTTCAGGATGTATTCTACTTGTTCGATAGGCACAGGTGACGTATATGACAATTTATTGTACAGCATAATGTACACAATAGTGTTTACTCTGTTACGTAGTCTAATAATTTAAAGAAACAAAATAAATTTTAATATCTGACGTATTACATTCAAATAGTCTTCACACCAATATTATAAACGCGAAAGTTTGTATATACGAATTTACATATGCTATGGTCGGTTGCTAGGCAACGCGTTTTTGTTATGCCAAAATTGCCCATGTAATCTCACTAATATTATAAATGTGATTTTGGACAATTTACACAATATGTCTTTAGAAATTATAGCCTATATGTTATTCTGATGTATAAGCTACATTATTGTAAAGTTTCATTCAAGTCCATTCAGTAGTTTTTCCGTGAAAGCGTCACAAACATCCAAACATCTAAACATCCAAACTTTCACACTTATAATATTAGTAGGATATACTGAGCTTGAAATAAACACATTCTTGTTTATCTACCCACCACTCATCTTAATTTTAAATGAGTTTATGTTTTTGCAAGGCAAACAAATCACGCATATGTGGTCCTGGCTACATTTTATCAAAATTACTTTAAAACATGGAGTGGGACTGAAAACTTCCGCTTCTTTTTAGTCGTTTTTTTGGCCTAGCTGTGTGCACGCACCCTTTTGTATGAGGAACAAGGCTATAACTACAACATGAAATAGATATTGAAGTGTTATGCATATATAGGTTAATTAACCGTACATATAATGTACATACAATTCATGGAGATAGAATGCCTCGATCAATAACACGCGGCTAGGTTAACAAAGGTTCAGATTATAATTATTAAATTTTAGACAGTGATAAATTTAGCGACTAGATAAGATTCTATATTGGATAACGAAATCAAAGTTCATGATTACGATCATAAAATAACATACATGTTTACTGAAATAAATCAAGTTATGATACAAATATCGTACTAATGTTTCCAGTTCGAAAGTTTGTCTTTTTAACCGACTTCAAAAAAGGAGGTTCTCAATTCGACGCGTATGTTTTTTTTGTATGTGTGTTACGCGATAACTCCGCCTATAGTGAACCGATTTTAGATAATTCTTTTTTTGTTTGGTAGAGCATACTTCAGAGGTGGTCCCATATAAATTTTATCGAAATTAATTGATCGCTCTTTGAGATAATCAACAAAAACCAAATTTTTAAGGCCATTGAAGTCGGTTTTAGTTCTTTTTGAACGCGTTAATTATTCGTTTATCGCGCATATCGTCTGGACTTGGATGAAATTTAGCACAAAGATGTATTGCGTGATTTAGATTTACTACAAATCATTTTGTTTTCAACCGCCTCTGTGGCCCAATGGCTACAAGTTTGACAACAATACGGAGGTCCTGGATTCGATTCCCAATCGGGGGTATCTATCGGTACATACTAGGTTTGGTTGGTGGTATTAACTCAGGTGAATCAACGACACTACAGGTAATTTTAGACGTGTAAGGACATAATGAAAAGTACTACGTCAAAAAGTCGAAAGTTATAAAAACAACTGAGGTATTAGGCATAGGTAATCTTGCCAAGATGTAGGCTGTATGCACCGTGAACCTTTTACCTAAGTTAGATCATTCATAAATGCGTTCACTTTGCTCCATTCCCACAGTAGACAAACACATTATAACAAAAACAAACCATACTCGTAATAAAACGAAGTGGATGTCCGAACCGAGGAAATATTAGGGGTCCGATTACGCAGGCACCTTCCCATATAAATTGATGCTGGAAAGTGTAAAGGTTAATTAAACTTAGTCGATACCCCTTGACATAACAGAATTAATTGCATCCGAGAAATTTATATAAAGCGATTCTTCTTCTTTGTGACAGGCATTAGGATGATGTGCCCGGGCCGAGAGACAGGCGCGAGCGGGAGCGATTTGTACGTTATCATTTATTGCTTTTTAATTCATAATTCCGCTGTTTCTTTGGTAGCACTCTAAATGTATCTACTTTTCAAAATATATGTTTATAGCTGGGGGCTACGCATTCACTACGGACATTCCTTACGGCTTTATATGTATATATTTGCTAATGTAGATATTGTATGTCCCAGTTCGTGTTTGCCATTCGAGAGCTATTACTGTCTGCCCATTGACACTTCAGCTCACGCGTGTGTAGGTCCGTAGCGTAAAAGCTTAGTCTCCGAGAAGTATATCTTAATGATACACTATTTGTTACCTTTCGTTGCGAATACAACACTGCTAATTATTAATGCTGTTTAGCGGCATACTTAAATATTTTGTAGTTCTCATTGTCTATTTATTATTTATCTTCATTATCCGAGGGCTTGCAGTTATAGATTAGAATATAATATCCGATCCGATCCTGTTCACGGGCCGGACACTTCAAACAAGGTGCAGTTGAATAAATATTGTAAATTCTATAGCTACAACACAAAACCCAGAAGATGGATGAATTGACGTATTAGCAAAGCGATTTTTTTTTAAATTTCTTAATTGTAATTTTGCTAGTACGAGTATATTCCGCATGTTTTGTTGTAGTCAATGTCTCAATGTTGTTAACTTGTTAACGTAAATCAATCCGCCCGCTTCCTCTCCTGCCTTACGCACCCACTCAAGATATTGGATGCCAAAACCTTCTGTCAGCGTGTTACGATAAAGAGCGGAGAGTAATGGCCCGCTCGGGTGAGGCGGGGGCGATATGAAACTAGATCCTAACTACATTGTGTTTAATCTCAACGTGATGAATTCCAGGGCAGTGGGTGACTGGGAGAGTTGGGGATTGCTCAAAGGCTTCGGCAATGATGCCATTACGCACATTTGTTAATTTGTGGTCTAGCTAGACCCGAGCCTGTGTCTAGCATGGTGCACAAAACACTCGGGGGACGCACGCACTCGCCAAACGTATTTAGTTATGTATATATTTACGGGTTATATACATATTTGTACCCAAAACCTTCTCCCGCGCGGCGCCGCGTATATGTAAAGGCTACCTGAGTTCAGAACCACCACCAATCTGAGATGCGGGAGGATCTACTAGCAGTCTTCCCAAAAATAGTTACCGTAAACCCTTCCGCTATTCAGATCAATGAATGATCTGGATTCGGGTATTAATATCGGTGTACGGTTTAAGAAATTATATCTGAAAATGCTTCCGCTACTCAGAGTACTAACGCACTCAAATCGGTTCTATCTGAATCGCGGGAGGAATTTATGTCCTATGCTCCCCGATTTCAGATCGTAAGCGGCAGATGCCATAAGAGAGACAGATATATATCGTGCGCAACCCTTCTGTTGTTTGTTTTGATTTAAATTAGTTCCGTTACTGATGAATGCAGACAACTTTTGCTTCCGCAAATTTATACAATTTTTGTAGAAAATATCGTGAGTGTGGTTTTTGTTACAAGTGCAGTCTTTTTGTGACTTTGTTTAGCAAAGAAAACTTACAATATCGTACAGTAAAGAGAGACTCGAACTATTTTTAAACGACGGTGATTTGGTTTTTATCGTCACGAAATACGAGTCCCAAGCAAATGAACATTTTTCTGCTGAAGTGAGATGTAAAGTTAATGCAGATAATTATAGTGACTTTTGCAGTGAATGGATTAGGAAATTAATGCTCGATAACTTATAATTTTAATAAATTAATTATGTACATTCTGTGAATTTTATTTTAATAATATACGCATATTATAATAGTGATCTCATACAAAAATTCAACAATCACTCTCTCCTCACCATTATTTAGATACTATCGCACACCTGGTTTTAAAAGTATTCTAAGTAGCGGTAGGGATTCATATGTTAAATGTTTCATACTGCGTTAGTAATCCCTCCCGCAGTACAGAACTCAACACGGGGTAGCATTTACAGTATCGAAATGTGAAATCAACCGTCGAAATCGCTACCGCAGCCCAGAAGTATGGGGATTCTGAATACTGGAAGCATTTACATAAACGCCGCGGCGCCTATCGTTACGCAGTTTGGTTGGTGGTGGGACATTATCTGCCACCAAACAGCAATGTTAATAGCACTGTTGTCTTCCGCTATGAAAGGTATCAGAGCCAGTGGCTCATTAGCTCGAGGCTTCTGTGTGCGCACGCTTTCCATCCAACGGCCTTATCGACACTTATCACCATGTGAAATGAAGGCCAAGTGCAAACCCATCCAACGAGTATGGAACAGGTAACCTGCTGGAAATGCGTGCGTTCAACCTGAGCCACCAGGGGCCTGTTTCATAAAAATATAATTCGTAATAAACTGACAAATGGCATGTCATTTTCGTCTATAGTGGCTGTTGATTGGTCGAAAAGTCGAAAAGCCCCAGGCGACTTTAGACTTGACAGCTTCAAAGCCATAGGAGCCAACTAATAAGCAGATTCCTGGAACGGAAATCGATGCATAAATTCAGTCCGAGTCACCTGTTGTCAAACAGTGGTATGTATCAGGTTTATCCGCATTGATGGAAGCGTGCATTAGCACCTGATACATCAAAGGGATTAGCTCTGGTTACAAGCTACCTAGTTATTAGGGAATCTGGACGTTGTTTGACTGATTTAGAGGTGTGGTTTGGATTGGGTGTACTGTACAGATATTCTTGGTGAAGCTACATGTGAAAGAAAGGAGTATGGACTTATTAGCTACCAGTACAGCGACTAGCAATATACTTATATACACAATATATTTCTTACTAACTGCCTCCATGGCCTAATTGGTACGCTTGATTGATAATTTGGAGTTCTTGGGTTCGATTCCCAATGGGAATACCTCATCAACATCATCATCAGCCGGAAAACGTCCACTGCTGGACATAGGCCTCCTTCATGGTACCGGTCCCGAGCCACCTGCATCCAACGAATCCCTGCGACTCTAACCAGGTCGTCGGTCCATCTAGTAGGGGGGCGGCCTGGTAGACGTTTCCCGGTACGTGTCGCCACTCGAGAACCTTTACTCCCCACCGTTCTTCGAGCGATGTGGCCTGCCCATTGCCACGTCAGCTCACTGACTCGTCGAGCTGTGTCACCTACTAGTAACTTTTTGTACTAATCAGACTGATTTATAGTAGTATATATAACGTCTGTTAATCCAAATTAAACAGCAAACAAGAGTTTATTCTGTAGAATGCAATAAGCTTTTAATTCCTATAAGGGTTGCCCTGTTTGTTCGAAGCCGAAATAACAAGCCCGTAAGGGAACTTTCTTCAGGATAGGATAGCATTGACAGTGGAGTAGAGGATACAGGAGCGGACGAAGGCGATTACAAATATAAGATAAGAATAAAGATGTTGCAAATACAACCAACCAACTGTAAGAAGACTAATTAAAAGTAGTGCATATAAAGTTCCGCAGATAATCTCAATGCGGACAAAATAGAAAACCTTGTATATGTACAAGTATATGGCACTCTACGCCATTTTTTAAAATAAAAAAAATTTATTGACGAAAAATTCGATATGATTATCGAATCTGCTAACAATATTTCATGAGAACCGGTTGAGAAATGCGACCTGTAGAAGACAATATCCGGACATCAGTTTGGGCAAAATCAGAGACGCTTCGCTCGCACTTCGCGCTCGCTCGGTCAACAAAAGTCACCTAACAGATGTTTGTCGCTATTGTGTCCGCTTACCGCTGTCGTCTCCCACCGCGCCCCGACCCGAACGAAGCCAAATTGAACGCATAACTTCTCTTTACCTGAGACGCAGGTGGGTCTCGAAATCTGTTAGATATATTAGCCAGCTCTGATTCTGATATATTGACGTTGGTTATTGGTTGCTAACTAAGAGGTACGGATGCGTCTCTACGGAAGCAACAAAGGCACACTCGACTGACAAGTTATGAGCTCGAGGTTATTGGGTGACAAGTGATTCATTAGGTTGAGGAGACGGCCTCATTAGGTTGAGTCATGGGCACGCACGCTTACCGTCCAACGACCTTATCGTCACTTACCATCAGGTGAGATGAAGACCTAGTGCAAATCCATTACACATAAAAAATATTTCCGGCTTGAACGACAGAATTTCCTGAATTTATATTGAATTTCGGTGCTAAATTCGGTGTTAAATTGAAGCGTCGGTGGCGCAGTGGATAAGGCGCGGACTCTCAATCTGAGGGTACCGGGTTCGAATCCAGCCGTGTACCTATGAGTTGTTTTTCAATTCAAGTACATTATCAGATTGCTTAACGGTGAAGGAAAACATCGTGAGGAAACCTGCATGTCTTGAACAGGCATGTGAAGTCCGCCGATCCGCACTGGGCCCGCGTGGTGGACTATGGCCCATACACTCTCTGTAGGAGAGTAGGCCTGAGCCCCTCCAGTGGGGACATATATAGGCTGTTGATGACGATGATGATATTGAATTTGCACTTGACCGGAAAAAATATCTACATAAATATATCAAAACTTGAAAAACAGGCGCCTTGTACTATAATCTTGGCATTCGGTTTTGTTGGTGGTAGGACATTTTCTATATCCGATAGGCTAGCTACCATCATCTTACGTAAGTATGACGCCAAACAGCACTTTAGTGCTCCGTCATGAAAGTACCAGAGACAGTGCCGCAATAGCTTGAGCATACGCTTACCATCCATCAGCCTAATAATATCTAATCTATGCTAATAGTCATTTACCATCAGGTAAGATAGACCAAAGGGAAACCCAACATACATTTTTAACGTGGTTTCAAAAATGATTCTTTAAAGTAAATTTATAACCAATCTTATTAGACATCACTGAATATAACTAACCATTAGGTTTTCGTTCTACTAGCGCCCGCGTCGTCTACCTGTACCTTGGAGAGCTAATTTTGTTTCAGGTTTTCCAGCCTCACCCACCATCTCAAAATTGCGTAATGACTTAGTTCCAAAAACTAAACACTTATAACACCATTAATCTTTCTTAAAATAACAAAATGTCCCGGCAACGTTGGCACGGCGGAACTAATTTGTCATACGCATACCGGCCTAAGCGTCTTAGACAATAAATTTACCAGAACTTTAGTTCTAAACCTCTATGATTAATTGTCACCTAGCACTTAAGATAGAGCTTGCTCTAGTTCTGTATCTTCAAGTGAATGAACACAATTAAACTTTAAATTGTACGAGGGTTTGCTTTTGGACCACAAGTTAACAATACTTTAAAAGAACGACTTCAGCTAAAATTTTGACTATTGCGCTGTTTTAAAGTGTTACTGGAGGCGTTAAAGTTTTCTTCAGTTTGCGCTGGCAATTTAACTGTTTACTTTTTATTTCTATCAAAGAGTTTGCGTTTGGATGATTATCTCATTTAGGAATTGCTGACGAAGTACTTGAAGTTGGTTTTTATATGCATTTACTTGGCCCTAGTCTTACCTGAAGTAAGAGACGAAAAGGCCGTTTGATGAAAAGCATACTCCTACCCAGAAGCCTCCAGTCAATTTTTCATTACTTGAACACAAATTCTGTTTGGCGTCAGACTACAGCTACTGTGGTAGGTTACCAGCTAGGCACATAAAAATCTCTAACCATGTCGCTTATCAGAGTTAATGCACTGGGAATTGAACTTGAGGCTCCAGGATCTGTAGACCAAGATCTAGTCACTCGGCCAGGGATATAGTTGTTTAACGCTGGTATAAGAATATTACGTGGAAGCCAGATTTTGTTCCAGGCAGGAACACACAAGCAAACGATAGACAAGGAAGAAAACAAAACTATACTGCTCTATATTTCTTACTTCAATTGGTTATTAAAAGAGAATGATAAGAAGTATCAAAGTATATTTCTTATGCAGCAGAGCACAACACAACTCATAAATCACAATGTAAACAAAGAACTGGCGAACAAAGTCGCAAAGCTGAACTATTCCCAGTTCATTTCCGCTGTAACACTTGTCACAGGAAGCTCTCTTCAAACTCTCACAAATAACGAGCAACTTCCTAAAAGACGATGTTTTTCAAAAAAACGAAAATGAAGACTGCTTTGGAACATCTCGAGGCAGGTTTGAAGTACGTCCTTTAAAACCAGCATTCAATAACCAAGTCGGGCTTGACATGAGATTTGAAACCGTATCTTATTTGAAAATCAAAAAGCTGACGAGACACGGTGCCATTCACAAAATGTTGGATGCGCAAACAGGGGTCTACCACTTGTTCTCGAAACTTATTCGACAATGGAAAAAAAGTGACAACTTCTCTTTAACTATTGGGATTGGCAACATTGTTATTATTTTGCTTTATAGGCCCTTTTTCAATAGTCGTCACCCGACTTATGATGAAACTGTACTCTAACGATGGAGGAGTACGAGTACAGAAAAGACCCGTAATGTGCCGCAAGAAACTTCAGTCTTTTTTTACTGATAATTATGTGACAATTAAAACTATGACACTAGACTAGTTACAAAAATATATTAGTACAAATAAATATCATTGCCCATACCAAGGAGTTTTCTATATGTCCGCTGTGATCATATTTTACAGATCACAGGATGATTTGTTTGAATAATAAATTAACTATGACATAATAGCATGCTCATAAAAATAAAATAAATTACTGTTCACACACAAACAAAAAAGGTGCTAGCATTGTCGCAATTACAATTACAATTTTAAGAAAGGTCGCTTCAAAAGTCATCGAGATAATATGTAACTGGTTGAAAGTCTCGAATATTTCATTCATGAAATTGTCTCGAGTTCAAATCTCAGCGCCATATAGTCGTTTTTCTCGAAGTCGTTACAATATTTAATTAAGACTCCATTAAAAGAGCAAGCAACAGAATGAAATTCATTACCTCACTCAATTGCTTTAGGTAATGCAAAACAATTTCAAAATATGAAATCTATTTAGAATCGTAAATTGAATGCCTAGTGCCTAGTCATATTTTCAAGACTATAATTTCAACTGAGTAATGGGACGTGATTGGAACGAATTTGAATAGAGAATGGTTTGCAGTCGCTAACAGCTGTTAATGTAGGTCAGATTTTTTATGAGTTTGAGCTAGAAACTAGCTGTGTGAAAATAAAAGCTATAAATGTCTTGTTGCAAAACGTTAATTTGATAAATCTCTATTATTGTATTAGCCTGTGCGGTCCCACTGCTGGGAAAAGGCCTCCTTCGTATGGTACAGGCTGCCTGGGCTAAAGAGCCCTATTATACTTTGGATGGGGCTTATCTGTATGGTATAAAATTGCCGGAGCCGTGCCAGCTCAGTTGGGTAGAGCGTCAGTTTTTGAACAATCTAGGTCTGGGCTCGATCGTTGCTGTTATAATTTGCTATTTGGAACTTATGTAAGAATGATAAACATCTTTACCATTGGCTTTTCGGTGAATGAAAACATCGTGAGGAAACCTTCACACTCATGAGAAGAAATTCAAGGGTGTGTGTAAAGTCTACCAATCCGCACTGGACCCGCGTGGTGGACTATGTCCCATACACTCTCTGTAGGAGAGTAGCTCTGAGCCCCTGCAGTGGGGACATATGATTGATGATGATTAAACTGTTTAAGAATATGTTTATACGTGAAAGAGTGGCAAACGTCCAAACTTTTACAGTTAAAAGTATGAGTATTATAGGATACAACTTCACGCTCGAGACCCGTTCGAGAACGTGTGGTAGTGCCGCGAGGGGTGTCACACAATCTCCCTCCAGCGCAGGTGTTCCATGGCTCGGTAAACACGTGTCCGGGCCATGTTCGGGAATGTTCGTCGTATTGTGACGCTCCACTGCGACAGGGTTCCAACAAGGATTTTGATTTTACGCGGGTTTGCTTCGGAAAGGACTCTTTATTGTTGAGGAGTCGAGTTCCCTTCACAAGTCTTTTGTGACATCCCTATTGTGTGTTTTAGTTTGGTGTGTTTTTATTTGATTATTCTGTTTCGGGGATCCGTTTGTAACCGGCATGGAATGGGTCGGCCTTTCTGTGAGGCTTGCAGGGGAATATACCAGAGGTCGGACAAACAGTACTTCTATGTACTATAGTTATTGCCTTATTTAAGTGGAGCTTCGGGGTAAGCAGCATTCCATCCTACAGACATATCACATACTAGCAATTTGACCTCAGAAATTATCCCACGGGAACAATTTACTCAATCGGGATAAAAAGTAGCTTTTATCCTTTGTCGGTCCTTCAGCTGCACGTATACAAAGAATCAAGTCATTCTGACCCTCCGTTGAGACGTCAAGGAAGGACAAACAAACTAACTAACTTTCATAATATAAGTATGGATAGGATTGAGGCTAATTACAAACTTATTGTACATAGATATACAAAACGCTACCCTGAATCCATACAATTAGAAACTTGAAATTTGGAACATCGATCCCGTTGATGTTAATGTCGAGTGTATAAAAGGACATAAAAACAACAACAAAAAACACTTTTATGGGTACGCCAAGCAAGTGTTCTAACAATTATCTATTTGAAGTTTTAGAGCATTATAAATTAGATAATTTTCACGCAAAGCCGGGGCGGGGCTAGTCGTCGAACAGAGGTAATACCAGTGCATCTACCATGAGTTTACGCAGTCGATAACGTGTATCGTTAACTATCGCTCTGTCTTTGTCATGCGCATCTCGACTGAGCAGCATTTCCGATAGTATTCGATATACGATACAGAGAAGTATCATACAAATGTAACGAGATTTACAAAGGGTATTCGCACTAAACATGTCAATCACAAAAACAAATATCTATGTATACGTAGACTATACCTTATATTATAGTTTTTTGTATAGTCGGTTTCATTCTAATATAAATAATCGTAAACAAACTAAAAAATGTGTCATTAACATAAATAAACATAGCTCCACGGCACTTACTAATCGTCTTCAAATTATACTGTAATCAGCTTATAAATACTCACTTTGACATCCTAAAAGTTCTAGTGTTAAGTGTATGTTTATGGTTATTTAAATTGGTTTGAAACGAATTGAAGGCGATTTTCTAAAATAAACTGAATTTTGGTGTAATGCTGTAAGACGCTTAAAAAGCCTAAGAATCTGTAAGTAAAGTCTGTATTTCTTTATGTCTTTATCTTCACTTTGCAAGAACTAAAAACGCGATTCAATGATTTCGACTCGATAGATTTTATTTTCCAAAATACCTCTTACGAGTAAAAAAAATATTTCGTCAGATTATTGTTAAATAACTAAAGTATGGCAATCCAAATTGTGTTAAATCTTAGGTAGCAATAATATTGTTATTTCTTAGCTCGTTTTTTTTGTCAAATCCTCAAGGTTATTTTTAAATGTGTTTTTTCAAGTTTCTAAACGCAAGTTTCTAAGTTCCAGATTCTCACACAAGCCACGCCCATTAGGGTTTCAGTGTAGCTCCTTAACATGAACTTGTTGTAAATGTATAAACATAACTTTAATTACATGTTAATATTTACTAGAATGAATGACTGCGCTTCCGTACACATTTCATTCACCACGACGTTTACAGCAGCCGCAAAACCAGTTTGCCTCAAACCTCCATACACAATGTTAATACGAACAAATGGCTTGTCGCTTTCGATTCTACGACCGCTAATCAGCTGTCAGGCGGTGCCGACGCGGGGCTTGTTACTCACACGATGCCTACTCGCACTTGGACATGGTACTTGATAAACATGCTTGGCAAAAATATATCGGCGGTTTTTCATAAAAGCTGAACGTAACACGCTGAATTGAAGAAACGTCAGATTTGTAAGACAAATCATTTCATTTGAATGGCGTCCAAACGTCCAGAGCACAATTTATTTCGTCAAAATTATTGAATAAAACCCGTAATATGAATGAAAATGACCCCTATAAATTTTTCTTAAACGAATTTTTAAATAAAAATCAAAACAGCGATTTTAGGGAATATTATATATATTTATTTAATCATGTTCGTCTTAAATCAACCGATTTTATGAGACAATCCATTCTGCAAAATGTCTAAACAGGGGTATCAGTTTTGCTGGATGCAACTCAATGATTATCCAGCTACTCATTGTACAGTTAGTTTACATAACGGAGCAGCTAGTGGTTATGTAAAACAGCTCATTAAGCAATCCAAAAGCGACATGTATGTCGTGGCCGGATCTAGAAGTGCCCATATCATTTCATTTCATAAAATGGTGGCATTTCATTATGTGCCCAACCAGTACCGACTATACCGTTTGGTCGATTTGTCCATCAACTATTGGCTGTGCCGTATTATAGGGGCTTTCTCTCTCCTATCAAAATATAATTCTGTATATTTCGAACTTATTAGACGTAGATCAACATTTTATAACTTGTTGTACTTGAATTTCATCTTTAATTAAAACTTTCTTACGAATTTAAATCAACAGCCACCATGATGGCAAGCTCTGTCAACGCCTCACACGGACACAATTGTATGCCAAATTTCATCACGATTGGTTAGTCCGTAAAGGCAACAAGAGGTAGCAAACAAGCACCGCTCCCCAATGAAAATATTAATCAATACGTGAATGAAAAATCTGCAAACAAAATAGCAGTCATCGGTACATCAGCTGACCATGCTCAATAATAAAGCTCAACTCGTTACGAACAAAACCTCCTTGCTTGCGACTCCATAATCGGCCATCAGATTGGCTCAAAGGCCAAGTATCCAACGATCAATAGTCATCTACCGCATTATGCACGCTTCATTCCCGAACTATGCATTACGTAGAACGGATTGCAAGACGCTCGCCTTGATTAGAGACCGTGAAAGATTGCTTTCTTCGACTTTTCTTTGTTACGAGGTTGCAGATTTTAAACCATTTTGTATGAGGATGTTTGTGAGGTCGGTGTAATTTCATTTGAGAGCTAGCAGTTACCCGCACAAATAGAATATTCAACAAAAATATCGTTAATATCTGGATAGTCGGAACATGCGTGTACGTTGCGAATGATTGCAAACGCCGCTGGTTCTTGATACAAATTTATTTTCATTTGGCATCATAAGGAGTCTGATATATCGTGTAATGCCATAACTTCTATACAACTCTATAATGGAAAGCTTCAGTCAATACAGCGGTCACACGAGTAGAACTGTGTATCACCAACTTTACATACGAGCATAAGAGAATATACATATTTTTTAATAAATTTACTTTCAATAAAAGTAGGGCAGGTTTAGAAATATTCCAAATTTTAGCAGATAGAGTTTGTGGCGGCTAAGATTTAATTTTATCACTTGTGTTACTGACGAGCGGAAGAAGCACCACAATGCTACAGGAGTTACAGTCCTATTTTAAGCACTGGCAGATCAATAAAAAAAAATTTTTTTAAGTTACCTATAGTTTCGCTCTGTCTGTCTGTCCGCGGCTCAAAGAACCTTACAACCAGAAAGCTGTAATTTGGTACAGGTATGCATATTAATTACGCAAACAAAATGGTGTAATACAATTTTGAAAAATATTTTTTTGGGGTGGCTCTCATGCACTTACAAATGAAATATTTTTTCGCGTCGACCCCATTGCATAGGATATCGTAGAATAGGTCTTTAAAAACATCTTCTAAACTATTGCTTTCAAAAATCTGTAAAAAAATCACAGTAGTACTGAAGTTCAAATTATCACGACGAAGTTGGCTTTACAGGTTAACGACTAATACTGGACCTAATTATACAGGGTGGTCCAAAATGTGACGTCCAAAAATTTTTTTTAGATTCCTTACACCTGGGTGTATCCGAAAATACCCCATGTATGTTCCGCGATTTTTTGTAGTTTAGAAGTTATGATTTTTTAAATGTATATTTCGAATTTTCTGCCGGAGCGACTTAAAATAATCGTAACTTGTTTAATAGTAAGGTTTTTTTATTTATTTTTTCTCGAAAGTGATCGTCTTGAATCACCCTTTCTACTTTATTATCAACTACACAACGTTATTCATTACAAGTTACCGAAAAAAGGGATGAAAGTAAAAATTTTAGGTTTGAGTTGAACGGAGCCAAATTTTCAAAAATTTCTTAATAATACAAAGTTAATGTTTCATTGGTTCAAACTAATTTTAAAAACTCCAGCAGTTTGTCAGCTTACCAAATAATAATAAAAAAGTTGTTCTTAATAGGCGATTTTACGACGAAATTGGCTTCAGAACTTAGTTAGGTGAGAATGCATAAAAAAAAAATGTTGTCGTAAAAAATGTTTAAGCTTATTTTTTTTTTCATTTTTATGGCCTACATTAGCAAGGCATCAAAAGCATTCAAATAATCTCAAATTGAACGATCAGTGACACATTTCATTTTCTGTTTTTAGACATGAAATTATGAAAGCTAGAATTAAACCAAAATCTACTTCAAGGCCAATCACACACAATGACACAAAGCAATAAATAACACGTTTCAAAAGGCGCCAGGCCAGTAAGGTCTTTCTCTTTCGCACTGTTATGGTTGCGTAGAAGTACGAAAGAGAAAGACCTACTGTCTTGGCCACAAAAGTCAGCCGTGCGCGCTAGGGGTTTTTTACCTGCACTTCCCTCTCCCCCCTCTCCCCATACATTCTCCGTAGCATCTCACTGTATCGTCCGTCCGCTAGTCGTTCACTCACTTCCATCGCGTGTGATACTACTTGACGTTGCTTCTTTCCGATACCGATATTTTGAACCTACTTTCGCTTTGTTACTGGACTCCGATTTGCCTTACGACTAACTTGTGCTTGTGTTACGGACTCCGATTTGCCTTACGACTGACTTGTGCTTGTGTTACGGACTCCGATTTGCCTTACGACTGACTTGTGCTTGTGTTACTGACGGCAACATGAGTAATTTTAGTCTAAGCCAGTACGCAGAAATGCACTTTTACTATGGTATGGCCAAAGGAAACGGTCATTTAGCCGCAAGGCTATATCGTCAACAACTGGACCGGCGAGGAGAAATACTGGACCATTACCCGGACCATAGGGTATTTATTAATACTCATAATACGCTGATGGCCGGGCGTATCCCCGGTCGTAGCCAAAGGCACGAAGGAGTACCCAGAGTAGATCCGGACAGAAGAGATGAAGTCATCGCAGCTGTAGAAAGAGACTCTTCTACGAGTTCCAGAGCAATAACCAGAAGGACTGGAATACCACGGACCTCAGTTCTAAGGATATTGAAAAATGGTATGTCGTTTTGTTTTTTATTTACACAAAACATAAATCACAGATACAATGCCAGGTATTAGACTTCTTCCTGCCTAGGTGGTGAGTAATAGTCCTTTTCTTTTTTCAGAAGGCTACCACGCTTACCACATTCAGCGCGTTCAGGAGCTACAAGCTTCAGATTACCCTAGAAGAGTTGCTTTCTGCGAAACAATGATACAAAGGTGTCAGGAAGACCCAGATTTTTTTAATAAGATCTTATGGACCGATGAATCCCGTTTTGAAAACACTGGAGTATTTAATATCCATAACTATCACAGCTGGGAAATTGAAAACCCACACCTTGCAAGAGCATCAAATTTTCAACATCGATACAGCGTAAACATGTGGTCGGGAATTGTAAATGGAGAACTGATTGGGCCTTTCGAGCTGCCGTCTAGGTTGGATGGAGACACATATCTAAACTTTTTGCAGAACAACCTTTTTGAATTGCTGGAAGATGTAAACTTGGAAACAAGAAGGCACATGATATTCCAAAATGATGGTGCTCCTTGCCATTACGCACGCCAAGTGAGGGGGCACCTTAATGAAACATACCCGGGCAGATGGATTGGGCGTGGCGGCCCAATCGAATGGCCTGCACGTTCACCGGACTTGAACCCAATAGATTTTTTTATTTGGGGTTACTACAAAGAAGTTGTCTATGCTCAGCAAACTAACTCCGAAGAAGAACTGAGACGAAAATTGAGAGAAGCAGCGACGAAAGTCAGACAAAATTCAAGCGCTTTCCGCAGACTAAAAGATAACTTTTTAAGACGTTGCCGATTGTGTATCGAAGTTGAAGGGCGTCATTTTGAAAATCTTCTTTAATAAAGTAGTTGAACTTAATTTGTGTTTTCTTTTATTGATGCTAAAAATAAACCAAAATAACCGTATTAATAAAAACTAAACTAAGCTTTTTTAAAATAAAATGTTTTCTAATGTGTCACTGATCGTTCAATTTGAAATTATTTGAATGCTTTTGATGATGCCTTGCTAATGTAGGCCATAAAAATGAAAACAAAATAAGCTTAATATTTTTTTTTGACAAAATTTTTTCTTTATGAATTCTCACCTAACTAAGTTCTGAAGCCAATTTCGTCGTAAAATCGCCTATTAAGAACAACTTTTTTTTTATTATTTGGTAAGCTGACAAACTGCTGGAGTTTTTAAAATTAGTTTGAACCAATGAAACATTAATTTTGTATTATTAAGAAATTTTTGAAAATTTTGCTCCGTTCAACTCAAACCTAAAATTTTTACTTTCGTCCCTTTTTTCGGTAACTTGTAATGAATAACGTTGTGTAGTTGATAATAAAGTAGAAAGGGTGATTCAAGACGATCACTTTCGAGAAAAAATAAATAAAAAAACCTTACTATTAAACAAGTTACGATTATTTTAAGTCGCTCCGGCAGAAAATTCGAAATATACATTTAAAAAATCATAACTTCTAAACTACAAAAAATCGCGGAACATACATGGGGTATTTTCGGATACACCCAGGTGTAAGGAATCTAAAAAAAATTTTTGGACGTCACATTTTGGACCACCCTGTATAATATACTTCGAGATGTCATAATGAAAGATTTGTACAAATTCCATTCAACATTACTCGTACATCGTTTTGTGTGGGCCCAAATACGGAACCCTACACTGCGCGTGGCCCGACATGCACTTGGCTGATTTAACATTTCGATTCGGGACCCTAAAAAGAGAAAACTGTTACACCCTTGTTAAAAAATATATAGGATTTATATACGCGTACTATCGTTGCTTTATTGGATGATGTTACATAAACGTTATCTGTTGCCAACTTTACTACATTTATATTAAACCTTTCAAATTTATCTAGAATAAAATATGATAAAACTTAAGTATAATCAAGCACTAAAGTAAGAAGTTTCATCTTAAAACATAAAAATTTCCAATACCAATTATTCGGTTGAAAGACCTTCCCGTTCCGAACTAAAGAGCTCGAAGCATCTTTTGTGCTAAGTCTATATTAAATCCCTTGTGAATTTTATAGCGATCTGCGATAAATTTGAAATTCTCGAAGGGAATCCTTAATTCCCGTCGCTTTTAGGTGGGCGTTTAAAATTTCATTGAGGTTTTAGAGAAAAACTGAAAAGGTGGCTGTGAAATTCGGGCGATGTCTGTAAAATAAAATACAGTTATAAAGGAGCTTTAGGGATACATATAGCTAGTTACTTATACGCATAATACAATTATCAACTTATATGTATAATAACCAATGAAACCATTGCTTTCCGAAGCACTGGACTGTATGATAGATAGCAAGTTGGAAGTGCAGCAAAGAATAACTTACTCCTACAGTGCGGTCGCAGAGCAGGAAAAATTATCACACACATACCTTGCCGTCGTCTTGCTCACACTGATCATATTTGCATTGATGTGCGAGTGTGATGTCACTACATTTGTGCGCTAGCTACAACTTACAAATTACGGAACATTGCAAACATTAAAAAAGTGATAGATACCCAATAATCGAGTCCACACTCTCCGGTATACTATACCTACGATGCTAGCCTTAGCTAGCCTAGCCTTAGGTTTTGACCTAGAATGGCCTTATTACCAAGGATTCATTCACCGCAAAATCCTTTCAGACTCAGGTATAAGCTTGAGTCCTACGTTCAGATAAATTCAGACCCATATAGTGGTTCCATCAATCATCCGAAGCCTTCCTGTCTGTCTGTCCGTCCGTCTAGACTTATAACCTAATAAGCTATCTTGGATATGGTTTTCAGGATAAGATATCTAGCTAACTCAGCTATATTGGTTCTGGAAGAGTAATTGGATTCTGAAATATATAAATGCTCCACTGCCTAAAATACTAAATGTGAATATAGCAAACTAGCTATGTAGAATTTATATACAGGTTATTCTAGCCCTAAAAAATGTAGTGATTGCTTATAGCTAGCTACTTTTAAGTTGGCTGTTTCACGCCTCGGCTTGTTAAAGTTGTATGTAATGATGGTACGATAGTTAACCTATGATCCCAATAAATTATTGCAAATAGTGATGGAACGATCGATAAAACACGATAAAACGTCTTCATTTTGCAAGATTATTATTAATTTCAAAGTTATTTCAAAGCAATTCACCTCACAGCTATTTTCGTCCGCGACCTTATCAACTTTGACTACAATACTCGTCACACAGAAACCTTATATCGCGACACAGAGTAACCTACTTACTTACATCCTTCTCTACTCCTTAACTCATGAAAAGGCCAAAAATAGACAAAAAGACACAATGGCTTTCAAATGTATAATTTATTAGTGTGTGTGTGGTTGCCGTCTTCGTGGCCTTAAGGCTACACGTTTGGAGTTACAATCCGGAGTTCCCGGGTTCTATCCCCAGTGGGTGGAACCATCGGTACTCGGTTTGGTTGTTGCTATTTTCTACGAAAAAAATAAAAATGTATCTGTACTCTTTCAACTAGCGACATGCAGTAAATATTGCTTAAGACTATAAAAACAATACATCAAAAACTACTTCAAAATTGAAAATGCACTAAACTGAAGCGCACCTGCATGCATATCTGCAATTCTACAAGTCTCAATAAAGCTAAACATTTTGATGGCCACGTTTGTGTTTAGTGGTAGGAAACGTCGCGACTCATTACGCCCGTGCTAGGCGGCTGTGAGTTAGAGCTCCGCTATAGTTCCAGCAAGACAGTTCAGTGTACTGAAGCTTAATTTTAAGTCCTCGTAAACTTTGCCTGTCTGATTTTAAAACCCATTAAAGTGATAACAGGCTTTGTAAGTTTTATTTTACATCGCGTGGACGAGAATGAAAATACAATAATACGTTCATCCCAGTAGAGACTTCTTAGTAGATAAGATAATCGCAGTTCAATCTCTTTTTCATAATCTTTTTACTCGTAGCTACTATGTATGGAGACCAGCAATAATTACGAATGTGAATTGAATCTATGTTCTTTTGTCTTTCATTTACATCGTAACGGATAGTCAGCATGACTAGATTTTTCTTAGAGTTGGAGGGTAACAAAAGGAAATAAGATTATTTTAGTCAGCTCATAAAAATTAGGCGACAAAAAATCTTGAATTGCCATACATATTTAGGTATACCTGTAGTGTTTTAACATTTGTAGCTAGAATTGCTCAAAAGCCATCCCGAACGAGATATGAAAAGGCGATATTCAATCTACAAGCATCTACTTCATTCCATCCAGCCGACAGATCCGGGTTTCAAACAATGCCATCGACCTGTCAATCCAAGCCGATTGTTTCAAACAATCGCCGGACGGATTAAAACAAATTGGCAGCATGTCAAGATGTCGGTAACCCAGCCACGAGTGTCTGTCTGTCTGTCTGTCATAGCATCTATTAGCAAGGCGATTTGTATCGATTAGTAGTATGCATAATAATGGAATTAAGCTCCGTCTAATGTACTCGTGTTTAACAAGGTAATATTGTGTTGGTACTGAATAGATTTTGTCCGCGATTCTCTCATGTTTGCTCGGGACAAAAAAGAACATCTAATATTTTCCGTCCCTTCAACTATTCCTATACAAAAAATCAAGTCATTTTGACCCTCTGCTACCTCTTGAAGGAAGGACAAATAACATGGATGTCTAATTGTCCACCTATCATCACAATCCTAAGGCTGCCACCGAACAGAACAGCTGTTGGGTGTGTGATTTACTGATCTGACAGCTAATTACCTTCACACGAGAAAAATATATGTATGGATTCATTGACAAAGGGTTATTTATTAGTACATTTTCAATGTTTAAACAAATGTAGTGATATCGGTTCTTATACCCATACATTGAAATGACGTTTGTATAAACGACCTTGTGTGAGTTTAAACACACGCGCCATATTACCGATCCTTGAGCGAGTCACTTTCTTACGGGAAGAGTAGTTGAACGTCCATTCTGAACATCAAGTCATCATCATCAGCCGGGAAACCTCCACTGCTAGACACAGGCCTCCTTCATGGTACGCCACATGGACCGGTCCCTAGCTACCTGTATCCAGCGGCTCCCCGCGGCTCTAACCAGGCCGTCGGTCCATCTAGTAGGGGGACGGCCTGGTAGACGTTTCCCGGTACGTGGTCACCACTCGAGAATCTTTACTCAGCACCGGTTATTGTACTGAACTTAGTAGTACTATATTAAAAAAATAAAAATAAATTTGTGTGAAACATGGCCATAACAGCAGAGCAATCAAACTAAAATCTTCTAAATAAGGCGGCCAATCAAAAAATCCAAAACAAGACATGAAATAAATATCGGAAATCATTTTACGCCCACGAAATATAAGTATGGCCGTCTCGAAACGGAAAACACCAATAAAACGACATAAAACAAAATGACATGATGTTATTCACCTTCTATGCAAATAGTTACAATTTCTTATTGACATGAAAATAACAATGTCTGTGATACCCACGTGAAGGCGTGGGTGGCGCGTACACTCACACCCACAGACCCGGTATTTTGGTCATATAAGGTATTCCATTATAAGTTCTGGACCATTCAGTTATTTCATAAATCCTAGAAAAAGTCAATATTAGCAGAACAAAATAACCTCAGAAGTGGTTTAGGAGTTGAGGAGTAACCATTCTGGAAACGCGTCCCTGGCCGTCCCCTGGTGATCGGCGACGACCTGGTAAAGGTCGCGGTTAAAAAGCTATAGATGAAAGCGGCTTGAGACCGGACTATGATCAGGAATCAAAGTTTCCTGGATGATGATGAAACGATCTCTTCATCACCGAAATCTTCATGATCTTCACGCGCTCATTCAGCCTCAAATTAATGAGGGGCACATGTCGCAATGGTAGCTATACAGGCGGGCTTAGAAAAATGCTCTACCACCAATCAAAAGTATCAGAATAATTTTGCTCGCGGCTCAGTCCGCGTATATTTCAGAAATCATCCCACAGATCCATCCCATAGATCTGTTTTAAAAATAGCTGAACTCATTTTCCAACTCTTCAGTTAATTTTAAAAATTAAGTCATTCTGACTCTAAGTAAGGAAAGACAAAACAAATCTGGATTTAACTATTTTTAAAACCTGATGCATAATACCAACCCACGCGTTCGTTTTTTAAAAAATGGAGGAAAAAAGCTGTTATTATCGGTCATCAGTGGGTATGGTACGATGGGTATCCCGTCCTACTCGAGCGCTGATACCACACGTGGGTGAGCAGTGCAACAATACCTTCCTGTTAAATTGAATAAGATCGTACACAGACCTCAATTTATATGATAAATCGTATATTGTTACAATAAATACAGTTTTACGATGTGAGCCTTTTTAATACAGCGATGGTAAATTTCGATTGCTATGAATAAGCTACTGACATGCCTCTACACATTTTTGGAATTAAAAAGTTTTGGTAATGGAATACGTGCTGTAGGAATTTTGATACTGAATAATGATGAAACATATCTCTGAAAATCTGTACAGAATAATAATGCAAAACTCCCAGTGAACCCCTTATTTGTGAGTTTGTTAATTTGTGGAGCTAAGTCCTAAATAAGTTAAACATGGTTTTGAATGCCGTAGGTGTCACAAATCGCAAATATGTACAATGAAATGATCAACCGCTGTAGCTATTATGGCAAATCACCTAGTGGAAAGTAGGTTGAAGTGCGTTTTGAATTCAATTCAAATATACTTTATTGCTTACACTCCTATAAATAACAATGGGTAAGTGGTTTTCATTTTAGAGATATTGAAAAATAATCATTTGGCTGTTTTAAAAAACATTGACACTACGATACTTCTTGCTACTGTGCTTACTTAATTTTGACATAATTATATTCTAAATTTTTTGTAATATGTAATACTAGTTAATAAGTATACGAGTATTATAGTATAACTTCGTATGTCCGCTAAGGACGAAACATAGCAGATCTACAACTGTTACCTACTACCATGTACTGTAGAACCTATGTTTACGAATATAGATTTTGACTTTGCTACGCTAAAGATAAAATCTGATTTGGCATAAAATTCCGTCCGAAGTCTATCCTGCTTTCGCACAAGTGATTCGCCAAGTGATAATTAACGCGTTCAAAAAGAAAGAACTAAAACCCGACTTCAAGTGCCTTAACAATTTGGTTTTTGTTGATTTGATTTTCTCAAAGAGTGATCAATCAATTTAGATAAAATGTACATGGGACCACCTCTCAAGTATGTTATACTAAACAAAAATAGAAGTATCAAATTCAGTTCACTATTGGCGCAGTTTTAGCGTGACACACATACAAAAAAAAACCGTAAACGTCGAATTGAGAACCTTCTCCTTTTTTAAGTCAGTTGAAAATACAAGACTGGAACTTTTTATGAGTACGTCGATTTCAACATCGCCTCGTTACCACACAATCTTTTAAACAATTTATTAATAATCGAACGAAAAATATAGAAGCCCGAATGAGTTTCAAGGAACGAAAAATTAAGTTCAGTTCAGACGCTGTCACGTCGGAAGGTTTTATTTATTGGTCTTTTCCTGTCCTGAATCTTTTCCTTTAAATGTTCTCTTATCGTAGATGTCTGATATTTAGCAACCTTAATAAAAAATCTTTTGAAAAGAAGAAAAAAAAAGTTTTTTGAAACAGTTTTTGAACCCTTATCCGAAAAGAAATCACATTATTTCACATAAAACCTTCGTGAAGATTCCCGGTAATTCAGATGTAAACTTTGTGAGGGCCAGCGAGGACACCTGGTCCCGAGGCTGAAGAAACTTCTCAAAAGGAACTCCTCATATTTTACGGCCTTTTCAAACCGTTTGTCTCTGAGGTCCTTCGAGTTTATTCCAAACTTCACGATTGGCCGTTTTTTTATTATTTTTCGTCCGAACTTTCATCTTTGAGGAGTCTTGAGGTGAAAACTTTTTTCTGTTAACTACTTATTTGGGTGGGTTCGCCCTTTGGGGTTTGATTTGAGTGGCAATGCGCAGCCGTAAGCAAACATTTTAGGGAGCTACTCAGACCACCTTCAACCCACAAACATAGTGGTAGATTTGTCTAGAAAATTGCGGATTGGGCTAGTAACATTGTTTAACTAAAGGTAGAGAAAGGTATATTGAATGATCTTTGAATATAGCACCTGATTTGGTAAAATTATGTGCTTTATGGAAAGCAGAATAAGTTCACTGTCAGAACTTGGACAAGGCCATGGCATGGGCAACTTGAGCAAGGAAGTGGATGGTTCAGAAGAGCGGCCGCACTGAGCAAACATGCACGCTATTTCAAGATTCAGCGACGGATACTATAGAAAGAAAAATCTTGAATTATATTCACTTGATAATGTTCTACTACGAGAACTTCAAGTTGCACAAAAGATTGTATTAAAATTACGAATTAAACACACAAACACAGTATTCGAATCTCAGTGCAGTATTCTATTTTTTAATTTCTGAGAATCGCGTGTTGACGTCTATTCATGTTGTCTTTTTCTGATACACTATTTGGCATTGTTGCCTGTTCCTACCGTAAATCGAGCCCGGGACCTCTGGTGTCAGAGTGTAGTCATAGAGCCAGAAAGAAACTAAAATCTAATCACATGCTACCGCTTTATTACATAAATTGTAATGAATGACAAAAGGTTATGGAAAGTTTATAACGACTTCTTGATTAACAAGCTGCCTTTTAGAATATTCCATGTCTCGATCCATCAATTTTGATACAAACATTAGTTTTGTATTTCAATGAAAAATATTCCCACGCAAGAATAATTGTGCCAGTAGGGTATGATGTAGAACGTAACTTGTTGCGCTTTTTATAGTCTGCGTTGTAGGAAAAATACGGGCTTTTAAATACTAAAACTTATATAATCCCAAAGTAGAGGATTTTTTTCTTCAGTAATGTCATAAATGTTAAAGTTAGTTGGTTTGTTTCCTCATAGAGCTTCAACGGGACAACTAATCATGATGCATGCATGCATGACCTAACCACTAGCTGCAATGAACAAATACAGTGCAACGAATATATGACATTTGACCAAAATCGTAACTGGCGCCGCCATCTTGTTTTTGATATTGTTGCCAGGTAGTTGTGGTTTGAATTGCGTCATGGCATATTCACCCAAATATCTTACAATCCTTGCCAAAATGTATGTTTCAATTAGGTCACCTGTAGTTTCGGGAACGTAGTCCCTCATTAGTTGTTATTTAAATCTTTAAAAGGTTCGATGTTTAACATTTCCGTCCTACATTAAATGGTTTAATTTTTATTTCTTTTCTTTTTTTCAGATTTAGATTCTCTGCCCTGAATTTTAAAGTTTCTAGATTCTAGCATATTTATGTATGTGAGTTTTTTTTGTTAATAAGTCAGCTTCAATTAGGAATCTTTTTATAAACGCAGATGATATTGAATAGTGACGTACGAGGTTACACATCAAGTCGTACAAGCGCCGCTGCACCGGAGGCGCGAGTTTGACAAATGACCCAGTCGGCCAAAAACTAATGACCGAGCTGCGGCCTCGCGCCATCGCTGACCCACAGGGACAAAGGAATTACCGGATTACGTTCTACGACCGAGAATTAGATAAATTTTAGCTTCCTATTGAAACATTACCGTGCGAGTGCGTAGTGTACCCAAGTGCACGTAAATATCGACATAGTAGTTAGGTATACTATGTCGATATTTACGTTGTTCGGTTGCTATGAATACTGGCTGCTTTTGAACAACAATTTATTTAAAAGTAGAAAACGCTAAGTTATGTCATCTTTAATATTTCTTAAACATATACATCATAGGAAATCCGTAGACGAACGAAGGTCACCGACATATCTCGACGAGTCAGTGAGCTAAAGTGGAAATGGGCAGGACACATCGCTCGAAGAACCGATAACCGGTGGGGCGTAAAGGTTCTCGAGTGGCGACCACGTACCGTCCCCCTACTAGATTATACTTCTTTTAACAGGACCGACGACCTGGTTAAGGTCGCGGGGTGTCGCTAGATGCAACTGTACCGGGACCTGTGGCACACCATGAAGGAGGCCTATGTCCAGCAGTGGACGTTTCCCGGCTGATACTGATGATGATGATAAATCATAGACTTAAAAAACGCAGCAAATGTATATTTTCATTTGATATGTGTAATGTACCCGTGTGTGTTGTAGAATTTAATAAATTAATAACACGTATGATCGAATGTCATCTATTCTACTTTAAATATGCCGCCGACATTAATGACAGTGTCGTTTGGTCACGTTTAATAAACACGCGGTTTGGTATCTACCCAATGCAGTGTGACCAGCACACACTGGATTCCAAAGCCTCAATTTAAATTAGAATCCAAAGCCGGCAAACAAAAGCAAACCAACCGCCATTTCATTAGGCAGTTCCCGCGAAAAATTGAATTCGGAATCCTAAAATTTTTAAACAAAGGCCCAACCGCCGCGGTTCAGTGGCCAATAACAAAAATAGGCCGGATTTAGCGTGGCCGTTTACAAACACTGGACAGAAAAAAAAGAATGTTTAAAAAACACAGATGCGCTTGAAATCAAACGTTGTTACTGGCCGAAAACAAAATGTGAAAAGAGTTTGTATAGGTAACTTTTTGTAGTTTTTAGTTATTGATGAACGTCCACTACACTACGGCTGATAACAACGACAGAAAAGTTTGTACTGCGTGTTCCGGTCTTCTTTTTTTAAAAAACAGAACGAACGTTCATCGCGTGCCACTTTGTAGATTGACGTTTCGAAAAATATCGAGTTACGTTTCAATACTAACGAGCGAATATAAAACGACAAAATTGCCGAACAGAGCCATACAAACACGCAAAACGTGTGTGATTGTGAAAGACAAAACTCGATAGCGAGAGACAGATTAATTTTCCTCTTCTCACTATACGAGTACAATCGCTGTTCTAAAGTTTAATTGTACAAACACAACTAATATTGCATTAAACTACATTATTTATGTGCATTAAACTGGAATTTTAGCCACGTCAGAAACGGACTTACGAAATTCAACAGAACTCATTTAGTAACACGTTCCAAACCAAATTTACAATTAAACACAACACAACACAGTAGAAGCACAATTTATGCGTATTACATTAAACGCTATAAAATAATATAAATATTATTATATAAATATATAAATAATAAAATTACAAAGCAAAGTTTTAGAATAACAACAGGGCGTGGGACAGGATAAATTTAACTCAATTACGTCACATATGTACTATAAATTAATAGAACTAATAGTAAACATAAGAAATCTAGCAATTCCAGCTAACGTAATCACTGTCAAAAGCGCTGCATGAGAAACTCTCATACGAGGAACACAAACAGTAACAAACCGGAGCAAACAGCAGTCGGCAAATCGCTGAACAAAAGCCGCTGTATTGACGTCTTTACGGTGTAAGGTGGCCATCTTGTTAGAGAATTGTGGACAACGGAGGTATTCAAACAATAATAGAGGTTATGTTGATATGAAGTATATATTGTCACTGTATTATCTATTGGAAATGTCATTTTGAGAGCTTTCTTTTTGAGTACGACCGACTCAAGTGTATTTACTCATTATGCAGCTTCCCTTCACTATGAAAACATAACAAGAAGTAGAATAACAAAAACGATTTTTTATTTATTTATTCGACATTATTAGGTATTAAGTGGTTTTTAGAAATATTAAGCTTTCACTTGCTTCTGTAGCTTAGTGGCCATACAAATTTGACTCACAATCCTGACGTCCCTAGTTCGATTCCCAGCGATCTATAACCACCGACACCAGATAGCAAAGAAGACTGTATTCAGGTAATGAAACATATTACTGTATTTACTACTAATAGCAATTGCAAACCCATTGTCCACAAAATGTCTTACCTTATAGTCTGTAAATATTTATCACGAAAACGTCGAGGACATCAAAACACTTACAAAGTGTTTTCTCGGCAGTTAGTACCTGAAACAAACGAAAATCCTGGTAAGTCTCACAAACCATAGCCTCGTATCCACCCTGTGACTTTATTTAAATTATTTACACAATGGAAACGGAGCATACCAAGAATTGTGTAAACTTTATGGGAGTTTGTTTTCGTTAGTTTGTGCAGTTCAATGGTAACTGATGGACAGACAGGAAGGCCCCAGCTGTTGAACATTTATTCTGCTTGGCACCCACCCTCGTCTACTTCTGAGAATTACCTTGAGAAGTTTACGTTTTTTTTCTCATTATTTTCATCCTCGAACCGAAACGACTTTTTTCCATGTACAACAGAATCAACAGAACAAAAATTCTAATTTTCATGTTGCCAGCTATTCTAAGAAAAAAGGTAATTGCTAGTATTCAGCTACTTTAACAGTACCTTTGATTTTTCTATGCAAAGAGTTTCACCAAAATGCGGTGCAGAATATCAAAAATATTTTCTTTGCAGATAGTGGTTTTGTTTCGTTACAATTTCGTTACGTCATTTCTAAGAATTTCTTACTTTCTAGCTTTCTACATGTTCTCCAAAGGCTGTGAAAAATGGATAAAATAGAAAAGCATTATTCTTAAAGAGCTTTCGCATTTTCAAAATAATAACATACGAGTATACAGCATTTGGAATGTGTTCTTCGAACTAAAAACTAGTAAAATATTGTGTTTTGTATTACTATTCCAAAGATAAATGTTGTTCAAGAAGTGATGTGCAGTTTTTCTTTTCTTCACTCAGTGACATAAAAAGATTTGTTTGAAATAAAGATTTCTGCAAAAATTTTACCACAGAAAATGTAATATACTTTTGTAGCAAATCTTCTTCCATTACAGTAATGTGATTAAAATTTGCAGTTGCTTTGTTCAAAAGCTTACATTATATTATTATATGATTTCTTCACATTGCTCTTTAGCCAAGGTATTTTCGATTTAATATGTGATTTAAGTGGTCGGTATATTATACACAGACATCATTATCATGGGTATTAGTAATCAAGCGTACAGTCAGGAAATACATATAAAGGATAGCTAGCGTGTATATCTCCCCAATGTTACAATCTAGGCATCATCATGAACCGCATATCGTCTTACACTTCATCTATTACCATCAAGCGGATTCCACCTCTTCTAATATTGCGTGAGGTCAACAAATACATACACACGTGTAACTGATATTGACGTCCGAATGTCTGACCTTTGGTGTTATTTTGTTGTGTGTACCTTGTGTAAAACAAACGAAAGTGTCTGGTCTAGTTTCTAGTGGTTCAGCGAAACACGGCCACTGGATGTGACTATATATGTGCCATCAAGTGAGATCATGGCGAAGCGTTGCAAAACGGAAAATTTTATGTGCCAACTAAGTCTTCCATAAAAATGCAGGTGTGCAAAAATTCGCTGCCTCCGTGACCTAGTGGCTACACAGTTGAGCTTACGAAGCAGCGTTAGCTCGTTCGATTCCCACTGCGGGCTATATCCGATACTCGGGTTGGTTTGTGATATGGTATGTTTCTATGTTCACTTAGCTACCATTATGAAGATTTTGAATATAAATCTAAGGTAAATCTTCCTCCAAATAGCACTGCTAATGGTAATAAAAAGAATAAGTACACCACTTCATTCGTAAAAAGCTTCTGGGCGAATACTCTTTCCACTCAATCGTCTCATGAGATAAATTCAAACTTCGAACCAATTGTAGCTACATAAAGACCTCCGCCTATAAATGCAACCTTACAAAATTTAAAATGAATTTCTTTCGTACTGATCTACATGTCTTGTAGCATGTTCTCCAAATTAATCAAATATACACAGGCGTTCATATCAAACACATCACAAAGCGAGTAAATTACGTTCATCTGTCGAATGCTTGTACGGACTCGTGATTAGTATAATCAAGTGATTCCACCGAACCAGTTTGATTAGTTGGTTACTGATTAGTGATTACACACGGTATATGAGACATGAGACTGTCGTGTTGTTAAGATATATGATTAATGGGGTTCTAAATAGAGTTCTCAGATTGAATTGTTTTAATAGAAAAAATAATTAAAAATGCAAACATCCATCTTGATCAGTTTGCAATTGTTCATCATCTCAGCTGACGGTAAGTAACATTTTTAAACACTATTCACTTTGGTTCAAAACGCCATCTACGGATCATAATCTGCGTAACAGACTTACTACTTACTTACTTATTAAAACCAGTTGTTAAAGATCAAAGCGAAAGAGTTTTCGAATGGAAACTGTAAGCATTTTGAGCGACAAAGAGTCAAAATTCATCATATTGCGTTAAAACATCTTAGCTGCTTCGACGTTGGAGAATATAAAGACACAAGACCCAAGTGGATCTTATCACCGCAGCCTCCCTTGCTCTGTTACAGTAAACAGATCATTGTCTCGGCGGGATGTGGCACCGACACACGCCACATCTGCTGCCACCATCTTACAAATTACTGGTTTTTGTTGACTTTTTTTAGTGTTCGTTTGTTTTTTGGGAGGGTTGGAATTGCTTATGCTTAGTGATATCCGATGGTTTACTCTACGAGAGTAGGTTTAGAGTACGTGGGACGTTGAAAGGGATAATGATAGTATACCCAGTTTGGAATAGCTTTTTGCTTAGATATCATTTACAAAACAAAATTTTTGAACTCAAATTCTCCGGTGTTTTATCGAACAAAACTTTCCTTTTTAGGTTTCCGTACCCAGACGGTAAAAAATGGGACCCTATTACTAAGACTTGGCTGTTCGTCCGTCCGTCTGTCACCAGGCATTATCTCACGAACCGTGATAGTTAGACAGGTGAAATTTTCACAAATGATATAGACCGATATAACAACAAATACTAAAAACCAGAATAAAATACAACAGAAGTGATTTTTTTAGACGTGCGATGTAACATACTACTAGCGCCATCTAGTGTCGTACTCGTCTACTACTGCAAAACTGAATTGATGATTGATGAATTGCTGAAATGGGACACAAATGGTAACTTAGTTAAATTGAAATTCTACAACAAATCTAAACATTCAAAATAAACATCAAGTTTTTAATCTCTGAATCTGTATGGAATCTATTACCAAGTCCCCAAAATCGGAATGTCTTTAAAATAGGGCATTCCCAACAGTAAAAAGATTATCAATTCGATAAGAAACTCTTTTTATAGCCACGTGTGGCGCATCTCTTTCGCTCGTTCTTTTTTCTCCGCTTGTAAAGCCCTCGCTGCGATACACGTTTTTTTACACCGGGTTCGATTCCCCGGCTCGTCAGTTTTATGTTCTGTTTGCATACAAATTATCTCGCGTTTGATTTGAGAGCGGAGTTGTTTCCGTGTGTGATTAAATTAAATGTTTATTTACCGTTTGTGTTTTTACTTTCCTCTCATATGTTTACTTTCTCTGTTTCTGTTACGATTTTATTCGAAACGAGTATGATGGACAAATGAAACTGGATGACACCTGATAATTTTATTAAATGTTTCATTTGTATCATAAAGGTGAATGAAACTTGAAACCACAGTGTGGTCCCGGCTTTAGAATAGGACCACCCTATGTCATCACCTATGAGGAACAACATATTACTGCGATCATCCTTCACGGCAAATCTCAACGAAGGCCTGATTTTGCTATTATTGAGGAGATTTTATGTCCTGCGGAATTTGGCAGCTGATAACAGAAAAAACGAAACGTGAATATTAAAAAAAATCGTCGTTGCGCAGTGATGGATAGCATTTTAAATAATTAACGCGTTCAAAAAGAACAAAAAACCGACTTCAATTACCTTAAAAATTTGGTTTTTGTTGATTTTCTCAAAGAGAGATCAATCAATTTCGATAAAATTTATACGGGACCATCTCGGAAGTACTTGAACAAAAAAGAATTATCAAAATCAGTTCGCTATTTGCGGAGTAACCGCGTAACACACATACAAAAAAACATACGCGTCGAATTGAGAACCTCTTTTTTTGAAGTCGGTTGAAAATAAAATAACTAAAAATGAGTATAAAATTAAGAGCTGTGATACACTATGACGTATGTCAATGATACTTTATGTCCAATGTCCTATTTTTATACAATTACTAAACAAAGACTGCTATCCTATTTTAAAAGATTGTGGTGAAGCATATTTATTATGAAGATTTTATCTTTGTTTCTGTTAGTACAAGGCCTAAATGTATAGTCATATATAATTGGTCTGTCAGGGTGTTATAGCTTCACATTGGAGTTGATAGCTAAATTTGATTTCCGAGACCCGTCTGCTCGTGCAGCGTATTACCAAATAACATTATAACACTGTAAACGATCTAATCTGAACCGTAGACCGGTTTGTTATTAGTTCGCAAGCTATTCGTATACACAGCGTGTATTACCCAGTCACCGATCTACTTGCGCGGTGCTTTACTCTATTTGACGGTTGGTGTAAGTTTAATTTCATTAATTGTTTATAATATAATTATATAAAATAGGAAAAACGTCGTAAACCTGCACACTCCTGAGAAGTAATTCAAAGGTGTATGCAAAGTCTACCATTCCGCACTGTAGAGAGGCCCCTTCAGTGGGCATATAGATGCTCAAAATACAATCGCAGTGTACTATATTCTATTTAACATTATTTTAATTATCAAGAAATTGATTATTTAAGCACATATGTTTTTAATTTCTAAAGAACTGAAAAGTTTTACTGATAAACAGAAAATATTACAAAACTATGTGGTATTTTATTTATTCAAAAAAAATCCTTATTGTTTTGCTTCTATTACGGTCCTATTCCAACGATCAAAGCCTATGAAACCCAAATGCTAAAGCCAATTAGATGTTAAACATATTCGATTGACGAAAACATGGATTGTATTTCTTTGAAGCTATGCATGATTTCATTTTAAATCTTTAATAATTATCTGAAAGCAATGATGAATACGAGTATCTCCATTCTAAAGCCTGTCTCTTCTCGCTTGCTCCACGGCCACGCTCGGCTGTGGTAACCACGGGTGAAATTAAATGGCCAATAACCACTGCGCTTTGTAATCGTCGAGGCAACAAATTACTGGATCATATCCTCTGTCAAATTTTCTGTCCGATATTTGCCTAATTAACGTTCTATGTTATAGGCCCGTGTTTGCCAAGTTTATCGGCAATGCGATTTGAATTCTGTTGTAAACTGTTATTCAAGGACAGACGATGTGAATTTTCAAAATTAGCAACATACTATTTAGCAAGCAAGCATTTTGTACAGTCTTATTCATCTGATAGTTGCAAGAGCTAATTGTCCTTGACCAGTAGGTTTGGTTGGGCAGTTTCTAAGTCATCTTATTACTTAAATGTGCTGACTAACAGCAGTGTTACTAGCACTGTTATTTTCCTGAATGTAAGATAGCAGAGCCAGCATTATCTGGAGGTAACAGTCATAACGTCACTTACCACCAGGAGAGATAAAAGCCAAGTGCAAAATACATCACGCATAAATATTTTTGTAAGTTTACAATTTTCTATGCGGTTCCAGCTTTACAATAGAATGACCCTCGTGTCATCAAGTAAGCGTCATTAAGTCTCCCAAGGGAACATTCTGAAGAGGAGTAGATTCAACAAACCTGTATTTCGATCACAAATCCATCTACCCAGCTTGGTCATTGTTGCAAAGTCTGTCGTGGCGTTCATGACAGGGAGAGAGGTTCCCGTCCAGCAGTGGACTAACGCAGCTGGCTATGATGAGATCCGAGATTTTAACACATATTACTGCGTCACTGAATCCACTGCAACTTCTCTACATCGTTTAGTAACGCCAAACTTCAATATGAGCGGCCGGTGTCCAGAGCCGTAAAATGCCCGCGACAGATAAAAAAAATCTACTGACTGACACTTCAACTTTTCCGCACCTTTGATCCGCATCAGTTTTTTACGCTCCTCAATTATTTATTGTAATATTTAGTACCCCACTCACACTACAATATATATTTTATGAGTTTATGTTTATGAGTGAGTGCGAATAAGTGGTCCAGTCCGTCTCGGTAAGTTATTTTTATTATTTTAATAATCTTCCGCCAAATCTAGCAAACAGCCACCAGATGAAGCTGGTGCCTGGCTCGATTATCGTTGACTTTGGAAATTAAATGAGCGTAAAATTCAAAAGCTTCTCTCATTCATCGCACCCTCAAGGAAACATAAACATATTTATGGTGACGTATCTAAAATATCAACACCATCTTAGCCCCATAAAAACAGTTAGGAGTCATAACGTATTTCATATCCACGGGGATTATGCCGGGAACGGGGCCCAAAGGTATAAATCATTGGGCCTCGTAAAGTGGGGCCATAGATTTATTGATATAAATTGCTACGAAGGTGAAGCTGGGGCTATAAAAAGTCGAGCGGTTAGGTGCCTGGTGCGGGTGCAACGGCGAGAATCTTGGTTTGATTCCTGGGTTTTAATCCAGATAGTTCTAGATCGATGTAGGCCGTAAGCTCCATAGCAACTCCTCGCTTTTGATCTAGATTGTTGTTGATCGCTGTAGGTCGCAGGACCTTCAAAAATTACTAGCTTTTGGTCCAGGTTGTTGTAGATTGCTGGAGGCCGTAAGATCCTCAACAATTCATGGCTTTTTTGGTCCAGATTGTTGTAGATTGCTGTAAGCCATGAAATCACCAACAATTCCTGGTTACTGGTCCAGATTGTTGTAGACCGTTGTAGGCCGTAGGATCCTTAGATATTTTGTTTGAGTGATTGGCTCTGCAAGTCGTGTTATCTTAGCTTGAAAATTATATAATTACAAATCTTCCTATGATTGGGTAACTGAAAATGTATCAACAGGAGATCAGAAGAGTCTACTTTTGTTTCTACCACGCCGCCATTTTGTTTTACCTTAGGCGCGATAGGGGACGACAATCTCGATCGCGAAGTTGGGAGCCTCATATACACACGTGTATTAGAGTGAACTTATACGATCGATGGAAATACAATTTTATTCATAAGTATTAAACTTTCTTAGCTACATGAAAATTTGTCGTGAGACGTTTCAACTCTGGACATATGTCTACCCAGTGGAGAAAGCCTGGAGAAGTTTGTGAAGAGTTTTGCTACAGAGAGAGATAAGACAATAACACCAGTAAACATAATCGTTCACCAGAAAGAGACCACTAGTTTGCAAATGTTAACGGCATCAACGGGAGCTTCTAAACTTAGTGCCTACACCATTTCGTAAGCTCGAAATGTTGTATGTTTGGAGAGTGCGGTCGCCTTTCACGCTCCCCGCTAAGTATGTGCGCAGTGTTTTCCATGCAATAGACAAGTATGCAAGTTTACAGCTTTCATATACAGATTTATGTCTGCTATAGGCCACAAGTGATGACAGTGTGATACATAAATCTCTCTGGATAGCACAACATTTATGAAGCACGCCATACGCGATCAAACTTCACACCTAGTCCAAAATCTCGTGAGCTGATGTCTTTTTCAGTGCTCACCCCTTTTATGGCGGTCTGAGCCTGGTGCAAGTTAGAAGCGTCAGCTTGCCGAGAATTCCTTAAAGTAATCTCTGTAACAGAATGAGAAAGGTATATTTATATATGCTAACAAGTAAGGTTGTTTTTCCCCCTTCGAAATTTCGAAATCAATAACAGAGATGCTGCTATGCGCATTTGGTCAGGCCTTCAGTCTCCATACTCGTACCATAAATAAGGTGTATTAACAGGAATGTTCAAATAAATATAGATCTTTCAACAGAGGGGTTCTACGTTTTGACAGCGTGTTTATGCTTGCATTCAGACTGAGTTATTTTTCCTCAGGGTGCGACAAAGAACACCACAGCAACTCTTGTCTTAACCCACATGCTGAATCATAAACATAATATGTCAGCAGAGTTGGAACTCAGCGTTATAACACTCTTGTGTACCCAGAGGAAATTTGAGTGATAATAAAATTGAAGCGGGAATCATCGCTATTCGAGCAGAAGGATTTACGGCTGGTAATGGTGGCGTTATTAAGATATTACGCCGGCGACGCTCCCGGGAGCTCTTTGGCTTCAATAAAGCTGCTTTATTAATAATATTCTTAGCTTTGTTGAGAGCTATTGCCATAATTCCAAGACAAAGCTACTTAATATTACGTTGAAATGCGATACCAAAATGTTCTGAACAGATCATCTTGAATCACACAAACTAACCCAGTAGATTCAGATGTTTTTGCTTTAAAGCATAGTCATTGAACAAATGTTAAGACAAAACGTAGAAGCAGATTTGGGTGAAGTGGAAGATGTTTTGGATTAGCACATTACTTTTTTGAATCGTTTCCAAAATCAACTACGTAGAAGGCGATGGCAAAAGTCAGTGCTACATGTTCAAGATTGATGTTACAGACAACCTTTTGTGTGTGGCTGCATGGCAGGAGCGTGGCCAAACAACGGGCAACGATCCTATAAAAGCCGAGATTACTCCAGGAGCTCATCCAAACTGTTGGGAGGATATCCTTGGCAGTGAGATTTATTTTTGTAACACTTTGTTTACGGAAACAAATTGCGACGTCAATATCGAATGCTGATCGATGACGTCACCACAATTCACGTAACCATGTACTTTTTTAAAAAGCTACCCCCGACACGGTCATCGCAGTTTATATCCGTCGGAGCGATCCACAGGGGGCGATAAATAAACCCTTGTGCTACATTCTGATGTATTTACCTCCGCGGAGAGTTTTTACCGGCCGTGTAAAACGGGCCCATGATAAATCTGTCAGTTTCGCCGGTAAACGGTTCGGGTTTTCGGTCAATTTGGATATTGAATTTTTGATTTGATGTGTTTTAATCAAACCGTGGATGGGTAGTGGTTCCAGGTTCACAATGGATCTGTCTTGACGTCACATTTTTTAACGAATAATAACGAATAAAGTGACGAAAAGGCCGTGGGATTAAAAGTGTGTTCACCCAGTAACATCAAGTTAACGAGACACTGGTTAGGTTTTTACACTTACAGCAAAATAAAATGTAGTCA
This sequence comes from Carcina quercana, assembly GCA_910589575.2. Lineage (NCBI taxonomy): Eukaryota > Metazoa > Arthropoda > Insecta > Lepidoptera > Depressariidae > Carcina > Carcina quercana. Next base: position 12,409,974 of record OU342444.1, read on the forward strand.
TCTATGTAGCCTATATAGCAAGCAGACTTACAATCCAAGTTGCAAGTTCGATTCCCAGCGGGGCACTTATCGATCTCGTTCTCGTACCCTCGATCTGTTTGGCAGTACTGTAGGGCTTTTAGTACTTTTCTATGCGCGCTTCGCCAGCTATCAACATATTTTCTGCATCTATTTCCAAACTGTTGCATTCCAGCAGTAAAAACACATGCTGCCTCTTATTTAGTTAAAAACAGATGAGACTTCAGGGTGTAAACGCTTCTATACTATGGCCTTAAAATCACTTACCATCAAGTGATGTGAAGAGCAAATGTAAACCTATTCTACAAAACATACCGTCACTCGTTCTATTCTAGACCAGTTCTTAACCTGTGGTCCGCGGACCCCCGGGGTCTCATCTCTGGACTAGACGAAATGATTCAACACGACCACAACAACTAACGCATTTATAATAACGAAAACCAAATACGTATGGTATTTGGAGTTCTAACAAAATGGTCCGATTGCTATTCTTTTATTATTTTCTAGTGGATCAGAGATTATCTTGGCATGCACATATTGATCTGATTATAACCCGAATAAGAAAACTTATTTGGATATTTAAAACTCTTAGGCACGTGACCTCATCAGAACTCCTGAACAAAATATATGTTGCTTTGGTACAGTCAATAATAGTCTACTGCATCCCTGTGTGGGGTGGAGCTACTAAAACGAAGTTAATAGATGTTGAAAGAGCACAAAGGCCTTTATTAAAGGTAATGTACTCCAAACCATACAGGTACCCCACTGATAACCTTTATATAATTAGTGATTTGCTGACTGTGAGAAAATTGTACGTCTTAAAAGTCATACTAAAGCTGCACAAGTCTTTGCCCTACGACCCAGAGCTGTTAAACAAACGTAGAAGAGACATAGTGGCATTTTCTAAATCCTTCAAATCAGCATTCGCCGGCCGCCAATACGCAAGACAATCTTCGCACCTGTATAATGTAATTAATCGCAAAATTGCAATTTATCCCTTAAAGTCACACGAGTGTAAAGAATCATTAACAAAGTGGTTAAAAACGTTAACCTACGATAACACGGAATCTTAATTGAACATATTGAGCTAGCAGACGCACGTATCCTCCCTCTCAATACAATCAACCCCCCCCCCCCCCCCCCCACACACACACACACTCACACTCACACACGCACACTCACTCACACAAGCACACTCACACACACTCACCTTACACATATACACTTACACACAACTAATTTCTTATAAAAATGTATAATTAGTTTATAACTTATACTATTAATTTTTACTGTATGTATTTGTATTCCTAAATAACTAGCGGAAGAGCGGGGCCTCCTAATACAAGTTTTTTTTTTAAACTTAAAAGGAGTGTCCCAAAGACTTTAATTTAATGTTAATGTGAAAGGAAATAAATATTTTTTCATTTTTCATTTTTTTTTTTCATTTTTCATATTAACGGGTCCTTGAAAACTCCCCTTGATTTCCTAGAGTCTCGTGGCTGAAAAGGTAAATAATATAGGTTAATGTGACACGTGTAGGTAGAGCTATGTCAGGGGTTACCGGGGTGCACCTTACTGTGATTATAAGCTCGCTTGTCAAGCTTATTCAGTCCCCCTTCGCACGAAACCATTCATTATGGGATTGAGGGATAAAGGAGAGATATGCGTAGAATCGTAGAATATATATGCATAAGAATATCCGAAATAAATACTAACAACCAAGTAAAAAGGTCACACAGAGTTCTATTGTATAAACAATAAGCACGTTTACAAAATACAACCCATTTACAAATGGCGGAGAAGAAAAGTTGTAAGAAACTGTATAACCATTGAAACTCTACTTATAATTAACGCGTTCAAAAAGAACTAAAACCGACTTCAATTGCCTTAAAAATTTCGTTTTTGTTGATTCTCTCAAAGAGCGATCAATCAATTTCGATAAAATTTATATGGGACCACCTCTCAAGTATGCTCTACCAAACATTTTTTTTATCGCGCACACACATACAAAAAAAACATACGCGTCGAATTGCGAACCTCCTACTTTTTTGAAGTCGGTTGAAAATTAAGAGATCCGTAGCTAATGTCTTTCAAAAGAACTTTGAATTTGATTATTGTAAAAATAAAACAGTGGCAATAATAACTCTGGACCCGTCTGAAAATCAGCACTGCGGCATATGCTGCGACAGGTCCGCTTCGGCGTTACAGTACAGCAAAGCTATATACGTACTTACATCGCATATATATGTACTCAACTTAAGAAATATTGTAGTGGCGAATGGCGAATACTAACTAACTAACTATTTCTATTCTATTCAAACTAATATAATGTACCAAAATATGAATGAAGTATTTTATAAATAGACTTTTTCCAAGTTTTATTTAGGTGTGATTTTAATGATCGTCACTCATTCCCAACTGGACCAAACTGGAAGCACCAGCTTTAAAAGAGAAAAAACAATCATCAAAATCTGTCAACCCTTCCTTCGGTCCTTGATATCACCTCACAGGTTGGCAAAAGTCTGGTATAAATAAAATGTGGGCAAATTTTACACATAACACATACTACGTTCTGAGTCACACGTGTGTATACTGCCACAAACACTGTCATTGTCACAGAGACTGCACGAATAGGCAGATTCTCACGAGCACTGGCTTAAAATATATCGTCAAATCTCCACAAGTAAACCAGTTCCTCGGACCCCCCAAGAGCACTAAATTCCCCAAACACTCGCAAAACATTGAGCAGAGTCAACAAGGCATATCGCTTATTTCCACCAAAACACAAACGTTAGCCTAGCCTAACTTATCCCGGCTTTTATGTACGGAATCCAAGATCCATTGTTAGGATCCCGGGCACAATGGGGGGCATAAAGTTTGCGTTACTTGGAGGCAAGGTTGCTTATGGCTGACGTTACGTTATTATACAGAGTACAGATCATCGAGTTGTTTAAGCTGCCACATTCGTTATATACTTAAACACATTTTGTATACATTGAAGTGCTTATTATAAAATGTTTTGTATAGAAGCATATTTAAGATGGTTTTACAGTACAATTGCAAAACAATACATTATGAAACGTTTACGCACACCGTGGTGTTTTGCGATACTTACATATAGCTATAAAATTTAATTTTTTCTTACCTTATACTTTTTAGAAATTAAATCAACACACATGTTCAGCTCTCATACAAACAACATGTAGTATGTATTATTATTCACACAAACGTTTGTCTAGACTAGTATGTCATCAAGAAAAAACTACGCAATAATCATACGAACTTATCGTAATCGTAAACTTTTGAATCGATATTTACCAAATATAGCTCTAAGAACCAACGCGAGAAAACTTGTTTTCAAAACCTGCATCAAAATCAGTCCATCCGTTCGAGAGCTACGATACCACAGACAGACACACAGACATTGGTGTCAAACTTATAACACCCCTCTTTTTGCGACGGGGGCTAAAAAACAAGATGGCGCCGCGCGATGAAAACTCTACATATATGCCCTATAGACATAGACATAGACAGATATTTACGAGGGGCATACCGAAAAGATCGGTAATCGAGTACTTTCGATTTAATTAGATTAAAAACTCTTTTTGATGAATAAACACTGGTTAGTTGAAAATCGAATACAATTGACAGAATTAAAAAAAAATTTTTTTTTAAAGAACAATATCAGTTTGAAATTGATAGGTCGATAAAAAAATGGAGCTTACAAGAGAAAGTTTCCGTGCCATAATTTTTTACAACTTTCGACGAGGATTATCTCAGGGACAATGTCTCGCTGAGCTTATATCTATATTCAAGAGTGAAGCGCCTAGCCAGACGACAATATATCGCTGGTATTCTGAATTCCGGCGTGGACGTGCTTCTCTTGGCACCGTACCTTCCACAGGCCGGCCAAAAACAGCGGTTACACCAGAAAATGTCGCTGTTGTGCGCCGAATGATACAGGATGACCGACATATTACATATGAGCAGATTCGGGCTACTTTAGGGATAGGTATGACTGCGATACAAACTGTTTTACATGGTGAACTGGGAGTGAGAAAGCTAGTTTCCCGCTGGGTGCCCCATAATTTGTCCGAAGAGCAAAAGGCGGCTCGTGTCAATTGGTGCCGGTCTACTCTGCAACGCTTCAACGGAGGAAAGTCAAAAGCAGTTTATAACATTGTCTCTGGTGATGAATCATGGATCTATTCATATGAGCCAGAAAGAAAGCATCAGTCGGCTGTCTGGGTCTTCGCAGGTGAGATCAAGCCAACAAAAGTTGTCCGCTCTCGCAGCGTATCGAAGAAAATGGTCGCTTCGTTTGTCGCGAAAACAGGACATGTAGTCACAGTTCCCTTAGAGGAACGGAGAACGGTTACCGCTGATTGGTATACAACGGTTTGTTTGCCACAGATGATATCCGAACTCCGTAGAGGTAACCCGAAACGACGCATAATCCTCCATCACGATAATGCGAGCTCTCACACCGCTCAGAAAACAAGCGAGTTTTTGAAGCAGGAAAACGTTGAATTAATGGATCATCCTCCATACAGCCCTGATCTGAGTCCCAATGATTACTTTACATTCCCTAGAATCAAAGATTTATTGCGTGGTCAGCGGTTTCAAGGTCCAGAAGAAGCAGTGGAAGCATACAAATCGACGATTTTGACCATGTCAACTTCGGACTGGAATTGCTGCTATAATAATTGGTTCGAACGAATGCAAAAGTGCATTAACTGCAACGGAGAATACTTCGAAAAGCAATAAAAATAAATTTAGTTATTTCCTGTATGTATTGTTTTATATTCCCGATCATTTCGGTATGCCCCTCGTATTCGACATTTTCACAACATGACACACACAACAACAAACACACAGAAAAATATTATATAGGAAAAATAAACTAATTAAAACGATAATAACAGAACAAGTAATTTAGATAAACAAAAATATACAAACAAAATACATTAATATACAACAACAATAAACAAAAACAAAATACACAAAAATTCAATAAATAAATAGTAAAAATGTGTCGAGTTTGCCGCTGCCCGTGTTGCGCAGTGAGCGCCGAAAAGGACTTCACTCAGCATAAGCTGCACTTCCACCGGGAATGGATGAAGCACAGCACTGATGTTCAGTGAAGCCTTCATTCCCGACGGACACTAACACGTATTACTATATATAATATCATATATCGTGGGAAAATATATAAAAAGAATGAGTAAGTATACATACATAGTAGTAGCTGTATTGAAAAGTTTATAAATGTTATTTTATTATTATTATTATATAAATTACAAGAATCAGTGATATCTATGGTACTCGTAATTAAAAAAATAGCTGCGTTCGTATTGGTCTAGTCCAAGGGCCCTTCCATCCAGTCGTAGAGATCATCTTTTGTACGCCGCAGCATAAATAAGTGGCACACTCGCCGTCTTGGATTATGGTGGGATAATAGCCGGTCCGGGACATTACAGCGAAATTCAGTCGTATACACTCTTGACGCATTCATAGGAAGAATGCGGAGGGAAACACGCTTATCTACCCAACAACTTGGTAGGTATAGAACGTTTTCAAAATTCTTCCTCCATATTTGATATGCAAACGAAAGCTTGCAGTTTGCTTTTTGTATGAATAAGATAGTTCACATATAAAGTTTGTGATCCTTAATTTTTTAAATAGAGAACAAAACGTAAAATTAAACTCTACTCGTACTGATTAAGACAAAGTTTAGTGCAGACGTTCGCTAACCTTTTTATCGGTTGGTGACTGACTGCGTCAGCAGCTGAATTTTTTTGCTAAAAAGTTTTAAAAAATCGTAATGGGTTTGCGCTAGGCCTTAATCCCATCTGATGTTAAGTGACAATAAAAAAAGCAATTTTATTTGATACAACATAAAAAGTAAGAATAACAACAGTTTGCTAGTGTTGTAAATGGTTATTTTGGTGCTCAGAGCTCTACGTGTCGCAGGGCACATGAGTTCTGATTTTCAGTCACCGCCGTACATACATGTTTATTATAATTTTATTGAGGTTTGCTGGCAAATCACAGACTGTATAAAATGTGTGACGTAATATCTGGGGGCACGGCAGTGCCCCCACAAGTCGAGCAAGAAAGCGTCACGGCCGTACCATCCTTTTCTCGAAGCAATTCAGACCATTTTCGACCCCCTGTAACTTCGTTGTGGATAAAACTAGAAGACTGAAATTTTCAGTAACCATGCAGGCTTGTAAAGACACGGTATATTTCAAATTTCATTCAATTTGAACCAGTATTTTAAGAATTATAACGGGTCAAAGTTTACAGTTTTGTCACTCACTGACTGACTGACTGACCGATCATCAAAAGTCTAAGGCACTTCTAGCAGACCTAGAAGCTTCAAATTTGGAATATAAGTAGTGTTTGGTGTATGAATCAAGGAAAAACTAAAAAATCTAGAAAATACCGCAGAAAATTAAAATTAAAATTAATTCAGTAAAAAAGACGCTAGATGTCGCTATTGACGGAACATTTTGTGCATCGCTCTTTGAATTTTAATTAAATTAAAATATAAAAACATCGTTTTGTGTGCTGATTTGTGTGTGATGTGCTGGGACTTGTACTAAACTATGTTATTCAAGCACTATTTATGAATATTTGAATCAGATTTTACGAAAATACGGAAGTTTACCCTCCACCGAATTTTAATTCATGAATGGGGCTTTTGTTGAGTAATTTATGGAAATTGTGAAGAAATCACTGAAGAGGAATTCAAAAATTAGCATACTACATGAAATGTGAGTTAATTCAGTACAATTATTTAATTGAATCATCGACGACAGCGCCATCTAACTGAAACTGCAAAACAATCAACGATCGTTGCGCGCCATCTATTAGTTCTGCTCGGAGCTACTGTGATTGGGCACTCAAATCAACGTACGATTTAGTTCCACCTACTATCATCAACAGAGGGAGCTGTACATATGATTCGCAATGAATGCGACTTGCGACTCGCGTTTTTGACCATTCTTGTTCTTGTTGGAAGTGTTAAAGCGCAGGAATCGTCAATTTGTGAATACAACAGACTAAGAAGCATTTACCGTCCAGATTTGTCAAAAATTGAAACATCAAAGCCTCCCAGAAAAACGCATAGAGACAGGGAGTGGGCTCTTAGAAAAACTGTAGCTGAAGCTCAAGAAGTAGTACCGGAAAAGAGAAAACGGAAGGCTACCTACAAAAATAAGAAAAGTTCATAAGTCAGAGAGAGGGCTTTAAGAAAATTCGTTGCTGGTAGATATACATATATACAATAAGTAGAAGGTACCGAAAAGGAAAAAATTAGAACTGTCTACAAAATACAAAAAGAAATGAGATCCTATCAAAAACAATACTTGTCAAAAAAACAAGTCTCGCAACTCAGTTGTTCTGCGGTAAAAAGTTGTGAGATCCATGTAATACCAAGTCGGTTATTAATTTATTCAGTCTCTACTTAAGCGACTTTCTGTCTTAATACGTTCAGTCTCTAAGACCACGATCGTGGTCTATAACAATTGAAAATCAATTGTGTCTGGAATCTCCGTACTCGAAGCATTAAGTTGTTACGTAATAATTAACAGCATCTTATAGTGACGCATATCAATATTAAAATTCTTTAATGTTTTATATAAATATGTTGAGACTTGGCCATCGCCTGAAAACACGTGTTAATTCAATCGCCTGAAAACACTTGTAAATTCAATTATTTAGTGCGATGGCCAAGTCTCAATATATTTATATAAAACATTAAAGAATTTTAATATTGATATGCGTCACTATAAGATGCTGTTAATTATTACGTAACAACTTAATGCTTCGAGTACGGAGATTCCAGACACAATTGATTTTCAATTGTTATAGACCACGATCGTGGTCTTAGAGACTGAACGTATTAAGACAGAAAGTCGCTTAAGTAGAGACTGAATAAATTAATAACCGACTTGGTATTACATGGATCTCACAACTTTTTACCGCAGAACAACTGAGTTGCGAGACTTGTTTTTTTGACAAGTATTGTTTTTGATAGGATACATTTTACACATTATACTCATTTTATACAGTCTGTCTCTGCTAACTTTTATACAGACAACAACAGTACCGATGTTTGGCAGCAGGTAGATAGGTTCACATATACAATTTCAAACCACCAACCAAACCGAGTACCGTAAGCGGAAACTGGGATCTCCAGGTTGTTTGTCCACAGCGTGTGTACAGTTTAAGTAATAGTAAAACTTCCTCTCCTACCTTCTCTTCAGTTTAAGCCAAGTCTACGCAGCATATTAAACTAAGTAACACACATACACACACATAAGTAGCGCAATAATAATAAGGCACTTCATGTGTCTAATGGATGTCTTTTGTACGAGGAGGATGTTTGAGTAGATGAGCGCGACTGTTTAAAGAGACGAGACCCCAGCTCATTTACAGGAGATGCTGGAAATTTATCAGCTTGGCAATAAACCAATGTAAAACTCTGAATAATTATCTTAGGTATACGCCATTGTTAAAACATTATAAAGTGACCGATGGGGAGTGATAGATCTCTAGAAGCAAGCAGGCCATTCCTCTACTAGATGTTAGTCGCTGGATGCAAGTGGCTCGGGACGGCTCATTGTGCCTTACCATGGAAGAGGCCTATGTCCAGCATTCCCACCTCCTCTCCGCTCCCACTGTTATTCCTGTTTTTTGTTTTAGCCAGGATCTACAGCGGTACACTTGAAACGCGCTTGAATTTCCTACGGACTCTAAAGCTATCTTGGGACCACAGACTCGTTTAGAATAAAGAAATAGGGTGGAGTGGTAAAGACGTTCCCACTCCCACATACCGTCCAGCATGAACTCGCGTTCCTTACTCCACAAATTACATTCCCACAAGATATGGTGCGCAGTTTGTGACTGACCCCGCATTCGCACTCCGGTGACTCGACCAAACCCATGCTGTGAAGTTTTTCGCGGAAGTTACCGTCCATGTCCAGCAGTAGACGTTTCCCGGTTGAGGTGATATAAAGCTAGGCCACAAGCTACAGTACGACAGAATGACTTCATTTCAATGTATTTACAAGACGTTGTAATGTTTCAGCGTTCTATTGTTTCTGAATTATATATTGAAACGCATAATTAACACGTTGTGTACAGAGTAGGATGTTTTACACGAATTAACAACGTAATTAAGCCGGATTCACTGCGAGCTTGCTTCTATTTACGTCGTAAGAAATAAGAGAGAGTATTTTCATTATATTACCCACAAATCAGGACTCCAAGTAAAGATTTTGCCACTTGCATCCAGCAACTCCACGCGACCTTAAGAGGCTAAGAGTATGTTGGTTAGACCACGTGGTCGCTTTCAAGGTTGCATTGTTTTGTAGCTGTCCCTATCCGAGCCCTATCCTACCCGAGCGCGTACGGTGAGACAGCATACACTACGCGAAGTTATTCACCCGTTATTTGGATGTTTCGAAGTCCAGGGATCATTTGAAGGATACAGTATATTATGTAACCATTTTTTTAAATACAGTATACTAATGAAATTTCAGGTGTCGATGTTTTTTCCAAATTGTTCTAAATTGAATCATACTCTTGTAAATCAGGTTCAAAGTTGGGGCTTTTTTAAATAAAATCCGTAATCTGTAAAATGCATTTCTTTGACGCCCTGTTACTCTGGAAGTATGTATTTAAACGAATATCTGATTCACCACCGACACAAATATTTGTTTCTAGATTGTGTCTTGAAAATTTCATAGATTTTCATAGCTTAATACTCAAAATATGACTGGACTACGTTTGTATGGGCGATTTGACATCAGCATACCCTCTTAACCAGGTCGTAAGTCCGTCTAGAAGGGGGACGGGCCGGAAGACGCCTCCCGGTACGTGGTCGCCATTCGAGAACTTTTACTCCTCAACGGTTATCGGTTCTTTGGTAGGTATTTTGTCTACTAATAAATAAGATGAAGAATGATATATATTAGTATTACTATTTTTCGCCCCGATTTTATCATCATCATCTCTGAAACATCCACTGATGAACATAGCACCCAATGGTATGATAGAATGACCGATCCCAAACCACTTGCGTCCAGTTGCTCCCCACGAACTTGTCAGGTTTACACTATTCCCGGTAGATACTTTGTCTGCTAGGATTTAACAGATTAAAAAATATTACATGGAGAATAATAGCTTTTTAACCAATCTTCACTCAACTCATTAGAAGGTATGATGGAAACCCTTACGCTTTATGCGTGACTGAGCATCGAAAATTCATTTACGATATTAATAGAATGTATATTAAAATATTCAAGTCAAACTTTAGTGTTAAAGTTATCAGGTAGATAAATAGGTACATGACTACACAAAACTTATTTCGGGGTAATCCAAAAGTCAACCGAGCATTTATCACTAGTTCAGAAGTCAAGCGAACGCCAACTTTCCAAACGGTGGAACTTTTCAAGCATATTTTATTATGTTTAACTTCACCACAACGCAACGTTGTTCTCGTATACAGATGGTTCAAGCAGCTTGATTGCTCGCAATACAAGTAATATATATTTATAATATACATTAATTCATTTACAGGGTGCGCGGTCTTTGCTTTGGAAAGGGGTCACCCGTGGGTGTCATGAAAATCGTCGAAGGGACAAAAATCATGGATAAGATTCACTAATAACTTATACCCTGACATCTTCGATATTGATCGTTGCTGCCTTTTTTTAGAGGGGGAAATCTTTTTTAAACTTCTTAGGAGGGAAGTCGGCTTATGTGGAATTTCCATTCACTAAAGCCCCCTCTGTGGTCATCGTCTGCGCAAGTCTAGGAGCCCTGGGAACTCTACGAACACTCCAGTGCTCCCGCGCTTTGCTCCTCCCCTTGGCGTTTCAGCCACGACAACTCGGCAGCTCCAGGCTGAAACTAGAGATATGAATCATCAGCAAAGACACCCACGAGCCGTGAGGATGTCCATCCTTAGGGAAACGTACTCCAGGATATTGACTGCTGTTTAGCTCTGTATGAACAACTGAATGTGATTACGGCAAATCCTGGAAAATCTGATCTATGAAGGAGGCTCATGTCCAACAGTACACTTAAGCGACCGATAATGTTGGTAAACATACATTTATCCACAATGCGATCGAATTTCACGAGTGAATTCTATCATTCTGAGTTCCACCCCAGTTTGTGGAATTCTGCACGAATCGGTTCGCTTCATTAAATGTATTATGCGTACAAAAATAATTTAACTCGCCATAAAGTAATGGTCATTTTAAAATGATATGCATAGTTCTGTAAATAGCCCGTAATCTCAAACCATGTTGTTAAAATATTTAACAGAGAGAAACTAAAATTTTCTAACTGTCATCATATAATTGAGGTATATCATGTTCGATGCGAATGAACTTTACTTATCTTTATCTTCACAGCTAAGGAGTGGAATTCCCTTCAAAGTGAAATTACTGTAAACAATCTTGTTTGTAGAATTTTCTGATGTCTGTATGTTATGATGAGAAATGTATTTCATAACATTTCATGTAATTTTATGCTTGATTTTATAACGTAGAGAAATTCTGAGTGCTTGCTTGCGTGCTCGCTGAGTGACTTTGAGCTTGCTTCAGCCCACAGTAAAGGATCACGTTTCGGTTCCGTATGTCATCACTGTCAAAACATATGTACTGTATGATGCTGCGAATGAACCTGAAATGAAATTTGTCATCTACGTATGGATGGATTGACACAGCTTTCTTTTTCTCTCGGTAAAGGGAGAACAGAACGGAACTAAGTGAATACAGACGAAATCATGGGCAAAAGCATGTTATTTAAAACAAATACAAATTGAAATTTCTACCTTGTTTAAAAACTGAAAAGTAGCTTTTGCTTTCAAGACAATAATAATTTGGAAAAGAATGTATTTTCACAAAATAATAACATGGTCGTTGTAATGTGGCGCTAGAAATGATTAAAATCTATTAATGTGCAAGTGTTAAGAAGGTCCTTTTTGTGATCCAGCTTTATATATACCTTTCCAACGATATAATATGATATCAAGAATTTTTGCTTCAAATTTCGTGTTGTCGACTACACAATTACGCAAGGGATATTCAGAAAAAAAAATCAACTAGGACCTCGCAGGCCGCTCGGAAAAGTCAGGTCTCGTCCCACCACTAAAACCGGTGACACCGAAATAACGTAATAATAACACGAGTGTCTCCCGGAGACAAAGAATTCGTATTGTTCCCGGGTCACGTGCAGCCACTACGTTTACTGCATGTCGTATCTGCGCGCGTTATAGTTGTTCTGTGACTGCAAAATGTGAATTTATAAAATTACTAGTCTCTGCCATTGTTGAGTACAATGTCTGGTTTTTGCTGGTTTCTTGTATGTTTTATTATACATGCCTGTTAAGCTGGTTCATAGAAACTGTCGAGGTCCTTCGGAACGATGTACCTATTTGAAAAATGTCTGAGTGAAATGAATGCTTCTCCGAAGGAGTAAGGGCAAACCAGCACTGCGAAACGTCTCTATTACGGACCAGTCGTTGGCACCGCAGGAAAAGCCTCTGCCCATCAATTGACGTTTCCCGGCTGAACATGAAATGCTATATGCAAGTAGTACACTCATTAATTTGATACTTCTGAACTAAAAGCGACCTTTTATCCTTCGCTTGTCATCAAAGAAATATAAGCACAAATAAATTCATTGGAAAAATAATACAAACAAATGTGAACCACTTTGGTTCATCGTCGCCATAAACATATATATTAATGAGAAAGTAATGAGTTTCTGAAAAATAATATACGAGGATGTAATTTCTTTTTGTCGTACTGACGATGATGATAAGGAGACAATGAATTATCATTATCTCACACAAAATCCGACATCTTTCATTTGATTTGATGATCAAATTAATCATCTGCAAAAGTTCACTGTTGGATATGTGCCTCTCTCATATGTCTACAATACATTCAACGCTTACCATAATCACATCCTTTTGATGGCTCGGTAAAAAACTTGAATTTTCCACATGTGAATTGTTTACTTACACTGTACTTCCTTAAAAGTCCGACTTCATACTACTTATGTATAATTAGGATAAATGAGGCATTTGAAAAGTAAGAAAGGTTAAAATTAATCATTTACACGACGTAGAAAATGCTTCGCGAATAATTTTAATAATTTCACAAGTGGGAACTTCATAAATATTTTAAATTTGACATACTATTTTGGATTTGACATACTATTTAAAATTTTAGATTTGACATACTATTTTAATTTTAAATTTGACATACTATTTTAAATTTGACATACAATTTTAAGTTACATATTTGACATCATTCATAATTGTAATTATATTCTTCTTTTTTTAAATATGGACTGATTATGGTCTGGATTAAATGATTTCATTTCATTCGTTTCATAATTAGGATCTTACCACTAACATCATCACAATCCACATGTATATTGCGTAAAAGGTACGTTATTGATACTAAGGCATACACAGCTGCCGATCTCCTGATATTTTAAGTCGGTGATCCTATTCTAAAGGCACGACCACATGGCTCCGAGAATGGTTATTTATTTGACGCTGTTGCACATCTAAAAATAAGAGCACCACGTCTGCCTGAGATCGCAACGGCGCAGTACAATGTTTCGTTTATACGTCAGGCGTCTTCTAGCTTTGTCAATGGTCAAAGCCCCTAGCTAACAAAGATTGAAAGGACTTTGTGATGTGAAGGAACGAAACAAGCTTTTCACTTAGCAAGCCAATAAAAAATTAAAAGTCTAGTCTGAGCATTGAACATATGGAAGGTTTTAGAAGATAGCGTGTATAAGAGCATGTAACAATTCTCTCATGATGAAAAAACTATGATGTGAGCTATTTTAGCCGTTACGCATAATGGTCCCAAGATGGCGATTTGATAATCTAAAATAATCAAAGAAACTGTTTAAAATGATATTTGTAATGATTTCCTATTTTTAGAGAACTGCTGCACAAAGTCATTTACTATCACCTGAAGTCACAGCATCACATGAGATGCGAATTGTATGCCGATTATGGTTAGATACATTGATGGAAACCGTGAGAATTATTGACAAGATATATTTTAGACCATTTCCATACAAGATGCAAGGGAACCAAAACCTATAGGGTACTTCCCGTTGAGCTAGAATCCTGAAATTTGATAAGAAGCAAGGTCTTACAGCACAACTGTAGGCATAAATCTGAAAACTAGGATTTTCAAATTATAACAGAGTAAAAATAGCTATATATGTTTACAAACTTAACTTTGCAGTTTTAAGCCGTACATCGGGTATGTAATTTGACCGCAAAGTAAAGTTAGTTCTTCAATCGGACTTCCATTGTTGGTTGCATATTACCACACCTATTATTTATAATTTTAATTATGTTAATTATTCATATTCTATACGGAACCCTCGGTGCGCGAGTCTGACTCGCACTTGTTTTTTAATCCTCAATGAATAAAACAGAACAGAAGATTGGATTTTTGATGATAGACGGTATATAATTCAAACCCGTTTTCAGGCTACAAATATTGAACCAATTTTCTAACAAATCCCTGAATTTACCTCACCGTTTCGAGAGAACTGGTCACGCCCTGTCCGAGCTAACAATTAGTGGTTTAATTGCTGTTTCGCTATCCACTGCCGGCTGCCAATTCCGAGGGCAGCAACCCGTCAGTGTAATTTACGACGAGACAATAAATTGTGCAGTTCCTGTCTATCTCAGCGTATAGGTGGGCTTCCAACTCAGAGGTAAGTCGTAGAAACAGGGACCTGTACTTGATTGAGAGAGCAACGTGTATAAGAGTGTCATATAAATATGATTTCTTTCGCAACATTCTCATATTGTGAATGAACTTCATATTGATTTATACCACAGACATTTCATATACTTATACCATATAGAACAGAACATCTAGAGCCGTGTTCCACTGAACCCGCATGAAGGTACTAAGGCAGACACTTTCGTGTTTTATACAAAATTTACACCCAAACAAAAATTCATCAAACGTCCGACACTCGGCCATCAATATGTAACGTCACGTCACTGCCAGTTACACGAATGTGTGTGTATTTTTGTTGACCTTTCTTATTATTAGACCATGTGGAATCCGTATATTTTATATATCATGTATGGGACATAGTACACCACGCGGTTTGAATTTATTTTGAGGAGTGTGCAGGTTTCCTCGAGATGTTTTCCTTCACCGAAAAGCCAATGTTTATGATTTTTATCATTCGTACATAAATTCCAAATAACAAATTGGAACTTATTGGTACGAGCCAGGATCGAACCCAGACCTCGATTGTTTAAGGACTTGAAGTTCTACCCAACTGCTATGACTTACATATACTTTTAACTATTTATACTCTGAAAAGAATTACAAATGTGTTTGTAAAGCTTGTTAAGTATATCGGTCCTCGTCTTGATATCGTATTAGGAAGGCGATCATAGATCAGAGCATTATGCCTTTTGATAATTTGGACTTTCATCTCCTTCGACAGAAATAGAGCTGAACCTGTTCTGAAGCCAACCGTGTTGTAATCGAGTCTTAAATATTAAAAAAATCTTTCAATAACCTCAACATTTTCAAGCAAAAGTAACCAAACAAAACACTATGGGCTAATCAAGCCACCTCCAGCGAACAAACGTCCGCATCTTGACAATAAAGTGGGGTAAAACGGGCAATTTCGCCCCCTTCAGAAAGTTTGCGGGGCTTTTGTGATGGCTCGTCAACGGGGGAAAAAAACTGGAAACTCTGGCGTTCATATCTCGCAGAGTTGGAAGACGAAGCTCCTTTAAAACATGTCGGGAGGATCGTTGAGTGCATTTGACTGTTTTCCTTCTGCCGAATTAAGTTTTTGTGTTTACATTTTCAGCGTGAATTCACGGTGGCTTTAGAAACTGATGAATTTATGAATCCACCAGTCGTCGAACTAAAATAAGATTTCATTAAATTCCTATTTCAAACCCAATGGCTGCACGCTTGAACAAACAATCCAGAAGTCTCCAGATCAATTTCCAGTGGTACCTATCGGTACTTATAGGGCATTTTCTATGTCCGACTGGCTAGCTACCACCATGTTATCTAAGTATGCCGCCAAGCAACAATGTCAAATAGTATTTGAGTCTTCTGGATGTGCACACATAACATCCAACTTCCTTCATACATACTCACCCATCATACATACATAAATAAGAAGGTAAACGCTTTACTTCAATCGTGTTTGATTTCTTCAGATGAAATATGCACACGGGCCTGTTACTTTGTAAGTATTTCGGTGCATTCTAGAAATAATAAGCAAACTTGCACTTTCTAGAAAAAATATATCTAAACAGACTCGACATTTAGTCGCTGTATATCTTTGAAAGTCAATTTGTCACCATAAGATTAACTAAGGCAGCTAAGATATGCGTGTCTAATGGTTATAGCATACCTACTTACATAATTAAATTAATCAAATTGGAGTTGGAAAGATTTACTTTCCGTATGAGTAACACGTCAGAATGAAAACGACGTCTTCTTTTTTGCATCGAATTTAGATCTAAGAATTTTATTACTGTAAAAAAAAACCTGGCCGACTCAATTAACTTACAACTTAAATAAAGTATGTATTCATCATCATCAGCCGGGAAACGTCCACTGCTGGACATAGGCCTCCCTCATGGTACGCCACATCGACCGGTCCCGAGCCACCTGCATCCAGCGACTCCCCGCATAGGCATAGGCACGCCTGGGCATAGTGGGGATGAGTTCGCGCATCAACGCGTTCGAAATGACATTCCCCTCCCGCTCCCCGCCAAAGAGACCCTAAAGTATGTATTAAGAGCACTAAATTATTTAGTATACCCACAACATGCGAGAACTAAAAGTCAAAGTTTTAGTTTCACATAGCGTGCTATCAAGTTTTCCTGACATTTCCGTTCCGTTGAAATTCTTTGAGCAAGATTCCACACTTGATTGTTTCTTCGTAATGCGACTGTTATAGTTTTCAAATGTGCAATTAAAACACTTTTATGTGCAATAACTAAACGAAATGACGCCGTTCCGTTTTGCAGGATGGAGAATAGTTTTGCAGTAATTGGACAAGCATTCAACATGGAGTTCTCATATGAGCAAACGAGAATATACGGAAATGGAAAGATATATGTGGGAAACAAAACGGATTTCAACATTCAAAACAAAAATATGTTTCTTTATTAAAATGTTACACAGTCTACTGTATTGCTAGAGTGAATAACAAGTAAATCTAAAAATGATTTTGTAAACTTTTGAAGGAAAGTATTTCGCCTATTCCTGCATTTTATTTGCACAGTGACATTAGATTGTCAACTGGAAAGCTTAAAAATAGAATAGGTAGACATATTGCAAGAAGAAACTATTAAAATTCAAGTATATAAAATATGTTTTTTTTTTTTGTAAATGCCTAAAACAAATACTGTAAACAATCAATAACTAGCAATGAAATGTACCCTGTAACTCAACTCTAGGCTAAAAATACAACCACCAACACGAATAACTTTACATCTAATCCCTGGAGTATTTAAAGCATCCCCAATGCTTTTGCCATTTTTATAAATAGAGATGTCCCGGCTGCGAACGTTTGACAGATAATCCGAGTTAAGAGATTCTATTTTAAGGAAACCATTGCGTTGTAATGGAAACTAGAAACATTATACCTGAAGTTCATAACCTTTATTGTCAATTTGAAAGTTAGACGTTTTTTATTCATCATCATCAGCCAGAAAACGTTCACTGCTGGACATAGGCCTCCTACATGGTATGTCAAATTGACCGGCCTCAAGCCACTTGCATCCAGCGACTCTCCGCGACATTTACTAGGTCGTCGGTACGTCTAGTAGCCTTTTTTAGTCAGCCTTTTTTACCATTAAAGCTTTTAATTAGGAAAGCTGACTTTGTGCAGTAAATATCGGATCGGATTGTAATGTCGGGGAATAAGTATCATTAACATCCAAGTTCAAAACGCCACCTAGGGAACATTAGCTGCGTAACGCCTATTGGTTGCTGACATTTATTTCCCGTCATTACAATCCGATGACGTAATTTCTGGTAATTACTTATCAAAGTTTTCAAAGGCAAAATTTGGTAGATTTCGTGGGTAAAAATCGATCTAGAGTAGATTAGTCGTGTGTATAGTTGAACGCGTGTTTTCAAGTTTAGTGGCGGATTTCTTTCGCATTAGTCGACGCAGAATATGGTCCCTAATTTCACACAGTCGTGAGATTTAACGGTGTAAAGAAGATGACAAAAGACACGACTCTTGACAAACTTTGTCTAATAAATTTCCAATTAGAACCGTTCACAGTTTCAACAATAGCTATGCGTATACTCGTAATGTAAGACATGAAAATGACGAAATGGACATCAACGATTTCAAGTCAATCACATTTATCAAGAACATTTTCGGGACCTTCTAAGTTTTAAACTAGTTTGCTTCGCTATCCTAAATAGAATAAATCAAGTTACAGTTTAGACAGATTGTTGCGCATCAAGAGACTTGGAAGTTGAGTTGGTAATCGAAAATTAAGTAGACTGTAAATGCTGTAGGTATATATAATATATATACCAATTATAATATTGATGATAACGATTCCTAGAAGGAAAATTAAAACAAAACAGAACACAAACTTGCAAATTTTGGTAAATTGACAAATACGAATTTATTTTCATCAACATAACTTTGCAACTAACAAAGTGGAAAATAACATTTCTCCAACGATTTTCAAAGAAGCATTACCTACTTACCAAGCCTTCTATGGTCAATTTAAGATGAAATAAACAAGATGATAAGTACGCCGGAATAATATTTCATACGTAGCGAATATGTAATGGTAAATTCATGGATACGATATATTCCCATGTAAGAAATTCTTTTGATGTTCTTCTGAGAGGTAGCCTAATCCAAAAATGAAGAAATCGCTTTTCCCTTTTGAAGTAACAACGGATAACTTCTATCCACATAAAATTATACGTATTTCATCTTGTTTTCTTATTTATGTATTTGTTATATTTTTGTTTGTGGTTGATATTTTGAAAAAACATTTTAGGCGAGTGTAGATCTGAGGTAATAATGAGGTTTCGTGTGAAACCGAGAATTATATTACAATTTATAAGTGGAATTCGTATGTATTGGTATAGTTTTTTTAGGTTCCTTGCGTCTGGAAAAAAGCGAAATACTGATACTCGATGATATAAAACTATATTAATCTCCTAAAATGTCAGAAATGCGGTCCCTTTATTTTAGTTTGTTTCGGAATTTTATGATGTCATTTTCTTAAATCAATACTTGCCTGGCAATACCATCTTTTCAGCATTTATTTTATGATTCCACTGAATGACTGACTAAAAATTACTGCTGCAAAGGATGTATGTACAAGTTTTATAAATATATACCAAAGGGTCTGCCCTGCCCTACATTTCCACGAAGCAACCCTTTAAAGCCTATCCTGCTCCCATAATTCGTCCCAATGAAACTAACGTTCTCTTTACAACCTTTGGACATTAGCACTACCGACCACAGCTGCAGCCCTGAAACAAAATAAAAGAGTGGATACGTGCCGACCTTTGTAAAGAATTCCGTTACAGCTAATAAAAGGGAGGAGGGAGTGAATAACGATGGATCACACACAGACGATCCGGTGGAAGAACTTTGCATATTTGCAACAAGCAGCGCATCGACCGCACGTTTGGCCGAACTTTGTCCTGTAACATTTCCTTAGTAGTTTTATTCATAAAACTAACGTTGTTACTGTTTTGCTAGAAATTTCGTACACAGTTGATATTCACCTAAATAGCTCTAAGTCTGTTAAATACCGTTTATTCAGCACTTGATACTGGCTAATTCAATGACTTCAAAACGTTTATCTAGCACTCCGTCCTGTTTACTCTCAGGTGACAACTCACTCTAATAAACAGGATTCAATGTTTGACACAATTTATATTTAATGTCGAGCATATCAATCTAAGCACAATGGGGAAGATGCATGGAGAAATATTTTTGTCTAAATCGATAGTCCATGTAAAAAGGTAAATACCTCTATCATTTTTTTTCGATACGACTAATACTTTTTTATTACAATCCGCCAAAAAGTAATTCTAGTCACGCGGTGCTACGAGTAAAACTCTCCATACCTCTATATATCGGGTGACATTTGTGATGTCACGCTTGTTTTTAGAGCGTTAAAATTATGGAGGTTGTTCGTAATTTTGAGTTAACTCGTAAAATAATGTTTTATGTGTTATAAACCCCTATAGTAAAATGTTCAAAATGCAATGAGAAAACTAAATCTAGACTAATGAGACATTTAGTCTTTGCAAAGTCCATATTTTTTTTATTACTTACGTATTTTAATTTTGTTGGGATTTCTTTTATTCCATAAAATAGATTTAAAAACATCTTTTATTTTTAACCAAGTTCATCATCTTTGTAACCACTATGTATAATATGACCTCAGAGTTTTCAGAGACGAAAGTGCTCTTAAACTGTCTGAAACTAGCGTGCTTATTTATATTGTATTTTCATTTAACGTACAACTTTATGTGTTAAAGTTTCTCATTTCAAGTGCGACTAAACTTCTAACACTGTGTGAGCTTCCCAATTTGACGTCAAAGTTTCCTCGCGTTAAAGCTCATTTTTATCTTTTGCCTAGGCTGACAAATTCGAACTCTAAAAATTGACATTGGAGTTTCCTAAATCAAACACTGCCAATTTCTCTCTTATTGCCGTCATTAACCATTCCAAATTTGACAATTCCTTAAAGTTGTAGTGTTATTTTAATCTTATTTGCCTTATTAATTTAATTTGCTTTTTAATAGCATTATTACACATATTACATATCGCCTTCTCATCAATATTTTCGAGAGTACCTGACTTAATACCATAATAAGAGTCAGGACCAGTTCGTCAGAAACACAGATCACAGGATGCGGCACTTGCGTGACCAATGATGTTGTCTTGTTAATGTGTGTGTTTGTGTGTATTTCTGTTTATGTTTCTCCTCTGTATCTGTGTTTTCTGTTGAATAAATGTTATTATATCTATCTAATATGTTCACCTTTCTATTTTCAAGCTCGTCATCCTTCCCAGCACTGTGTTATCCGACCAATTGGACGTCCTAGCGTTCCACATCGACGTCACAGCCCCCGGTGGTGAATTAATCACACTGTGCGTGTAACTTGTAACCAAAATCACGCTACGTTCGAAAGCCTTGTAAAAGCCATTTTTTGTTACCCCGAGCTTTGGATCGACGTCATGAATATTGAAATATTTGGAATGGAACTATTGGTTTATGCTGAAACTACAGGCGGTGGTTCTGCATTGGTTGCATTTTAATTTTAGAGATACTCGCAATACGATCCAGCGGGAATTTACTCGTATCCTCCAAACATAATACTTATACGTACAAAAATACAAATTATTCTATTGTTCATTAAAATTTTTCTAAAACCAGGTGCTAAGCGAGAGGCGTAAATGATGTTTTTCTCTCTCCCTCTCTGATGGTGAATTTTGTCTTGTTCAATAATAATTATAACTGTTACATTATACCTTAAGTTCAATTTAATTTGCAAAAGTCATGTTAATGAAGAAGGCAAGGTGATGAATATGTGTGAGTTTAGATGTTGATCGTAAAGAACTTGAATACTCGATATTTTCTGCTGTTTTACAACTTTAATTAATCGTGTTAGCTATATACCATCATAATATGTTGTCAATAGCACTTTCCCGAAAGTCAACTTAACAAATTCAGTGCTTCATTAGGATTGAGTCTCACGATGGGTGAAGCTTTCGTCTTAATACAACTTAGCGTCAGTGGAGAGTGAACATTTAAAATATAACCACTGACTGTGTTTAGTTAGATTATCATTGCTCAAAATTTTACTTTCAGCAACGTAGTGGTAGTTATAGCAAGTGAATAGTATCGTCAGTTTGCACTTCGCCGGCCACTGCCGCGGCACGCTTTCTTCACTAGCTTCGCTGATGCATCAGATCCAGACGAACGATTTGACTTCTTTAAACCTCTTAAAAGCCATGTGTATTAAAACTTTTAATGTACTTCCACCTGAAATAAAGCTGTTACCACCGATGCGCTTTAATACAGTTGTTAAAAATTGGCTCATAAAAAAATCTATAACATTAAGGATATGTTAAATAGTGTGTAGTGATAGTTAAGTATTGTAAGACCGATTAAGAATTAGTTTTGTGTAAAAAATTATATTTATTATTGTATGTCAGTATCTGACTAGATGTGCTGAACGATTAACCTTATTTAACTACGTGTACCACACACAGCATACCACATCTACCAGAATAACAATTTATTTCATTTCATATTTCTATTTAATATAAATTGAAATTATATCTACAAAATTTCTAGACACAAATTATAATACAGATATCTCTACAAATACGGCTACATTGTCTGAAAATCCCCAAATCTAGTAAATACTTCGTGAAACTTCTCGTGTTCTCGTCTGAACAACGATAACACGTCACATGTCATGACTTCATAAAGCTTGTTCGAACATATTGTAGCCTTGTTGGTTGTCTGGATGGAAGGAAGACAAGTTGAAGCTTCGAGTGTGTCGTCAATAAAATATTAAATATTACCAATATTATTGGTAATATGTTAGATTATTTATTGAATAAGAAATAGTTATTGAATGCGGGTTTTCGGAAAGAACTTCAAATGAGAACTTTAGAGTAACAAACGCCACAGAAAGTGAGAACGAGGAAGACAAGTGCTTAGTTTGCCCAGTCAGTGTGCAGTGTGAATATTACTGCTTTTAGATTTGTATTTTAAATAACAGTAAATATGTCACATTACAAATAACTATACATAAGACATATTGCAATGTACGAGCGTGAACGTGTTGCTTACGCTCAGACTTAATGTTCTTTGCTTTACTTTTTAGATTCGATTGATGCAAGACTCGGTGTTTTTAATATATCGAATTACACGTTACAAATGCTAAAATATCTAGGTTTTCATTGACCGATAATACCCTAAAAATAAGAAGGTAGAACTGAAGAAAAGTAAACTATTAAATTCATGGCTAAGTTCCTCGCAAATTAGGCCCCTTGTAATTTAGGTACCTATACATACTTCGTAGTACATCACATACTCAAAGTGATCTGCTCGTATGTTCTGATTTCTGTTCGAGATGAGATGATTCGAGTTTCTAGCTCAAAAGCGGGTTAGATTAGATGTCAATATGTCTATCACTCAGGTTAGCCTATTGTAGTCGTATACAGACGACAGCAAGGTTTATTATAATATGCATGTTAAATAAAATAATTGGACTTTTCATTTTTGCATGGTAAACTTTGTAAGAAACAATGAGCCATTATTTAGTTTTAGTTTATGTGTCATTTTTGTAAATCAAATTAATTCTGAACGAGTCTTCACCTGAAGCCTTGCTTATCTAGTGTTTTGTTTCTAATTAATGAAATTTTTTCATCATTTTTTTTCTCATAAACACCTCCTTGGCACCGTTGGCCTCACAATATGGAGCTGCCGAGATCAATTCCCAGCGGATGTAACTTGGCAAAGTAAATTTGCCGCCAAATAGCAGTGTCGTGCTCCAGTATGAAACGTAGCAGAGGCTCTCTTCCCATCACTAGTTAGCTAGTTATTAAGGCCAAATGCAACCACATTGTACACGTCCATAAAAAGGGATAAAACCGATGGCTTCATAAATAACACACTTATTGGAAATGCACATTTCCAATTTTTCACAATAAATACAGCCTTCTGTGGCTTATCCAAACGAACAGTCATTCCCACCGCGTATTTCATAGTTTATGACCACCACTGGGTGTACAGGGGCCCATTATTTTTATGAGCCGAAGAAGAAACATCGTATGACGGCGTTTTGGCGCGGAAATAAAAAATGATCGAGGCGATGACGAGGCGGGTAACCCGAGGAGCAGGGTTACCAGCGGACAATAATGATATTTAATGATCTAGAGGGTTGCTAGCGTGAAAAATATGGTAGAATTACGTTGGCTCGTCTATTTTCTCGAGTTGAATAAACTATTGAGTGTGAAGTGGCGATGGCGGCGTGACTCGGAGAAAAATGGTCTTCTGTGAAGTAGATTGAATCATTACAGTAAATCACATATAGTCTACACTCTGTAGTGTACGATTTTAACATGAACAGTCCGAATTAAACAGAATTACATATATCTTAAGGGGAGTAAAAATCCTCGAGTGGCAACCACATAATAGATGGAACAGCGACCTAGGAAAGGTCGCGTGGAGTTGCTCAATGTAGCATATTGTATGCTACACTGAGCAACTCCTGGAGGCCTGTTATGTCCAGCAGTGGACGTTTCCCAGCTGATAATGATGTTGGATTTCATTTGTAATGTTTATGAGATGGTAAGAATACTTAAATAAGTTATATTTTATAAGGTGTAGCTACAGTACTTCAAAAATGTATAATGGATTTTGACCTTAGCCTTCATCTTGCCTGATGATAAGTGACGGTTGAAGGTCATTAGATGGAAAGCGTGTTCCCAGAAGCCTCAAGCCAATGATACGCTCATTTTAATAACTTTTATACCGGAACACAACAGTGCTATTAAAACTGCTGTTTAGTGTCAGACTTAGGTGCCATGGTGGAAGATATCCAGACGGACATGTAGCATTTCCTACCGCCAACCAAATTGAGTAGCGATAGGCAGCACTACTGTGAATCGAACCAGAGGCCGACGGATTTTGAGACCAAGTGTGTAGCTACTAGGACATCGAGATGGTTAAACAATAATTCAAAGGCTTTCAAAAAGAACTAAGAAAAACGACTTGAACTGCCCTAAAATCTACAGCATTCATCCCGTAAATGTTCACGCTTAGAGGTAAACTTATCGTGTACATATTTGTTGATTTTCTCAAAAAGGGCTATATTAATTTATTAATAATCCGATAAACTTTATATTATGCCACCTGTGAAATATTATGACAAAAAAAGAAATAATAAAACCGATTCATAATCGGCCGAATGATCGCGTAACAAACATAAAAATCATACAGTCGACCTGAGAACCTCCTCCTTTCTTAATGTCGGTTCAAAATAAGAGGTACATAAGAAATGTTCATCATCCACGGTAGTCAATCACGAAAAGACTAACACGCACATTTCTAATACTCAAAATAATAATATAGACCCGCCACGTATTGCCGGCGATGTGCCACATAAAGGTAAATGTCAAGAAAGTACGTACAAGATACCATCACGAAGAACTCTAAACGTCTACCCTAGGGTGTATTACGTGATCATAGAACGTGACACCAAGGTACGAGAAAAATATATAAGATATTTCTTGTACCCGCATTTCTCTTTGAAAAAGTCTCGCCTGTGGGTAGAAGGTGGCCCGACGAGTTAGGGATGAGTTAGCAGATAAATCGTTTGAACTAATTCACGAAATATCGTTGTTAGAGAAATTTTAAACTACAGGTAAGTATAGCATCAGTGCAGATGCTATATACGTTACGGTTTATTATGAGAAAACCTTTCAAACTGTTTCAATGTATTATTTTACGGTACATAAGTTCTCTCAGCTCATTTTGAAAATCAGAGCATTTTTTGAAATCTTAGCTGACTTTTGGTTTGCGTAGTGTGTGTGCAATGTGATGTCAATCTTAAATTAACAATAATGGACAACCTTTCAAAATAAAAAGTTGCAGGTGTTATTTAGTTTTTGGGAATA
Organism: Carcina quercana; assembly: GCA_910589575.2. NCBI lineage: Eukaryota > Metazoa > Arthropoda > Insecta > Lepidoptera > Depressariidae > Carcina > Carcina quercana. The sequence continues at coordinate 12,435,753 of OU342444.1, forward strand.
AATGACAAATGACCCATATTTTTTTTATTTACTCAAAGTTTTATTCATGATTTTGACGATATTTTTCAGCTTTCTAGGAAATTGTATTCTAATAAGATCAACGTAAGAAATTTATGATGTCTGTTAAGTAAGTTTCAAAATAATCACAGTTTCTGCCTTGAGGCCAGAAAGACACAGAACTGCAGCCAAATCAACTATACTCGCTTGAACAATCGATATCTCTGTACTCCACCACGCGATCTCAAGAGTGGACTCGTAAATGACATGTTCCGCGAATGTATGGAGTCAAGGCCTGGTCTTGTACACTTATAATTTTAAAAGGCCATTATCAAATAAAAGTGATTTAGTTACCATTTTTGTATATTTTTAACGCACGAAACAGGTAAGACGTCGAAAACAAAGATGGCGTCAATAAAATGAAATTTGACGCTGTCACTTAGTACAAAATGAATGATTTTATACAATTACAATAAATGCAAAAATACAATTATAGTACTTTTCTATGCATATTTAGATTATTACTTTATTTTTCAAATATTGTACAAGTTCAGGTCGCATTTGAATCGTATCTTTTACATACTCCTTTGCATTTCTTCTCAGGAGTACGAGCATGTAGGTTTCCGCACAATGTTTTCCATCAAAGAAAAACGAATGATAGTCTTTATCATTTGCATTAAAGTTTAAAATAACTAAACTGAACTCACTGGTAATCGCAACCGGATCAACAGGAACTACCGTGATATACCATAACAAATGACAACTAAATGAGAATTGAAAGGTAAGAAAGAAACACAGAGAGGTAGATTTTTTACCTCGGCAGCAACGTAGTTTGTTCCCGTAAGTAATTTTCGACACGTCGACGACGCGGCGAGGGAAGAGCGCTCGGAACATGATCGATGACGCAACAGAACTGGATCAGGGTGCAAGGTTGGAACTGACGACGAATTCGTCTCTCTTAAACTGACAACAACTTAACAAAATGGAGAAGTAAGAGACCTATTTCACCAGCACCTGGTTGATGATCATGATGATTTGGATCTGCTCGAATTCGAATATTTGAGATTTCCCTCGCAACTCCCAATAGGGATAATTATCTTGAGAGATGTTTAGATTTTCTTAGTCTTGATGTCTTGATTCAGTAAAGAAGTTGCTAATGTACATCCACTGTTGTACATCGTTTTATACTAGTAATTAAATAATTGACTTTTGATTGATTTGATTGACTTGAATCCAACGTTCCATGACTAAAATAAAATACCTCACTTAAATATGGTTTGCATATTTACCAAGGTAGACTTAAATACGTTCAGAATTAAATACTACACACTGACTACCCACTTTCATTATAATATTGACAACTTCAAATTTTTTATTCTCAAATTCAAATTGTTACATTTTGTTCGGGACGTCATCGATGAAGCCTTCGTCTATGATTAAGTCGTTTTGCCAAAAAGAAACTTCGACCAAATTCAAAACGTCAAGAAACAATCTTGCAGGTGCATTATTCACAGGAAGCAATGCGGTATACTCGCTAGATTCGTATCCTCTAGACCACAGGGGACTGTCAAGCGATGTTTACACCAAAATGTCGTGTTGAATATTGAATTTAGAGTTAGCCGCCGTTAAGTGAAGTTGTGCGAGATGTCATGTGCACTCGGAGTATCGTATGACACGATCTGCTACTCCTAGTTTACGCCCGATAAAGTTTTATATGCCCCAGATAAAATGAATTTTTTCCTCTTTTCAAATAAATCTATACAAGAATCTCGAGGAAGTTGAAAATTTGACATGCTAGTCAACGGTAAAGAAATAGCAACCCGACTATACTTTTGGATTAACTGCTGTTCTGGAAAGCCACACCTGGCCAAAACCATTCTAAAGCGCTTCTGAATGGCTACAACAACTCGTACGCAAACGAAGCGCTTTCGCTCAGCAGGAACCAACTAAGGATCCTGACCCGGACCCTAACGGGGCACTGCAAGCTAAGCAAACATCTCAGCCACATGGGCCTAAGCGACAACATAGCTTGCAGATTTTGTAAGGAGGATGAAGAGACGCCCATCCATATCCTCTGCTACTGTGATGCTCTTCATCACAGTAGGAACAGACACCTCGGAGGCCACACTGCCACAACGGACAGTATCAGGACCTCCAAACCCAGACCAATCGTACGGTTCATGACCGAGATTGGCCTTGGGGAGGTGATTTGATCCATAGGGGACTGTCACAATAGATCTGCAAAGGTCGCGGTGACTTGCAGGACAGACGAACTGCACCCCTCATGTCCAAATAATAATAATAAATACTTTTGGATTCCCACTTCTCGAGGCCTTATTAAAATTCTGAGATCTATGTATTTACTTTCACTTTCGAAATGGGAATCTTCAAATAAGGAAGAGCAAATAAAAGCTCAATAAGTGTTATTTTTGCGAGTAATGTTAATAAACAAAAGCATTGAAGTCTGACGTGTAGATCTACGCCTCCCGATTATGAAACTGATAACTAACGAACGTTTTGAATTTATAAGAATCAACTTAATAACATGAAAGAACCTACAAATATATTTAATAACACAAACTGTTTGAAAAGAACTTTCTAAGAAATAAACTCTTATAATAATCTCCAATCTTCTGTTCGCTCCGCTACTCAACCAAATAAAATTATATTTTTATATTCATGATTCTCACGGATTTGTAAATCTCCATTTAGTAACAAATTTGTCGCTAAACGGGTCTAAGTCTAGTCTTTACATCAGTATCAAAGTACCAGATCCACAGCCGTGTATAAAAAAATAAACTAGAACGTAGAAAATAACGTGTATACTCGTATTGTGAAACATCTCAGCAAAGCTGTTACATTCAGGAGATTGCGTACCAAGGAACCCTTTCAACCGTAGTAAGGTCACGCACGTGAATTTTATTTCTTTCATGATTTTCATGTTCATACATGTGTATTTATATTTGGGGATCGAGGAAAAGAATTCGAGAAATTCTGTGTCACTAGATGACAAGATATTTGTATATGATTTGTGTAGTGATGGGAACGTGAAAAGAAGATAATGTGTCGAAGTAACTTTAAATAGATGCTACAGCCCCATTTAGCCCCCATGGCACAGAATTAGGCATATAGTACTACGTATAGAAGGTACATTCACCTACGCTCCCCGCAATAAACTGACAAACGACCGTTACGTATACCGGGGACGAATAACTCACACATGCGCGTGTATACAAACGTCACCCGTTCGATGTGTGCCGGTATCACGACATCTGTTCCAAGTGTCCGGCCGTTGCCCATGGTTCGTAAACTTCAATGACAGGTCCCAAGACGCTTGTATCGAGCTTGGTTGCAAATCTTTTTGGACGCCAACGAATTTACCGTCGGTTAGTAAGGCATTCTCTAGTTAGACATTTATCACGCGTACGGATAAAATATGGAATCTGCAGGGCCTTACTGAAAACTACAACTGGGAATCTTCAAACGAACAGTAAACAGGTACTTCTTCTAGACAAGATCAACACCTAGCATCGTGGACCTCATTGTCGCATGAGATTGATATAATAAAAACTGTTACTAAAAAGTGTGACACAAACCGTGCCTGTGTTATTAACATTATATCAACATTTGCCTAAAATAGATAGCCAAGACCCAAAAAAGCTTTTCTAAAAAAACACGAAACGGAATCGGCATTATTCACCAAATAACATATAGAGCACACCGCCCGCTTTGCCAAGCCCCAGAATAAATGCGAGAACGGCCAATGCAGAGGCAGCGGCTGAATTTCGAAAGCTATACTTGGCTGGTATAGATTGCGCTGTATATATGTACGTGTATACATATAGCTGTATGTGTACAGGTTCGCGTATATCCCCGTCCGGACCAGCCCCAAAGATCGTAAATAACAGGCCCACAGGCCATTTTTGGTGGCCGTTTTTAAAATATGCAGCTGGGCTTCGTAGCGTTTCTGCTTTTTAAATACTTGTTGTGTTTAAAGAGGTGCAGTAATTGGGTATTACAAATACGCATTACTATTGCGAGTATGATATTGGAAGCGGATTGTGTTTTTCGCACGATGGGTTTACTTTGTAATTGGCCTACATTTCAACTGGCGGTAAGTGAGGATAAGGCCGTATTGATGGAAAACGTGCTTACGCAGATAAGTTAATAGGCCACTGTCAATGTTGTATTTTATAACCGAAAGCCAATACCGATTATTACAGTAACAAGAGTACCCGTTTGGCGGCAGTCTTAAAAATGTTGTTGAAGAGTATCAGAGATACTTCACTGAGAATCGAACCCGCGACCTTATGTAAGTCAACCGTTCAGCAACTAAGCCACGGAGGCGGCTACGTACAAATAGCCCCCCAAAACTTTCTACCGGCTAATAGTTTAATCGGAGTCTTATGGGGGACCGTCCGATCGTCCCACAAAAGTTGGTTCACATTTCCATGCTACTTAATTATGCAAAAGGGTAATTAATGTTACTCAAGTATTTTAGTTAAATGAAATCAGTGTTTAATTTGCTCTGAGTCTACTATTGTTTACAGGTAAATTTCATGTAAGTCGCTTTTAAGGAAACCCACTGAAATATATGGATTAATCGTATTCGAGAGCTGATACACAAGGCTAATCTGTATATGTTTTTAAACAAAAATAAATTTTGAAGAGTCCATAAAGTTATACTATCCAAACCTATATGTATTTTAACGCCACAAGGTGAGTCTTTAAACAATTAAATGGAGTAAAACTAAGCCTCTCTGACCTAGTTTGCCTAGCGTTTGGTCAAGGTTGAATCTTAATGCATTAATATTTTTATTTAAAGAAACGGTTTCTGCAATAAACGGGAATCACAATACAACGGAATTTTTTACGAAATATTTTAACATAAATGCGAAAATAAGTGTAGCTTACGCTAACTATTGTTGTGTTTCATTTTTGATATGTTCTAACGAGCTATGGTAGCTCAGTTGGGTAGAGCGGCAGTCCTTGAACAATCCAGGTCTGGGTTTGTCCTGGCTCGTACCAATAAGTTCCAATTTGTTATTTTGATTTTATGTACGAATGATAAAAATCATTACCATTGGTTTTTCGGTGAAGGAAAACATCGTGCGGAAAGCTTGACACTTCCCGAGGAGAAATTCAAAGGTGTGAGTGAAGTCTACCAATCCGCACTGGTCCATACACGGTCTGTAGGAGAGTAAGCCTGTGAGCCCCTGTAGTGGAGACTATCCTTCTATTTTTATGTGTTGTTAATTAAAAATAGGCAGGCCACATCGCTCGAAGTACCAGTATAATCGATGGGGATTAAGAGGGTATGCTGTTGTCAAAGCGCCCATACAAACGTAGTCTAGTCATATTTTGAGTATTAAGCTATGAAAATCTATGAAATTTTCAAGACCCAATCTAAAAACAAATATCTGTGTCGGTGGTGAGTCAGATTTTCGTTTAAATATATACATCTAGAGTTACAGGGCGTCAAAGTATTGTATTTTTCGGTAATAAAAAGCCCCAACTTTGAACCTGTTTTACAAGAGTATGAATCAATTCAAGTCAAAATCTTCAAAATTCAATCAAATCAAGCCCCCCTTCCCCCCGGATATCTGAAGTGAACAGACGTGTCTTATGTCGCTCTATATATTAATTTTAAAGTCAATCTTGAGCAATAAAATCGTACCAAATAATAGGAGTGCATAAATCACCAGCGGGCAGCTCATAAAACTGCTTCTGCCTGCTACCGATGAACACCTGCCACCTACATTATTATTATACAAATACTTCAAGTAAGTGAATTCTTGAATTACTTATGAGGAAAGAACGAGAGCTCTCATATGTCAACCACCCATAATTAGTAATTGGTGTAAATAGGACAGACATAGTTCTGAGCGTTCGACTGGAGGGAGATCCTCGTTATCTGGACGGAAAGCGAAATTGCTCACGATCGTCGATAGCCGGCCAACGAACAAGACCCGTCACCGTCCATTTCGAGTGTCTTCGTTTTCTATTAGCCTGGTACCTGATAAGCTGCTACTATGTCTTACAAGCGAACGCCACATTCTCAATCTCCACCTGGTTCAGACCAAAAACGCACGAAAATAAGCGAAAGTGATAGAAACGAAAAGTCTAATGATTGCAGCTCACTTAAGGCTGAGATGGTGAAGCTATTTGCAGGATTTACAAGAGATTTTGAATTAAGGTTCGAGACATTACAGTCCACATCAAATGATATCAAAGATCAGATTTCAGATCTAAAGTCTGACATGAAATTTATGTCGGACAGATATGATGTGCTATTGGAAAAAATAGAAAATCTCGAGAAGGAAAAATCTAAAGATAAAAAACAAATTAAAAATTTAGAAGAAAAAATTGAATTGTTAGAGCGAAAAGCACGAGCAACAGGCCTGGAAATCCGCAACGTTCCGAAACAGCAGGACAAACCAGATGAAACAAAAAATGACCTCTGTAATGTCATCATAAACATTGGCAAAGCGGTTGGAGTAGAACTCTGTGATAGCGATTTTAAAGATGTGTATAGAATATATACAAACAAGGAGGTGATGAAGCCCATCATTGTCGAACTAAACAGTGTGATTAAAAAGGAAAACCTTCTACTTGCCACCAAAGCCTTCAACAAAAACAAAACCTATGAAAATAAATTAAACTCGACACACATCCTAATAAAAGGCCCTAAAAAAGCTATTTACCTATCCGAGACTCTAACGTTCAAAGCCCAAAAATTATTTTACATGGCTAGAGAATTCGCCAAAGAGAACTCGTTCGCTTACTGTTGGACTTCTAGAGGAATAATTTACCTACGTAAAGGAGAAAATCAACCACTTCACCGCATTGACAACGAGACAGATTTGTCGAAATTGAAGAACAAGGAATGACTCACCGATGGAACCAAGTACTCTATATATTCTACCATAGTTTTAAAAATGCATGATTTTAATTATACTTTTAACACCTCAAATACTATATACTACCATAATTTGTATAAAATTTTGTTTACTATAGAAAAAAATGCGGCACTTAAACAACTCATCCACACATTAATTACACCGATTGCATATTATACACGAATCCCTACACACACACCTACACACTTAAATTTACCTAAATTCTTACTGAAAACATTCATACGAGTAACTAAACACCCAAATAATAAACAACAAATGCCTCACAATCGAATTCATAAAGTCTATTATCAACTGACTAAACTGAACGCCAAAACCTGGAAAGTCAGAAGCTCACTAATCTGGACTCTATAAGAGACTTTTCCAATGACTTAGACAGCTTGTCGCCAGCTAAATCGTTTATGTGCAATACTCAAACAATAAATACTTACTTAAACTCCGCCACTCCAAATGGGATCAAAGTGCTATGTCAAAATATAAGGAGCATAAACCACAACTTCTCACAACTAGAAGTTATGCTTTGTAGTCTTCAACTGGATATAGATATACTAGTTTTAACGGAATGCTGGATAAAAAATCATAATGATATTCCAACAATATCTACCTATGATGTATATTTTACAAAAAATAATAAAACACAGAATGAAGGTGTCGTTGTATATATTAAATCAAATATTTGTGCTACTGTCTCCGAACATTCTCCGCTAGACGGAAATAATCTCATAATAAAATTGAAAGGAGATATTGCCATAGTTGCTGTATACAGACCCCCCTCATATCGGACAATAGAAAATTTTCTTAGATCAATAGACGATATCCTGTCATCTCTACAAACGTTTAACAATGTAATCTTAATTGGAGACATGAATATAAACACCCTCAATCTTTACGACATGCAAACACAAGATTACCTAAACCTCCTTGCCCTTCATGGACTTTTACCCGCCCATTCTTTTCCAACAAGAAGTGAAAGTTGCCTTGATCATATTATGATTAAAACTAAATTGAAAGCGACAGCTCTCGTGATTGAAACATCTATCTCTGATCATTATACAACACTGATTTCTCTGGAAAACTTTGTGTATCAAAAAGAAGACACCAGAACCATGAAAATAGTAAACTACGAAGCGGTTAAAAAAGAGCTGACAAATACTGATCTATCACTAATATTTAACGCTACAAATGTGAACGAGGCAACTGACTTCTTGGTTGGCAAAATATCAAGTGTCATTTATAAGCATATTACCGTCAAACCTATTCCCTGTCGCAAGAGGATACTTAAACCTTGGATTACTCCAGGCGCTCTGCGCTGTATTAGACATCGAGACAAACTTCATTTAGACTCCAAAAAACACCCCAATGACGAAGACAAAAAAACAATATTTAAAAGATATAGGAACTTTTGTCATGACCAAATAAACAAGCTTCGAGATGCACACGATAAATTGGAACTACAAAAAGCCGGGAAAAACACAAAAAAGACATGGACCACAATAAAGAAACTAACTAATACTTATACCAAAAAACACGAAGACATAAATGATCTCCTAAACATCCAGCCTCAACCTTCTGCCTCAGTTAATGCTGTTAATAATTATTTTGCTAAAATTGGAGAAAACTTAGCTAACAAAATTTGCCCACAAGGTGATTTGGAAATAGAAACTTCCTTCCCACTGACTACTAATCTCAACTCATTCGTACTCCTAGAAACGGACACACAGGAAGTCGGATCTGTAATAGAAAGTTTAAAAAATAGCGGTTCAACAGGAATTGACAACATATCTGTAATGGTCATTAAAAGCCTAAAAACGCTATTATCCCCGTTAATCGCTCATATTTGCAACATGAGCTTTCGTGAAGGCGTGTTCCCTAGTGCTTTTAAGACCGCAATTATTATACCTATACATAAGAAAGGGGACAGAGACTGTATAAGTAACTACAGACCAATTTCACTTCTACCTACGCTTTCAAAAATTCACGAAAAGCTTCTAAACAAGAGATTAATGAGCTACATTAGTAAGTTCAATCTCATCTCTATGAACCAATTTGGTTTCCTTGCAAACAAATCTACCGAACATGCCATCATCGAGTTAACTAATCACATAGTAACACATCTAGACAAAAAGCATAAAACTATTGGAATTTTCCTAGACCTAGCCAAGGCGTTTGATACAGTCTCTATCCCCATACTTCTATCCAAATTAGAAAGCATAGGTATTAGAGATGTGGCACTTTTACTACTAAAAGACTATCTGTCTAACAGAGCGCAGCGAGTCAGAATTGGTGACTACTTGAGCGAGGAGGCACCAGTAACATTTGGAGTCCCTCAAGGAAGTGTCCTTGGTCCAACCCTTTTTCTTATAATCTGTATGTAAACGATCTTTGCAATCTAAGTCTTCCACAATGCAAAATTGTATCTTTCGCAGACGACACTGCCCTTATATTTCATGGTCCCACATGGCATAGCACTACTGTTGCTGCTGAAAATGGCCTAGCAACAGTAATGAAATGGCTACGGAAAAACATGCTAACACTCAATGTCGACAAGACTAAATATCTTGCATTTTCTAAAACAAAAAAAGAACTTTCTAGCTTAGGTAATAATTTAAGTGTAAAAGCACACGTATGTAACCAAACTGTACCCTTTTGCAATTGCACTTTAATAGAAAGAGTCAATTCTATAAGATATCTTGGTGTACATCTCGATAATCTTCTCTCCTGGAATCATCATATAGATGTACTCACGGCAAGAGTTCGTAAACTGACTGCTATATTCAAAAAATTAAGAAATGTTGCTGACACAGACATCCTTAAAATGACGTATTATGCACTTTGCCATTCCATCCTATCGTACTGTATAACAGTTTGGGGAGGTACGTACAAAACTTATATATTGAAAGTTGAAAGAGCTCAACGAGCTGTATTGAAAGTCATGCTTAAAAAGCCCTTTCGATACCCCACTATTTCACTATACAAAGACGCTGAGCTACTGTCTGTCAGACAACTCTATATCAATAGAGTTATTCTTAGACAATACAGATCAACTCGTTCTGAAGAGTTTTGTAATAACAGAGCACGAAGTCATATTATATTCAACCCAGTACCATTACATACTTCTTTCGCGAAGCGCAGTCTTCTCTTTTGGGGAGTTTTCATATACAATAAAATGAATAAAACTATCAATATAGATAAGTTTTCTTACCACGATTGTAAAGAAAAATTGTATGAGCATCTGTTGTCTTTAAGTTACACTCAAACAGAACAGATTCTCTGCATAATGAAATAACACTAAGGACACCTACACACAAACACACATATACACACACACAAACACACACACACACACACACACACACACACACACACACACACACACACACACACACACACACACACACACACACACACACACACACACACACACACACACACACACACACACACACACACACACACACACACACACACACACACACACTCACGCCGCCTTAGAAATATTGTAATAAAATTTATGTAATAATCTTTTTGTTTATATATATTAGATTTGTCTGCAGGAACATTTATAAAAATTATTTGTGCAATAGGAAGGTAGACCTCTGTGACACAGGCTTTGCCTACAACAGAGGTCGTTGAATATTTAGTATTGTATAAACTAGTTTTGTTCGATCTAAGTTAAAATATGTATAAGATGATTAATGAATAAACTTACTTACTTATTTAGAACAATTTGGAAAAACCACCGACATCTGAAATTTGATTAATATACTGTATTGAAAAAATGGCTGCATAATATACTGTATCCTTCAAATGATCACTGGACTACGAAACATCCAAATAACGGGTGGATAACTTCGCGTAGTGTATGCTGTCTCGCCGTACGCGCTCGGGTGGGATAGGGCTCGGAGAGGGACAGCTACAAAACAATGCAATCTTGAACACGGCTACGTGGTCTTAACAACATAGCCTCTTAAAGGTTCTCGAGTGGCGACCATGTACCAGGAAACGTCTACCGGGCCGTCCCCCTAGTCGCAGGATGCAGGTGGCTCGGGACCGGTCGATTTGGATGAAGGAGCGTACCATGAAGGTGGTTTATGTCCAGCAGTGGACGTTTCCTGGCTGTTTATGATGATCAATTTAAATCTAACATCTAATACTCACAAACGAATATTTTGTTTTAGATATTCGTTTGTGAGTATTAGATGTTAGATCCATCAGGCATCATAATATAATTTACGTACTCGTCAGTTTTTATTCGTGGAGCAAATATACTGTGCGACAGGCACACAAGAAATGTAAAAGGGTTCCGATCATGATCGGCTACTGTGTAAATACGACACACACTGAAATCACAGAGATAGGGCGAGATGAACTGACGACGGTAGGTAACAATATATAGAAGACAGCTGTTATCCCTCAGCTATTCCCTGATGGTATATAAGTAAAAGCAATCTTTCAGATAGGCAGGCGAATACAGTGGATATTTCTATCAGTTCAAATCAACCGTTTTGATTCCCATAGAATGAGGTATCCTATGAAATCTGATGGAAAACTCAAGGTTTTTATGTTCTCCGAAAACTACAACTTGGGAGTCTTCAAACCTCAATAGATCTATTATATACCACATCGTTTCTAGAGGTATGTTCAAACAACTGTTTACATAGTTCCTAAGCCTAAAGCGATGGGCCCGTATTTCTGCCTAAACTGTTTTAGTACTTGCAGTAAAATAGACTCTCACAAACTCTTGACGTTAAGTGACGATGTGGCCAAGAAGTTGCCTATTTACGGGCCTTAAAGACATCTAGATTGTAGGACTTAGAAAACAAAATCCGACAGTGAATTCCATTCTTTTTGGCACTTACAATAAACGAAGAAGCAAACTTAAATATTCAATCATAAACAGAGTACCGGGTAACGTCAATTTTGGTACCACCAGGTCTTCCTAAAGAAAGTATAACAACCCTAATCCGTAGTCTCTGTAACGTACAGTCAGCGACAAAAGCTAAACACCGATCAATATGTGCATATATACATAAATTCTCTCCCGTTCAAGTAGCATGTGGTTTATTAGGAATTCTTTTACAGCAGGCGTTAAGAGTCCTTTTCGATACACCCTCAGCGTTATTTAATAAATTTTTGGGGTTCAGAACCACTGATTGAACCCTTGACAGCGAACCAAATTTAAATGTTAATCATAACAACCAACAGTTATAGGTTTACAATTACATTGTATTTGTATAAGACTAGGAGACACAAAATATTAACACACACAATATATTATGAATATAAAGCTAATGTTAGTACGTCAAGACAGGTTTTTTTCGATTACCACCAACTCCGATCAACTTCATGTTGGGGTAGTGAATACCCCTTGGTCTCCTGCTTAAAGTAAGGGAATTTGATCGCGATGGGTGGAAGTGGGTGGTTGTGGCTTACCAAAATGTGAAAAATATATATCTGTCCTTGTCTAACTCATGTGAACTTCACATGAGTGAAGAGAGAACTTCTGGAAAGTTCGGGAAATTTCTGTAATGATCTAGAAAGATTACATTTACTCTACGTTTATGCCAAAATAAATGACCATCCGTGCGAAGCCGGGGCGGGCCGCTAGTATGCTAATAAAAAATGAACACATGTTAATGTTATAAAATAAATGTATGTAATATAAGTATGTTCATAGCTTTAGCTTCTAAAAAGTCCTTGATACTGTAATAACGGTTCTCTAGGATCAGAGAAAAGTTTAGCAATACATCATAGATAGATCATGTTACACGTGTCTTGGAATTTTTGTGTGTGTGGGTGGTTCAAATATAAGCCCAACTCGTGTGGGTTCACCGGAATGAAAATAATTTTTTTTCCCACAAACTCAATAAAACCAGTTATAATTTTAAAAATTATGTGCCCCTTGTATTTAACCGTCATCTCTTTTAATAAAATCTGCTCGCATAAACGGTGGGCTTCATTGGCATAAGCTTTTACTTCCTAAGCCATTTAAACTGAAAATCCACAGAATCTAAAACAGTTAACGTACAAAACCCCGTTTCAATTTCGCTGTGAAACAACTAGAGGTACAGGGCTGCATTCAGAATATTACACTTATATGAAATCCATCAGGATAGACTGAGTATAAACGAATTGAGATATAGTATAGGTGTTTAATTTGGCGTTAAGTCTGAAATCGAGGCAGATGAAGTCGCGGGCAAATACTAGTCCCCAATAAATATAACTCTTAGATAGGGTCTGAATACTGAGTATTAAAAAAAACGACAGTTGTAATATAATAAACCTAATAAGCATTTGGAAAAACAACACGACGCATTAATATAAAATAACAATGCGCAATATTTGCATGCCCTACTCGGGTTAAATGTGAGAACTATTAATAAACACCTTCCACCTTCTAAGCACCATATTTACTGCAAATAAATTTTTCATTCATTTATTCATTCATATAGTTATTTAGGAAAACAAATATACGAGTATATGTAGTCTTAGAAGCCGCCAGTGAGCCCTGAGAAGAATAAATTGTATTACTGGTATCATCAACAGACTATATATGTCCCCTCTGCTGGGGCTCAGGCCTGCTCTCCTACAGACAGTGTATGGGACATAGTCCACCACGCGGGACCAGTGCGGATTGGTAGACTTCACACACACCTTTGAATTTGTTCGCAGGATGTGTGCAGGTTTCTTCACGATGTTTTCCTTTACTGAAAACCAATGGTAATTATTTGAAAATAAATTCCAAATAACAAATTGTAACTCATTGGTAGAAGCTAGGTTCGAACCCAGGCCTCGATGTTCAAGGACTGACGCTCTACCCACTGAGCTTCCAGAGCTTCGCAAAGTGCAAATGGTATAGCGGTTATTTATAATGAACTCAGAATATTGTAGCGCTCATTGGAAACCCCAAAACTACCTATTGAGTATAATCAATACACTTTAATGGACCATGAAATATGATGGAGAAAGTATAATGATCAAAATGTAATCCGCAGGAAATCAATTTTAAAATAATGATACAATATTTCCAATCCAATTAAGACCGATCAGGATAAATGTCAAATTTTGACACGGATGAGTTTTTCCAGCGGCGGCCCTGGAAGCGAGTATTCCATTAAAACAGAAACACAGGTTTCTATAATAAAGTAATAATCTCCCACTCGGGCCCGGTAAGCGGATATACTTGCTGGAACTCATTAAAATTTGACAAGAACTGTTTTATAGTGTCTTTTAATACAGAGCTTCGACCGCGCGCAAACAAGAAGAGATTTTGTATAGAAATTACGTCAAAATGAAGCGACGGTGGTGTTTAAGAACACTTTTTGTTGGGCTATTAATAAGAAGATTAAATAATATGACTAGCTTGTTAGGTTAGGTTTTGCTATATTTAAATTGAGGTCAACTTCGGGTTTTAACGTTAGTGCTCTACTTTTACATATTTAATATTCCCCCGGTACGAATTATTTATTTACTTGCAACTAAGGAGTGAAATTCCATACTAGCACAAACTAAAAGTAATATTAATGTAATAAAATATACATATTTGGACCATACTAAACAGAGATTAATATTGCATTATTAAACGTGCGTGTGAAAAATATAATAACAACGTCTATTCATTTGTAGTCGTTTTAAACTTAATTTAAAAAAGGAACACGTTTCAAATTCGAATTTGACAATTTTGAATCGATTCTATGTTATTTATTCGGTAGGTTATACAAAGATTATAGATAAGTATGACTGTGTCAAACATTTAAGAATTCGCACATTTACCGTTAATTATTTTAAAACTTCATTTTTAGTTCTTTTTGATCGCGTTGATTATTTACAGGTACAAGGGAACGTACTTCCGAAAAACCCGATCGCTCTTAAAAAAAGGTTCCCCTGTCGCATTTCACTCAGCAACTCTGGAACGTCGCCGCCGATGTCGCCGAAGAATTTCACCTGTAATTCGCTTACACACGTGAAGTATATCAAATAACTGCGTGTGTCACTTAAAAGCGGCTGTCACGGGCCGTATAATGTACGAGGGAAGCCTGTTAACGCTTATTTAATACGCCATGATCGATGGGCTAAGCAAATATGTTTCGCGTTTCGTAAATGAAAAATAAATACATAACAGTAATATCACGAGAGTGTGATGGAGTGAACAATGAGTGACGTACACTGCGCTGCAACCAGGGGAAGCATATCGTGTGTGAGTTCCATTTGGAATGACGAAAGTAGATGCCTAGTCAAAACCATTTGGGTTGCACACTTGAAATATGGCACAGACGAAAGCATTTGATTTATTCCCCTAAGGGGAAGAAATTCCTATGCATTCTACCTCTAAGGGGTTGAAAGTAAGCACTTGCCGTAGGAACTTGAAATTTGAACCATCTTTATCATTTTAACCGACTTCAAAAAAGGCGTAGGTTATCAATTCGACAAGTATGTTCTTTTTGCTTTTTTTTAGTTTAGTTTACCACAGAACTTTTGACGATGTGACCTGATTTGGATGATTCTTTTTTATTTGAAAGGTGGTGCTTCTCATGTGGTCCCATTTCAATTTAATTCAGTTCTGACAGCGGCATCCATGAGAAACCGATATAATTTTTAAATATGCTTTAATAGAAGTAGACTTTTAGGACAATTGAAGTCGGTTTCCAGTTCTTTTTGAACGAATTTACTTGTTATTAAATACAATTTTGAATACGGCTAAGGATATAATATACTAATATACTTATAGAAAACAAGCATTAATTCTGTCCCTAGCGTTGTGGTGCTGGAACATTACATAACAATAAGTTTTAACTCTTGTTATATATAGTCTCATTATCTTGAGAGGTAATGAAGCACTAGATATAACTAATGAAGAGAAAACTACGCCTCTCAAATTTTAATAGATTTAATAAACTTGTTAGAAGATTTCTGTTCTATTTTAGTGTAAAATTACAACTGTTACCTCAATGAACGATAGTTAGCCTCTATTATACTGTAAATGTTTCTTTAGTTTGTAAAGTGTCAAGCAATAATCAATTTCTTCACTATGGCAATACAAAGCCAGATGGAAGTGTGCTCGGCCAGGAGCTTTAGGCAAACCTCAGGCCCTATCTTATCATTCATCGCCGGAAGAGAACACTGCTGTTGAAACAAGCCAACAAGCTGGTAGCTACCACGGCAAATAAAAGAAGTCTACCACCACTAGAACCGACTAGGAATCCTTCAAATTGAACATGGGGAATAATGTTACAACTGTACAGTGTACATACACTAGACTTTAAAGATACGTTTTCAAGATCTAAGAACATGTATCAATTCACTCTTAAATGTGCCAATAAAGTGTACGTAGATACGAGTAGAACAAGCTAAGCTTTGTCTGCCAGCAGAAGTAATACATTTCTGGTAATTGCTGAATCAACAACAATTATTTTGGTTCGAGGCGATGTACCTACCGCCTACGAGAGCATACATGAATCGAATCTGTAGGCGAATTGTAAGATATCGGATATTGCGACACTCCTGATAGAAACTCGCAAATATGTACATTCGTGGGCGCACTGTTCTGTTACAAAATGCGGTCTTGTTGACTATATCACGTTTTCTGATAGATCACAACAGGGACTTTTTCTTGCTCTAAGGATTCTGTCAAACACAATATCAATTCCATGGATATACTCGTACTAAACATAATAATTATTAACGCGTTCAAAAAGAACTTGAAACCGACTTTAACAACCTGAAAATTCTGCAACATTCATCTTCGAAAATTTTCATTAGGGTAGAATTATCTAGGTACAGATTTGGTTTTTGTTGATTTTTTCAAAAACCGCTCAATCAACTTCGATACAATTTGGGACCACCTCTGAAGTATGCCCTAAACAAACAAAAAATATAATCATCAAAATCGATTCATAATTGGCGGAGTTATCGCGAAACAAAAAAAAAATAATGGTATTGAGAAACTCTTCCTTTTTTGTGTGGTAGAAATTGATTTAGTACATTTTTAAGAAAATCAACGAAAAAAACCAATATAATATGTACCCAGATAATTTTACCTTTACGGGTGAACATTTTAAGGCAGTTGAAGTCGGTTTTTAGTTCTTATGAATGTTTTTAATCGAAAGAATACAGTGACATGATAATCAAAATAATAGATAGGACAATCCAAAAAAAGTATCGTATCCACCTGTTCCAGGCAAACATACAAATGTTCGCGAGTGCATTCTGTTTACACGGATACAGCTGGAGGCTGTGACGTACCAGATGTACACAATGGCGCTCTTGTCGCTTGTTACCGACGCTGTGCTCTATCCACGTGTCGCCTTCAGCTGTGCCAGTTCCATATCGTGTTCCCTTCACGGGATATCGTTGTACGATTTCAAATACACGTGTTGGGACACATTCGACAGGCTGAAGGAAGATTTTATTGAAAAAAGGATTTATTTGGTTTGTGATATTGGTACAGATGTTGTGCCTTGTCGTATTCATTGAATCGATATGTCTGGCATAATAGTTTAATGAACATTTTGATAAATTTATTTAAGACGTCCCTTCTTCTTCCTCCCTTCACTGGCTCGGCAATGCCAACGTGTTCGACACTACTAAACGTCTACAATCGCTCACAGCTCTCATGACACTGTCAATCATTGACACTTTGACACTGACATTAAGCAAATCACACAGTGACATACGAGACAGGCTGTTTTTTTTATTTTAAAATGTTCGAAATAGAAACAAGGTGCAACTTAAATATTAACTATGGTAATGGTAATAAAATAATAAAAGAAGTAAGTGACGTAAAATTTTTAGGTTTAATCTATCTTCTCTATACTATAATAAATCTGTAGAATCGATGTGTCTGTACATTGATTTTTTTTGCCTAAAACTGATTGAGGGTGATGTAAGAAGTGTAACAGAACACAATAAGACAATTTTTAAACATTTTGTCTGTCTGTCTGTCTGTCTGTTTGTATGAACCGGCTAATCTCCGAAATTACAAAACCAAATTTGATGCGGTTTTCACAATTAAATTAGTAGTAGGTCAAGGCAACATCTAAGCTTTATTTCATCAAAATCGGTTCACGCAATAAAAAGATATCTTCAAAAAACCTGTAGAATCGACTTACCTGTATATGGAGAATCGACGCATCTATCTGTACATTGAAAATACTTGCCAAAAATGGTTTAAGGGTATACAGAATACAAAAAAACAGCCAAGTGCGAGTCGGACTCGAGCACCGTGGGTTCTGTACAGAATAACTACAATGCCTGATTAATTTCAAATAGCAAAGACAAAAGAAAGTGCTTTAGTGGTTAATGTTTAAAAGTGATTTTAAAACATTACCTCAGTGTTTGAAGTGACTGATTGATTTACACGTGTTTTTTTACCATAATCTTACCTGATGTTAAGCGACGATGATGTCTAGGATAATTCACGGTTGCCTATAAATAGTCTATTCACTGTGGCCTTGAAGTTATCTTAATGGTATCGCTTAGGAAACACAAAAGCCGGCAGGGAATTCCACTGCTTAGCTGTAAGCACGTGGTAAGTGACAATAAGATAGAAATTATGTTTAGCCAGGAGACTCAAACTAATAGAGGTACTCAGGTGCTCTGCTACCTCACACCTGTAGAATCAACGTGTCTATCTGTACATTGAGAAGGTTTGCCAAAAATTGTTTGAGGGTGATATAGGTAGTATAACAGAATACAAAAACCAGTTTAGTGGGTTCTGTACAGAATGGCTACAATGCCTGACTAATTCCAAATAGCAAATACAAAAGAAAGTGCTTCAGTGGTTAATGTTTTAAAGTGTTTTTGAAACATTTCCTCAGCGTTAGAAGTGACTGACTGACAGACGAAACCATGTATTGTAATGAGATTTTGCAAATATTTTCTTTTTATGATAGTTCCGCAAAAAGAATATGTGATGCAAGTTTGTGTTAAAGGTTGCGATTGCCGTGTAACTACACATTAAACTATGATTGGATTTGCAACAAGCACCACTGTTGGTAGGCGGATTGGTGATCGCAGTAAGATTTTGTAGTTACATAGCACCTATACAACTAAGACCTAACGGAATGTGAGGTAAAATTAGCGATGTAAGTTTGTATAAAAAGTTCGTAAATAGTTATTTTTGTATGGGTTTGTATTTGACCTTCATCTAACATGTTTTTTTTACATTCGACATCGGCTTCCGTTTTATTACAATCTCACCTGATGTTAAGCGACGATGGGGTCTAGGATCGTTCACGGTTGCATAGAAATAGTCTATTCACTCTGGACTTAAAGTTATCTAGGTTGTATCGCATGGGAAACACAGCCGGCAGGGAATTCCACTGCTTAGTTGTACGCACGTGGTACGTGACAATAAGGCCGTTGGATAGAAATCATGCTTATCAGACTTAGGTAACATGGTAGTAGCGAGCCAGGCAGACAAAAAATGGCTTACCACCAACCAAACTGAGTTCCGATAGATACTGGGAATCGAACCCTAGACCTCCGGGTTGTGAATCGAACATTTAGCAATTAGGTCACTACTCTAATTTTAACGAATAACTGAACATTTTAATATACAAAACAAACTGTTATAGACAAAACAACACATTTTGAACAATTTATTTATTTTTATTTATTATTTATTCAGAACACAAACAGTCGTTTACAAAAAATTATATAAACATTTTATACACAAAAAGACCTGGAGGTTCATTTTTCGATACGTTTGATCTACTCGGTACAATATTCACATAACAGACTAACTATAATAAAATCCAGATGGGCATAGAAAATGCCTTCACCATCATCATCATTAGCCAGGAAACGTTCACTGCTAGACATAGGCCTCTTTAGTGGTACGACACACCGACAGGTCCCGAGAAAATGCCTTACCGCCATCCAAACCAAGTACCGATAGGTACTGGGACTTATGGTCAAAACTGTATGTACAAAAACAAAAAATCAATTAAAACATGGGACCTCAAGGTTGTTAGTACAAACATGTTGCCATTTTTAAGACACGGAGGCAGATAATTTTTATTAAAAAAAGGTATTATTATTAGGTACACATTTTGATTTAAATCTTATATAAAATTCAAAGTCCTGACTAACTAACTTATCAGACAGCTTAATCCTATGGCCATGAAATTTGGAGTATGCGTTCTTTGTAAAGTGAAAGTATTCGCTAAAAAAGGATTTCTCGAAATTCCACCCCTAACAGGGTAAAATAAGGGATGTAAGTTTGTACGAAAGTCCGTCATTTTTGAAGATAAGTTTGTATAGGAACTCTGTTGTTTTTGAAGTCAATATATCATCAATATCATGAAAATTGATACTAAGTAAGTGGCTACATTTGAAACAAAGAAATACGTGTTCCACAGGTTATTAATTCATTGGTTAATAGTTCATTTTGTATGATAACTCTGATGTTTTGTTAGAGAGTGGAAACAGATAAATACGTGTTTCCGCATATTTTTAATGGGGGTGAATATAAAAATGTATGGGTTTTTGTGGTCGCACTTCTGCGAAACGGCTTGACCAATTTTTGTATGTGAATCTTGCACCCTCTTACCCCCCACCTCTTACCCATATTTTATGTCGATTTTAAAATTGTAGTATGAATAATATCCAAATAATTATTCGTTGCCGGAAAGCGTCACGTCAGTTTCATATTTGTTATGTAATTGATTTATCCAATGGGATAAATCCTAAAGTCCACGCGGGCAAAGCCGCGGGCAGAAGCTAGTAATTGATAAAAGACTAGATTGGAAATTACATATTCAAGAGTTATGTACAAGACTCAGTACGCCTGCATATGCATTATACAAGCTAGCAAAAGTTGTACACGCAGATTCTCTACTAACAGCCTATTATGGAACAGTAGATTCATATTTAAGGTATGGTGTAATATTTTGGGGACATTCAACTGAAAAAGAAATGGCTTTTAAGGCGCAAAAGAGATGTGTCCGATCTATGTTTGGTCTCAAAGTAACTGATAGCTGCAAACCTTATTTTATAAAATATAACATATTGACTTTGCCTTGTTTGTATATCTATGAAATGTCTTTATTTGTCAAAATGAATCCGGGTTTGTTTCAAAGGATCTCTGTACAAATGAATCGCAATAGACGCGACGATGACGCGGTGTGCATACCGAGGGCCAGGACAGCCTTCATCATGAAAAGTGTGTTGTGTATGGCACCAAGAGTTTATAATAAATTGCCAATGTCGATGAGAAACTCACAGCTGAATGAATTTAAAAAACAACTTAGGACTTTTTTGAATTGTAAAAGCTATTATAGTATTACAGAATTAATGCTTGATTCCATAAACTGACCATTAATTGTAATACTTTATTTTGACTTGTAATAATAATTATTATTTTACATTATTAATAATTATTAATTTTATATTTGTATGCTCATAGCAGAATATTGTGAAACTAAATTGTATATGAACCACCACCTGTAATATTTACCAATATTCACAAAAAAATAAATGATTGATTGATTGAAGGACTGTCACAATAGATCTCCAGAGGGCGCAGTGGCATGCAGGACACACGGACTCCACCCCTCATGACATGTCCAAACAATGGAAACTATTTGTTTGCTTTGTGTTGTATTTTTCTACTTGTATTGTTGCAAAATTTCAATAAAAAATATGGGCAGTAGCATATACGTAGGTAAGAACATCTCATTGAGATCACCAATCCGTAGTTCGACGTGGAGGTCTACTGCGAAGTCTTATGTCCAACAGTGGACTTATGCAGCTAATAAAGAACGATACAACTTTTATTTTATCTCTTCAGCTATTTTACTTCAGTCGGAAACAAGATCATGTACCACTTGACTAAAAACGCGTCACAATTTTTTGAACAGCTTCAAGACGATTACGACGAGTCCCAGTATCATACCGCCCCTTACAACAGAATGTACTAAGAGAATTCATCAAACATTCTCAAAAATTCTTGTGAAACAATTCCGCCGCCTGCCAATATTCATGTGTCTTCCAGCTTCCTTAAATTCTGAAGATACCCCTTTTGAATTCCCAACAATTTTTCTCCTCTCCCCGACTTCAGTGCAATAAGACTCACAATACATTCGTCGCATTAGTGCCTCCCCGCACCCCCCGCCTCTTCAACTGTACATTATGTTAAATCGTGTGCTCGGCCGAATTGCTTCTTGCGGATTGAATTATGTAAATTGCTAAGGATTTGTCCTCTAATGGTTGAAGATGTGTTTTATCTATGTTTATGGGAATCGGGTTTTGAATGTACCATTACAGCTCACCGTAAATTGAGTGTTGAGTGAATGTACCTGAAACAGATAAGAGATTCTCTTGTAATGCTGTTATCACACGGCCAGATACTCATACATAAGAATTTTGACTTAAATATGTATAATCTTTACGTTGGCACAGACCATTTACCATAATATTTTCAAATCAACCTGTCGAAAGTAAAGAATTAAAACATTGAAATTCATCATCAGCACCGTCAGCTGTAAATCTTCCACTGCTGAACATAGACCTACGCAACGACCAGTCAGTCCATACAGACTGGGCTCGGGCGGTACACGTTTTCCGGTACGTGGCCGCGACTCGGGAACTCTTGCTCTCTTGCAATATTTTTATGATATTCATAAGTTGCACTGTGACATCTGTTCGTTTCAGACACTCACTTTAAATAAAAGACTGAGGCAAAATAGCTCGGTTGAACTTGCTGCAATTTTTCGCGCGGTTTCACCTTCTGAAACCTTCACCAAGTTGAAATTCATAATTTATAGGGAATTCATTAAAGATAGTAATATCTAGTTTCAAGTTAGTAAGTCAAAACTTAGTTAACAAACTATACAACAGACCTTCTCAACTGGAACTGTCATACTGTCCAAATGTCCGATGCCTCTTCTCCCAAACACTGCTTTCATCGGTTTATCGATCCTATACACGGTCCAATATTCCTTTATAGTGAACTAGAGGTATCTCAGGGAACGTCATGCGATGTAGTGAAGCTGATAGAAATAGTTGATATTAACGCTTTTTCTGTCGTCTTACAGTTCTCTTTAGAATATTCATAATTAGAAAACATCACATGCTTTTGTCATAACAAAGGACGAATAAATGCAAGCATAATGAGCTTCGAGGGACTTACTAGTGACCATTGAAGTTTCTGTCCACCTCCTTGCTCCAGGGTCAAATAATCTCTATAGTGCCAAATTATTGTATTGTCATCTATAAAGTTTCAAATCAAAACGACACTTACGAGTGGTAACGTTGGTTAGAATTAAAGAGATAAAATTGTTTACTTACGCACAGTTTGTCAGTTACATGCATGTTCGTTTAATATGAACCGTGTAAAAAGACCAAAGTTAAACACATTAAGGTTGAATGTGTTACAAGACTTTGGCACGAACATGTACGCACAATTTATGCACCTGTAAAGTTTATAACTCCAGATGAATTTTGTTTGACGACACTCATGCTTGTGAACATAAACCTTTTGAAGTAAATTGTTGAAGCTCAAATACAGCCTCCCTTACTACGGAATGTGGTCTACTAACTCAGTATTAAAATCAATTATCGTGCAATTTCGTCTCCCCAGTGTCCTCCGACGAAATCAAAGTTTCACACGACCTCCACTGTAATCTCTCATCGCCAGTGCCGTCAATAAACTCGCCACCATTCACTCCCGGGAAACAGGCTATAACAAATAAATCGCCAAGCAATATAGTCCGAAGACAACACAATATAGCTCGGCACAATGTTTAGTGGGCCCATTATCCCGTTCACTGCGTACCCCGCACCGTTATATTAATAACTAATGAGACGACGGAACATTGGAAGAGTGGCGCAAGCCAAGAGATGGAAACTGTTTACATAGGCACTAACAATGCGGTGATTCCAGAGCAGAGCCAGAAGGGATACCGACGGATTTAATGGAATTCTAATGAAAATAAGAAGATTACGATCTTGGAAAGATAGCATCTACATTACGGAGCTGATAATGTCACAATGGTTAAAGAAGTTCCCAAACATGATTGATCATTAAAATCCATCAAACCTGCCAGCATTAAATATTGATCTGGTGATGTTATTAATGTGAACACACAAATACATTCATACGACTTTTTTATCTGGGAAATATGCCCAAATTTTTGCCCATTTATTTTTGAAGTAGCAAAGCAACAATTTATCAAAGCTAACATACTTGATATCGTATTTGTGTTATTTTGTAGCACGCTCTCGCCCAATCTCATGTTTTGGGTCTATTTAGGGATGCCTCAATGGCTTAAGTTTATGGTTTACCTTTCCGCGGTATGGCGATTATTTTTTATATGCTATAGTTTCCCCTGAACTTATTGCGGTTGTTCCACCGTTTCGGGAAGTTTCAGCTTTGTTAAGTAAAGATTGTTTTGGATAATCTGTGTGTTTGGAGTTTTTTGGCATAACTTTTTATGTTACTTTTAATATGTCTATTAGCTTCATCTTATATAACAGTTACGAGAACACATTTATCTTTTTTGGCAATGTTCTTTGCGGTGTCGATGTTTAGTTTCAGAGTTTAGCATTCTACAATCCTCACATATATTCGAATTGAAAACTTCGTCATTCTAAATTTAATCATGTTCTTTCTTCTAATTCGTTCGTTAATTTTTCAGGCCTTCACATGTTCACACAAGTCTGTAATGAGCAACTCTGACGTCACGGGCTTGTCAAACCTAATCCGTAACAGGAACCGAGAACGTTATGTGCACAATTACAACCCGGGGATCGGATTAATCAAGCAAAAACACGCCTTAACGCTCCGCGGGACAAAGCCTTCGTGGGATTAAAATCGTCCAACCGTTTTATTGTTTTCGAATATCCCTCGGACTGTTCAGTGGGTGGTGCTAAAAGAGCGGCGTGAATGCACTGTTTGGTGCCATAAAGAGAATGTTTAAGACATTTGGAAATTAAAGAATGAGTTGGCCTAAATTCAAGAATAGGTTTCCTAAATGTGTATTTAACATATCCCTTAGCATCAGCATTGGTTAGTACTTTTTTTATCACAATAACCTAATGATGACAGGACATTTCCAAAATCCTACTTAATATTATAAGTGTGAAAGTTTGGATGTTTGGATGTTTAGATGTTTGGATGTTTGTGACGCTTTCACGGAAAACCTACTGAATGGATTTGAATGAAACTTTACAATAATATAGCTTATACATCAGAATAACATATAGGCTATAGTTTATAAAGACAATCTTATGGTTATGTTATCTTTACAATTTTACAAAAGTATGCCTCATTTCATAAGACCGTTTGATCCTAGGCTTGAATACATTCAGAATCTAATTAAAAATACTAATTTTGAATTAAAAACAGTTGAAGTATGACAACGGTCTGCTTCCTCAAAAGCAACTATCCTACTAATATTTATAAAGACATATTGTGTAAATTGTACAAAATCACACTTATAATATTAGTGGGATTACATGGGCAATTTGGGCATAGCAAAAACGCGTTGCCTAGCAACCGACCATAGAATATGTAATTCGTATATAAAAACTTTCGCGTTTATAATATTAGTGTGAAGACTTTTTGAATGTACTAAGTCAGATATTGAAATTTCTTTTGTTTCTTTAAACTATTAGCCTACGTAACAGAATAAACACTATTTTGTACCTTATGCTGGAAATGGAGATAGATGCCTTCTATGCCTATCGAACAAGTAGAATAAATCCTGAAGTACACGCGGATAAAGTCGCGGGCGGAAGCTAGTAAAATATACATTTTAATACAGCTACTAAGAGATTTAATCGTTTGTAAGATATTCCAAAATAATGTTTGTTTCTCCCTATGTTTTGTATATCACATTTTTAAATCACATTTGTAATGCTATTCTGTAATATTACAGCGATGAATCCACGGGCGGTGTAAACCTGTACACATGTACCCATATAAAACGTAACATCAATTTCAACATCGAAATACTCGTAAGTATATTTGAAATTTTTCGATGAAGTCTTTGCCGCGGATTCAGTGCCCCAAATTTTAGCTTTGTACTTTCTACGTAATTTCTTTCGGCGAAAAATAATTACAGACGTGATGTGGATTAAAAACCTCTAGATTTTTAGAAATATGTATTGTAATTTCATTAATTAGTGATGTTATTAAAATGACATATAATGAATGAATATTATTTGTTTGCCTATGTACTTTAAAATAATGAACATTTTCAGCAAATAACCTCTCAATGTTCAGTCACCGTTTTATAGATTGTTAAGCTTTATGTAAATAGAGCGAAGTTGGCCATGGAAGTCGGCCATGTTCACCGTTCAATTTCTAAAGTAAACTGCGTAAGGGTTCGCCAAGGGTGCCCATTTGGCCCGGTTCTCTTCCATAAATTCAGGCAGGGTCCTATTGTTTAATTCTAAACACGATCTCCTGTAGATTTATCGTCCTCTACTGTAACAATTACTGAGGGTTGTAAATTGATTTCTGAATAATTAAATCCTTTTATTGCCTGTCTTCCAATTGAATTACGACAGATATTGCAGATGATAGCACCTATCACGTATTCAGGATATATACGGGATTCGTTTGAGCTCATCATTCATGGGACTGGTAGAGAATATTGGACTCAGTAATCGTTGGGCACTTAGCTATTATTAGCGGCGATATGTGACATTTATTTTTAATAATTGTTTTCATACTAAATAATCTTCCCCTTTTTACAATCGTTCAACCATAAAAATGACTGGGTTTCAACCCTTGGTTGTCACTTTCCGTTCAGCTAAGAAGTGGGATTGCCTGCCGGCTTCTGTGTTTCCCATCACCAGCATCATCTTTATCAGTCAAGCGTTCAGTCAATGTTTGATTTATTGTGATCAAGATCTTTTATTTTAACTGTATCCTAAGTAAACCCACGACTTGCACAGAGCCGAGTGAATGCATTGGAGATACTCTGTATTTGCATCGAGCGCGGGCTAGATGCAATCTGTACAGGGATTAAAGCGGGATCGCTAGATAAAGGCGTGTTCAGTTCAGACCGTGCTACGATGGTATTTCGTGTGATCATTCGGCTTTGTTCAAGTCCTGCATTTGAGTATATTTTATTATATTGTTATAGTTGGTCGTACTTTAATAATACTTACAGTGATCTGTGGTAATACTCAATTTTGAGGACTACAATGAGACCGTATCGCAATCTACTTTTAGTATTAGTTTATTGAATTTGAAAGTTAAGAGGGAACAGCAGATAAAAAATTTCATATGAAATTAAGGGTTTGGGATATAGCTGTTTTCTCAACGAAACGTTAGCCAAATTCAATCATTTTGATCTTATTCTCTTTATCAAAGAATAATCTAGGCCCGTTGGTTTTGCTTTTTTCAATATTTTGTCTACAATTAGAATTATGGGCATCTCAAAACTCAAAATTTCAGAAAAAATTTCTTTCAACTTATGGTACTCATTATTTAGAGTAAACGTAACATTTTCAGAAAAAGCAAAACCAACGGGCCTAGATTATTCTTTGATAAAGAGAATAAGATCAAAATGATTGAATTTGGCTAACGTTTCGTTGAGAAAACAGCTATATCCCAAACCCTTAATTTCACGGCAAAACTAGGCAAATACCAAAAAAAGCTTCAACTGTCCTTCTCGCACAGTTCGGTTCGGGAGGCAGGGTACACTATATCACAACTATATACTGTGTATTATATGTATAAAAATAAAGTAAGCATGCATTAGTGATGTCAATAAGCTTTATCGATTTTTTCGACTAATAGTGGTGGGAAAAATATATCGATAGATACCCTTTCTCTAGCTATAATGGTTTTACCTGTTAGTTTTAATGTTTAGATTGATCTAAATAAACAAATATAAAGACAAATAATTCTAAGGAAATTTATTTTATCTCTAGAACAGAACATTTTCCCTGAAATTCTTAGTTGTTGTTACGTTTTGTTACGTGTAAATAATTAAATATGATTTATGAATAAGTGACTTATGTTTCAAATATTTTTTTAATGTTAAAGTTCGAGTCGGACTCGCATACAAAGGGTTCCGTACCACTGTAAAATATCTAAACAGAAAAAAAACACAGAAAAAACATAACATTTATTGCATGGACATCCGTTTATTTATAACTTTTTTAAAAGCTTTTTTATATTATTTTTTGTTATTTATTATTATTGAAAGTCTTGAGAGAGAACGAGAAGTTATATGGACATCGCATGTACAAATCGCTACGGAGACTATATGACCCGACACAGATATCCCGGAGATCAGCCAGCAAGAGCTTGAAATGGCTCTCCAACAACTCAAAAACCGGTCAAGAGCAAGTCGGACTCGTGCACCGAGGATTCCGTACAGAATATGAATTAATGACATACTGAAAATCATAAATAATAGGTACGGTAATATGCACCCAACAATGCTCTACCGAAAATGAAATTCTAAGTTAAATTACATACTACGAAGTTAAGTTTGTAAACATTAAAAAATCAATTTTACTGTGTTACAATTAAAAAATTCAGATTTATTCCTATGGTTGTGCTGTAAAACCTTTCTTCTTGCCAAATTTCAAGACATTAGGTCAACGGGAAATACCGTATAGATTTTGGGTTCATTGCATTTTGTACGGAAATGGTCTAAAATATATCTTTTTATTGCGTTGACCTATAAGTTTCATTATTTGACAGATCTAAGGGACAGCAGACTGGAGTATTCGATATCACAGTGATCCTATAAGGATTCCTTTTTTCCTTTTGAGGTACTTAAAATATAATAGTATAATATGAAGTATGACAGTAGGAAATACGATAGATTTCGACGATATTATTATTCATGTCGACAAATAAAAACTTGAAATATTTTTTCCCAGTTATACATCTCATACACTTAAGACGGGATTTTTAACTCGTCTATTCTATTGTGTGAGGTGTCGTGAAATTACAGTTTTTTAACCGACTTCAAAAAAAGAGGTTATCAATGCGACCTGTATGTATGTAATATTTCCAGAACTGCCCAGTTTTCATATATGTTAGTCTATACCAGCTTCTAAAGAAGTGAACCAAATTTCTAAAGTGTATGTTTGTTTGTCCTCGCATATATCCGGAACACACACACAAAAGAAAAACACACATAGGGTTCGTGGATTTCAACAAAGCATTCGACACACTCGAACATAGATTTATCTGGGACGCACTGGAAAAACAAGGCGTACATGCAAAATACATAAGAATACTGAAAAACATATACACAAAAAGCACCGCACAAGTGAAGCTAGAATCTACAGGCGAAGAATTTTCGATTGAGAGAGGGGTACGCCAGGGAGACCCAATTTTACCAAAAATATTTTCAGCTATCCTGGAAATGATATTCACAAATCTGGATTGGACGAATAAAGGACTAAATATAAATGGCAAAAAGCTGAGTCACCTACGCTTTGCAGACAACCTGATCTTACTTTCGGAAAACCCGAAAACCCTACAGACAATGTTCCAACAGTTAGCGGAAGAGAGCGAGAAAGCAGGCCTGTCAACGAACTTAACGAAAACAAAAGTAATGTCAAATTCCTCACAAACAGAGCCCATAACAGTAAATAATGGAGAAATAGAGTATGTAGAAATGGACAAGACTAATAACTGAATGGCAACCACGAGATAGCAAAAGAAAAAGAGGCAGACAGACTAGAAGATGGGAGGACGACATCAGACAAGTGGCGGGTCCAACATGGACCCGCATAGCGAAAGATAGAATAGAGTGGAAATCCTTAGAGGAGGCCTATGTCGAAAGACAAGCTGAAATGTAGGAACGACCGGTTACTGATACTTAATATAAAAAGATAAGTAACGTATAAAGTAAGCATATTTTTAAGAAAATTGTAAGAAAAAATTAGTTCAGCAATAAAGGCTATTTTATTTAATTTATTTTTTATATATCCGGAACTACAAGTTCGATTTAAATAATCCCTTTTTTGTTTACCTAGGTATTGTAAAACTTAGGGAAGACTGCAAGTTTCATCAAAATCGGTTCAGTAGTTTTTGAGACTGGGAATGTTAAGTGTGTATTTCGGCGTTGCAGTGCAGCAGAGCAAATTTAAAATTAATGTTTTAACTGTACTGTAATCTGTATGCCGAATAAATTATTTCTATTCTATTCTATTAGTTAAATGTTTGTTACCTCAGAGCTTTTCACTGGGTGAACCGATTTGGATGATTCTTTATTATTTGAAAGCTGATGCTTTCCATGTGGTCCCATTTCAATTTGGTCCGGTTCTTAGAATGGAATCCATGAGAAAACAATATACATCTTAAATTTTCCTTAATAAAAGTAGACTTTTAGGGCAGTTGAAGTCGGTTTCTAGTTCTTTTTGAACGCTTTAAATTGTTAGTCCTTAGACTCTAGCACTCTAGGTACTAAAACACCTCTAGGTCACCTAAAGTATCGTTGGAAGACGAACGTTCGGATATGGTGAAACTAAAAGGTTTCTTTGTTGACCGTAGAACCCTAAAATAGCAACGCCATAATTTATATTGTATTTATATGTGATAGGTACTTACTAGTCAATTATATCAAATACAACCACAGTATGTCGAGACTAAACCAATATGCGAACAATAATTTCTCAAAACGTAAAACAAGGGTTGACGCACGCTCACGTCAAGTTTATTATAATTTTGAAAAATACACTCTAGCCCAGGCGGAGGGGTAGCGACTATGCGCGGCGCGCAGGGGCCTCTTTGGGATGTTATGCAGCGTTATTTGTGTGAGTGAAAGCATGTGAAAGGCTGTATGTGTGCGTACCGAATCGCGACAGCAATAACATATTCAAATACCTACTATTCTACGGAGACTTTGCTTCATATCCCTCTTAAAGCGCTTTGGTGCCACAGCCGATTGTGATGAAATAAGTCATGCAAATATACATGGAAAAGAAGTGGGATAATAGTGGAATGGGATAGAACGCATAGTGGAAAATAGTTGAACTATAAAAATGTAAAAAGCCCATAAGTGCAATAGAGAGATACATTTGAATTTAAAAAAAATGATATAGCGCGTCGATACTATTTATAGCTGATATAGTAGGTACTAAGCAATCGCCACTGCACAAAATTCCAAAGACCAAGTTATTGAAATTCTTGGAGGACCACTTTAAGTCAGTAATAAATTAAAGGTAAGTTTAAAACAATTCCCCAAAATTTGAATTATTTACGTGAATTTAATTCTTGTAGTCCCCGCCCGGGAAGATTTCCTCCGATAAAGGGAGCCGGCAGACAGTTGGACAGTTTTACGATTTTCGGCCAGTTGACTTCGGGTTTTAACTTTGTTACTGTTAAATTACAAGAAGACAGTTTGACAATCTTTAGGATTAGAAAAAAGTTTTAAGGGGCTGCTGTTCGGATTACGCCATAGCTTTGTCTTAAAGATCTTCCTTACTTGGAATAACGGGAAAATTTTGAAATCATTATTGACTACCAAAGGCCTTCGAGGCGCAGTTGTCTGAACGTCAGACTCAGACACGCAACACACGCACAAGTCCCGGGTTTGATTCCCGGTGGAGACATGGAAGAAAATGACTGACGCTTTCTCCAGATTGCTGACATCTTTCATGACTCGGTACCACACCTCTTGACACTGTGTTCTCGACACCTGGAGTCAGATACAGCTCGAAGCACAGTCACTGACGTCTCTCGTGACCATATTCATAATACGAGTATAACAATTGACTAATAATAATATGACTGATCTTACATTACTGTTAGTGTAAGATCTATATTCAATATTATACGAATAAACAAATTGTAGACTGAATCACCTGATGGATTATGGCGGGCGGGTAAACAACTGTGAAAACTAGGGTTTATGAGGTCGGGTGCAGAGCTTTGAACCTATACGATAAGATGAAGACTATTGACTATGAGTGGCATAGACATAACTGTGAAGATTTTGTCCATGTAACGAGAAGACAAGAAGACTATATGACGAGAGATCTCAACAAGGACAGTACTGAAAAAAGCGCGGAAGACCACGACGTTTTAGACCCAAAGACTTGCGAAGTATCCCATGTCTTAGCTGTATCCATGATAGAAGTTATCATCCAGGAAATGTCAGCTGCTGGTTTTAGGCCACTTGTATCCAGCTTGTAGCAGCATAAAACGTGACGTGGTTGGGACATGATTATACGAGTATGCGACCTACAAAACGGAGGCACAAAGTTTTACGGTCTTCTGAATTATATCCTAAATCAAATTCAAAGCCAAGTCCATAACACTGTTAAGCCAATTCCGCAAACCGTAGCAAATACAGGACCACTTCCAAACTTCAAGCGAACCCTAAAAACCATAAGCAAATGACAATTAGGAAAGTAATACAAACTCTTTTGACGCGAACGTCAGAACTTTGGGACGTTCTAATTTTGAATTTGGGCGATACGCGTTTGGTGACAATAAAAAGTACAGTCGGGTAGAGTCGGAGGCGGCGGGGGCCGAAGAACGACGAACGCAGGCGAAGTTAGCCGAGTACAGTCGCCGATATAACCATTACAGTCGCGATAACGCAAAGACATTGCTAACCTCGTGGGGCAAGGGGCATTGTGCGGCCAGGGGATGAGAGACAATGAGCAAGCAATATGTCAATCCGCGGCAGAGAAATTTAATAAGCATATTAAAGTTAGAGCATGGAAAGTAAGCAATGATATTTTATAACTCCAACAGCGTGATCTAGAAAAAGACAACGACAACAAAAACACACACAGCAAATTAATGCCCGTAGTAAAAATTATAGGAAGTAAAACGAAAAGGTAGAAACAAAGGGAGGTGTAGAAAAACCTCTAAAAACTTAAATTAATGCAAACGTAAAGTATGAGTCAAGCAAAGTAATTTTTCGTCAAGCGATCGATGAAGAAGAGTTTAGACTGGACGCTATAAAGACAATGGGGAAACCGCGTTCCAGCCACGACGACCGCAGATATTTCCGATTGAAAGAAAGAAAAACTTTATTTTGATACAACAAACTAAAAACTAACTACTCTAGATTGGATGAACATTCCAAATTATTTGAAAGGTGTCTATTCGAATTCCCTAATTAATTACAAAAGCCTAAATGCTAAAGTGCCTGGCTGATTTGCGGCTCCTCCAGTTGCATGGCTCCGCCGCCGCAGAGAAACTTTTCTAATTTATTCATAACACGAGCCCCGCTTGTAAAGTTGCTGAGTTTTTGTTAACAATACGGATGTACGTTTCAAAGAAAAATAATTTGTATCCGACTGAGATACGGATCTGCTTGCTATAATCTTTGTGGTAAATTCAAAAGAAATTTTATTTTTGCAGTGCGATGAATGTCCTCTAGTGACAGTAGCACATTTTGATTTCTGTTCTAGTTATTGAAATGTACATTCTTCCTAATATTATAAATGACAAAATTAATTTATTTGTTTCTACATCTTTCACAGCGCAATGGAACGTTATAATGAGTTGATTTCCTTAAGAAGCAATTTACTAGAAGTTCAGTTAAAAGCAAAAACTAACTTAACAAAAAAATAAATAAAAAATTATTTTAAAAAAAGTTTTTAAATAGTGCATCTTCTGTACGTTGTCCAAGGCTTGGTTAGTATGGATGAGCGAAATTTGACAATCTCGCGGGCAAACGCTAGTCTCAATATATATGTAAGCCTTTCCTAACTGACTGATTTACATATAAGCGACCAGGCCACACCCCACGAAGTATAGGATTTTGAAATCTGGAATAAAGTTCCAGTAAGGTATCATTTATCAAATTCTACCGCTAAAGGAATGAAAGGGGGCGGGGGGCTTTTGTGTCCGAAAAAATATTAAGATGTGAACAAGAACAGACAAATGTATTTGTTCATCAATGTATCTAAGACACATGCAGCTCTGACGCCATTGGGATACTCCTTCCTCAGTTTTGTTCCCTTATCGTCAAATGAGACGATGCTTCTAATTTAGCTCCGTGGGTTTGGCCTAAATTACTTTTCACCCTTTCTATCACTCCTTAGGGGTGAAATTTAAAAAATTGCTACTCTACGTCAGCAAAGAGGTCGTTGATGCAAATTCAAGAAAATGATAGTGATCACACTGATACAAATATAAAAATTCATTTATTACATTAATGAACAAAGAGATCACATACATCCTAGCAACCATACAACGCAATAGCGATACCCTAATTCTCGAAGTGCTCGGGCAACTAAACTTGAAAGACCGAAACAATCCCCATTCAAATTAAGCCATAACCTCACGAAAATATGTCTCATTTTTACATATTTTAAGGGGAATCAAATCCTTAAGTCAGAGACAAAGTAATTTCCTTTGTGTAAAGGGCTAAGCCCCTTAGAGATGAGAACAAAATATCGTTATAAAGGTACCGGGACGTGTTTGACATTAAACCTGGCGTAGCGGGACTAGTGATGCCACGCGGGCCTCGGCACGACGTGGGACAGACCGGTCCCGAAGCCACGACCGGAGCTAGGAGTTGTTCGCACAATGTTGTCTATCACATCACTGGCTCGGCCATACCCACATGTTCGGTACTACTAACGTCCGCACTAGCCCACGGCTCTCATGAACTGTCTGCACTCTGACACTGACGTTTAGCATACCAACCTATAGACACACGAGACAGTGTGTTAATGACTTTCATTAACTTTAACCGTGACCTAATTGGACACTTGGACTTACAATCCGAAGGTCCCGGGTTCGGTTCCTATTGATGGTACGTACCTAGGGTATTTTCTACGTCAGCCTGGCTAGCTACCACCATGCTACCAAAGTCTGACGCAAAACAGCAGTGTTAATAGCACTGTTTTGTTCCGGTATGAAAGGTAGAAGAGCCAACGTCTCGTCACCAGCACCATTTAACGGCCTTATCGTCACTTATAATCTGGTGATGCCAAGTGCAGACAGTTTTAAATAATACAACCAAGATGTACGAGTATGTATATACAATGCATTCTCCCGGTCATGACTTACGCAGCAGAGACATAGACGCTCACATGGGGGCTTGTCCATCTTTAAAGTTTCACAGCGAGCGACGGAGAGGGCTTTGCTCGGAATATCCTTGCGCGACAATGTCAGGAATGACGAAAACCACCGACGTACAAAGGTGACCGACATAGCTACTCGAATCAGCAAGTCAAAGTGGCATGGGCACAGGTCTACAAATAGACCGCCGCTGGAGCAGAACGGTTTTCAAGTGGAGACCTCAGACCGGGAGTCGCGGGGTGAGACGGCCTAGTTCCCGCTGGTCTGACGACCTTAAGAAGATAGTAGGGATCGAGTGGATGAGGAGGACCGGAAGTCGTGACGCACGTTGGGAGAGGCCTATCTTCAGCAGTGGAGAGACACGGGCTGATAAGTCAAGTAGCTAGTTTTAAACAATGTGATTGTGGAAATAAAGTTTCGTTTTATACTTTTTACTCTTGCCGTAAATGTTTTTTAGCTGCATAATTTATTGCGAAAAACTTCGTTTACTTGGTCACCCTTCGCTGTCCTAACTGCGGGCGTCCTCCAATTTCCTCGCGGGACAACCCCTTTTTACCTCGCCTCGGAAAACATTAAAAATATAAAAACACAACTTCTTTTATTTTCTCCATTGTTGTGAGGAGAATTTTCGCGGCTGTTGTGATCAAATTACCGCCTCACTAATTACGGCTGTGCAGGGGTTTTATGCTATTCTATAAGGCTCCCTGGAATAAAGTTTTTAGGGAGGTAAAGGTTTTTATAATCTGTTTATTGTCACGCAGTTTCCTCTTCCTCCATTTTGTTTTTGTGGAAAATTTATTCCAATAATATTTAAGATAATGTTTAGTCGTGTAGTACATAGTATCTAAACAATTAATTTACTTAGTAATTTAGTAACATCTCAATCTTCTATCTTCTTCTTCTTCTTCTTCTTCTTCTATCTATCTATCTTCTATCTTCTTCTTCTTCTATACTATAATAAATCTGTAGAATCGACGTGTCTGTACATTGAATTTTTTTGCCAAAAACTGATTGAGGGTGACATAAGAAGTGTAACAGAACACAATAGGACCATTTTTAAACATTTTGTCTGTCTGTCTGTCTGTCTGTCTGTCTGTTTGTCTGAACCGGCTAATCTCCGAAATTACAAAACCAAATTTGATGCGGTTTTCACAATTAAATTAGGCGTAGGTCAAGGCAACATCTAAGCTTTATTTCATCAAAATCGGTTCACGCAATAAAAAGATATCTTCAAAAAACTTGTAGAATCGACTTACCTGTATATGGAGAATCGACGCGTCTATCTGTACATTGAAAAGGTTTGCCAAAAATTGTTTGAGGGTGATATAGGTAGTATAACAGAATACAAAAACCAATTTAGTGGATTCTGTCCAGAATTGCTACAATGCCTGACTAATTTCAAATAGCAAATACAAAAGAAGGTGCTTCAGTGGTTAATGTTTAAAAGTGTTTTTGAAACATTACCTCAGCGTTAGAAGTGACTGAGAGACGAAACCATTTAGGGTTATGAGATTTTTTTGACAATATGTTCCTTTTATGATAGTTCCGCAAAAAAAATATGTGATGCAAGTTTGTGTTAAAGTTTGCAATTGCCGTGTAACGTGTATCGGGCCATCCCTCCACAACCTGGTTGGCTGCATGAGTCCACTGTTGGACAAGTGCCCCTCTCCCCATATAACGACACATTAAACTTTATATGATTGGATTTGCAACAAGCACCACTGTTGGTAGGCGTATTGGTGATCGCAGTAAGATGTTGTAGTTACATAGCTAGATTCTGCTACCCATCTTCTAAAAAGGCTTATACAACTAAGACCTAACGGAATGTGAGGTAAAATTAGCGATGTAAGTTTGTATAAAAAGTTGGTTTGGTGGTAAACCAAACCGAGTACCAATAGATCGGATTGTAAATCGAACATTTACGAGTAGCAATTAGGTCACGGAGGCGGTAACTATTCTAATTTTAACGAAAAACTAAACATTTTCATAGACAAAACATTTCATTTCAAACAATATTCACATAACAGACTAAATATAATAAAAGTCAGGTGGGCATAGAAAATGCCTGCATCATCATCATAATTAGACAGGAAACGTCCACTGCTGGACATAGGCCTCTTTCGTGGTACGCCACATCAACAGGTCTCGAGAAAATGCCTTACCGCCAACCACATCAAGTACCGATAGGTATTGGGACTTATGGTCAAAACTGTATGTACAAAAACAAAAAATCAATCAAAATATGGAACCTCAGGGTTGTTAGTACAAACGTGTTGCCATTTTTAAGACACGGAGGCAGATAATTTTTTAAACAATAGGTATTCAAGTACATTATCCGATTGCTTAACGGTGAAGGAAAACATCGTGAGGAAACCTGCATGTTTGAACAGGCATGTGAAGTCCGCCGATCCGCACTGGTCCCGCGTGGTGGACTATGTCCCATACACTCTGTGTAGGAGAGTAGGCCTGAGCCCCAGCAGTGGAGACGTATATAGGCTGTTGATGATGATGATGAGGTATTATATGGTGTACATGAGATGTAATTATTATTTTATAGGTACACATTGGATTTCAATCTATGTAAAATTCAAAGTCCTGACTAATATATCGACGCACAGCCTAAACCACTGGTCCTATAGACATGAAATTTGGAGGCTGTGTTCTTTGTAAAGTGAAAGTATCCGCTAAGAAAGTATTTCTCGAAATTCCACCCCTAACAGGGTAAAATAAGGGATGTAAGTTTGTAGGAAAGTCCGTCATTTTTGAAGATAAATCCATGAAAATTTGTACGTAGTTTTTCGGTGTAGTGTTTCACAGTCTTTGGATATTTATCCTCAAAAGGGGTGGATGAAAGTTTGTATGTGCACTCTGTTGTGTTTGTTTGATAAGTGTTGAGATTAGAAACAAAGAAGTACAAGAGTCACGGATTTCTAATAGGGTGAAAAGGTGGATGGAAGTTAGTATGGGAACTCTGTTGTTTTTGAAGTCAATATCATGAAAATTGATAATCAGCATTATGAACTAAAATTAATAGTGATTTCCAGAGGGTGAAATCATGGATGCAAGTTTCAATTTAATTTCTTCATTTTTGAAGATAATGCAATGAAATTTGGTAAGTGGTTAGATTAGAAACAAAGAAATACGTATTTCACGAATTTTTAATGGGGATGAAAGGGGGATGAA
This sequence comes from Carcina quercana, assembly GCA_910589575.2. Taxonomy (NCBI): domain Eukaryota; kingdom Metazoa; phylum Arthropoda; class Insecta; order Lepidoptera; family Depressariidae; genus Carcina; species Carcina quercana. The sequence continues at coordinate 12,473,823 of OU342444.1, forward strand.
AGTTTGTATGGGAACTCTTTTATATTTGAAGTCAATATCACGAAAATTGATACTTAGTAAGTGGTTAGATTTGAAACAAAGAAATACGTGTTCCACCGTGTGAATGATAACTCTGATGTGTTTGTAGTCATCAGCATGAAAACTCATACTCAGTCTTATGAACTACAGTTAAGGGTGACGTTTTTAGTGTTTTAGAAAAATCAACCTCTAAAGGGTGAAATCAGGGATGCAAATTAAAATTTCAGTTCCTCATTTTTGAAGATGATAACAAGAAAATTGTTAAGTGGTTAGAAAGTGGAAACAGATAAATACGTGTTTCCGCATATTTTAATGGGGGTGAATAGGGGTTGAAAGTTTGTATGGGAACTCTGTGTTTTCCGAAGTCAGCAGCATGAAAATGGGTAGTTAGCCTTACTGATAAAAATTAAGAGTGACGTAGTTTCACACATAATGAAACAATCTAATATATAAAAATGTCATATATAAAAATGTCACGGTTTTTGTGTTCGCACTTCTGCGAAACGGCTAGACCAAATTTTGTGTGTGAATCTTGCACCTTCTTACCCCCACCTCTTACTCATATTTTAATATCGATTTTATAATTGTAGTATGAATAATCTCCAAATAAATATTCGTTGCCGGAAAGCGTTACATCAGTTTCATATTTGTTATGTAGTTGATTTATCCAATGAGATAAATTCTAAAGTCCACGCGGGCGAAGCCGCGGGCAGAAGCTAGTTAATGTAATATTTCTGACACGATATGAAGAGCACTTCTGTATTTAAATCCCCTAAATAAGAAGAGTTAGGTTTTGAATAATTTGAGGTTTAGCTCAACATAAACACCTAAATCATACGTGTGCGACTGTGTGTGTGTGTGTGTGTGATTCATTCTGCATTTCATCAATACTTCTGGTCAAAGTGTAGTGCAGTGTTCTACTGGTAAATACAAGCGCCTGCATAAGTTCACAGTTGGACAATGTAATCACGTCCGAATTTCCATGAAGGTACCGCAGAGACACCAACAGAATGCCATGGGGTAGACATACTAAAGCTCCACACGGTAGAAACAATAAACTGTGATTATGTGTAACACATGGTTTCATTGGATTTCCCATAGCTATAATTTCCTTAGAACTCTATTTAACAGCGTTGGCACAATGTGTGTACCTAATCCAGTGTTCGTTTTAGTTGGTGGTAGAGCATATCCTACGCCTGCCTGGCTAGCTACCACCACGTTACTTAAGTGGAAAGGTAGCGCCTCATTAGCTTCAAGCATCTGGTGAAATGGCCAAGTGCAAACCCATCATATTAAAAAAAAATATTTGTCCTCTTTCAAGATAAAAATAAATATAAAGGACGGAACTCTTAGTCGATCAAAATTCAATGGCCTCCTTTTCCAAACATCTGACTTTTGGGTATAAAAAACTTCCGTTCATTATTTTACGCGGCCATTGGAGTTTAGGCATGACTTGACCATTGTAACTGGGGCACATCAAAAAGTATGTTTTCCTTCGATTATTATTACGTTAAAACGGCACGATTAAACTCGAGCGTAACTCGGTAATAATAATTTCAAAAGCCTGAAAAGCCACACCTCGCCGAGTAAATTTGCCGGCGGCGCGGCGCAAAATTTCAGAGTCGCGGGTCGCTCCGAATATGATATTACAACGAATTTCACATTGACAGGCCCTATGGCATAAGGCAGGAGCGTGCGTCGTGATCACTCACATGCCTGCTACGTCAAACATGGCCCTGCGGAGTAGGTACTCTGTCGTTATGGCGATTTCTGAACGATGAAGCAACAAGAAGGTTAAAAAAAACGAAGACCCTGCTCCTGTAAATTTATTAGACGTAGTAGAAAAATGAAATGACACGTTCCGTGAATACATGGAGCCTCGGCCTGGACTTGTACACTTGTAATTTCAAAAGGTCATTAATCAATATCAAATAAAAGTGATTTCAGTACTATTTTTCGTATACTCTGGTCTAGTTTATCTGTACAAAAACATTACAAATGAAAGATCTAGGCTAGACTTAACTTAGAAAACAAAGATTGCGTCAATAAAATGACATTGGATATTGTCACGCAGAACAAAAAGAATGAGTATGTACACTTAAAAATAGAAGCAAACACGTAATTCTAGTATTTTTCCATGCATTTTAGACTATTTCCAGATTTTTTAAATAGTGTACAAGTGCATGTCGGATTTGAAACATCTGCTATTTTCTAAGGTTTATGTATATTTATATAAACTATATTTGAAGAAGACAAACACTTTATTTTTATAGTTGCTAAAATCACAACCCTCGTTTTGGTTTCGCCGTAGTCGGGCAATAAAATGAACTGCACTCCGCAGTTCCCCGCGCTCCTAGCTTGCGATCGGGAACTCGTGTAATTTATTCATAGTCGGGTAATGACACCCGATTACTCCAGCACGAGCCCTTTACACTGAGCGCAATTTAAAAGTGTTACCTTTTTGTCAAACGCAGCGTGATTACCTAATTTAGCGTATTGGATAAGGTTTAAATCGGTTTTCTACGGAAAATAAAGAGATTTCAATCTTGTCTCTATATTTATGGTTATCAAGGAACTCCTGTAGGTTCGCCATGTCCCGTTCATCTGCGGTTTGAATAAGATACAAAAGCTCTAATTTGAGGACAAAGGCTTATTTAATCCGGATCAGATAAGTAATCCCCGGGGAATAATTTCAGAAGTACAAGCGAACATAGTCTCAGGCGAAAGCACAAGCTGATTTTGCGGTCTGTTTTTGCAGCTGCAACATATGTTTACAGTGGCGTAGCTATCATAGGGCCAGGTGGTGCAGTGCACCAGGGCCCCGGAGCTCAGGGGGGCCCACTAGCCTCAGCTTTGAAAAAAATATTTTTAGTATATAAAACAATTACAATTAGGGCAATATGATAGAGTAACTTTAAAAGGCCAAGACTTCATTGTGTGGCAGACGTGTCAGCAGACTTTGTAAAAACTGTGTTTCCATACAAATCCTTGTACATATCTTTACCCTAACCCACTGTTTCCTATTCTTATTCCCTATCAATAATTTTGAAGGCCAATATAAGTTCAAACTACGCGGAAAGAGGGGAGGGCCCGATTCTCTCCCTATGCACCAGGGCCCTTGCCCCCCCTAGCTACGCCACTGTATGTTTATATAGAATCTTAGATTAACTAACAACTGTAAATCTAGTAATAAGTAAATATTTCAATCATGTGTTGATGGTGTAAAAATAAATCTATATATCTATCTAAACACGCCGACATAGCTGTGAAATATAACCTTGTAAAAACTCATACACGCATAGCAAATTTTCCTCTATTCCACTGCATGGGGCGCCGTTGGATTTTTCAAAACGAAATACTCTTTTAAAGTTATTTCCAGTGAGATGTATTCTCAATTTCTAGTTACAAAGCTTTTATTTTCGTTCATATGCGTGTATTTTCTGCAAACAACAATATCAATTTAGGTTTATCCCTGCGAAAGTCGCACAAAAATTTAACAGAGTTACTCGTAGTTTACTTTTTACAACAGAACTCTTTCTATAATGAAAACGGTCAACTGGCTTTTGTGAAAAGTTTGTAAAATTAAGTTAACTTTGTACATGAACTAAGTTTATAAGAACTCCTAAATTAATAATAAACTTATCAAGATTCCTATAATAAACTTTTGACCGCAGTCGGTAAAGGGCGAAGGTCGCTGGGCACTGACTTAAAGTTGACCAAACATGACGTCCGACTTAAACTTGAGCTCAGATTATAATCGCATCGTATTGTTGTTAAGTGACTTACAATGTTTGACAAGGTGTTAGGATTACAACACACTAAAAACTGTTTTGTTTATTTTTTGTACTCTGTACCAATCGTTTTAAATCATGGCGTTATGTTAAGGTTGGTATTATTGTAACAGCTTTAATTTTTGGGTTCCGTACCGCAAAAGAGAAAACCCTTCTGTCTATCTGTCAAGGTTATTTTTCTCAGGAACGCGTGGAAATATCCTGTTGAAATTAATATCGAATAGGCAAATATACAGTCCCTTGGAGCTGTGATAAAAATAATACATATAGGTCAACGCAATAAAAATATTTAGCTGTTTAAGCTGCATTTTTATATCATTTTCATGGAGAATGCAACTGAACAAAAAACCTAGTATTCTGATGTTTTGCAAGAAGTAAGGTATTAAAGCACAACTACAGGAATAAATTTGAAAACTGCGTTTTTAAGTTTACAAACTTACCTTTGCAGTTGAAAGCCATACATAGGATATGTTATAAGCTGCAAAGTTAATTTGTCTTTTCAATCGGACTTACATTTTTGATACAGCAGTGTTGGATGCATATTACCGTCCTTATTATTTAATATTTTCAGTATGTTAATTATTCATATTCCATAAGGAACCCTCGGTACACGAGTCGAACTCGCACTTGACCGGTTTTGTTATTTACTTTGTTTCGAAACTCACAAAAAAACAATGAACAAAGCAACTGTTATTCTGCAAAAGATTAGCTTGAAATAAATAAACATATTTACATTATCATTTCTACTGGAGGAATATGGCCTTTATATACAGTGAAGTAAGGCAGTAAATAATTGTTACTTACGTATGTTTTCTGTAAAAGATTATCCTGTTGATGTCAAATACACAATTTACGAGTACACGTACAAGGAGATTATATGAAAAATTACGGTCCCAAGAACGAACCTTGATGCATACCACGAATATTTCTATACTAATGCGGCATAATTTCTTCGAATTGACATTTTATTCCTTTGAAGATAAATATAGAATTAACTTGACTTCAAAAGAATCCAAGCTCACATTATTCTTTCCCGAATATTTTTCATTGAAAGCAATGTTTCATAGGAGGACATACTTTTTCGAGTAGTTTTCAATTGTCATTAAATAGATTATGACCAGAATTACATGAAGGGTTTAATTTTAACTGTACGTGAAATAGGCTCGGCTCGAACTAAGCCTTTATCTCTCCTGATGGTATGTGAAGAATCACGCTTCATTCAGTTAAGAGGGTATGCTGGTGTCAAAGCGCTCATACAAACGTAGTCCAGACATATTTTGAGTATTAAGCTATGAAAATCTATGAAATTTTCAAGACACAATCTAGAAACAAATATCTGTGTCGTTGGTGAGTCAGATTTTCGTTTAAATATATACTTCCAGAGTTACATGGCGTCAAAAAATTGTATTTTTCGGTAGTAAAAGCCCCAACTTTGAACCTGATTTACAAGAGTATGAATCAATTTAGAACAATTTGAAAAACCACCGACATCTGAAATTTCATTAGTATACTGTTTTAAAAAAAAATGGTTACATAATATACTGTATCCTTCAAATGATCCGTGGACTACGAAACATCCAAATAACGGGTGGATAACTTCGCGGAGTGTATGCTGTCTCACCGTACGCGCTCGGGTAGGATAGGGCTCGGATAGGGACAGCTACAAAACAATGCAACCTTGAACACGGCCACGTGGTCTTACCAACATAGCCTCTTAACCTTTTCAAAATGTATCAAAGTTTTTGGCAACAGAAGAATCAAGTCTTAAACAACATCCAGATCCAATTCTATCTGGTTATTTCCAAAACCAACTAAATGCGCCCTCAATTCAATGACAGGAGCATCCCAAGATAGAAGGAAATAACAAATTCAAGTAGTTCTCATAAGTTACGTAAGGTAAAAGATTTCGCATCTAAACAAATATGGGGCAGGTCGCGAGCTGATTCGATCACTCCGATACAAATCGTTACCCGGAGCTGAGACGACAAACAAGACCCTTTACGTAACGAGCTCGTATTTTTAGGGTTCCTCGCATAAAAATGTATAGAAAACCGTGTCGGAAGATATAAGAATTCATCGTAAAATGTTGGTGAGATATACAACAGTATACAGCAGAGCATACGCTGATAGACGACCGGGAAATGATTGGGACGGCACCGCTTCTCTCGCAACACTGGCGAGATTCATGACATCATGTTCTAGGATTCAATATGATTCCATTTTGAAATAATATGGAATTATTACAATGTTCAATGAATCGGAAATAAGCATTAGGGTCCGTATTAATAAACGCTGCTTAAGCTAGAACTTAAGACAGTCTAGCTAGAGATCTGCTTAGCGTTGAGCAGCTGCTTAAGTCCTAGGTTTATTAATATACGCTACTAATTTGAGATCATTTCTATCACAGAGCATATAATCTTTTTTTTTTGTAAGATTTTGTTCTACCAGGAAAAGGCAAAGGCAAAACACCATACAGCCATGACTTTGATAATGATATTCTCTCTTAGAATTTTAAGGTTCTATACAACGCCGAAGCCATTTCTTCAGTTTTCTCAATAAAATGTATAATGTGTAAATTTTATCGCTTGTTTTGGTGATTCTTAACGAGAATTTCAAAGGTCGGTTCTCTTTGGTCTGTGAAAATCTCATGAAAACGTCATGAAAATTTCCGCTTTGGAAATTTGGTTTGACAAGTCTCAAACGAGACCGAGGTTGAGATTCAGGTCTGAAGTAGTGTTTATTAATTAGTGTGCTATCTCTACGAGCTGCTCAAGCAGCTGTGATACCTTGAGCAGCGTTTATTAATACGAGCCTATGATCGCTAGCTAATATATTATTAGAAATCTATACTTTTGAAGATGACGATGGTGTGAACGGACTCTATTTTCTGTCGGGGTACAATCAGTACACACGTGGTCATCTCACCTAACGATAGGACGATAAAGAAAAGACGTTGGATGAAAAGCGTGTTCGCCCAGAGGCCTTAAAAGAATAAGGCGCGGCTATTTTATCTGAAACTATTACCGGAATGCAGCAGTGTCATTAAAACTGTTTTAGAAATAGGCTTAGATAACAAGGTGGAAGCTAGCCATATGGATATATACAAATTTTCTACCGCCAACCCGAATATCAGAGAGAGCACGGAGGCGATTAAAATTCTCAAAAGCAAATCTCACAAAGCGGGAAGAGTGTACTGGGCCTACTCCACACTAGATCGAGCGAGGACTTTATATTCTTTATATTCGGGTCACAGGGAGCCGTGAACCTTCTCCAGCTGATGATGATCATTATTACCTTACTAATAACCAATTCATAAAATAAACATTATGCATCATCATGTTACGTTATGGTTCTAAACTTGAAATAAACTGAGAATTCATGTCAAATGTTGTACTGATCTCTGAATGATAAGAGTATAAATTAAAACGTAACTTTATTATTAATACCTATAAATTAACACACGGATGTTCAAACAGACGGATTATAATTATTGCATTTATTATAAAAGCTATGACTTAAGGTCTTAAATCAGTTGACCTTGTCAAAATAGCATCTTTAATTCCACTATAGCTTTGTTTATTACGATCACATATAAATTGTTAAGGTTTGAAACCTACGAAAAAAGAACTGCTACTACTGGTTTTACAATAAAAACAAACCAATATTATTTGGAAATTTTATTTTTATATATTTTTATGACTTTCACAATCCGTAGTGAAGTAATAATTGAAAATGGAACAGAAGCAAATGCCAATCCATCTTTCTATAGTGTTTTAATGGGATACCAATATATATATATTTTTTTCAATCTTTACGATATACAAGTATTATAGATATGACAACTTCCTCTGTTTTTGATAAAAACAGCGTCACGGATAATTTTATTGACAGATCCAACAAACAACTTTATTGCTTACTTTCAGATCAATTGGAATATGTAACAGAAGCGCTCGAAGCAAATGTAGCTCTGCAAGTTTTATCATTTGTTACTGTTTAAACAATTCTAGAATTGAGACAAAAACGTTTTCAACTTCTTGTGACGGCTGTTTAAACCTAAAGTGAAGTAACAGAAAACATAGATAGTTGCTCATCAAGTTTGAGGGTTTAGGGAAAGCATGCTTTAATCCTACAGACATCTGACAATAAGATGAAAATCATTGAGAATGTAAACCTTTTTAACAACAATGTTCACATACTTAAATACCAATATCAAAGTGTTCTCAGAGCTTCGTGGGTGATCCCATATCTGTACCATCCATGTACCTATACGCTACCTTATCTACAAGATAAAATTAGAATGCATTCAGTAGATAATAATACTATTTGAAGATGCGCAGGAGTGGGCGATGACGTTCCAATTGTAATTATGGATCATTGTTGTTGAAGTCGAGCAGATTCTCTGATGGCATTTATATCTACAGGAATGATTAATTTTCGTAAAGGCTAAGCTTGTTTATGTTTGGATTGGTAATTTATTTCTCTGCTGTTTCTGGTCTGACTCGCTTGGACTGCGATAACAGTTTATTACGTGCCCTTTACTACCATTACTTGAATTAGGCTTACTAAATTTTGTGTCTTAACTGTATGAATATTGCAGACGCGGAAGGGAGTTTGTCCTTCTTATAACGTCGTAATGGAGAGTCAGAAAGACTTAAATCTTTGTAATGTGTAGTTAAAAGGTCATAAAAGGATATCGGCTTCTTTTTTGCTCCTGCAAAACACTTCGGTATCTATTGGTGACATTCCATATGTCCGAAACGTGGTCCTTTACTTTTTTTAAACAAGTTCAAAGTTACTCAGACATATAGAGTTTATGTTCTGAATTTTTCCACGTTATAAAAGCCGGAAGAAGCGAGATTCAGGCGGATATCCTGAACTGACATACATACAGACATACCATTGTTATAGACAGAAAATGAAGGAGATACCCTCTTGTTTAGACTTCGGGCCGTATATCTTCTAAAACGACAGGAACATAATAGTTCACGGGTATCCCATATTTTTTGCCACCATGATATATCGCATTTCTGAAGTCGGCGGGAATTTGCAATGCGTATGAACTAAGGGCCATGGTGGCCAAAGATTAAAACACTGCGAAGATACAACACCAAATCGATACTGCCTACACTGTTTTTTTTATTCGAAGAAAAAATATTAAACTATACGAATAATTGAAGCATCTAAGATACTACTAATTAAATGAAGCTGGTTCCATAGACATTTCTCGCAAAATTAAAAAATATTTTGTTGGTAAAACAAGAAATGTAACAACAGTGAAAAAGTAAACATTTAAATAAACAAAGATACTTTTCATCATCAGTCAGGATATACGTCCACTGCTGAACATAGCCCTCCTTCATGATATCCCACAACGACGATCCATTTACATCCCCGCGACTTTTAATAGGTGTTTTTTTTTTTACAAGTACAGGATTTACCCTCAAACAATTTTGTCCTGTAACATATTATAACTGTAAAGAAGTTAGACGATTTTCATTTATTTATAGATTATTAACGATTTACACACTAATCCGCTGTAAGTTTTGTTTATCAAAATGCTTTTGTAATACTCATTAGAATGACCATTTATTAATCTTCCTATATTCCTTCTTTTGCCATTATTGCCACAACAAACGAACTGTTCAATCTGCATATATTTTATATCTCCACTCTATGCCCGTACCTATGGCAAAGTGGTCGTATATCAACCCCCATTTAATATATTATTACGGAGTCCAACTGAATATTTATGAGATTGTTCAGAACTATGTGCTCCAATGATAAGTAGGCATTTGTTTGCGTGTGATGCCTTTTGCAAATACACCGTATATACGAGTACATACATACATACATACATACACCGGAGCGCGTTGGCAACGATTTATTCATGAAACTGTCTAGGGGCCGATTTGATACCAATTGGAATTTCACAACGTCAATTTTACTCAATTTAAAAGACGATTAAATCAGGGTCAACCCAACTAATTTGTACTTGTATATAAAGAGTGAGTCATTACCAAGCATCCAAGCGTTCTTGCCAAAAAACAAAATGTTATAACTAAAAGTGTATTTGTAAGGGCAGATTTAGACGCTCTTATATTTTCGCCATTTATAAACGTATCATGCAAAAATACATATCTATTGCACTAGGATCACGTCAAGCAAACAATACTATAACCGATGTAAAAAATTCTGCAATTAATAAAAAATCTAAACACACTCTCACTGACTACACGATTCAAAGACAATAGGCTAGACGACACCAAATCAGATTGTATTTTAAGCCATTATAAAACTCCTATAAAACTTAAAATATCTAATATATTTTTTTCTGAACTTTTACTATTTTTATAACGCCGGCAAAAATTCAAAAAAAACAACTTTCTCGAATTTAATTTTTTTATTTTACATTTTACTTTGTAATTACATTGAGAACCTTTTTTAGCTTTAGAGTGGTCACATAAAAACGTTATTTTACGAGATAACTCAAATATTGTTAAAAGTTTCATACATTATCTACTTCAATACCTAGCCGTGACGTCACGCCTAGGCACCGTACCGTAGGTATATTTTGTATGGGTCGGTTTTGCACCACGTGACTAGAATATTTTTTCGACGGATTAGGAAAAATATTTAACAAGGCTATTTATATTTTCACACGGTCTCTCGAATGAGGGAATTTTTTATTGGTCATCATTCCTATTTTAATAATATTTAAAATGGACATAAAGTCTGAAAACAATAAAATCCATCTCCAAGAAACTGCATTCGCCAACCACTCATAAAAGATCTCGAACTGCAATGAGAAACTCAAATTAAAATTTTAAGAAATCCCATCATAATTCACTGGCAGCGCTAATAGACTGTAGCTAATAAAGAAGAATTGCATGAAAATTAGTTTCATTACGGGAACCTACAAACTCTATAATAAGAGTCGCCTGTGAGAAAGTAATTTAGCCCAGTCCGACTCTTTAGATAGAAATTTTTATTCGCCACCGCAGATATGCTTGAGAAACTTTGCCAATTCACATTTATAACTCTTTTTACGGCTTTCAAGAGAAGGTGGGGGAGGAGGGGGAGGAGGGGGGCGCTCGTTACTGTTATGGGGAATTTTTGAGATGAGCTTACTTTTAGGTGATTTCCCTCCACTGGGATTCAGTTGTGAGGGTATGGGATGGACGGTACTGCTTTAAAAGCATCCTTCCTAAACTAAGTGTTATTAAAGGACGTCTCGCAAGATAATTTGAAAGTTTCCGTCTCACCATGAAACATTTTTTTGCTGAAACTTGAAATTTGTTTGCCAATTGCATTTTATCTAATATGTTCTCTTTTAAAGAATTCTCTTTACTCATGACTGCTATAACAAATTTCTTTTAAAACTAAACATCTCTTACTTTTACTACTCTCGTACTTTTTTCTGTAAGTTTCATTAAATTTTTTTCTGGCTATTTCTGACGGTCACATAAGAAAATTAATAATAGTTTAAAAAAATAAAACACACTTTACAAGTGTCGTATTAAAAAGTTTTTTTAATCCAAAACAACTTTTACACGAGTACGTATTTATTACTCAGACATACTTTATTGTAGAGATGGAGGACGGACCTGCAGCCGTCAACTAGAAACTGTGTTCATTTATTAATTTCTTTCTCCTGTTTAACTTGGTGTATAATTCTGCAAATAGCGGTTTTTTATTTTAAAATTTCTTTGTGAGACGGTCGGTCGAGTTTGGCGGTGTCACTGATGTTCCCGTGACACTAGGTTGCTGCGTTTAGTTGTTTTGTCAAACGCTTAGTGTACTTTAAGTAGTTCTATTTTACACCTAGTTTCTTTAAAAACAAACATTAAATTTGTATTAATGAATATGTTACTTGTAAATTTGTAGGTTATTTTTTCTTCGTTAGACCAATACACGAGTGACTGCGACGTCGTCTCAAGAACTGTCAAACTATGGTCAAAATCTAGATTTTAAAAAGAAGACAATAGGGAAGATGCAACCAAATTAGATTGGGTTGAATTGTATTTTATAGCTTAACGGACATTAAAATAAATCCCACCAAAATAAACACACGTAAAAATTTTGCTTTTTTATTTGGATTTCGCAAGGACTAAATGTCTCAAAAATTTAGTTCCTCGAATAGTAAAATGCTTATTAGATTTAGTTTTCTCATTGCATTTTGAAAACTTTATTATAGGGGTATATAACACATAAACGAGACATTTTACGAGATAACTCAAAATATCAAACAAGCTCCATACATTTTAACGCTCTAAAACACGTGTGACGTCACAAATGTCACCAGATTTATATGGAGCGTTTTAGCAACGCGCGACTAGAATTACTTTTCGACGGGTTGTAGTAAAAAAGTATTAGTGGTATCGGGAAAAAATGGTTGAGGTATTTACCTTTTTACATGGACTATCGATTTAGATAAAAATATTCTTCCATGCATCTTCCCCATTATAATATCAAAAAAATCGAGGGGCCCAGTTTAGAATATCTTCATCCAACTCCCGACTCCAGGATCAAAACAGCTCGATGGTGCCAAATTATTGAATTGTCATGCGAATTACATACAACTGCAAAGTTTCACATCGCTACGACGTTTAGAAGTAGCTTTGAATTGACTTGCTAGGTTTGTTTACATACATAGTTAGATAATTAGTTGCATACGAGTGTACCTAATATAAAGCGTGTAAAAACGTTCCGACTGCCCCAATCCTCCCCAAATTCAATTCAGTTTAAAAACCTTTTAAACGCGAGCCGAAACAAACAAACCCGCTGAAACGTCCGCTTAGTACACATCCGGGTCAATATTTTAATTAGTTAGCATTCCCCTTTGATGACCTCCACCCAATTCCGTATTTCATTCGCATTTCATCCATTTTCATCCGGCTTAATTACGGGCTCGATGTTTCGACAGAATTTTTGAGGGTAGACAACACCGAGTGGAGCCTGGAGAGGTGCTCGCCGTGGAATGCAGACCCGGTGTGAGCGGAGAGCCGGGGTTGCGGCGCAGAAACGTATTTCCTGACACAATTATTTCCTGTGAGTGAATGAAACAAACAAAACTTGCTCCGGGTTGTGCATTTGTTACATTAGACACTAAGGCAATTCGGACGGCAAATTGTTATACATTAGTATTATAATCTTTTCAAAATGGGCCAGTCGAATAATTCAAAGCGAACCAAATGTTTAATTAGTACATACTTTTTAGGGTTCCGAATATTCTTTGAAAAACAAAACGGAACCCTTATAAAATAACTATGGTGTCTGTCTGTCAGTGTGTCAGACTTGAATGTCCAAACTCTTCTTCCTCCCTTTATCACTGTACGTAATAAAATAAATGAACACCTCCTTGTGGGGTAAGCTTATATATCACATTATATAATGGTATATGGTCAGATTTAAAAACACTTATTCATTTACTGGAATTGTGATGATAGACAAGCATCTCTGATGCCGCGTCACGCGTCGCCTCTTACGACATCAAATCTTCCTCCCCAAGAGCTACATCTCGATTCATGATTGTACAAATACCGTCAACAGCCACAAAATTCAGAAAAGGTTAGTTCAGTAGTTAACATTAATGACTGATCGAGTCCTGACAAGCACTCTCAAGACTTCAATTATGAAATGAAATCAGAGACACTATCAGTTTACGAAATCATTTACGTAAAAGTCAAACAGTTTCACTCAGATCCGATCCTTTCACCACAAAGCAACTCCTATAACACGAATTTGCAACTAAAATTTACTTTGTCGCCAAAGTAGCTCGAGTAACGATGTAATGGTCGCGGATCCAACAGCATCAAGTCATCGAAAAATTGTACTTTTGTCATAATTGCCAGAAGAAAAAAAAACGTCATAGAGGACGAGCACTTGGAAGGTCTAACTTGTACAGATGACGAAATCATGTCATCTGATGGAGACTGTCCCAGGCTGTATGGGATGATGATGACTTGTATTTAGCTTTTTATAAAGTGACTATACTGGTTAGAGTCGCGGGGAGTCGCTGGATGCAGGTGGCTCGGGACCGGTCGATGTGGCGTACCATGAGGGAGGCCTATGTCCAGCAGTGGACGTTTCCCGGCTGATGATGATGATGATGAAAGTGAATATGTGTGCCAAAAAGGAGCAAGTGCAAAATCAATACCTATAGGTAATAAAATAAAAACAAATCACAATTTTGTATTTAAGCAGCACGTTCAGCACATTCACTTCAATGTTCAATTACCTTTCCCATATGTGAGTGTCTACAAAAGGGATGACTTCAAGGCCAGACTTAAAAGACCATTTCTTGTCAAGCTTGTACCGTCTTTGACCACATCATCTCATAACATCAGGTTAAATAGATCTACCTGGAAAACAATTTATTGTAATAAAAATGGCTTCTAACATTTGGGGTATTTTAAATACAATACTTTTTAATTCCACCTAATGACGTTTACAAAACTCTAAACGTCCGCCGATGCGACGTGATCCCTAATAGAATCATATTATCATACGATTATCGAAAGACCCGTGACAAGCAGTGAAACAAACTATCAAAACATTGAATGGGAATCCCCGACAACGATCCGCAGCCATAATGGCAGTAAGCCTCCCCGCAATATCAATTTACTAAACAAACAGATTAAAAATAGACGGGTTAGTGGTAAGCGCGTATCGCGTTGAAATGTGGTTCTGTATAAATTACATGAGCCTCTCTTATAAATTATCATCCGATAGGGATATGATGATGATAGGCACGCAGTAGCTACCCAGCTATCAGGCTTTTCGAAGGGGTATTGGATTGGTGTTCAAATTCCGGAATAGGCTGCTACCTATCTTCAGATTTTTTCCCTTAGGAACCTTTTCAAACTGCTATGGGATTCTATACATGTACCAATGACATGTACCCTGTTTAAAACCCGTAACATGGATCAGAAAGTCGATTTTGTGGGTTAGCGCTATTGCCGGTTTCGGTAAGGCTTTGATAGGTGTAGGTAAGGGTCTAGCTAGATGTACTACCACGAAAGAGAGAAAAGATAAACCCTACAGATTTTGAAAGATTTTCCCTTTAACATCAAGCCTTAATCATCATGAACCAAAGATTGGACGTCTAAGTCCGCTCTCATACTAGGACTTTCGTCGGTTTTTATTAATTACTGGAACATTGTCATTTAAACTCTGTCGACAGACAGAAAACTTATTAGGATCAGTCCCAGACGAACACGCCATCTGTAAAGGTTTTAGCAGTAAAAAGAGTTGCAATGCAAGGGTGCACTGCCACTATCCCGGCCCAAGACCTTTCCTCAACCCTACTTCTAATAACATACATGCCACAAAGTCTTATTTATTTATCTGTCTATTAAATCTATGTGTTTTTTGTTGTTCTTTTTTAGCTGTAAGTTTTTAGCATTTGCTTTCATCCCTGCGAATTAAGCAAGCTACCTCCGGCTCACAATTCAGCACCAAAAACCGATTACAATTCAGGCAATACCGCGATACAATCGTTACATTCAAACTTGTATTTCTCTGCCCATGTAATTAAGATATCGAGACCCAATACAGGATAATTTCAACACGAACAAACTGACGGAACCCTAAAACTTTGCGTAGGCCTACAACGGCTTAGATTAAATTTTGAACGGTCCCCGAAATATCATGTTTATTACAAATAAAAGTCGGTTGAGGTAAATTACAGCTGTAATCTCGTAAGAATCGTATTATAGCTCGGCTCATACGTTAAACCTTTGATGTATTATTATCTGTGGAAATAAAACCGACGAACGATATTGGTTAGGGTCCCTTAACACACAACATGACACTTCTTACATATTGATCTCATTACATAACACTTGTTATTAATTGTTTCCGAAAATATTTCTTTACATTTCTCGTTTTGTTCTGTATATATTTTGCTTCTGCCGTTTGTAAAACACACAAATGTATTTATAACTATCTTAAATCTACCGTGATTAAAAAGCAATGAGAACTGAAACAAACAAAACATTATATTCCAAATTCAAACAAATGAGTGAGTAGTGAGAAACTAAAATTATCTGTCATCATACATATGTACCATATTGGATGCAAATAAAGTTATCTTTACCTTGTCTTTATATCTATCTAAACGAACTGTAACGTTCTTAATAAGAAATCAATTATTTTGAACGGGAACCAAGTTTATCGACATTACTAGAAACAGCGCAGTATCCTTGGCCGCATAAATCGATTCTTACATGTTTTAACACATCTGTCGCTATATTGAATTGTTTTATTGAAGAAGAAAAAAGTTTACTCTTGTCTGAAGTACAGAACCCTACAATCCACATCTAAGGTCGCGCTGTTTCAAATATTTCGTTCGCCGTGCGTGACAACCCACGATAAAATTGTTCCACGACTGACGGTCATGTAGACGATACATATGTACCACTTTTGTACCATCTTTGTACGATATTTGTACCATCGTTAAAGGGTTAAAAACTTTTAAGTCATATTGTTCCATAAATAATAACCAAGTATATTTTAATCCAGCGTGTTAACATCTTCTTGGTCGTTATAATTCATTAAAAACATTGTCGGGCTGTCTTCGGCCGTGCCTTTGTGAGATTTACTGTTCGAGAGTTTGTTTGTTTATTTTGATGTTTGGGGATATTGATATTAGGTTTTGTTGTAATTAGAGGTTTTATATTATTTTTAAATATACTGATACTTGATATCTACAATTTATGAGGGCCTTTTGTGGTTTATTTATGTTTCGATTATTTTTCACTATTTCATTTTTGTTTAAATATGTACATTAAGTTGAACGACTTAATTCGACTTAGTTCAACTAGGTAGGTCCAACTTCGACAAAGAGGTCAACCGAAGAATCCAACTCGGCTGGGCAGCGTTCGGGAAATTACGGCATATCTTCTCGTCCAAAATACCTCAGCGTCTAAAGACAAAAGTCGTGTCTAGTCTATCAGTCTATCAGTGCGTGTTGCCAGTGATGACATACGGAACTGAAACGTGGTCTTTTACTGTGGGCCGAATAAACAAGCTCAAAGTCACTCAGCGAGCAAGGGAACGAGCTATGCTCGGAATTTCTCCACGTGATAAGGTCCGGAATGAGGAAATCCGTAGACGAACGAAGGTCACCGACATAGCTCGACGAGTCTGTGAGCTGAAGTGGCAATGGGCAGGCCACATCGCTCGTAGAACCGATAACCGGTGGGGAGTAAAGGTTCTCGAGTGGCGACCACGTACCGGGAAACGTCTACCAGGCCGTCCCCCCACTAGATGGACCGACGACCTGGTTAGAGTCGCGGGGAGTCGCTGGATGCAGGTGGCTCGGGACCGGTCGATGTGGCGTACCATGAGGGAGGCCTATGTCCAGCAGTGGACGTTTCCCGGCTGATGATGATGATGATGTACATTAAAATTTCGATCCTTGATTTTCGACCCTTATGTTAGATCAGTAGGAATCAGAGGAGATTGTGAATAAACATGCGTTCAAAGACATATTTCCACATCATCCACACCAAGAACTGTTTTTATTATTTTTCCAAACAAACATTTTGTCTAAAAATCATTAAAGAAAAAATAAACATTTTTGAAAAAAAATTGTATCATCAAATTGATTGTAATTTGGTATCTCCAGTTTAAGAAACTCTGTTTTTACAATTTCAAGAAGATTTAAGGTTATATTTCAAAAGCTGAAACGAAAATGGATTTTATAATTAGTTTTGACCACAAACAACGCTTGACCACAATCTCACCTGAAGGTAAGTCACGAAGTGGTCGAGCGATCGATCTAGGTTCCAGAAACTGTCTACAAACTTACAACGACGAAGATTCTAATTATGGTCAATCCCCTCGCTATTCAAATATTTGACACAAGATAGACTGACAGACCTATAACCAAAGACATTTAACATTAATAGTAATAGACCGGACAAAGCAAACCAAAATTTTGATCCTAACCTTATTACCAATTGGTAATAAGTTACTCAGTCTAGTGTCACTGTACGTCACGCGGCCTTACAAGACATTCGACATACCATTGACTTTTGAGATCAAAATGTTTATATGAAACGTTTCCCAATGCTCGCTCTATAACCTATTACCATCCTATAACCAAAATATTTCTGCAGCTCGCACCATACGATTTGTTTTCACTTTTATAATAAATATAAGTGTTTAAGATTTTGAATATACCTAATAAATTACAAGGGTGTCTTCAAATGAACTTTGAACGGACACCAAATAAAAATGATTGATAATGTTTCACATCATGCTAAGTTTCTATGTTTGCAGGCAATACAATACGAATACACAACCAATGTGCGAACCAAGGTATTATGCAACTGGGTTCAATTAAAATATACTTCCCATCTCCTTACACTTTAACTTAAAATTTTCTTGAAAATTATCATATAATTCTAGTCTTATATGCATTTCCTACTATTTCTCAGAAGACTTCTAATAAGCACCAGAACTGCTCACCGAAAACGGACATTGAATCCAGACCGCGTTTCGTAACATCTTGCACGAAATCAAACGTAAGTATCGATAAAATTTTATTAGTGTTGAGCCCAGCTTCAATTCAATGCCATAAAGTAATATCGATTTCATATTTTTATCGCGAACGATAAAGGGTTTCGGTATTATATAGGGAAGTTATGATTTAAGATAGGATTATGGTAGAGATATGGAGCTTTATATAAATTGATTACACCGAGAGATAAAAATAGAAAAGGGTTGCAGTTATAGCGCATAGAGCCTTGATGGACCGTCTGAATCTAAGTGCAACGCTATTACCAAACTGTAGTCCAAATGCAGTTCCAATAAACTACCACTACCACGCAATTATGCTGTTTTTGAACTGAACAAAAATAACAACATCATTTTTGTATGACCATCGTACGTAAACATTTTAGAAATCCTTGTTGTAGTCATTACGCTGTCTATTTCTTTAAATAACACATTATTGAGCCCATGTTGTCAAACATCTTGATGTGCAAAAATAAAAATGTATAATTTTGTTGGTTTATCCATAATATATATTTATGTAGCACCATTTACCACTTGTTATTTATAGGATTCTTCTACCTCAAGGTTGCCTGGAAAAGATCGCTCTCGGCGATAAGGCCGCCTTCATTGTACGTTTTATGTTATTTTCTGTTCTGTTTTGTGTGTGTAAGTGTATGTGTGTGCAATAAAGTTTATTTGAATTGAATTGAATATATTTCATTCACTTACAAAACCTTTTAGCTAACTTTTACCATCATGTTTGCACAGGTTTATACCGGAGATACGCTAAATCACGCGAATTATTGACTCAATGTTTCACCTGTGTATATAAATAGATATTGATACGAATAGCATAAATTAAACAGATTAAAAGTGAGAGTTTTTATGTTGAAGAATCTCTACATTCAATTGGTAATTCTATTGAATTTTGAGCTTATTGCTAAAATATGTTCTCTAGTAAGAACGAATAGCAAGTAATGTACTATTCCACATCTAGCGTCTAACGGACGGCTTTTTCTTAATTCTTAATTTAAATTTGTAACGACAATATAATGGTTCAAAAACGAATCGATGTAATTGCTATCGATACAGTCGTGTCACCTCACTACCTGCGTCCACCCACGTACAACTTTTGATCGATGACATCGATGAGGGCCTCGTCTCGTTTAGTTTTAAAATAATACTGCTTTAATTTAAAAAAAAATGATTTGAATACAAATGGGTAGCGTTAACTATACAATAGTTAATTGAAATAGTTTCAGATGGTAATACTAGGAGATTTACGAGTATAAGTATTAAAGATAACAGAATAATAAAGTGTTATTAGTTTAGTTGTTAAACTTATGGTTAATGTTTTATTTGATTTTGATTATATGAACTATTGGTTTAAGGTACTCGTTAAACATATATATATAATGTGGTTTTATGAACCATTCAGTTATCTAATAGTTATAGTCAACGAAATAAAAACTTAAATTGTGTTGCTCTGAAAAGAGAATGTTTTAATTAAATACAGTTCTTAACAAACATCACTTCACAATATTACGTTTAGTAAAACTAATTATAAAGCTTACCTGAAAAGAGAAACAACATTTAAAGCTATTATTTCCCCAAATTCGTTTACATAAAATATTAAGATGTTCTATACACTCGTTTTGACAACATAACCTTAAAACCTCTCTGTCATCCTTCTATAGCTTACTCATGAAAAGACGTCAAAGAGAATGCGCGGCAAATTCAAATTAAATGAAGGAACATGGACTTCATTTACATCTTCCCCCCCCCCCCCCCCCCCCCCCCCCCCCCCCCCATGTATACAATGTTCTTAAATCTAAAGTCAATCCGGTACTGGAACCAGCTTTGTTACATGAAAAAGATTCGACTCAGACTTCTTATGCCCTGTGTTTATTCTATAAATTGAGTTTGACAATTTTTCTACAATTTTGTAAGGGCCAATTTTTAATTCATCAAGTTTTTTTCTGTTTAACTGATTTCCGTTTTCCACATATACTGAATCTCCTACTTGTAGTTCAAATTTTTTTCTGTTTTTATCAAATTGTTGTTTATTATAGTTGTGTGATTTTATAGTGTTTTCTAATGCAGTTTTTCTATTTTCAAATAAATTATTTTGTGATATATTTTTATTAATCTCTTCTGGTAGAATATAAATGTTTTCTCCGTCTAATTAATATTTTGGAGAGAATCCTGTTACAGTATGTTCTGTTTCATTATATCTTTTGGTACATTCATGGGCAATTGTCGTCCAGGCCAATTTATCCTTCCTTTCATTTATCTTACATCTAATTTTGTTAACCAATGTTTGGTTTAATCTTTCATTCAAACCATTCGAGAATGGTGCGTTGACTGCAGTAAAGATAATAGGTATTTTTTCGTTTGCTAAAAAGTTTTTAAAATCTTTAGAATTTATACCCGGATACTGATCAGAAAGAATCATGCCAATTTTATTATTTTCCTGTGGTACTTTTTTAACAAGCTTTATAAAATCATTCGAATTTTGCGTTTTTGATGTCAAAATATAGGCATATCTAGTGAAATGGTCTACCAGGAGGTGTAAATATGTTTTTGTAGAACGTGAACTACCAAATCCACCAATAGTATCTATAGATACTATTTCAAAAGGGTAAGTAGCGGGACCTAAATGTGACATTAGTCCAAATTTATATATTCCTCTTGATTTGTTTTTTATGCAGATTTCACAGTTGTTACAAAATTTTCTGATATTTAAAGTTAAGTTTTTTGCTATATAGAATGGTTTAATTTTATTTTCCATCTGTTGTATTCCTATATGACAGTAAAGATAATGTACTTTCTCTATAAGTTCCCGACTAAAATCTTCAGTCAGTAGTATCTTTTCCTTTTTTCCAATCTTTTTATAGTATATTGTATCTTTTAATATTAGTTTATTTGTATTTTGCTTAATGTCTTCATTTTTTCTTTGATCATTTTCTATGTCTTCTAATTTAACAAAGTTTACTATTTTTAAAATTTCCTCTTGATTTTCAGATGAGTCTAGAACAGGGTTTCTACTCAAACTATCTGCTTCTAAATTATATTTTCCAGGAGAATATATTATCTCAAAATTAAATTGTGATAGATAGTATGTGAGATTTCCCAATTCTTCATCTGTCCTAGCCTTAATATTCATTTTCTCTAGAGGTTTATGATCCGAGAATACTGTAAATGTTTTTCCTATAAGCCAGTGCTGCCAGTATTTTACCGCTTCTTTTATTGCTAAACATTCCAAATATATAGCTTTTTTTATTTTTTGAGAGTCATTTAATTTTTTGGAAAAATATGCACAAGGTTTTTCTTCTCCGTTGAGTTGTGGTTGTTTTAAGATGGCGCCTATGCCCTGTATACTAGCGTCAGTATAAATGTGAATCGGTAGGTCGGGATCATAAATTGCTAAAATAGGCTGCGAGCAAAGTAGTTTTTTTACCGTGTCAAAAGATTCTTGACATTTTTCTGACCAAATGAATGTTTGTCCCTTTCTCAACAAATGATGTAGCGGGTCCAATATGATAGATATATTAGGCACATATTTTCCATAAAAGTTTATTTTACCCAGAAATTGACGAACATTTTTTTGTGTTTTTGGAATAGGAAAATCTTTTATTGCAATTAAATTATCTTTCAGTGGAGTAATTGTATTGTTTTTGATTATGTGACCTAAGTATTTGACCGAATCCTGTGCAAAATTACATTTGGAAAATTTCAACTTAAAGCCTTCCTTTGAGATCGCTTCCAATAATAAGGATAGGTGTTTAATATGATCTGTGAATGTTTCAGAGAACACCAAAATATCGTCTATGTAGTTCACTGTGAAATCAGATAGTTTATGTTTCCTTATGATACTGCTTAATATTCTCTGAAATATTGCAGGCGATGTTTTTAAGCCGAATGGTAAACAAGTCCATTGAAAGTGACCTTCCTGAGTAACAAATGCTGTCTTTTGTTTGTCTTCAATTTTGAGAGGGATGGACCAGAAAGCCGAGTTTATATCGAATGTTGAAAAGAACTTACATTTTCTTGTCTTGACCATTAAATCCTCAATTAGTGGGAAGGGTTGTGATTGCGGAACCACAATCTTATTTAGATCGCGAAAATCTATACATAATCTCGACCTTCTGCCCTCTTCTTTCTTATATGCTAATGTTACCGGAGCAGCAAAAGGACTATATGACTCTTCAATCAATTTTTTTTGTAATAACTTTGATACTTGTTCTTCTATCTCTTTCATGTCCTCAATAGTGCACCTATACGGTCTTTTGCTACAATATTTATCTATCAGTAAATCAATATGAGCTTCATAGTCCTTTACCGTGCCTATGTCGTATTTGTCTTTAGCAAAGAGTGAATGGTATTTGCAAATCAATTTGTCTATTTGCGACTGTTTTTGTAGGTCTAGATGATTTACTGAAATATTAAAGTTTTTCACCTCTATGTTTTCATTATAATTTATTTTATTAGTCTCATTTCCAGTTTTTTCAACTATATCCACATCCCTCTCATTATCATTTATATTATGTTTTTCCTCTACATCATTACCCGAAAAGCCAGGAATTTTTATGGTGTTTTTAGGATTTATTTTTTCTCTTTTATCATTTTTGCTATTTCCAAGGTTGTGGATATTTTGTGTTATTTCTAATTTCTCATTTTGAATTAATTGAAATTTTTCTATGCAATCTAAGCCCATTAAGAAATCGTAGTCGAAATTTTCTTCATCTATAACAAAAACATTGATATTCTCTTCCATCTCAAAAATTTTTATTTTTAAATTTACCATTCCTATGGATTTTTTAACGCCATTAATCGTTTTTAAAGTTGCATTAATTTTACTATCATTAAGTGTGTTATTCTTCAAGGATAATAATCTCGAATTTATTAAAGACACATTCGAGCCAGAATCGTAGATTCCTGTAGTTTCAAATGTATCATTAATCAGTAATTTAACTTTGATTAATGGCGGGATAACTAGTTTTTTGGATCAATTTCATTTAATTCTGTTTCTATTTCTGAATTGTTTACGCTTCTTATCTGATCTCTTTTTTGTCTATCATTGTTTTTGTTTTTAAACCAACATGAAGCTTCTGGATGATAACGATTTCCTTTGTTTTCTTTTTCACAAATTTTACACGGAGTGATTATATTTCTAAAATTTTTATCCTTATTTCTACTTTCAAAACTGCTAATCTTTTTTTCTAAATTCTTTTTATTCACCAAATATTCTAAACCTCTGATATTATTAAATAAGTCCTCAGTTTCTTTCAAGTTGTTCCTATCAATTTTATCCGCTATAAAATTTGGTAGCCCCGTGGCAATCAAATCAATTAGGGTAGTTTTATCCATCGATTTATTCATCTCCAATAATAACCTTTCTTTTTTTAAAGCATATTCAAGCAATGAGCCCTGTCTATATTTGTATAAAATTGCATACCTGACTGTTGACCAACCTCTGTCTGCATAAGTTTCACAAAAGTTTTTTTTCCACATGGACCATTCAGAGTCTACTGAATGTTTTATAAGCATGGAACTGTACCAGTCTAGACAAGGATCCTCCAAAAACAACCTAAGACCTTCAATTTTCTTTATATCCTCATTTAATCCTAAACGCAGACATTCCGCTTCAAATGTAGTCATCCATTGGGTCACATTCGACGTTTTCATATTGAATTTCTCAATAACAAATTTATCCATCAAGTTTTTTATGTTAATAGGTTTTGGTACTTCTTTCTTCATTTCAGCGAAGTTCTCCAGAATTCTTGTTAAAACCTCTTCTGACATTCCCGCAGAAGGAGCTTGTAGTTGTGTTTTCAGTGAAGTTTCTTCTAGCAGATATCCTTTAAATTGCATATTTCCATCTTGATCTATGTACACATCACTTATCTCCGGCGTCAATGAAATCCATACTTGTCTCTTTTCATGTCTCCTTTGTAGGGTGGCTTTGACTTTTTGAAAAGCCTGAGTTATTATAATGGTCTCGTGCAATCTTGCCGGTTGGAACTGTTCCGGGATCAAGTACGTATGTTTATCGGTATCCGTAATTGAGGTTATGCAGATTATATTTGATTTTGGATCTTCACTTGATTTCACCATAAATTCAAATCTTAACTTTTCCATTTTTGTTAAAAACAGCTGTAGAAATGTTGTTTTATAATGTGGTTTTATGAACCATTCAGTTATCTAATAGTTATAGTCAACGAAATAAAAACTTAAATTGTGTTGCTCTGAAAAGAGAATGTTTTAATTAAATACAGTTCTTAACAAACATCACTTCACAATATTACGTTTAGTAAAACTAATTATAAAGCTTACCTGAAAAGAGAAACAACATTTAAAGCTATTATTTCCCCAAATTCGTTTACATAAAATATTAAGATGTTCTATACACTCGTTTTGACAACATAACCTTAAAACCTCTCTGTCATCCTTCTATAGCTTACTCATGAAAAGACGTCAAAGAGAATGCGCGGCAAATTCAAATTAAATGAAGGAACATGGACTTCATTTACATATATTTTCTTATCGCTTGATTAATTATGATAATAATAATTAATGTTTCATATCTAAGCAGTTCACCGATTTAGACACTTCTTCTTTAGTCTCTAAATCGATAAACAGCTCTGGAAGACACTATAGAACAAGCGACTCTCAGAAATTCTCTTCGTGGTAAACTCTCGACGAAGCAGAATGAGGTAGTGTACACAGTTCATTAAAAATATAAAATCCTTCCTTATACAGTACCTGGTTTATCCAAATCGCTAAGAAACTCCTCCGTGTCGGTGTAGGCGGTGGTCCGGCCCAGGGCCGCCAGCACCGCGAGCCAGGCCCACGCGCGCGGGCCGTGGACCCCCCGCCGAGGACCCCCCATGGCCCCCGCAGGGCCTCACTCCAACATCACTAACACTGCACTTCACTTCACTTAACACTGTTTACCTGAAAACAAAGTAAAATTTGTTAAAATTGTGACGTCATCGTGGTTGATGGACAGGTAGTTTAATTATTTCGTCTGAGAGTCCCTGCGGGGCAGCTCTCTGTAGAGTACTTTGGGTGCGCTTGAAAAGGTGCCCAAAAGTTTGGTGCTCTGAGCAGAATAACTCTTAACATGAATTCTCTTAGGCTTCCATACAAAATTTATTTAACCATAATCTTTTAAAATAGAAAAGATACCTCTAGACTTTGCTAAGTAATTACCTAAAAATATGGCTTCAGATTGTAATGTCGAGAGAAATTAATGTATAAATAGCCGTTATGCAGCCAAAGTCTAGAAGACGTTTTGAACAATAACCAAAAAAACGGCCAAGTGCGAGTCAGACTCACGCATCAAGGGTTCCGTACAGAATATGAATAACGCAAGTTCGCTAGATTAAGTAAGATCTTAGTTGTGTTTGTGTAGTTGACTTTCAGCTGCCTCCGATCTCTTCAGTGTGTTCCGCGACACTCGCCTCGAAACATCAGAAATTTAACTCGTCACCAGGAAAAAGCACAAAATTCCCGAAAAAACGTTATTCTGTTTGTGAGCAGCGCTCGCAGTGGGAGTGACAAGGGTGCACCCAACTCAACCTTGTCTATCCCGCAGAGAATACAAATTATGTCGAGGCACAACAAGATGGACACCGCTGCAGATACACACGTGTACTGTAGTTAATTCGCTACTATATACGAATGACAAATTCTAGGTAATTTAGGACCGCCCTGACAACTGACAGAGAGAGCAGACGACGCAAGTATTTAATACTTGTGTGTACGAATATTATGTGTGCTGGGGTCGCGCACAGTAGGAACGTGCTCCTATTTGTTAGCTTAGCCCGCGCTTTACATGCTCACTAGATAAAACAAACACACATCATTTTAAAAAACGTCAAAGAAAAACATTTTGAAGCATTTGCAAAACAACTTAAACTTTTATTTTTGACACTTATTTTGATATATATATATACTTCTCATCATAAAAATCGAAACACCTTAAAAGCAAACACCAAGCAAGAAAAAACTGGATTTGAAAGCCTCATATTATTCACTATCAAACGACATTTGACATATATTCCTAAATATACACATTTTTCTTATGAGAAGTATAGTTAGAAAGAAAAAAAAATACAGATACATAAACTGTTGAAGATGTTTATTCCCTCTAGACTTCCAGTTTGTTCCTATGATAAAATGGGAATGTATCATGTGATGATGAATTGAAGCTAACTTAACGCTAAGTACGAGCCATAAGAAAGTTGGCTACGAGCTGGCGGAATCATCCCATGAGCGTCCTCTAGAAAATGTATCCAGCAGAATTCCAAAAGACAGGCTACTTTTCACAGTCCTTTATGAAATGAAACAAAGGCTTTGAAATTTGACCTAAAGGAGCTAACCTAAAGGTTCCACCGAGTACAGAACAGAAAAAGACATAGGTTTTCTCTATACGATCGATCTTGAGCTATGAATAAACTTTGGAGCTAAGCTTTTCAGTACCTAACTATTTTTTTTATAAAGCTCTAGTTTCTAAAGCTCAAGTGATGGGTTATTATCCAGTCAAGTAACAAATTGTTGTATAGAACTAGTATAATACAATACGAGTATTTTCCTGTCATTATTTCAGTGGCTGTAAACTATTGTTAGGAATACAGGAGCTATCTCCTCGTGTAGGTCTAGCCCGTGAGCTAGACACGCGTGTCGTGTAATTGCCGAAGCTGATGAGCGTCAGTGACCGAGCGCACGTCCCGGGCTCGTCCATTCAGCGCAGCTTTATTAAGGCCCCTTCACTCGTGTGGGGCTGTGATTGAGCAGTAACTGGATTGCAGAGACATGTGTTTGACATTACGCTGTTGAATGGCCGTGAATCTGACATTGCACAATGTCCAGCCGTGGGTACGGTTGAAGATACAACAAATGATCTCAAATATTTTTATTTTTAATCATACACATTTTATGATCAATTCTGTAATGTGAGAGTCATCCGTTATTATAATTACACGACAAAAAGTCATAGACAGATATAAGAATAAGACAAAGTAACGAACCACCCTACAAGATTTTTCATTAATTCACATCATTGCCCACACACGTTAATTAGGTTTAGCGATCGCACTATAAAATGCTATTGATGCGAAGGTAGACGCTGACTATATTCTGATTTTTCGGAAGAATGAAAACATATTCAAAAAAACGCGTATCGATTACTGCGGTTTACTAATCTCCTCATTCAAGGGACAATCTTTGAAGTTTCTGACAAGGGCCATATTCTTAGCAAGTTCGATGATCAATCTCACAAACTCTAAGTTGGAGTTGTCAAGCCGCTACTCTGAAATGTCTCGCATAGCTAATACCTGGCGTAAGTAGTCACCGGTAACGACGGCTTACCGTGCCTTCTGATGCACGGAACCATCGTACTTTTCAGACAAGCAGGTGATGCATCTGATTGCGAATATGAGTCTAAATGCTCAGACACCTGTATTATGGAGGCCGTTATAGATAAAAGTGATCGACCCTACATGTGCGTGATTACGTCATCACCAGTCAGATGACGCCTGACGTTCAAGAGTAGGAGGTATTACTTGTTGGTCAAAAATATAGTACGCAAAGTGATAAGTATTCAAATCAGAAGTCACATAAATAACAACCGAACGACCATAAATAAATAAAGAGTGACAAATGTAACTCTACACCAAGCAATGATCTTTTTAAAATTCTAATCTCTCAATCTTGGTCATTGGAAACGGTCGCGGGTCAAGGCGAGTCCTACAAAAAGGTCTCTTACGTAATTATGTAGATAGGAACAACCTTTTTATACACGCATTATGCAAAATAAAATGCACATAGTAAAACGTTTTGGTGCTCCGAGTTTAATATTACTGAAAATATCTCGCAATAACTCATTAGAATGGCCATCCGATGAATATGGATGGAGGACGTTCTAGGTAAGGGCGGGACTTGTTTAGAAGCGAGGCGAATTAAAGCTACCCACCCTTATATACAAGCCAATGCTAGATTATATTTAATTTTAATCAGGGAAGAACGAAACGGTATTTCCAAATTTAGTATTTAATCTCGTCTTGTCGTAAAAGGTAAAGGTTATGTGAGGTAATGGAGCAGCGTTCTGTTTAGGACTGACTTTTTACTGGAATAACAAATCGCGTGCAAAGTGTGAATATCCGAGTGCCTCTATAAGTGGAATATGAGAAACTAATATATTCTGAATGTCATCATATGTAGCATGTTCGATGCAAATGAACTTATCATTATCTTTGATCTAAGCTCATTCTTCCGACAGTCTACGAGATGCTGGGGATCAGCTATTGACTTTTGTAACAAATAATAACAATCAAAACAAAACTATACTCTGATTTGTAATCTAATCACCTCTATCTGTGGACACACAAAATAAATGAACCTTTGTTTGTGAATACCATTGAATATCTTTGTATCGTTCTGCACGCAAAAAGAGGGTATGCTGTTGTCAAAGCGCCCATACAAACGTAGTCCAGTCATATTTTGAGTATTAAGCTATGAAAATCTATGAAATTTTCAAGACACAATCTAGAAACAAATATCTGTGTCGGTGGTAAGTCAGATTTTCGTTTAAATATATACTTCCAGAGTTACAGGGCGTCAAAGAATTGTATTTTATGGTAATAAAAAGCCCCAACTTTGAACCTGATTTACAAGAGTATGAATCAATTTAGAACAATTTGGAAAACCACCGACATCTGAAATTTCATTAGTATACTGTATTAAAAAAATGGTTACATAATATACTGTATCCTTCAAATGATCCCTGGACTACGAAACATCCAAATAACGGGTGGATAACTTCGCGTAGTGTATGCTGTCTCACCGTACGCGCTCGGGTAGGATAGGGCTCGGATAGGAACAGCTACAAAACAATCCAAATTAGAACGCGGCCACGTGGTCTAACCAACAAAGTCTCTGAAAAGCGTAATGGTTGATGATTCGAATCATGCTGCCATGCTATTATACCAGAACTTCAAAGCATGTTGATCGTGTTGTCACTATTTACCGAAGAGCATTATCCATGTTCGTTCCGTGAATTTAACTCCACTTCAATAGTGCTGCTATCATTCTAGTTGAAGTAACTTGTAGCATCGCTCCCATTACAACCTCGGCCTTCCACAAACCGAACATCAAGGTGGGAACCCGCCCCCTGAATACAAATGAAGTTTTTGCAGCTGCATTTAGGTCGGTTAATATTCCCCTACTGTTTTGGTTATGCGGAACCCTGGGCTCTACGAAAACGTTCCCGAGAAATTTAGGGGTCTGTGGGAACGTAATATGTGATAAATATTTAGATGGGTTGACCCAGTTGTTTCGGGGAGTATATGCATAGATTCGGGTTCATATTTATGGAGCTATCCACCTAAGCTCTTTTCGGAAGGGAACTTATCGAAGGGCATAAAATAAGATCTAGGCTTAAGATTTTTCGGGTCAGTAAATATGAGGGTCTATTTGTGAAATCTGGAAGATCAGCAGGATGAGGCTCTAGGTTCTGTACGTAATCAAATATGTGCGCTTAATTTGAGAATTACACAAATCTACCCCATTAGGGCCGAATCCCGCACAGAATGTTTTTTGGGAACCATCTGCAGACTTTTATTGAACAATGATATGTTTATTGAATGCATTTTTAGGAAATATAAAAACTTCTCCCTTTCTCCCAAACTGATTTGCTAAACTGGTATGACCACCATGAAATGCGAATCATGTTTTACACAGATGTGGGTTGGGTTATACATGATTGAAGAAACCAACTCATAGTAAATGTATTTTTAATCATATTGTATGATTTTAGTCAGGTATGAGTCGGTTAATATTTATAAAATAAAAGATCGATGTAAAATAGCTGACCAACAAACATGACACTGTATTCGTCCGTAATGAAGGTCATATGATAAACCTGCAAAGTTAAAGGTTTTCATGTCAAATGCAATTGAATTTTAACATATGCTACGTCAGGTTATATTTAGAAGAACAATTTAAAAACGTGAATTCTTTTTACTGCTATTTATGGAAATTCGATGTATTTACTTAAAACATGTAAATTAAGATATTCCCTTTCTTTATACAATCGTCATCGTGACCATTTTAATAACAATAACAAAATACAGATTAAACCATTTGCTCCCACAAATTTTTCAATTAGCCGCCTTAGTGGCCTAATGATTACACGCTTAGACAAACAATCCTGAGGTCCCGGGTTCGATTCCCAGTGGGGGTGCCTCTCGGTACTGGGTTTGGTTGGTGGTAGGGCATTTTTTATGTCTGCCTGGCTAGCTAAACTAGCCAAGGTAGCTTCAGTGGACGCGTTTCAAGTGTACCGCTGTAGATCCTGGCTAAAATATAAAACAGGAATAACAGTGGGAGCGGAGAGGAGGTGGGAATGATGATGATGATAGAAATATTTACTTATTTTATTTTAGTGTATTCGGAAAACATACAGCTGGATTTGTATAAGTATATAAGTATACAAAAAATGTATAACTAGAAACCATTTCAACGTTTTCACATATGTTCTGCTATATAAAACAGCGTCACTAAAGTACACGGAAAAACATACATAAAAAGTCCTAGAAATATGAGGAAAGAAAGAAAGAAAAAATTTATTTGCCAAGTACATAGTTTTTTTACAGGGTGTTTAGATAGTAATTTCAATTAGTTCGATGTACTTAACCTGTCCACAGGTGTGCAGATATTATAAACATATCTAATAAGAAAATTAGTTTACATCGCATGTCAATTAGTACAGTGTTAATAATTTTGTCATTAAATAATTCACAAGTCATCCCATTAATTTATGTCAAACTATAATTACAGGTATAGTTAAAATGATTAATGCTTATGATTAATTGATTAAGGAAAATATACACTAAGAGCTATTTAGGAAATGACAAACAATGTTACGTGACCGGATGAGAGTCGAAGAAGTGTATATTATAAATATATATTGAGTGTATATGCTCCGTGTCTACCGAGTGCTGTGAATAGACCATACAGATACTCCTCGTCTTGTGATTTTGTTCATGTGGATCGCACACTACTAATTTTCAAAAATGTTTTTTGAGCTCATTGTTCTGCACGTTGACACGCTGCACAAATCGAAATGCGGAAAAACCAGAGCCAATAAAACAAACGTTTAATGCACTCGTTTGATATGCACAGCAGCATCCGGTAACAACCAGTGGGCGACTATTATAATTTAATGACCATGTTCCTTTGTAGCCATCAAAAGAAAAGTAATGGCTGCCGAAACGACCATCATTATCTGGTGTTTGAAATTGTCTGAATGTGAGAACAGGTGTATTCCGGTCGCTTTGTGTGTCAAACTAAAACTGGGGAGTTAGGAAATTTGATAATTTGAATATAAATGTTTGTTTATATGTCTTTAAACTTTGTAGCATGAATGTAACGGTCCAGTCCCGCCAATCCGCGTGCCCTCACTTCTCCCGCAAGAAACTGACTACTTGCTGCGTACTTCTGCTCACACATGCGCGTGTATACAAACGTCATCGGCTAGATGTGTGCTGATATGACATTTGCTCGCAGTGGCCGGCCTGTGCCAATACGAAACATTAACCCTGGAAAATAGAAACTAAAGTGAAACAGTTCCTTTGTTCTAATTAATCATATTTATATTATTTTCTTTCTTTCTGTGCAACGTCTACCGATCACAGCGAACTGCTTTCTAGTAGCCAATTTTAATTCAAATTATTCAGTATCGTAACTAACACAGTTTAAATTATTCTACTATATGACTTTGTTTGGGCAACACGGTACATATATTAATCCCGCTATGTCATATTAATTTAACTGTGTCATTTTAGAGATAATTTCAAAGAGAATCCAATACAAGCTGTCAGTAAGAGATATTTTCACTCCGAATCCAACACAAAACAAACATTCTTAAAGTTTTAGAGTTCTGTAGTCAAACAAGGAACGGTTATAGTTTCGCTCTGTCCATCGGTCCGTTCGCGGCTTAGCTCGGAGACCCTTACTACTAGATGACTGTAATTTGGTTACGCCAACAAAGTGGTAGAATAAAATTTTGAAAAATATTTTTGGAGTTTACTGGAGTATCATCATATACATATAAGCCTGGGGTTTGAAAATATAAGGGAGTAAAATCGAATTCACGATGTCACACGTACGAAGATGCGTCGTATTACAGATAGAGCGAGTAGTGAGTGAGAGAGATAGTGTTAGAAAAAGATAAAACACAGCTAGATGTACACTGTCTGTATGCATGGTGTCTAGTATTTCTTAGCAAGGATACTGCCAGTGTCTGTGCTGGAGGCGCGCTGACGATGTATACAACTGTCAACTTGCCGAGGTTTTATCTTTAATTTTATAAATTTTAACAATTGATATTTATCTTACAATTAATAAAATTACCAAGTGAATAAAACTCGCAAATTACAGTAAAATATGGATTTATTCGAGTGAAAGTATTCCAGAATTTTAAAAGCATGTGGATGCGGTAAAAACCTTATGCATGCTCGAAGTAATATAAAAAATGTATTATTTTTTACTTCTATTCACTACTATATTTATTTTATAATCGATCACAAGGAGTAAACTCTAGT
Organism: Carcina quercana; assembly: GCA_910589575.2. NCBI lineage: Eukaryota > Metazoa > Arthropoda > Insecta > Lepidoptera > Depressariidae > Carcina > Carcina quercana. The sequence continues at coordinate 12,506,743 of OU342444.1, forward strand.
CGTGCGCTATCGTTGAATAGGTATTTCAAAAAAAAAACTTGAGGGTCTCCGAACAGTACTTTTCGATTCAAGGATCCGTTTTCGAAATATTAGGCTTTAAAGTGATATTTTTTGTTCGAGTCCAGCGTCCCCGTGATATATGTGCTTTTAAAAATCTAAAAAAATACACAAAAGTAGCATGTACACTGAACTTAACAGGAAAAATATCACGACTAAGTTGGCTTTACAGGTTAACGAGCAATAGTCGATCAAAGTATAACATATACTTACTGATGCCAAAATGAAAATTTCGTACAATTTCTTGATGGGAACAACAAATCCTAATAATCCAATAGCCATTATAGCATAAATTATTCCTAAACATCCAAAAGTTTCCTTTTTTCCCTCTTTCTTGGGAAATAATATGTGAAATTAATCCAAATCCAGGTAGAATTAAAATATAAAACTTCGGGGTGTCCAAAAAATCAAAATAAGTGTTGGTAAAGGATATGTTTGAACTTGCTGTGAATGTCTACTACGGAACCCCACACTGCGCGTGGCCCGACACGCACTTGGATGCTTTTTAATTTGACTAATGACCATTCCGGAATGGAATTTACTTGAAGCTAGTAATGCAAGTAATAAATCAAATAGTTTTACAACAACTAGCGTCGGAAGATTTACTGTGTTGTTCTAGACATCACGTCGTAAATTGTAACAGTCGTTTTCACTGGCGAGCGGTTAGTTGGTTTTGAGTAGCGAAGACCTCCGCGGATTGATTTTATAAAGATGTTGATGACTCAGATGAAAACTTTAAAGAGGACAATGTTATGACGTAATTGGTCAGTCTATGATGAACGTTGTTAATATATTTATGTTAGTGGTTGTACTTAATTATTGAATTTATAAGTTATAATACGAGTAGTATAGGTATTTTTTGTACACAATTTCATTGTCTTTTATGAACGCTTTTAGAATTCTAATATTTTGTTATGCAATAGCTGAGTCTATGATGAAAGTGTTAAAGACACTTTTAATTAAACTGTACACAATTCATAAGTATAGTGATACAACTGCTGAGTCTATGATAAAATGTTAAAGTCTAATGTTGTTACTCAAGTGGTGAGGATGATGATGAAAGTTTTATAGTTTTTTATTTTTTGAAGTATTAAATCGATGATCGTGATGGTGGTGAGTGTAATATTGATACTTCGTATCAATACAAATGTTACTAGGTAGGTCGTCAGCCCATCTAGTAGGGGGACGGCTCGGCACACGTTTCACGGTAAACGGTCGTCACTCGAGAAATCTTACTACCCATCAGTTATGCGTTCCTCGATGGATGTGGCCTGCCAATGCCACTTCAGCTCACTGATTCGTCATCTACGGATTTCCTAATGGCGGATTTTATTACGTAGAGAAATTCGGAGCACAGCTCGTTCCTAGCTCGCTGAGTGACTTAGAGCTTTTTTTTTGGCGCACAGTAAAGGACCACGTTTCGGTTCCGTATGTCATCACTGGCACTGATTTAAAGACTTTCGTCTTTAGACGCTGACATTTGTTGATATTTTATATTGAGTTGATATTTTGGACAATAGTGTATATCAGTCGGCCTACATGGTTGTGATCTCCGTGGCTGCGAATGCTGGTATGCGGGATACCGGATTTAAATGTAGAACGCGTAATGGTGACGTTGTCAGTTTGACAATGGACTTCGACATCGATATAAAGTTTGGAGTGAATAATATTATTATTAGCAGAATCCCTATCGCCACCCAGTCTGCGCATCCGTAAGCCGTATCGTTCAGCTAGTTCTGCACATTATATGCTTTTACGTACACCCAAATCTCTTATACCTTTAACTAGTGAGTTTCGCCCTGAGCCGTCCTTTCGTTACAATAGTTTTGATATAGATAATAATTAATCTCTGTTACTGTAAGCTCTCCCTGTTTGTCTACGTCATCTTCCTTCAATCGGAACTTAAATTTATTTTCGTTTGACCGGATTTTGGCCCACTTGCCCCAACAATATGAATACAGCCATCGCCATAACGACATCCAACAAGCAACGCTCACCGACGACATGGCAATAGGCTGTTTAGCGATAACTTATCGCTTTATACCGCATTAATAATGTATGAAGATGAATATTAAACGTTTTCTTTATGTTGATCGAGACGAAAAATAATAATATAATGGCTATACTTGGAGAGGGAACTTTTCTAATGATAATAAATATATTTCTTACAGATTATGTTTAAGTACGTAAGAAAAAAAAGTGACATGGTCCGTGTAGTGCTTGTTTAAGAATGTAATCACTCCATCTCATCTTGTAAATTGTCATGATCATCTATATATCGCAGTTGGATTGCTTTGTAAGCTGTTATACATAACCGCTAGCTGTTTCAGTAAACATCTCAGTTACGTAATACAGCTCAACGACGTTAAGCGGTTTTTCATAATAGCTGAACTTCAACTCGCGGAATTGAATGAGCGTTTTGCATTCATCAATGTAGCGTGTCAATGATTAACTGGCGTTGTCCAGCATAAAAACTATAGTGTCGTCTAATGCGTTCGTCAAAATAAACGAATAAGATGAAAAATCTGTTCCTGGGGTATGGAAGCGGTACGGGAGGGTGTGTTTACGGAACGTCAAACGACGCATAGCTTCAGTCGGGCGTCACGCGACACGCCACTTGTCACCCCTCCTGTACCGCTCCCATACCTCAGGATCAGGAACAGACTCATGCGTTAGACCTATAGTTTTGTAATTATGTAAGATCAAAGTTTGTACGTATGATATGTTACCCTGAAGGACATCCTAAAGCTATAAAAATATATAATATACTATTCAATACACACAGCTCGTCCACGCGCGCACGCAGCAAAGGCTTTTAAAAACAATATACTTCTCATCAGAAAAATCGAAACACCCTGCAAGATTATGTTTTGATTATCAGAAAAAATGTGTATATTTAGAAATATATATGTCAAATGTCGTTTAATAGTGAATAATATGAGGATTTCAAATCCTACTGTTAATGTTCTAAATTCAAATTAAATTTTTATAGGTTTTTCTGATAATCCTTACAAAACATAAACTTGCAAGGTGTTTCGATTTTTCTGATGAGAAGTGTACCTCTATAACGTTTTATATAGGTGCAGTCTATTCTAAGACCTTACGAATACCTGAATTCACATTAATAATAAAATATTTCAGCCAGGTTTACTTAGGTCATTTCTCCTATTATACTATTGTAATGGAACCTAACATCTTTTAATATTACAGAGATTCCAAATATAATTGGAAACCAAATATGAAACCTCCGAGACCTAATTACGTTAGGCCAATCATACAAACCAGGTCTGTTATCGTTCGAATCTCGTTTTACGCTCTTTCAATGCAGGGGTGGAGCTAGAGAACTAATGAGGGGTCGCCAACTTATAAATTTATGAAGTACTTATTATGTATCAACCACAGACATCATAATATCCACCGTCTTCCACTGAATACGTATGAAAGTACTTCATCAGACAATTTCGTTTGTTATACACGAGGTAGACAACCAAACGTCAGACACTCTGTCGTCAATATGCAGCGCACGTCATTGTCAGATATACGTATGTTTGTAGTGTTGTTTCCCTGACGCGTTATTAAACGAGGTTCCATCTGTATGCGTTTACCAATCCGTGGTACCACCATCAGCAGCCCGGCTTATAGAGCAGTCAGTAAAGTTGCTAAAAATTCCTTGCTGATACTATATATGCATAAAATGAGTTCGTTTGTGTGTCCTTCTTTGCCGTCGTAATGGATAGACAGAATGACTTGATAATTGAGATAGCTGAAAGGCCGGGACCTGACTTTGATTCCTTGCACTCGCAAACCACCATATCTTTCTATTTCTTATACTCAAGGCTAAATTTTGACAGTTCCAAGCGATTACAGACTTGTGTATTTGATATTACTTTCAACTTGATAACTCCACGAGATCCTGAGAAAAATGGTATTAACAGATGGACAACAAAGTGACCCAATAAAGGTTCCTTTTTTCGTTTCCGAGGTACGGAGCGCATAAAAATGAAATAATATGTTGTAATTCAAACAAAACTCGAAAATTTTAAAAAATATATGTGTGTGTTTTTCCTCGATTGAAACGACGCGAGGGTTCGGTTGACTTTGTACGACCCTTGATCGTTCTCTGCAGACAAGAGTCCCGGGGGCAGGTTGATAATTAAACATTGTGCTACGGGCACTCATATAGGAGCAGGTGTACATTTTAGGGAATTGTGTTTATTTTAAAGACTGATAATTACATTATGCATAACCAAAATACTGTTTCTGGTTATTATTTCATTTCTTAATTTAAATGTTACCTTTGAGAAATTAGCCATGACCTTTTTTACCCGACTGCACCAGAAGGAGGACTATGTTTTCGAGAGTATGTATGTATTTATATATAATTCTTTGGCACAGCCTACAGCCAAAACAGCTCAATGGATTTTAGCTTGAAAAGTGTCGTAAGATTTATATTTACTGTTAGAGTGACACTGGGTATATAAAGTCGGAGTCGGGTTTTTCAAAATTTACTTTTCATTCACTTGTTTAATGTAAGTATATTAGGTTTGCACTTGGCCTTCATCTCACCTGATGGTAAGTGACGATAAGGCTTTATGATGGTAAGTGTGCGCACCCAGAAGCTAAGGTGCTGGGTCTGCTACCTTTTCATATCGGAACACAACAGTGCTACTAACACTTCTGTTTGGCGGCAGACTTAGGTAGCATGGTGGTGGCTAGCCAGACGGACATATAAAAATTCTCTACCACCAACCAAACCAAGTAGGGAATCGAGCCCGGAACCTTCGGATGTTAAGTCCAAGCGTGAAGCCATTATGCCACGGAGGCGGTCAAATGTGTCAAAATTGTATGTGTATCTAAAAAATAATAAAATCAAATGGACATCAAACACATGCATTTTGGAAATAATTAATACGTTAAAACAAACCACCTGGGCGTGGTAGCCTAGGGGCTACACCGTCGGGCTCTCGATTCAGCGGTCACCGGGTTCGATTTCCACCAGAAAAATTTAGATCATCTTTTGTCACTGTCAATCATTTAAATGAACCCCAATGAACATAATGCCGTCTTTTAACACTTCTAACAAAATACCCTAAACTCAGATTGCTCCGCTCCTAGGTCAGCGAAAGATAAATGACGTAATCTCCTTTATCGCGAAAGAAAAAAGTCGCTGTGATAACAAAGAGAAAAGAATTTAAAAGGCTATAACTCACTGGGCACCCTTCCCCCTGCCTAACGAAACCCTTCCTTAACAGGGTTACCAATAGCAGAGAATAATAATACTCTTAACTAATGCCTGACTGACTAACTGACTGACTTAATAATTGACACAGAAGAAACGATCAGCCGCAAATATTGGCTTGATAAGGAGCTCAATTACTTTAGGTAGGTTAGCTGTCTGCGGATTAGCCTGCTTCCTTAGTACCGAGGTGCCATACATTAGACAATCATAGCGACTGACGTTCCAAAGGCCATTGGACAAGAGTGTCATGCCTAAAACTGTCCGCCATCTTGAAAAATCCGTGGAATAATTAACGCGTTCAAAAAGAACTAAAAACCGAAATGAAAAAAAAAATCGTTTTTGTTGATTTTCTTAAACAGCGATCAATCAATTTTGATTAAAAAAAAACATTAGGCCCACCTCTGAAGTATGTTCTACCAAAGAAAAAGAGAATTATCAAAATCGGTTCACTATAGACGGAGTTATCGCGTAACACACATACAAAAAAAAACATACGCGTAAAAGAAGATATAGAAACATAATATCTAAAATGTATTGTGGTTAAAAACCTAAACGTCTCCAGCCCGACATACACTTTATATAGGTACAAATATAAGTTCTTATATAAGCTCGCTTAGTATCTGTAATCAAACTTTGACCTTACACATCTCAAGTTGTAGGTGTTTTAGGAAATTTTACCAAAATGCATTTTAGATTTGTTTTTAGCACGTGAATTTTTCAAGATGGCGGACAGTAGCCATGCCAAGCTCCATACAAAAAAGCCCCATGGTTATTCAAGATATTAGTTTAATCTAACTTAGCTGAGCGTTTATATGAGCTAGGTCAGTCTTTTATACGCGACTATATATCTCTCTCCGTTTTTTAAAGGATCCCTTTAGGATTATGGTATTTGGACGATGGTATCAAAAGAACTATTTGATTTGACTGCGTATTTTATATACATTTAAGTTAAATTATCAACGATTTATGCGATAACGATGCCATCACATTTTAAAAGGTGCGAAAAAAGTTTTAGGTGTATAATCAGTTTGCACTTAGTCTTCATGTCACCTGATGGAAAATGACCAGAAGGAAGCGAAGCAAGAGAAGGAAGAGAAGCGAGACTACATAGAGTCTCAAGTTACTGAACCGTTCAATACCGGCAAGTATGATTTAGGAGCAGAAGTTAGCAGAATACGTGTATGTCAAGCTGAATGTGCTATTGCTAGGGAATTACAATGAAAAATTGATATATGCACACGTTTCTATCAAATGCAATAAAACAAACCTACACTTATAATTCTACCAGATTTACGATGGTTTAGAAAATGTATAGAATCTGGTAGCCCTTAGTGAAGAAATTCTGTGGAAAAACAGGAGGCCTCTGGAATAAATCATTCCGTTTCAATTATGCTCCACTCACCCATTCTGGAGGTTCCGTACCTTTACCGTCATTTTCGTTGCGGTGCGTGCTACAGGAATGAGTTTTAAGATACAACAGAATAAAATAATTCTGCTTCGAAACTATCCTGGGGGATAATAATTTAGTAAGTTTAGGACATAGACCTCCTTCATTGTACGCCACATCGACCGGTCCCGAGCCACCTGCATCTAGCTACTTCCTGCGACTCTAACCATGAAGGTTACCTATGTCCAGCAGTAGACGTTTCCCGGCTGATGATTATAAAGATTAGGACGAGTTATCGACTGAAATTTTGTAGCGGTGTGAAATGACTTGATAGCAGACTGAGCTTCTACTTCAATTTTCAACGGTTGTAGCAAGTGGGTAGTTTTACACAACTGACAATGCTCACGAGAGAGAACTATCACCTACTATCGAATAAGACAATAGTAGAGATTACATCATTATTGTGTGATAAGTGGCACTTGTCATTTCTGATTACATCCTGTCACGGCGGATTCTTCTAAGGTAACTGAAAGGCCTTTGTTCTAAGCTAGTTCAAATAAACTGCTTCGTTACAAATTCAAATGAACGAACTAAAATATATTCTAAACCACGGTCTATTCCACTTGGCATTTAGACCCACGGGCAATCCGCTCCGCAAACAGATGTGATCCGATAATAGCTCCGTAGCTATTTCAAAGTCTTATACAAATTCGTTTTTACCGACCGCCCAGTACTTCGGAACCGAAACAAAATTGAATTTCTTAATTGCCTATCCGCTACAGGGAAGACTTTGATGAACTTCCTTCCTTTCGGTCATCGGCGGTGGCTTTCTCAAAATTTCATTAAATTTTTTCTTTAGCCACAGGCACGAGAACTGGCGAAAGTTTTTTAATCTCGGGTGAGGACGACGACGCCGGTCTGTATTACAATTTACCGACATCGACGAAAGTACTAAATGTTTGCGTCTGTTATCTTCTTTTAGTATATTTTTTAGAGAAGCTGAGGATTAGGAAGCTAATTTAGTAAACCGATGCAGTTGAAAGAATTCGAAAGAGAATTTTCTGTGGCCACTTTTATTGGCCTGTCACTAAATCAGAGTGTCAATTGAAATCCGAATAGCAAATTTACGGTTTAGAAATATACTATTGCCAGCGCCTGATTAGCTTCTGCCTTTTAGGTGAGCACTCGAGCAAATGGATAGAAAAACATCACAGTGTTACCGATCGGCTAACAGCCTCTTGCCGCTCCAAATAAATCTACCTAAATGTATCCGTGGCACCACACATAAGACGAGACAATATCCGAAAAATTACTTACCATTTTTCGTTGAAATAAAAACACCATTCGGACGTTTTACGACCGAATAAAACTAAATATTATAGCCGCTTGAAAAAAAGATGTCGCTTGAAAAATGTCGCCAATGGACCGCGGCAGTCAGACGGAAAGGATTTCGTGGATAAATCCGTTTATTATCCGTCGCCGGGGCACGGATACACTCCCGGAGTCTAGTTGTAACTATATATTATTTTGCAATTTTAGAAGTGTAGTTGTTTATCTCAAAAATCATTCTAGTTTACGGATACCGTATATCAAAATAAGTACACTATCAGGTTAATCTACATTCTCTTTCATTTGTACCGAGGGCAGTCAGGACAGCAGAAGACTTAGTTCAATGTCGCTCGTTGGGAGAGGGCTTTGTCCAACAGTGGACGTCGCAGGCTGTGCTAGTGTGTAGTCTATTGTTTTGAATACGTTGATGATTACTATTTCATACAAATTCCTTACATTTCGTACTTTTTTAAACATTGACTGAAATTTCGTAATGTCAGAAAATACGCATAGAGGTAGGCTGCGTATGTATCAAATTTCATCGAGATCAGATCAGTAGATGTAGCTCATTTGTCGTGAAAAAGCAACAGAATCGCAGATATACTTTCGAATTTCAAATATTAGTGTGATGTGAGAGTAGCTTTATTTGTCTCTGTTATTTGTTGCATTCTCACGCCAAAACAGCTAAACGTATTTATATAAATGACGTGTTCCGCGAATGTATGGAGCCAAGGCCTGGTCTTGTACACTTATAATTATAAGGCCATTATCAAATAAAAGTGATTTAGTTACCATTTTTGTATTTTGACTTAACGCTGAAAACAAAGATGGCGTCAATAAAATTACATTTGACGCTGTCACTTAGTACAAAAAGAATGATTTTGTACGATCATAATAAATGCAAAAATGTAATTCCAATATTTTCTATACATATTTAGATTATTACTTGATTTTTGAAATCGTGTACAAGTGCAGGCTGAATTAGAATATCTTTTCCAAACAATTATCCGATGGCATTAAGAAGAATTTATGCAGCTTTTTACCTTAATAAAGGACCGTACCATGGAAGCGTGAGACGATTTGTATTTCCACGGAGACAAAGTCAGACACAAAAGCATGTAGTAAATACTAAATACAACAAGAGAAACACGGAACCTACTTGGATTCTACAACAGTCGATCAAAATATGGCCATGGGGCGCTACGTCTTCGGCTTGTGACACAAAACTCAAAGAATCAACGGGGGTTGTTTAACAAACCCGTATCCAATGAACCATCTAGCTGTCCCTTTTCTGTGTCAGTGCCATTTCATTGAAATTCGAGTGGCACGTAAAACGGGCGCGTAAATTTCGGGCACTAATGCTTGGACACTTCCCCGGGCGAGGGATGATGGCTTAGTGCGTTTTTATAGGAGGGACGAATCATTCCCTCCTTCCTGGCAGCGAGGGTAACGAAAGATGCTCCCCCGGCGGTAGATACTTTAGATATCTGGTTAAAATCTTCCCGGCTTGGTCAAATTATTACGGACGTCTGGAATGTTCACATCCAGAATAGAATAAAAGGTGATGCAATATTTTATTGTCAAAATTTTTCCGAATAAACATATAGGCAAGTATACCATTGTAATACGAGTAAATAGGAAAGTGAGTCATTTATTTTTTGCCAAGTAGCAACTAACGGGTCAGCCAAACGTAATGAAGTTTAGTACGAGTATGCAGGAAGACAACCACATGTAAAAACACATCGTTTACTTGTATTCCAGTACATTCTTTTGCTTATTCTTCTATGGTACAAATTTTATCTTTTCTTTACACGAAGCCATCCTGCAAGCCATGTCACTTACTTACTGCACTACCGGTTTCCGTGTTCCCCGAAAACTACATCTTGGAAATCTTCAAAAGAAGAGTAAATAGGCACCTTCTAGACCAACACGTAACATCGTCGACCTCATCGTCACTTAACATCAGGTGAGATTGAGGTCAAGTGTTGGTCTATCTTCTATAAAATACAGTCTATAAGGAAATTCATATTAAACTCATCTTTCCAATACCATATTTTCATAGAAAATATAATCTCGCTGAAGAACTTCCAGTTTGTCATTCATAATTCATTACTCCAACTAAGCCTTAAATATTTTAAAGGCTGACATAATACTCGCAGCGGCAAGCTTGAAGCTTTTCATATCAACTTTAATTCCATTTTCAAATAAGTCAAAGGTTATTATTACCAATCTTGAAAGCATTGTCGGTCCTCACTCCCATCAATGATAACATAATTTGCTGAAATAATACAGAATATTATACACAAAAAAACAGCCGCGCGCCATTTGCGCGATTACACGCAAAATACTAAAAACGTCAAGTTAACGCTACCAAACAGTTTCATAGAATTTCTTTGTCGTTTCCACTTTGCTGGGCACTCTTTGTTGCGTCAAGCCTCATAACCTCTGGGAGAGTTGGGATGAAACAGAACCTGTTTACAGGCCAAAATTATATTTACACTGCTCTTATTAATGTTTAGGGCACTCTAGTTTATGGCTCGAGTACTTTTGGGGTTCGCTTGCGGCAAGGCGGAATATAAGAAAAAAGAAAATGAGTCGGTACCCAAGTCTAACGACCAAATTTTCAATTATATAGCATTTTCAAGTATGTTTTGGTTCGTTCAATATCTAGTTGAAAGTTATACACGTTATTTCCCTTTTGTGTTAAGAATAAACTTACGTACTTTTACAGTACAGTAACTATATAGGTACCTTTTGGAGCGTAGAAAAAACATAAATAAAAATTAATCCTTACCAAGAATACGTATCAATGACAAATGCATTTGTTGGTTCTATTGCCGTATGAAATTATCAACCAATAGCCATAAAATTAGACAAGTCTTAAGACACAGATAAGGGCATATTTCACTTTGGTACTAGGGTACCAAAGAAATCAAAAAGGTTTTCAATGCACACGACAAAACAAAAGGCGGTACTACATCTGGTAAACTCGTATCATTTTATTCAACCTGAGGAAATCTATCCACTACTGGACATTGGCTTGTTTCAAGGTACTCAACCCGGTCGTCTGCGCATCTCATACAAACACGCAACAGTAGAAAAAATAGATATGAATGAACAAATTCGCTCTAATAAACGGACAAAACTCATTTAGCTAGTAATACACGGGCGCTATAAAAGTAATGGACTCCTTTATTAATCTAAACATTTTTCACGCGGTCCTCCGACTGAAAAATAGCGGCCATTTGAAGTTTTCGGAGCGGAACCCAGCGGAACAAAAGACGGCTGAAACAAAAGACAAGGCTATATATAGAGAGAACCTTTGCGTTGCCGCAGAATGAGGAACTACAGAAAAGGGACTTGTCAAACGAAAACGAAGGAATCGTGTTATGGTACAAGAAACAGATACATCGCGAGGATTTGATGCTACGCGTGCTTCCAGACCGTCCGTAGGGCAATACACCAAGGAAAAAACGTCCGTACAACCTCAACCTTCAGACTGATTTACAGATAAGTTTGTTTGCATCGAACATGGCACATATGATGACAAGCATAAAATTTTAGGTTCTCATTTTAATTTGTATGTGCTATAAATACGATGTTTAAACTAGCAATCAACTGCTGTCTACGAATTAGAAACATTCTCGGGCTATTAGAAAAAAGGTTCTATCGCGCAATTTTCGCTTATGATAACATCTCGGCTTTTTTAATATACCATGGGTTATTACTGGTCTTAATTATCATAATTTAAACAAAAAAGACGTGATGGATCGGACTCTTCGATCATTGACCGGCTTTTCGAATAGGTTTATGCTGTCTCGAACTAATTTAAAAATTTCTATTATGTACATGGAGGATAAGGTTAGTAATTTATGATTTTTAAAATAAATGTCTACAAAAGAATCGAAAGGTTTTACACCGCATTTAGCCCGTCCGTGAGTATGTATGGATGTTTGTTCTTATACTATGCGATCCCTGGTGAAAAAACGACATATTCATGATAAGATTTCGTACCTTTTAGCCATTTTATTGGGTCATTGCCGAAAGAAGGAGAAAGACATCGTTGACTCAGATTTTCCTTAAATACGTGCGTTAAATTTATCCCATTTCGGTATAGGCACGACCGTTTCCTGCCACTTAAATCAAGCGCACAGCTAAGGTATGAAATACTCTATACCAGTTTATTTAACCTTTTTCATGACACGACCCCCATAGAATGAAAGAAAATTTCGCAACATTTCCTATGTATGTTATAACCTCAGAGGGTCGCGATCCACATTTTGAAAAACACTGCTATGTACTATGAGTTATCATGTTGTTCCTAGAAAGTTAAGAATTGTGAATTTTCTAGTTTATAATGTTTAGACTGTTTCTAGACTAGAAAATAAAACAACGCATACCCTCATTGAACACATTTTTCTTATTTAAGTGAGATTGTGGTCCAGGAACCGTTAATGCTTTTTACGGTTCTAATGGTACAAGAAACGCGCATTTTCTTGAAACGAGCGGGATTTGAACCTGCGCCTCTTTCCAACAGAACGAATACTGGTAAACAATCTCCTTCAGTCAGTACAAAATACAATGAGCTATGTACTCGGGACTCACCCGAAATATATATATTTTATAACTCATTACTCAAATTTAAGCGAACTTTAAACACTCATCTTGCGTTACAATAACAATCTGTGAATTTCAATTTTATATTTAATTCTATTTAATCTAATCTCTATATTATCTTGTTTTAATATGTAACTTACTACATTAATGTTGTGTGCATCTGTAATTGGTTCTCGTATCAGATTAAAAACTTTTTAATGTATTAATTTAGAGATTCAATACGAGAGACTGTTGATGCTTCTTATTGAATAAAAATAAACTGTCGTATACCGATAGCGTCGAAATTGTTCTCCATAATTTTTTATTTCTATAAACTTCCAGCTTATAAGAATACTTACGTATATCACATTGCATTACACAGTAGCTCGGTTAAGTATAGTTACAGAAGAAATGATTACGTTCCATATGACTATATAAACCGGTCAACTAACATCGGTATAGCGTGTCTGTGAATAGCAAGTAATCAGGTCACTCGATTACGCAACAGCTAGCAAATTGCCTGCCTGAGGAACAAACAGCAACAAACACCTTCCAGCAGTGATAAAATTAAAACGCACCTGTTATAGCTCTGCTTACTTTGTAGAGCATAAAACCTACTTTGAATCTAGTTGAAAGAAAATGAAAATTTCATCAAAACAACGTCTTGGGCGTAAGTGGGCTCGCAGAGTCGTCGACGTTCATAACTTTGATCAAAGGAGCTAAAGTAAATGGTTTTTTATATGGAAAGCTTGCAACTATTACCGTGAAGTGGGGCTTGGTGGAGCTCGCCTATAAAAAATATGAGAACAGATGCAACGTCAGCTTCCTCATCTCTGACAGGATTTTATTACTGAAGTTTCGTGATTGTAGTAAACCAATGAGGAGTTAGTCTCGACCGGGATTAGTGGCCGTCCCCGTACTTGATTGACCGACGACCTGGTAAAGGATTGGATGTAATCGTCGCGGGACCGGTCATTGTGGGGTGGCATGAAGGAGAATCATGTTCAGGCAGTGGAGGTTACCCCGCTGATGATAAGTGTCCTCTTGAACTTTCTGTAAAACCTTGTTGGTTGCGTAATTACCCTCCATTGCACTACAAAAGATACGCTTGAATTCAATTAAGTTCTTCATGAAAACTTAAACAGTTCCCCGCAAGAGGAATTTCTGTAGCAGCGAATGGCAATTGCGAATTTAAATGAAGAAAAAGCTCGGACGAGACGCGTGCTGCCAATATACAGTCCGAGCAATTGTTGAGGCTTAGTGGGCTTTATTTGCTGACAGCCTGCTTTGCATGAGACGCGTGAGAGCGGTGAAAGTGATATATGTCATATTTGAACATCAAATGTCTATACGATTTGACGTTTAGATATGGATTTTCTTACACTAGCGACTAATTTGATTTTAATAATTATGTCACAGTAGATCCCTATTGATAGAGAACACGCAGTCTTGGACAGGTTTTTCCCTATGCGAAATACTTTTACTTTAGTTAATTTGAAGAAAAGGCAATGAAGTACAATTATAATAAAAACCGGCCAAGTACGAGTTGGACTCGCGCACCGAGGGTTCTGTACAGAATATGGTTATTTAAAATACGGAAAACCATAAATAATATGCACGGAACAATTATCTAACAAATGCGCCTTAATTTTCGTTCTGCATTTAGTTTTGGTACTCGCCACTAGATGGCGCTACTACCATTAGTATTTGTTGTTATAACGGCAACAGAAATACATAATCCGTGAAAATTTCAACTATCTATTTATCACGGTTCATGAGATGCAGCCTGGTGACAGACGGACAGCGAAGTCTTAGTAATATTGCCCTGTTGGTTACCCTTTGGGTACGGAACCCTAAAATTAAAAAACAAATTAGATATTTATTGTCAAATGGAATTTTTTTACATTCTTACTACTCTTTTTGTAAGTAATTGAATTACAAATCGACCACTTTTGAAAAATCGGTCGGAAAAACTATCAGTTTAAAAAATATAAACAAGAATTTTATGTACGATGGGTCTGCATTTGGCCTTCATCTCACCTGACGGTTACATAGACCGTTGGATGGTAAGCTTGCGTATACATAACTCTCAAGCTGTTGAGGTAATACATACTCGTAGATTACATCAAAGCATTATCAAAAAGTTTGAATCTGTTTACAGAAGAAAGAAACAGGGATTTATAATTAAAAGGACGCGCAAGCAATTACATTATCAAAACGTATAAATTTAAAAACGAACAGAAGAAAGATTCATTTTACGCGGCCAGTGTCGAGAATAGACGAGGCACTTCGTTATTTATAAGGAAACATGAAAATTTAATAAGTAAAAACAGTAGAGTTTTCTCTTTTGTTGCAAAATATATTGTTTCGAATAATGGCAGCGAATATCCAATAGAGGTTTGATAAATATATTTTTAGAATGACCCGGGAGTGTTTCTATGTCGGACAAGGTAATGGAGAAGCTACTCAAAAATGGGTCACCCAGATTTAACAATTAATTATTTACGCCAAGAGTTTCGTAAAAATTTAAATTTAAAAAGATGCCAGAGCAATATTAATAGTAATAGTAATATAATAGTCCTTAAGGCGATTGGGCAAGCGCTCACAATATAATATTTATTTCCTAGACAATTTATCTTACAGTAAATTGAAAATAATACACGTCCGCGACCACGTGTGATGTGGTATCACACCATGGTGCTCTCAAGTAGTTTGCCTGTGAATTTTTCTACGTTATAAAAATCGATCTGGATAAAAATAGCCAATATCCTCCTCCGACTTTTCAGCTATGCCTGTATAAAATTCAAGTAATTACGATTCTTGTTTACAACGTCAAGGAAGGACACAGAAACGTACTTTTACATTTATAGTATTAGCACTGATAGAGAGACATATAACGTGTAAATGTTTTTCAAGTACCTTCAGAGATTATTCCACGACATCAACTTGAGTGAATGAACCAAATGCTAAATTTCATTACGATTGGCTGTGCTCAAAGGACAATGAGTGGTAATACTGTCGTATATTAAAGATAACATTTTGATGTATATTGCGACGTCTGGATGTTCTGATGTCAATTACAAATATGTGTGCGCATTGGTTTGTGGGGGAATTCCTTGTTTTCATACAAATCAAGCCTTATTCAAGTAACGGTAAAGAAGCAATAAAACATAGCTACGACTGTACTGGTATGTTGTCTTATCGGTCACCACTCATTGGTTTCGACCGTCGACACGCCGCCGTGGAAGCAAGTCCAGCACTTTCTCCAAGCACATATTGATTTTTCACACGTTAACCTTCAAATATCCATATCTAGTAATGCCAATAGTAATTTGGAATGTAAATTGGCAATTTGGCGGGGCCGGTTCTGAACACGGCGTGGAAATTTATACTGTTCAATATTCAATAGGCTCCGTCGCGATTATGCGGAGGAAAACTCGTAAAGCTTTTATTGGGCCCATGGATTGTGGAAGTGATAGTTTTTTAAAAGGTCCCAGATATAAATGAGACATTTGCTCTGGTGCGAGATCGTTTAAGACAAAAAGCGTTTTGTATTCGTGAGTTTCTTTCTGTTTTATTTGTGTTTTGGTGTTCAGAACGCTTTCCAATTATAGTAGCAGGTTTCGTACCTTTCGTTTTCTCAGTTATATTGAGCGCAAACTGTGTCGACGCAAAACCTTGTCTTTTTCTCTGGCACTACTCGTATCAGCAATACTTCCTCCATTGAACAAATGTACTTCCTTACTAAAACTACATCTTACAGAACC
The DNA here is from genome assembly GCA_910589575.2 of Carcina quercana. Lineage (NCBI taxonomy): Eukaryota > Metazoa > Arthropoda > Insecta > Lepidoptera > Depressariidae > Carcina > Carcina quercana. The sequence goes on from OU342444.1 coordinate 12,523,118, forward strand.
GTTTTCACGTAATCTTTCTGTGACTTCCAGGCTCCAGTTGATCATTATTTTCTTAATTTATTATGTTTAGCGTTTATCTAAAATTTTACCATCTCCACGTGGGTTTCGTAAAGAGGAAAACCACTATACAAACTTATGTTTACAACCGATATCTTACAACAATCACCTTTCTGCAACTATTAAGTAAAATCTGATGTTCAGCAAGAGACCTAACTTGCCAAACGGAATGATGTTTATCGGATAAATGAAGTCGTCGAACAATATACACTATTTACGCGTACAACAATAAGATCACCCTTGTGCTTAAGTCGTTAAATCCAACACTACAAAAATATTCAAAGTTATCTATGAATATAAACGACGAAAGAGTTAATGAAGATTTCAAAGACAATCAAAGCCAGGTGACAAGCTATAAATAAAACCAAAATTACAAACGCCTCAACACGTTTCTTGTGTCAAAGGTGACAATAACTCAAAATTTTATGACAGCCATAAGGATTTTATGGCAGAATCGTCAGCTGATTGAATATAATTGACACCTGTCGTTATGACAATCTGACTACAGTGACAGATGCGACGGCGGGGGGTATAAAAGAGCCGTTCGACTTTGATGAAGACCAGAATTTGCATGTAAATTACCGTTCCATTAATGATGCTATTTTATACTCAAAGAACAATAAAGATTCGAATCGTTAAATGAAGCTAAGTTAAATAAGAACGACGAAACTGTTAACTTTTTTGTGAAACGAAATTAAATTGTTTAGAGTTTTAATTGCATTATTGTGTAGAAAATTAGGGATGCCATATTACAATCTTTAACAAGAAAGTGATTTCGTGAGTGCTTATATCTTCCAATGTTTAAGAAACACAAACAACAACACAAATTGTATTTACATTTATCTTTTTATTATTAATATTAAACCTGCGATTGGTCACAATTAGACAATCCAGAATTTTAACTGAGGGATTTCCTACAATTAATGTACATGTTTTGCTGCGCTCTATGAAGAAATAAATCCTTTTGGCTTATTAGCTAGAGGTTCATTAATTACTACGTTTTTTTTGTAATTCAAACGTTTGCACGCATTACTTTTGTCGATTATGAGACAAATGTTTCTTCTAAACTGTAGGTTTTGGTTAGTGAAATTTTTCTATGACCTGTCTAGCTATCACTAAATTTACTAAATGCCATGTGTAATGGCAGATTAAAGTCGAAATAAACGATAGTGTAGTACTCGTATGCAGTGTGTCAGTAACTTCTGAGTTCTTACCATCAAGCACAATGAAGATCAAATGCAACCCCCTTGTGAAGGTAAAGTGATTATTTGAAGAAATAACAAGTATTTGTATTGTACACATCATGCATTTCCACAAAGTGTATCAACTTTTTCGTCCGGATTTTCAGCACAAAGCCTTTTTTCCTCGAACACAGAAACTCATTACCATCCACAGTCTTTACCCCGAAGCATAATCCACCTGTGACAGACGAACCAACAAATTGTCCTACACTAATAAGCTTAACAAAACTACAAGCCCGCACTAATTTTACTAATTAAGTCAGCCGCCCGTGAGACATAAGTAATTTGGACGCTTCGTGCGGTCCCAATCCGCCGGGTCGGACCTACGTCAAGCGGGACCAAATTGTACGGGCGCTTGTATGTGAGGGTTGCGCCTATCCAGCGCGTCTTATCTCAATGTGAGTAATTATGGAAGGGTCTTGACCATCCCTAATTGTCCTGTCACGGTGATATGAATAAGATACAGCGCAGAGTTAACACATGAAATCTAGCTCGTCTTTAATAAGTAGTGTCCCTACACCGTGTAGGGATTTTATACAACATTATTCAGACTAAATTTAGGAGAATGTGCAATTGCGGCCTTATTCCACCGTCCTCGTTTAAGAACCGTTCAACCAGAAGAACAGCTGGATTCTATCCCTAGAGGTGCTTAGTTAACATTCCACCATTTCACACGAGACTTTTCGCTTCTTCTTTTATTATGCGTTCAGCTAAGGAGTGGAATTCTCTACCGGATTCTGTGTTTCCAAAGCTCTACCACCTGGATGTCTCCGGCAAGCGTGAAAAGGCTATTGTGGTTGTGGTCAAACGGACGCCTTTCTAATATATATTTTAAATCTAAATCAAAAACTGAGCTCGCATTTTGATTTCCTTTCTTTGTAACTAATTAATTATTTTTTTAATACGTGTGCTCAAAAAGTGATACGTTTCGTAGCTGTCTGGCGTGCTCAAAGTTAGTGATTTTAGAAGGTTGTCTGAAAAACGCAAGCAAGCGTGCGTTTTTCTTATTAACTGAAGGAATGTTTTTCATGTATCCTTCAAAAATCATTACTAGTGTTTTTGACTATTCACTGGGCAGTATTTGCAACACACTCTTGGCCACCATCTCAATTACAGACTACCAGGTTGACATAAGTGTCAGAGAGCGTGTAAGATAACTGTTCCGCTCTAACCTCCGTACAAAGATCTCTGTCTGTTTAATTAGGTACTTTTTGCTGCATTGTCATGTTCCATGACGATTAGCTTCAGTTCGAGTATTTCTGAAATAAGAACGCGATCTTTCGTTTTTTAAATGCTCATAATATGTAAATTCGAATGTTAATAATGATATCATTTAATTTTAAGGGATTTTCTTTTTTCTCTCTTTGAAGTGGTAGTACTCCATCATAGCTATGAGGTCCTGGTACTTTAATCTTCATCTCATCCGATATTAAGTGATTAAAAGCCGACAAATGGAAGTGTGCTAACCCAGAAACGTTATTTCGGTTACTAGCTATGTTTTCTATGCTAACCGGATCACAATCATCGTCATCATAATTTTACTATTTGTTATATTTTTTTGCAAATGTATTAAAAATGTCGTTCAAAACTTGTGCGCAAACGTAAATTCAATCTCATTCTGACAATATAGCATGAGCAATAGTCAAAATTCGATTGAATTTACAGATTTTTCGCACAAGTGTCGAAATGTACTATTGTATCTATTTTAAAAACACAGAAAGTATGAGGAAATTAGTTTTGCAGAGAACATATAGAATGAGATAAAAAAGGCCATAGATAGCTGTTGCACCTTTTAAAAACTACTTCCAAGTCTACCTGCATTCTAAAACTATCATTTTATCAAAGGTTAACTTAACATATAATCAAATTCATTAGTACGAAATTGCTGTTACACGTTTGGTTTCCAGAATGCAATAATGACGATCCTTTTCGACGGTATTGTTTTGAGTTGATTACTCCGAAACAACCCCAACCATTGGCACAAACCTCAATCCATCGGCACAGGGGGCCATTCTTTCTAAAAATTCCAATTTAGGAAAGAATGCGACCCGGAAGCAAACACCAATTGAAAACGAACACACCCGATGCACAGTCGGAGGGACTCCACATCAATTCAAACAGTTTCAGGGTTTCATTAGTGCGGAGTTTAAAAGTGTATTCTGTTTATTTGTTTAATTCAATTGGCCCCCACAAAGAGACGGAGTTCAAAGGAAACTCGGTTATAGGTCCATGAGGTCGGCTGTGGTGTATGGTGTAAGAGAAACCGCTCTGCTAAAACTCACAGGTTTAGTAGGCAGAATGAATACTCGTACTTTTAAGGGTCCCTGAACCAAAGGCCTCCTAAAGAGGTTGTTACCTATTATTTATGATTTTCAATATGCTAATTATTCATATTCTATGTGGATCTATTCTGTACGGAACCCTCGATACATGTCGGACACTTCGAACAAATGTCGTGATATCGGCACACATCGAACGGATGACGTTTGTACGAGTATAAATACATGCGCATTGTGTAAGTAGTCCGCGCTATACGTAATGTTCATTTTCTGCGCCAGTCTCTTGCGGGGAAGTGCGGTGTCGTGGATCGGAGGAAGGCGGTGAACGTATGTTCTGTATATTATGTAGTAACATACATTTTATTCTGTCACATATATTTTTGTACTTTCCTCACAGTCAAAATGGAAAGTAGAGTGTTTAACTCGGGTAAAAGCATCAATTACATCCTCGAACTATAGGTGGAATATGATCGCTTTCATCCCTCGTGTAACAATCTACTATTACAAACTAGCTCACGCGTTCATTGTATGTATCAATGCGTCTCTCGGTTGATCTGCAGCTTGTCCAGCTTTCCAGTATTATTTTCTGTGCTACACAATATTTGAGCAGGTATTTGAACAAGACCTGAAGTGGAACTGCTTCGGATGCTTTATATTATAGCAAACGAAACAATTTCCAACTGGAACAAGCGCGAGCTAGTTGCTTGCGCCGCGGCACTTGAGAGACGTTTTATAGGCACTCTGCGCCCCCTCGATATTCTTTGTTATAAACCCGTAATAGAGCAATAAAACTTTAACGTTGCCGCTCTCCATTCTTTGATATAGTTCTCCCGTGATTTTATCTGCGACTGGTTCATTTGATTCATTATTGTGAATGCTATTTTAGAGGGAATTCAGGTTAATTCGCAAGTGTCTATATTGCTCTCTCGAGATCGTTTCTGTCTCGGATTGAACTTTGATTGTGTATTGTATCGTTATTTTGAATTGTAGTTTACTGGTTTTATACACGTAATACCCAACCTCCTTTCGTTAGGTTCACCGCCTCCCACCGTTCCGAAATACCTCACCTCTACCCGTAAGAAAGTGACCCGTTCAAGGATCGGTACTATGGCGCGCGCGTACCCACTAGCACATACGCGTATACAAACGTCATCCGCTCAATGTATGCGAATAGGAACCGATATCACGACATTTGTTTGAAATGTCCGGCCTGTGACACATAAAAATTCCCAGAGATAGGCAGCACCTAGCTATGTAAAGTCATTTCGCTTAAATAGTGCCTCCGTTTTTATATGCTCCGGCACACGACACCTCTAACCAAAGGAATCAAAGAAGGCCGGCTGTGACGTACATCCGCTGTTGAATTTGTTATTTCATACCGAAGCATCGCAGTGAAGTGCAGGACACTTCGATTAATGGAGAGTGATGTTAAATTTTATGCTCCGTCATGCCTGTGGTCATGTGTACCCATATTTTGTCAATTAAATTATTTCAATGCCTAAATTAAATCAAGTGCATTATTTAATAGTGGTTTAGGGTTCCGTACCTCAAAAGGAAAAAATGAACCCTTATAGGATCAATTTGTGGTCCGTCTGTCAAGAACTTTTTTCTCAGGAACGCCTAGAGGTATCAAGTTGAAATTAATATCGAATATAGGTACACAAGTTTGCAGTTCCTTGCAGCTGTGAAAAAAATCAGGCTATGGATGTTATGCCACATTTTTCGACGTAGAGGGATTCAAAACTATTTCTTCCGTCCAAGGGTACTTCTAATTTACCTAGAAACATGAAATTTGGCAAGAAACAAGGTCTCACAGCACAACTATAGGAATACACCTGAAAAGTATAATTTTCTTATCAAATTTGACCATTTCAACATCCGTCCAAGCGTCTCATTGATTTTAGTCTGGCATTATTACCTATTATTTATGGTTTATGTGCTGCATTTGAATTCAGAACCTACCTACTACGCTGCAAAACAAAGTATGTTTATAATGAAAGCAAAAACCCAGGCAAAGTTGCGTGCACAAAAAGAAATCCCAAAAAAACTAATTACGATTGTGTATAAATATGACTTGACTAATAAACGGAGAGCGAATAAGTCCAAGGTAAAAGAAATGAGGGTGATGTGATTTCAAAATACTTTTGTCGAAAGTAAACCGGCGGAGAGACTAAATGAAATTATAAGGGTCCCGTATTTGACTACGAAACCCTAAAAGCAATTAGTCACTAATTATTTCGTAAGATGAGTCCATTACGCGTTCTTGAGTCCCGCCCATCGTAGCAATTATGACGCGGTTGAATATCATATTATTATTTTGCGAGTGTTCGCGCCAACCCTACTTTGCAGAACCTGCACTGAAGCACGGGAACTCCTAAAAGCAAACAAAACCAAATAGATACTTACATAATATTTACGTTAGCAGGTCTGGCTGCGACTGCCTGCAAGCAAAGGAATAACATTATTAATATTAGAGACAAACACTGTACGTATTCGGAGAGGAAATACGAAAAGAACAGAACTTCCACTGACAATAGTCAATACAGAGAAACAAAAAGAGATGGAGCCTGGGTGAAGTCAAGTTATTCGTGAAATTCACAAGCATTATTGAAGAGATAATGGACCGATTGACCAAAAAATTCTCTTTTTTAACACGCTTTTATTAGCGGTCCATACGCTGTCCGTCCGCCGTCACTGCAGGGGCTCAGGCCTACTCTCATACAGAGAGTGTATCGCAGTCCACCACGCGGGCCCAGTGCGGATCGGCGAACTTCTGCCTGTTCAAGACATGCAGGTTTCCTCACGATGTTTTCCTTCACTGTTAAGCAATCGGATAATGTACTTGAATTGAAAAACAACTCATAGGTACACGGCTGGATTCTAACCCGGAACCCTCAGATTGAGAGTCCGTGCCTTATCCAATGCGCCACCGACGCTCCATGGCCGCTATACCAACTAATATCTAAATTAAAATTAACACTAAAGGGATTTTTGACGATCTTGAATATTGTGTTGAATATTGAAGAATGGTAGAAAAGCCTTCTTGTGCGAGTCTGACTCACATTGGGCTGGTTTTCAAAATATAACTGTACCTTGATAATATAATTACGATTAATTGGTAGTGAATATTTATTTAGCAACCTTAACAAGTTTTTAGAAAACACTTTCATGTCGAACGTTTTGAGGCAATTAGGTCAGTGAGGCTGAACTAATTAGAGCTACAATCGTAGGCCTGTTTTGATTTTAACATTTCCCTCAGAATAAATTAAATAAATTATATTATACGAATATATGTGTTTAGGTTATTAGTCTAACCAAGGGATACCAGACTCATTTTGATTAATTCTTACAAATAATAGGCCACTAAAGGAACGGATGTCAACAACTTATTACGGCGATCACCAATCCGCCTGCCAAGTGTAACAAATATCCTCATTGAAAATCCGACGTGACAATGTTTGAGGAAGGCGTTCAAAAATTGATTTAAGCAGACAATTATCTCAATATTTTGTTCTGTAATTATAACGTAAACAATAAAAAAGAATTGAATTGGGCGCAGACACGCAATGTACAAAAAACCGGCCAAGTGTGAGTCGGACTCGCGTACGAAGGGTTCTGTACGATTATTTATAAACACGAGCGAAAAATCACGTATGTTGTATGGGAGCCCCCTTTAATGTTTTTTTTTAGTATTTGTTGTTATAGCGGAAACAGAAATACATCATCTGTCACAATTTCAACTGTCTAACTATCACGGTTCATGAGATACAGCCTGGTTACAGACAGACGGACGGACAGCCAAAGCTCAGTAATAGGGTCTAGTCTTTACCCTCTGGTAACCCTAAAAACTAACACATTTATAATCAAATAGCTAGCTTATCGGTTTGTTGTATTCATTCGAGTTAATTAATTAATATTCTCTCAGCTAAAGGCAGACCAGCCTGCGTAGCATGAAAAGCGTGAGAGTGGTGAGAGGGTGATGTGACATGTTTAAACGTCAAACCGCTGGCATGTGTCTCATGCTGCGCAGGCAGTTCATACTGCATACTCAGCAAAAACTTATGATGTACATATCACTTAAATAGTTCCTCGTTTCACCACGGAGATACACTATTTATTTGCTTGTTTTTCAACCCAGCCAAGATAACAAACATTTTCAGCTGATATTTCAGGAACTAGAAAAAACATCACTGAGAGAAACAGAAATTTAAAAAACTACGCTACAGAAAATATATAATAACCCTGCGTCTGTAAATGTATCCTGCTTTCGCACGCATATCCCTCCGAATGAGAGCACGAGACCGCAACATTTTTATCAGTACATTGATTTTAATCTCGTTACCATACAATCATTCCAAATCTGACTACTAGGGACATTTGCCCACGCCCATACCAAAATAAATTTGAGGTTAAATACTGTTACGTACAAGAAGTTTTAATCATTTCTTTAGTACACCAGCAAAGTCAGTGACCAAGTATAGCCGCTTGAAGATTCAATTGAAAAAGCGTCAGTAGCGACGCCCTAGCATAAGTTCGACCTCAATAAAGTTGTACTATTGTATTGAAAGACAATACTTCGCCCCAGTTGGGCTGAAATGTCACTCCGCTGGGCACATTGTTCTAGGAATACTAGCTATAAGCGTAATTATGACAATGCCTAAACGAAATTAGTGCAATCGAACAATAACCAGACTATCATTAATAGTGCAATTAGCTTCGAAATATAACGAACGTTATTTTCGAGGTCTTGTTCTATTTGTAACGAATACGAATTCACCAACTCATTTCATTCCAATTTAAATACCCATAATAAAAACAGAATTGCATTAGTATACATACAAAGCACAGACCGGAAACATTGCCGAGATTTTATCTCCTGACGGATTTAATTACGAATCACGCCTAGTAAATTAAATAAAAATAGCGTACAATAAGATTGACAATTTCAAAACAGAAACACAATATTCATACGTAATTTTTTTATGACGAAAATGCCTAACATCATCTGATTACTCTTCAAACTACTGAATCAATTTTTATGAAATATAGCTAAGACCCATCGCAATGAAACTTTTCACTTTTATTACAAAACCGCATCAAAATCGGTCCATCCGTTAGAGAGCTACAATGCTACAGACAGACATTGGCGTCAAACTTATACCACCCTCTCACCCTTCACAGTACGATCTACACCCGTCGCTAGATACTGAACCTTAAAAATGTTTGGGTGATTCTCCGATATACCGCAACCTTCAAAACACAAACGCACTTGACAACCACAATCGGAGACACTCTAGTTGCCTCCCTCCTTCTCGTGCCCTATTATGTATAATCATGTCGTATATCACAGACCCCGCTCTAACCACAATAAAGGCATCCGAGCGATGTGACGCGGCGCGGCGCGGGAGCCGATCGATGATTTACGAGTATGTACGAGTGCAAAAAAGAATTCTCGCGAATCCACATTGAAGACATACGGTTGATGGAAGGGACTCGTCACTCCAACAATAAGACACATTGACAGACATTCTCCAGTCAAAAAACAACAACAAATATAAAGAAAATATTTCTAAAACTAAACTTTAAGAAACTATTACAATAATATAAAATCGTGAGTATGTCGCTACCTGTGCCACATAGTGAGCGTTGAAAAGGTATTCACTCATTATAAACTGCACTTCAACGGAGTGTTGATGACGCTTGACACTGGTATGTATGGTTTACTCTAAAATATTATATTAATTTAAATATCATGAATCATAATTATATATACATGTTGTCACGTGTTGTCTATTTTGCATGCAACGCAACTATAAATTCTAGGTCACTTGTTTTTTTTTTAATGTACAATGGGTTTAATTATGATCTTTATCTCGAGAAGCTTAGCGATAAAGTTAATAAAGCGCTGTCTCTTCTACTTTACAACAGTGCTATTAATAGTGTAGTAGCTAACTATACGAGCATACTAAACCGAGAACCGATGGGTAACACCCGATGTCGGGTACACTTACCACTAGCACTGGTCTATAGCCAAACTCACTTAAAATGTCTCAAAGAATAAAGTCATAAACTTGCAGATTCACTAAGAAGTGACTTTGTTGTTTTACAATACCCTGTTGAGTTGAGATACAATTGTTGTTTTTTACAAAAAATGTAGTTCATTTCAATTACTCAGCCTGTTCCGAACGCTCTAGCTCCACAAACAACAGGGTGAGAGCTGAACAAACTTATTGCTTGCTTTCGTTGCGAAATATCACCCGAGGTCATTCGATTTTGAGCAATATCAGCTCCTGTTGTCGAAGTGTTTTTGTCGATATTATTTTTTGTCCTGACGCACCGTTTTTTTCTGTGAACGCTTTTCGTTTACATTCGATATCATTTAGATTGCAGAGCGGTAACAGAAACGGTATTACCAGATAAAAGGGATAAAAGTAAAGGATTTGGATTATCTAGGTTCTTATTGTAATATGTTCGATTACAAGATAGTTACTTATGATTGTCTGACTATTTGTTATCTCTTTTAGCTTTTGTATTATATTTTTATATACATACTAGTACTCATAGAATAATTGTTTCTGCGCAAAGTCATTATGCCTCGCGTTAAATTCTCAAGCGACCTGAATGTCCTAGCTATCATATGAATAAATGCAGTATTACATCATGTTTCGAAATAAATTAATTTGCCGTGTAATTAACACACGGAAGTGTGTTCGCCTCTAGAGACATTGTCTATGATAAGTATTAATTTGTGGACACTGCAATTCCAAAGGTGGAGTGACACTGCACAGTATAAATCAAAATCATACTAGTAGTATACAGTGTTAGACTGCTTTTTACTAGCACGCCTAGACAAAGTTCACTGTGAGAAATCTGTTTTTGGTAATGTCGAGACCTCGATTTGGTGAAATACTTGCATGCCATGACATCAACGAAATAGCATGTGGATTCGAAAACGCACATATAAACACACGTTCATTTCAATTATAGTTTAAATGTTTTAATAAATTTAAATAATTAAATCTAAGTTTTGACCCAAGAGGCAATGCTATGCATAAGTGTTGTATAGGACCAAAGGGCTAGATAACGTTTTGCAGGTCTAAATCCAATTTTAGATTAAGACAATGTTGCAAAAGAACCTAACAATCCAGATACAATAATAATTTCGTTGAACGTAAACACTACTATCTTATGGCGATATGACCCTCTATCTTGGAACACAAACGCAATCTTCAAAGGCCATTCTATTAAAACAAAACTCGCTAAAACTGAGAAAACAGCAATCCAGATTATGGTACAATCCAAGCAAGACCTTTAAGTATTCAGTAGCGAAAGAATTACGTTTGAAGAACGAACAACTCCAATATCATTTGGAGGGCGAGCATGCTCGGATAACCGAATTACGCTTAAATTAAGTTTAAATTAGTTATGAGTTGGAGCCTTTGTTGCTTTTTTCTCCTTCTTTCGGACGACCGTAGGTCGACGCTTATCAAAATTTGTTTAATCGAATTTGTTGTTCACCTTCGCTCTCAATTTTTGAAGTGCCCTGACTTTTATTTTGTTCTCGTTGTTGTTTTAAAGTAATTAGTTCATTGTTAAGGTTTGAGTTTGAATCAAGAAAAGAGGAAAATTGTTTGTCAGGAACAAAACAGTTGAGGTATTAAATTCAACAGCTAGCATATATATTATTTTGTAGTAATTCTTTCAATAGTCTGGTTAACGTTTTTCAATGTTTCAGTAAAGCTGCTATCTCAATCTATGGTAGAGAAGGAACCGTAAATAAATCAACAATGGAGCCATTAAGCAACCAATGTTTATAAACGTTGCTTTCTTTGCATCTGTGGTCTCCGTTTCCAACCAAGATGGTGGTCTGTTTATTTTTAAAAGGGATGTTCGTGCCGTCGTCAAAATAAACAAGCGAAACAAAGCTACTTCAAGCTCCAAGGAGACATTACAGGGGTAGATGAAGAATTTAAAAAGGAAAAAAAACAGCCAATAAAGGAAGGAGAAATATTCAAATGAGGGCAATAGAGGATTCCCGTCACTTTGAAGAGACGCCTAAAATAAACAACGTTAAAAGAATGACGTAAAACTGGTAGGAAGATAAATAAACACGTTATAAATCTCGAATTGTGATGTTGTTACACGGAAATATTTTTAAATTATAATCGTTAAATTTTTAAACGCTTCGATGTGATCTTCGTATGAGCGCGGATAACGATCTGGTTTTAATTGTTGGACCTTAACGTGGAAACACACGGACGCATAAAGTGTTACAAACCGCAGAAACAAAACTGGAGGTGCCTTTATTCAGCAGAAAAAGGTCACAACTGAACTTTGATGAACAAAAAAATAAACATATGATAACGTCTTATAAACTGCTGAAAATAAGCTTGCATTAAGATTCATAATGATCAAATAAGAATAAATAAAAAATAAAAACTGTGGAAATGTAAATAAATTTAGATTAAATTTCTTTCCACAGATTGCCATTGTAAAGTTGACTCTCTGATTATTTGATTCCGAAATACATATTTCAATTTCAACAAAACTATTATTATTTTAATGGCAACCCTATTAATCCGACTGAATGTCGAATTGCGTTTTAAGACATTCGTTAATCTACGGACAAACTTGCGGAGAAACAGGTGGGTTAGCTAACCCAATGTAGCTACATTGTGGTAGTACATTCAAAACTGATGTAAACAGATACATATATGTATTTTTTGAAGAAAAAAAATATGTGACTAAATGACAAGTCAAAATGTATTATTTAATGATCATTTGAAATATACATACTGTCATAAACGCAATGAAATCATTTGTTTGCCTTAAATTTACTTTACAGCGTTTAGCAATTTTACAGCATTACATTTTACATTTATATATATTTAATACAGATATGGCCTATGTTGTGCGTTTAACGTGATTTATTTGAAGAAAAAAAAACCTAAGCTGCTGATTTATTAACCTATTCTTATCTGCAGAAAAAGGAGAGAGTCCTTTCCCTTTTTTAAAGCGTATAGTATCACGCCTAGTATAGTGAATTGCATTTTATTTGGATCCATTCAAAGTTGCACCGCCCGGTTTTTGCCTCCATAAGTTGACGCACAAATGCGTGTGGTCACGTTTACGAAGCGGCGCGTCCCGCCCCCGATTAGAATCGCTCTCGGTTCGACGGACATCGATTAAACAGAGAATGACCCAAGTGAGACTCGATACATTTTTATTGGACATTAATCGAGTAATTTTTCCTTTGAACGGCGTAAATATTGCCGCGCCACTGTTTACTCTGCATTGATGGAATAATAAATTCGTTTTGATTAGGTGTTGGTTGTTAGGTTTTTAATTGTTTGGCTATTAGACTCCGCGTCGATTATTTAGTTTGTGTTTATTATGGCGGTACAATTTCTATATGACACGAATTTACAAAAATGAAGTGATGATGATGATTCAAAAATACGAATGTGTTCTCGTATTTACAAAATGGCCTATGGCCTAGTAACTACATGCTCGGACTAACGATCTGGAGATCCCGGATTCGATTTCCAGTGGACCTGTTTAAACTTTGGACCTTTCAGTTATCGGATTGGTTGGTAGTACGACATTTTCTATAAAGATAATTATTTAATTGTATTTATTTTCGATCATAAATAATAATAATAAAATGGTTATAAACACTGTTATCTGTTTCAAAATTTTAATTTTCAACGCTTCAATAAATTCACTTTGATTTATGTACTTAACTGTACATGACCATTATATCATGTACGAGAAAGATTTTTGAATGTTACTACCTCACAAAAAAATTAAACTGATCAATTATAAAACAATTACATCACACATAATTATACAGTCATGTTGTATAAATTGTTTAATACTATAATCTCAGAGCAATGGTGAAATTATTGGGCGTAGAAGTAAATCTTCCAGAAAGCATCTAACACAACACACTTCTGAAATATAACTACCGTATTATTATTCTATTTATTTTCACTAAAAATAAAACCTATGAGCGTCAAAGCCAGTCCCTTGACCTTCGAAAAAAGCTAGTCCAATAAAAGATATCCCGAAAAATTCTAGAAAGTTTATTCGACAAATAAGCTTCCTTTTTGTGGTCCTATCAAAGCTTTCCGTACTAAACCTTTTTGATGAAAAAATATAGCTTTTCTTGTCTCTTTAGCGTTATTTTTAGAGACAATCACGATAAGCTCGTAACAGAATAACAGACGTTAGTCTTCTTTGCGCTATCATTTGTCACTTTTCTCACCACTTATGAATGCGTTGGTCTAGATTATCTAGACCGAAATCTATATCTGGGCAGAAAATATTACAGATTAAAGTTGCCTGTCGCATGGATCTAGTCCTGATCAACTTATGCGGCATCCACGAGCAGAACCATACTATGAAAAACGATGTGAAATCAGAGAAGGTCGCTAAGAATATCCTCTCTACGGCGCCGGTATCTTACGAAGCGTTTCAAGGATCACATCCAATTTATATGTTGGTGAAAACGTCAGTAAATTCTTATTTATTGTTAAATAGAAGGCTGCCATCGCCGGCGCCGTAGTCCCGGCTATTGGCTCTGATCTCCAACATTATTACAGTTTAGCGAAGTTTTCGGGAGCGAGAAGTTGTCGTGGATTGATTTTTTTACCTATCAGTACTGTTTTTGTTGTTGAGATAGACATACAATATATTGATGAAGTAACTAAATGATTGTTTTATGTAAATTCTGCATCATCAGATCATCTACGCTGTCACTCACTATAGCTGACTTAATAAATCTGACTAAAATGGTGCTCCTCAACTATAGCCCATATAGTGAGCTATTCTGAAATGGGCAGCATCTTTTACCTACGTAACAGTAAAGTCTTACTGCGATCACCAATTGACCTGATTATAACAAATGTATCGATTTATGAGGGAAGCTTTGTCTCAACTGGACTCAAGCAGACGATTCTATCAAAGATGAATGAAGGAATAGAGGCTATCATGTAAGTATTTTGAGGCAACAAACCGTAGCAACAAACGTATTCCCCGGCAACGTTTTTGTTTTGTTTTTCGACATAGCCGGGCAACATATAGCAAAAAGATTGCAAAATATGTCCATGACAGAAATATTGACGGTAAAGTGATGCAAGAAAAAATTGCCTATTTACAAGCTCCCTAAGTGTATGAAGATCAAGAGAAATGTCATTTAAAATTGAGATAATTTAAAGGTATAAAATGCGTACATACATATTTTTAAACATAACGGTTTTTACGCTTTTTACGGTTCCGTACCCAAAGGGTAAAACGGGACCCTATTACTAAGACTCCGCTGTCCGTCTGTCTCATGAACCGTGATAGTTAGACAGTTGAAATTTTCACAGATGATGTATTTCTGTTGCCGCCATAACAACAAATACTAAAAACCAGAATAAAATAAATATTTAAGGGAGCTTCCATACAAGAAACGTGTTGTTAAGACATGCGTCTTAAAGTTTTTCTAACGCCATCTAGTGGCAAGCAGCAGAACTAAATTAAAAATGGTATTTAGGCGCATTCGTTAGATTGTTGGTGCGTATTATTTATAATCTTAAGTATTTTAATTATCCATATCATGTACGGTAACCTCTGCGCGTGAGTCCAACTCGCACTTGGCAGTTTTTTGTCGTAAGTCAAGTGCAATTTTTAACTATCTTCTCGTATGTTTTCACATAGGTGAGTACTTTAGATCACTGGGTACTTCCCTTATACGCCGCTCAAGGAAATACATGTGGTAGTTTTGTTCTAAACCATATATAAATCATTCGGTCTAGCACACGATCTTACCATTGGCATTGCCCAAAACCTCGTCACTCACGAACGAATAATCACAATGTAAGAACTCAGCAATCCATGAATCTTATCGCGACCGACCCCTTCAGCGGTGCTCTATGCAAAAGGCGCCCACTATTTTATAGCTGAGATCCCGCGCGGGACGTAAAACGTACCGATACGTTCAGTTCGATACTCGACGTATACGGAGCGTATCCGCCGAGGGCACCTGTCGTCTCAGAGTATAAAACAACAGTAAAACTATGGAGTTTATTGCGAATTTTTTACGGGGTTTCGGCCGCACATGAATATTTTGTCGGGGGTCGGTTGCGGAATGTATGTCGCCGTGATGGGTTCGTGAGGCACTTTTGATTAAGGAAGGTTGGCTTTATGGTGATATGTCAACGAATTTCGTTTGACATGCTCTGCGATTTGGGTTTGCTTTAACGTTTGGCCTTGAGGGGTGATGTCACTCCAATAACGCAAAATAACTCCATTGTTCGTTAAAGAGGGATGCAACCCACTAGCGACAAATATCCATTTTTTTACATAGTATAGATCAACGCTTGTCCACGATCTCACCTGATGGTAAGCGACGATGTGGCCTACGATGGTGCGCGTTGGTCTAGAAGGTGCCTGTTCACCCTAGACTTGAAGACACCCAAGTTATAGTTTTCTGGGAATACACACGCCGGCAGCGCGTTCCACTCCCTGGCTGTACGCATGATAAAATTAGAAGCAAAGCGCTTAGTGCGAGCCATAGGAATGTCAACGACGTATTGGTGGAGCCCTGCTGTTCGTCTGTTGGATCGATACTTAAATGGCGATGGCGGAATCAACATGAACAGCTCTTGCGCGCACTCTCCAAAATGTAACCTATAGGATACAGAAAGGCAGGCCACTTTTCGCCTGTGTTCAAGGCTTTGGAGCACTTTGGCACCTTACAAACTCACATCTCACGGATGTGTTTACAGACGTCATTAGATATTGATCCCTGTTGCAAAGACATCCTTGAGACCTGAGGGTGTTGATGTTTATCCTGAGTGGGTTGCACCCCAGATTCCACCTAGTTTGGCAGCAGTAGCTTAATATTCTTTTAGAAATAAAAAAATCCATTCGCACGTTATTAATTTATTCTAACTAATTGTCACAATAAGCTACAGTTTGTTTGTTACCTTTTAGCGCCTGAACGGCAAAATCAATCGTAACGAAATTTGACTCTCAAGTAGTCTAGGGCATGTAAGAACATATATGGACTACTTTTATCCCCATCCATCAAGTAGTTTCTGTGTTATGATTTTTCAAGACCACGCACAAAAAGTGTGTACTCCCTACTATAGCGTGTATATTTCATGCGGGCGTATATTTCAATGCAATTAGTGTTGGTCCTAAGCAGAACATTTACAACAATTTCGTTAATTCATTGCGGTGTTTTCCATACAAAATAATTGAGCGCGCAATGTATTAATTACATCTACAGTTATCGACTGATTGACGGTTCTTGTCACACGTCACATCATGACAGTTCAATAAACCGTGTATCCTTTGTCAAGTCAATTTGGACGCAATGCATTGCTGCTCGGCCGTAATAATTAAGCTATTTAACAAAATTACTTTCACATATGATTTGCACGGTCGTAAACTATATCTGGATAAATTATTCGCCCGTATGAAATATACACGCTGTAGAATAAGTTAAAATTAATTTGTCTCGAGTACATTTTGTAAAATAACCTTATAACGAAATATTTCTCAATATTTAATAATATTGATTAAACCTATAAACGTACCTATTGAAGCGTCGCTGGCGCAGGGTATAAGGCACGGACTCTCAATCTGAGGGTTCCGGGTTCGAATCCAGCCGTGTACCTATGAGTTGTTTTTCAATTCAAGCACATTATCCAATTGCTTAACGGTGAAGGAAAACATCGTGAGGAAACCTGCATGTCTTGAACAGGCATGTGAAGTCCGCCGATCCGCACTGGGCCCGCGTGGTGGACTGTCCCCATACATTCTCTATAGGAGAGTAGGCCTGAGTCCCTGCAGTGGGAACGTATATAGGCTGTTGATGATGAAACCCATAGTAGTTCAGTTCAGTTGTTTATATCCATTTAATTGTGACCAGTTTAAAAAGAAATTTATAACATAGCATATCTTGGTTCCACAAAACAATGAAACATCACAGTGTTTATACAAAATTGCAGACATTCGACAATATTTCAACTGCAAATACGTTTAGCAGCAAACAATTTGAACACAGCCGAGCTGTCGATTTGTTCAGTTGTGCAAATTACTAGAGCGCAGTTTGATGGAAGGCCGGGTTGATTCCAGGTATTAAACATTTGTAGGAAATAGAGGTTTAACGACGAGCTCTGGTGACTATGCGAACTTAGGTTCAGTCGCCTCGTAGACGCCCTAGGAATTAGTTTGTACATGAAGAGGCTACGGGAAATGGCTCCTCGAGAAAATATTCTGTTGAGTCGAGAAGTAAAATATTGATTTCATTAGTAACCTTTACTCAAAAGTATTCAAAAGCATTCATTACAGGGAAGTCGATACATAGGTATTAGCAATATTGTAAAGTATAAATATAAAGATACGAGTATCATAAATAGGCACTCCTTGCGAGCCACATTGTTCGGGTGAAGCTGTAGTAGTCGCAGTACCAACACCACCTTTCTAAAAACCCTACAGTACCATTAATTATATGCCTTGATGTCTGATAATGACACGGTTAGATGAAAATAATTTTTCATTTCTTGATATTTTTCATTTAGTCATTTCTTTTTACATAGTAAATACACACTGATTAAATGGTTATATTAAAAACAATGCTTTACGCAATATTTGTATGCCCCATTTGGGTTAAATGTGAGAACTACAATAAGCACCCTATTCACTGCACATAAATTTTCATTTTCATTGTCAAACTAATCAGCAAACTTTTTGTCATTTTTTCCAATTTTATACAAATTTATGTATGTTTACGAAGAGATAGAAGCAGATACAGCCTTGATCTTTACAACCGGGATAGGTGGAAAGAGACACTTAATTACCCCTAACTTCTTACACTATAAAACTCCGCTAGAAATAAAGTAGCTATCCAATGCTCTGTTCGTAACTTGAGCCTACTGCATCGTTGCAGGAAACGGGCCAATGTATGTAAATTCAGCAAGTTTATACCACGTACCGTATGCTAGGTCCGTCTCAGGTGTACGGAGGCCCGCTTGAACAGTTTCGGATTGGATATCTCCTCCCCGGGGAAGTCGATAGACTCGCTCCTCGCTAATAGCTATCTTCATTATTGCAGAGAGGTGACGTGATACCGCGCTCAGAAGGACTCAGGTGGGAATTAGAGTTTGTTATATGTTAGAACGGTCGACGGACGTGTGGTCCACGCTTTAGAACTAGGTGAACGGGTAATTCTGTGTCGCGTAAAAAGCAACCAATCGAAGACAAAGATTTAACAAATGTATGGTTTAAATACTTCTAATTTTAAAATGTCATAAAACAGTGATAATAATGACTCTGGGCCTGTCTGAAAATCAGCACTGCGGCATATGCTGCGACATGTCCGTTTCGGCGTTACAGTACAGCAATGCTATACCTCTACGATCGATTTATATGAACTCAGATTAAGCAATCTATTTATTTATATTCTATTAATTAAACAATAGCTTAATAAACAAAAACTAAGCTAACACATAAAATTTTCTCCGTGGTCTAATACCTACACCCCTGGGCTATCTATCCGGAAGTCCGGAATCGATTCCCAGTGGAGGTACCTATATGTAATCAGTTTGGTTGGAATTTTTAAGTTAATTATTAGAAGGCTGGTGGTGGTGGCAGCTAGGCCAGGTGCACTTAAAAAATCACACCAACGAAACCTAGTACTGATAGGAAACCGGACCTTCAGATTGAGTCACAATCTGTAGCCACTTAGCCGTCCCCTGAGCGGGTCACTTTCTTGCGAGAGAGATGAGGTATCGCGTACCGATGGGAGGCGATGAACGCCCGTTCTGTCAGCACATAGCGCTATATTAATTCTCTGGTCGTGGTTGAAATGTAAATGAAGTTGGTATTACTGGTAATATGTATGATAACCAAATACATGGTTTCCAATAAAATTCATACGAACATTTATTTCGGTTAATATACGCGCGGGAGTCGAATGGTGTAACCACATCCAGCTGAATTCGACCGCAGCGTCTGTCCCGGGTTTAATTTGTGACAGAGATAAAATTAACGCGCCATTTTTAAATAACTATTTGGATTTAAAGTGACTGCTGGTGTGAAACGACTGATGTACACGCATAGAATTCACAGAATTCACACATTTCACTTGATTTATTTATATATTTGTACTGTACTATTAAAACTGAACAGGAAATATCACGGTCTCAATGCTTTAAACTCCATCGACGATTATATCATGAAATGTTGTAAATTGAAAAAAATAATTTAAAAATTAACGTTTCAAAATTTCATGGTGGATATGATGTATGAAATAAAATCCACGACGAACACAGGATGATGGCATTAAATGGATCAGAAAAAAATAATTAATTGAATTAAAAGACCAATATAACGAACATAAAACTTATAGACTAATTATAATCCTTGGCTGTGTAATATTTGAATAACAGTGGAGACAGCGGACGCTAAAGGAATATAAAAAAATAAATGATTCGAAATATATAAATAACGAAAATAAACTTTGAAATAATAAGTATTAAAGTTATTTTTGATTATGTTGATGAGGTGTCAAGGCGGCGGCAAGAAATCAACACAGAGAAACTCGCGAGGATGAACTAGTCTTACTAATATTATAAATGTGAAAGTTTGGATGTTTGGATGTTTGTGACACTTTCACTGAAAAACTACTGAATGGATTTGAATGAAACATTACAATAATACAGCTTATACATCAGAATAACATATAGGCTATAAAGCCATATTGTGTAAATTGTACAAAATCACACTTATAATATTAGTGGGATTACATGGGCATTTTGGCATAACAAAAACGCGTTGCCTAGCAACCGACCATAGAATATGTAAATTCGTATATACAAACTTTCGCGTTTATAATATTGGTGTGAAGACTATTTGAATGTACTACGTCAGATATTGAAATTTATTTTGTTTCTTTAAATTATTAGACTACGTAACAGAATAAACACTATTTTGTACCTTATGCTGTATAATAAGTATACGTAATACGTCACCTGTGCCTATCGAACAAGTAGAATACATCCTGAAATACACGCGGACAAAGTCGCGGGCGGAAGCTAGTATTCAATAAAATTGATATTAATACATATTATTCATGTCGCCGTGACGTCCGATATCCGTGCGGTCGCCGGCGCCGGATGGCGGACCGCGGCCGGGTGTGACCGCATCGTCTGTCCACGGGTTAATTTGTGACACAGCCACTGGTAAAAAT
Source organism: Carcina quercana (assembly GCA_910589575.2). Taxonomy (NCBI): domain Eukaryota; kingdom Metazoa; phylum Arthropoda; class Insecta; order Lepidoptera; family Depressariidae; genus Carcina; species Carcina quercana. Next base: position 12,543,940 of record OU342444.1, read on the forward strand.
CTTTGTATTTATAACAGGGTATTAACCCGTGACTTTGTTTGCTCTGACTTCAAAATTCATCCCCATGGAACATTTTTAACCGCACCTAGTCTAATGGATGCGCGTTTTGACTACAATCCGGAGGTCTCGGGTTCGAGTTAGGGTGGTTTTATGTCCACCTGGCTAGCTACCACCATGTTGCCTAAGTCTGCCGCCAAACAGCAATATCAATATCACTGTTGTGTTCCAGAGTGAAATGTAGCAGAGGCAGCCTTTCCGTGTTTAAAGAGGCTACGTAGTTGCCTTCATCAAGATCTGTTCAGCCGTTTAGGTGTGAAAAAGCAACAAGCAGACAGAGGGTTACAGTAAAATTTAAGTTTAAACCATTGGTGTTATTATTTTTGTTTCATCGTACATCATCAACAGCCTATATATGTCCCCACTGCAGGGGCTCAGGCCTACTCTCCTACAGAGAGTGTATGGGACGGGACATAGTCCACCACACAGACCCAGTGCGGATCGGCGGACTTCACATGCCATTTTCAAGACATGCAGGTTTCCTCACGATGTGCAATCGGATAATGTACTTGAATTGAAAAAAAAACCTCATAGGTACACGGCTGGATTCGAACCCGGTACCCTCAGATTGAGAGTCCGCGCCTTGTCCACTGCACCACCGACGCTTTTTGTTTGTATGTATTTAATGTTCTAACGTAGTTGTTGTTATTTTATGGTATTGTTGTATAAACGGTCAGTCCAGCTGGTCAAGGGGTCACAAAAAAAATTCCCACTTGTGGAAATAGCCATAGCCTACCTTTAGTAAAGTTGCCCGATCAAAGCAATTTCGTAGTTATCACTCGATCGTATGATTGCTATGTAGCTGATGTCAACAGGATGCCCCGTTGTCGATGTTGAAGAGGGGACTATATCGGCACGGTAAATGCGTTCAAAAAGAACTAGAAACCGACTTCACTTGCCCTAAAAATCTACTTTTATTGAGGCAAATTTAAGACTTATATAGTTTTCTCATGGATTCCATTGTCAGAACTGGACCAAGCGGGAAGCACCAGCTTCAAAGAGGAATCGGTTCACCCAGTCAAAAGTTCTGAAGTAAAAAACATACCCGTCGAATTGATAACCTCCTCCTTTTTTGAAGTCGATTAAAAACAATAAAACACAGATAAAAGTACCATTATAAACCGCTTCTGCAGCGCTTAGTGTATGTTTGCCGAGGCGCATGTAAACTGCTTCTATTGCACGGTGCGCAGGAGTGCAGCGTAGAGCGCGCGCAGGGGCAGGGGCAGCAGTCTACATGCGCCTTGTGGGTAAGCGCGCTTTCCGCGCTTGAGATGAAGGCCAAGTGCAAATCCATTATTACTTATTCCTTGAGTTTGTTGCTGTGTTATAATATGAACGCCGAATGAGATGTCTATGTTTTAGTTTTAGGTTAAATTATGTTGGAGTAAGAAACCTCGCATCAAAATATTTTGTCCTGATTCACGTGAATTGAAAGGTTATTGTGCTAGGAGAGAAAACTGTCACGGCTCGGATATTCAAACTCCTTTCAAGGACAGCGGAACGAATCGTAAAACACGGTCTAAAGTTATACCATTCAGTAATTTTACGCCGCCATATTTGGTCGTGTGTGGAAGCAAAACCGGACCAGTTGGTTTATTTTATGCTAAACTAGTTTATTAACAAGACTGGCTACAACCTAGGGGAACATATTAAAACGAAATATTTAACAAAATTTCGTCCGAACCTTTTTAATGCATTTGGCCTTAATATCATCTAATGGAAAGTGACGTCAGAGCAGTTCGGTTGTAAGTGTGCGCACCCTTAAGCTTCAAGCTAATGAGCTGTATCTGATACCTTTCTTCTTCAGGTAACATGGTGGTAGCTAGCCGAGCGGACATGGAAAATGTCCACCACCAACCAAACTGAATATTGATAGACAGTTGTTCGGGTTCATGATCGCATGAAGATTTAAGTGCTGACTGTGACACACTGTGACATTTCCAGATACTCATTTTTTTAAAATAGGTACCACAAGTAAATGCGTTCAAAAAGAACTGGAAACCGACTTCAATTGCCCTAAAAGTCTACTTTTATTGAGGCAAATTTAAGATGTATATAGTTTTGACATGGATTCCATTGTCACAACTGGACCAAATGGAAATGGGACCACACGAGAAGCACCAGCTTTCAAATTAAAAAAGAATCATCCATATCGGTTCTTCCAGTCAAATTTTCTAAGGTAACAAACATTTTAAAAAACATTCTCGTCGAATTGATAACCTACTCCTCAGTTTTTGAAGTCGGTTAAAAACCACAACACTGCTAACACTGTATCGATACAGCCGGGGACATCCCTACGCTACGTGGGCAAACACTGGCCACATTAACTGAGTAATTGTGTCGCTGTAAACAGAGATTAGCGGAATTAAGGTGGTTTTTGTTTGATCGCTTTTTATTACGTGGCAGAGGGACGCCGGCGAACAAGGAATAAACGCGGCATCCACGAAAAGTACTTCCTACTTAAGTATTCCCAGAAAAGTACTTAGCTTCCTAGTGAAGTGGTCCCAGAAAAGTACTGAGTTTATCTTTGATGTTTTTTTTCTTTTTCATATCAAAGTATAGCCTTAATATTAGTAACAGTAATAAAAGCTAGTAACAAATATGAAAGACTAGCGTTTGGTTGCGACTTCGTCTGTGATTATTTCAGAAATCCTTTCCTGGTCCAAAGGATCTCCATTGCCATTCAACGTGGCATTGCGGCAGGTGTGATGGGGACCTTTGGATCGGGACCAGATCCACGCGAGTTCTTTGGTTAGGTTAGGTTGTAGGTTTAATTGTATTACTAATCTAGGCTAGGGAGTAGCGGCTGACAGAAAACAGTGGAAAGAGTTGGAGGAGGCCTTTGCCGTAAGACATACCGAATTAAGAGACATTTTGTGAATTTAAAAATGTGCACTTAAAATTTACTTTACTTTTTTTTTTGGATTTGTTTAAATTTATTTTATTTTGTGTTCAACTAATTGTGGATTTCGAAAATAAAAGGCTTTATTATTATTATTATAATCTAGGCTAGGTGTACTAAAAAATCTAATTTAAAATATGTATCCGTATTTGACATGTGAATATTTTGCCATTAGTAAAATGCCCTTCTTTGAAGTTAATTTAGTTTCAGAAAGTATCCCACGGGAACTTGTTCGATCGAGATACAAAGTAGCCTAAGACCCTTCCCGACCCTGCAACTGTTTTTATACAAAAATGTAAGTTATTCGGATTCTCCCTTCAGACGCGAATTAACGGATACGGATATCAAATATCAAACCCTACAGGAATTAATAGAAACAGTTCAAATTAAAAGTATAGAGTGTTCCCTGTCTGAAAATTAGAATCCGGTTTACTTCAAATTAGAGAAAATAGTAATCGTGTACTCTTCGACAATTCTTTGAATTAGTAGTCACTATCATATTAATCTCTGTCAAGATTACACTTATTATCAAAACACCTTATTCTATATTTTGGGGCCAACGCAGCTGAAGAGTTGAACTCGAACTCACTTATAGTCAATTCCAACACAAAAACTTGATGATGACTCTTGAAAGTGACTTATTCTTGAATAAGACTGACCTTAGAATGCATTTGATAAGTTTTTACGAATAGAACATATAAACACACCTTAAACTACAAGAATCAACTACGAGTACCACCAAGTTAAACATATGTACTCGTATTCCAGATACCAAACTTCCACAACATAGAGGCGGAAACTAAAACCGATCCGATAGTAAAAAAGGCTCAGTCATCGCCATTTTGGCGATCACGCCAACGATTCAAAGAAAATTTCTACCAAAATAAAAGCTTTGAAAGAAGTTTCGACGAAAGTTTTTGTTGATGTAATTTTTGGGTCACGTGAGGATCTCATTTGTGCGCCTTTGATCTTGTATTTGTTGTTATTTTTGAGGGAGTGCTGCCTCATATCGATTATGATGGGCTTCAGTCACGACATGTAGTGAATTAACCATGTGGTGCGTATCTACAATGTCTTACAGCGGTCACCGCACACGTCTTCAAACATGCTCGGACTCGGTGGTGCAAAACTGCAAACTAATCAGGCTCAGGGCACCTACTAAAAAAATTGTTTCGTTTCGGATGTCTTTCGGATCTGATGCAAATTGTATGTATCTGAAATTCTAATTTTAAACGGAATCGTTTCTTGTAGTAGTTGCGCAGAAGCAGGCAAGGACATTGCGCAGAGTTGATGTACAAATAGGACTTTACAGGGGATCCACTTCGCATCTGTTCAATCTACGGAGCATCCAGTGGAGCACTGCCCAACGTGGTCCATTCATGGAGGACTGGACAAGGTCCACGACCTATCTGTAGCTGCACACCGTTGAATAAATAAATACACCTGTCACCAACCCGCCTGCCAATCGTGGTGAGTACGGCAAATCTTCTCATCCAAAGTCAGACTTGGCGCTTTATGATGGAGTCTCATTGAACGTTTCAGCTGATGTTGATGATGATGAATAGAAGAATACAGTTACGTTCAATCGATGACATGAACAGAAACATAAAGTAAAGGGTGGTGAATAATCTATCTAGTCTTAAATCACGTTTGTGCGAATTATCACGAAAAATACAGCTGAAGTCCAATACAAGAGGTGAACATGAAACATTTGTGTCAAATATTGGATTGTGCATTAGATATAAGCAATTTGCTCGCTGTATTGATGACTATCTGGCGGCAAAGCTATGTTTGCAAGAGACAATTAGCCAGTAATGGCTGACTGTTTATTGATAGAGCTTGATAGATAAGCGCTGCTAGCGTGTAATGTATGGTTTGGCTGTCTAGGGGGAATATTACTTCATTATTTTTGTCTTTTCCGCCATATATCGTAAACCATTTCCAGTCTTCTAGCTAGGATCCATCCTCTTCAACTCAACATAATGCTGCTTCTCATCTGATTTGAGAAGTAACTCGGCTTTGAACAGGAAGCGAGGCCCAGGTGTCTTTAGGAAGTCGGTGAAGGAATAAAAAAATATAAATTAATTTATTTTCGCCGTCATTCCTCAGCGCCTGCGTAATAAAGTTTCATGTCAGAGGCTGTCATTTTCAAAACCTCGGCGACGTACCAATTTGTCGACGATAAAAAAATGAAGCTTATTTTTTTGTTTAAATCTCTCTAGTTGCGGTGTCTAGGGATCGACATTTTTTATCACGTTCCCGGAAAGTTATTGTTGACATTTCTGTGGTACTAAAGGTTCGTCAACGGGGAGTAGTTTTATTGCGTCACTGAATATAAAATAGAGATAGAACTTTATGAAGTATCTCAGTCCGGTCGTCCTGCTTGAAAAATCCTAAGTGATCCTCTACCTACGTAGATCATCAAAGCGATCCGTGTTCTAGATTGCAAGTGTATACCCTAAGTAGTTTGGGCTAGCGTCGATATTCAAATCAGGCTGTCAGGGAAGCTTTTCTTACACACAGATATAGTGAATAGTGATGCATTTCGTCCGAGTGAACACAAAGCGTCTCAGTTTCAGCTCGGAAAAAAATTATTTCGTATATCCGGCGGATTTTCTGCTGTTCTCATCTACAGGTCACACTTCTCAACCGGTCTTATTGACATTTTTGCAGTAGTATTAATAATTATAAAAAAATTGACGCTTCCGTTTTACGATTTACGATTTTCAAAATGGCGGAGACATGCGCCAGCCAGCCATATTTAAAAACAACACAAATCTTTTTTGTTACCCTTATTAATAGGGGTATTAATAATGAAAAATTTTGTTTCATGGTGCGAGAAATACAAAACATCAAAGATGTCTGCGCGCATTTGTTCCTACTGTAACATCAACTCATGCCAATGCAACACATTTATGTAGGACAAGAAACTATAGTTCGAGAGTAAAAACCAATTCGTTTGTTGGTTCAAAAATTTGTCAGTTCAATGCAAAAACAGCGAACAATTTATCAACGAACCATTGTGCCGATAGCTCTTCTCTGAGAGACACAAACACGTTGATTGACGTCATTTGGTTAACGTCTGCCGCAGCTGCTGCACGCCTCCGTGCGTTGTCCAAGCTCTGCGTCGTGACGTCATCACATAACCTAGCTTAGTTCTGCATCTACAGTATGAAGTTTATAAAATATACATGTGCATAGCTTCAACGATTCAAAATGCATAAATGTTTTGGTATAACAGTATTTAGTGAAACAGAATGGGTCAAACCACAGTCTAGGTTACATAAATTGGCATTCAGAAATTCAATTACAATTGTTCTTATGTCTACCTACATGCTTGGACTAGCAATTCAGTGGTCTCAGATTTTATCACGTTGAGCACGTTTTACTTCCAACGGCCTTTTCTTCACCAGCAGTTGAGATGAAAGCCAAGCGTAAACCCATTGTACATATTTAAATAAATCAAACTGTTATTTTGTATGTAAACGATTGAATTCAGGTTTCATGTTAGTTTTACTCTATCCACAAAGCTTGTTCGGTGAAGATTGCGCAAGCGTCGGTCCCCCATGAAACAATTAATTTTCCCTCAAACCCCGTATCCACGTCAAAAGTACGGACACCTCACAAGATCATTAACACGTTGGGTGTATAGGCGGCGATACCATAAAATACACCATCATAAAAATATTTTTAAGAATTTTTTTTTTACTGTTTTTATGTAAATTTGCTAAGAGAGGAACAGAATGTAATGCATTCAGCAATAGTCACGAAGGTCGCGTCTGCACACTGCACGTGACCAGTGGCCGGGCAGAGGGTATGGTCTTGATCTGCACAATTGACATTGTATAAATTAGGTCTTATTAATAACACTAGGTTAAAATTGACTTTATTTTATTTACTAACAAAAATATGGATTTTATATGGATTATGTCTGATACAAATAAATAATAATAATAGTCAACTCTTGTTATTTTACTCTATTCCTTAGAACAAAGAGTCCTGTATTTCCACACGTACAAGTTGACTCTGAATTATTTCGTTATTTTTGTTTAATGAAACCTAATAAAAAGTAACCAAACCATTCCAAGTAACCAAAACGGTTATTATTTGTATACCCGCCTTTGCTTGTTTAAAATACATAAGGGAGTTAAGACATTTCATGAGACTGGACACTAACAAAAATAGTGCAAAATGCATCGCCATTACTAAACCATCTAGCACTTATCTTATTTCAACAAGTGACAAAATATGCATATGGTTCGTGCTAATGACAGCAACTATTCTCTTGAACATTTATTACGATATATTTTTTACTATATTAAGTTAATTATTTTCACTAATTTTTAGGACGTAGTGTTTAGTAAGGTCTCCGTTCGTACCAGCTTCGCTAATTTGTCCGGGACAAACGGACTGATTGACGGGACTTCATTAGCGGGACAGTGCTGCAGCCGGGACACTGGTGTCTTTGTGGCGGAGTCTGATTTCCGGGCTTCAACGACGGTCGATGCCAACGCGGATTCAATGCTTGGATGTAACATTTGCATTAAATATATTGCTGCATATATGTAGAATATTTATTTACGTCACGTCCAGGCAAACGCCGTGTAGGACGCCCTCCGGCCCGTAAAACGACTGAAGCCTAACGTGATTGGATGAGGAAGTAGTTCATTTTCTGATTCATCTGTGGACTAACAGATACTGCTGCCAATGACACTGAATAACGCAATAAATAATAATAATAAATAATAATAACGCAATAAATAATAATAACGCAGTAAATAACTTGCCATAAATGCGACCATTCTTAGAATCGCGGCAGAACAAATGGCAGAACAAATGCTAGTTCATAACATGTTTAAATACGGACAAAAAACAGTATGTCTATTCAAACGAAACACAATTTTAATCGATAAATAACAAACAACACAAAACAAATACCTGATTCCGAGTTACATCATAGCATCGGATAATAAAATCAATAATTAATATTAATTTTGTATCGATTAACCGACTCCTACGCACATCGATACAAACTCTAATGTTGATCTTTATTGATTTACATTTTATAGTAATTATGGTACAAATAAACTATGAGGTTAATCTATTGGACAAGTACATTGAACGATCCGTGGGTACCGAACCCGCGGCAGATCAAAAAAGATATGTCGAGATGAAGGCAACTCCTTACTTCACGTGGAATACTGGAATTCTATCAGAATGTTCTTATACACAATTTAGTTTACGTAATTTTTTAAAATAGAAAAGCTGGCTTTGATAGGTAATTATAAAAAAAATAATGGAATCAGAATCAGAATATTTTATTGTGAATATAGGTGGAACATTGATGTTAGGTGTAATACATATCATCTCTATATCCTACTCGAAGGCGTACAACATTTGACAGTTACATTGTCAAGGTAACTTAAACAATTACAATTCGAATGTCAAGATATACTAACTACACTAACTATATAACTAAACTAACATTTTACATTTACATAGGTCTGTCACTTATTAAATTTGCACCAGTTTGTCTCTAAAGAACTCGTGGAGGAGATTGCATATCACTATATAAACTATAATTTAAGCTACAATAGCCGTTACGCAGCTAATGGTCGCTAGATGAACTTTTGATGAAGAAAAAAACAGTCAAGTGCGACAGTTAATTACATTCATTTACCGACACTATAATCCGATATCTCGGTTTTATATAAATACTTCACAAAGCCAGCTATCATAATTTAAAAGAGTCTTGAATTATTTTGTGTGAAATTTTTATCGTTCGATTCGTAGCACGAAGGAATGAAAAAGTCGAGTACTAGGACACCAGTCAACCTGCAATCGAGAAATACCTATTGCAATTTTCACAAGAAACCGTGAATAAGCTCCCTGCTATAGGATTCCCCACTTGATAGTAAATGTTATGGATTAAATGATTAGGAATTAAAATGGACAAATATACTTTCATGGAGTGGAATTCCTTGATGACTTATGTTGCCTGAGTGCTACAATCTGAATGCTTTGTATGCGGGAGTGAATACAGTCTTCTAGACAAGAGTTATAATAGTTCACCGTCCTTATAGTGGTAAAACTCGAACTTATCTATCTAAAAATGACAGTTTGCTGGAAATATTTAACAATTGGAACTAACGGTAGAGCTTCATTGATTATAAAACACCGGTAATCTTAAAATATAGCAAATGGCCTACATTCCCAATAAGCTACTAATTTATAGACAATTTATAACCAAAAATCTTTAATTACACCCATTCTACACTGGACCAGAACGTTCATGTGGTTCCTATTATATAGTTTATTCTTAATTTATGCGAATTCTCAACCGTAACGTGTCGAAAACCTCATCTAATTGCTGGGACGGATAACAGATGGCAGGATTCAGTAATTTACGCTCTCCTTAATTGAGACATGACATTTTTACACCAACGCCTAATAGCGCAATTAGTTCAACATCCATTTTGAGACTTAATTTGGGGCCGACGATTTAATCTTTAATGTTGAGATTATTTCATTAGCACATTGATTTATTAAATGTGGATATGGTGCATAGAGTGCCTGTGCTACGATAGTAGGTCCAACATATTTTCTGGCACTCACCTGCTTACTTTTGACATGTACCTTCAGCCTTCCATATGGAGCATATGTTTTGTAACTTACGTACATGAATAGTCTTACGTTTGACAACTATGTTACTTGTTCTTAAGTGTCGAAGAGTGGTAATTGCTTTCCTAGAAGTTCATTATTCACGTATTGAATTGCATTGAAGACATCGTCTAGATTTTAGCATTCACACACGCACACATATTACTGTGAGTTACATTCAAGAAGTGTGCATCATAGAAGAAGCGTCGTGCGAAACGGTGGAGTATCAGGTGGAACCTTTCCAATCTTCTGTTTGACCGATTGTAAATGGAGGAATTAGATCGTGTAGAGATTATTAAATTTAATCGTCAGACAGATCGGAAAGTTAGCTGTAGTGTATGCGCCATTGCATACTCACACGGTCTCGTGTGTTTATGGGTTGGTTTGCTAAACGTCAGTGTTAAAGTAGCATGACTGACAGGGTTGCGAGTGTGGAAGTTTAGTATTACTGAACACGTAAGCATATACAATGTCATAGGGATAAACTCCTGCACTGGCCATTTTATGGTCATGTATGCAAGGAAACTTGAAAATCTCTCCGTTACCAACACCGCTTCACTACAGCGCGAACTGTTCTGCAAGCAGGCAGGTAGGATATCAAGACCCCACTCTTACCATAAAACTCAATTAATTTATTGATTCGACGAGCTTTATGGCATATCTATTCCTGTAAGTCAACGATCAGAAGTGAATTTTAGAGGTCATTGCCCCTGGTCTTCGAGTGCCGTCTTCAAATTAAATGACGTTTATAAATATCGGTTCGAATCCATCAAATTTGGATCACGTCGAATTTATAATCAGGAGTGTCAAGAACAGTTGAACATCATTTTTGACGTATGAATTAAAATATCAGATTTTGTTCGGACAAATAAAAAAACCTAGACGTCTGTGGGTATTTCCCCTGTCTGTATAATAAATAATCATCATCGTCATCAGCTGATTAACTATTGTTGGATATCACTAATGATCCTCGTCCCTCATATGAGGGGATTTGCTATACTATACTTGGAATGTGGATTGGTATTACAAAGCCCCAACTCACAAAACTGCTCGAGGAAGTTTTAAGAGGGTATGCTGTTGTCAAAGCGCCCATACAAACGTAGTCCAATCATATTTTGAGTATTAAGCTATGAAAATCTATGAAATTTTCAAGACACAATCTAGAAACAAATATCTGTGTCGGTGGTGAGTCCGATTTTCGTTTAAATATATACTTCCAGAGTTACAGGGCGTCAAAGAATTGTATTTTACGGTAATAAAAACCCCCAACTTTGAACCTGATTTACAAGAGTATGAATCAATTGAGAACAATTTGGAAAAAACCACTGACATCTGAAATTTCATTAGTATACTGTATTAAAAAATGGTTACATAATATACTGTATCCTTCAAATGATCCCTGAACTACGAAACATCCAAATAACGGGTGGATAACTTCGCGTAGTGTATGCTGTCTCACCGTACGCGCTCGGGTAGGATAGGGCTCGGATAGGGACAGCTACAAAACAATGCAACCTTGAACGCGGCCACGTGCTCTAAACAGACAATCCTCTTAAGTACCAAGGAACTAAATGTTGAAAGAGAAATATAAATTACTATTTTTGGTAGAATGGGTTTGCAATTGGCTCTGATGGTAAGTGACAATAAAGCCATAGAATGGTAAGCGTGCTCACCCAAAAGCCTCAATGTAATGAGGCGCTGGCTGTGCTACCTTTGTGCTATTAACACTGCATTTTGGCGGCAGACTTATGTGACATGGTGGAGAAAATTACGGAACCGCCTGCGATCGAATCAAAGTCACCGTCAGATATTAAAAGAACCCGTAAAACATATGAAATTTGTTAGTGAAGTAATTACAAATCGTGGCAACACATTTCGAAACATGTGCAGTTTAGCGGGCTTCCATAACTCAGCAGATTGATTCCTGTATCGCGCAAGTTGCTAACTCGGAGCTAACTTGAGCAATATACTCGTAATTATTTATTGTTAGTAAATGTAAATTCAGTTAGCTTCCAGACTCCAGAGCGAAGTCGATGAAAGTATGAGACGTAAGAAAATTTTGTCGTATATGTACAAATTCTGATTTTTTTGTCTATTAATTGTTTACGCATTTACGCAAGTTACGATTCATATCGGAACACTGTGCTATTAACACTGCAGTTTGGCGGCAGAATTTGGTGGTATCTAACCAGGCAAACATATAAAATCATCATCAACAGCCTATATATGTCCCCACTGGAGGGGCTCAGACCTACTCTCCTACAGAGAGTGTATGGGCCATAGTCCACCACGCGGACCCAGTGCGGATTGGCGGACTTCACATGCCTGTTCAAGACATGCAGGTTTCCTCACGATGTTTTCCTTCACCGTTAAGCATTCGGATAATGTACTTGAATTGAAAAACAACTCATAGGTACACGGCTGGATTCGAACCCGGTACCCTCAGAATGAGAGTCCGCGCCTTATCCACTGCGCCACCGACGCCTTCATATACAACATATAAAATGCTACCAACCAAACTAAATACCGGTAGGTACCACTGGGAATCGATCCCGGGATTGAGATTGTAAGAAGCGTGTAGCTATAAGCCACGGAAGCGGTCAATCTATTGTTTCAATGGATCTAAGTACTTACTGTGTTATTTTTAAAGTGTGGATCTAGTCTTCCATCATGATGAGTCCAAATCCTCATGTGATTATGTTCAGTTCAGCACTGTTTCATGATATTCGGCTTTTTAGAGGCTTCCAAGGTCCGTGCGTATCAGGACATCCAACGGGGCGTCCTCTCCTATTTGAACCAGCGAAGTCAAATCGTTCAATCGACCTCCCGATGATTTTCGTTACCTAACATTACGGAGACAAATGACTATTATTTGCAAAAAAATCGATCCCTTATCAAAAACCAAAGCCATTGATTAAGAGTTGTTTTCCACAAAGACGGCGTGACGTTGCTATGAGGCGAATCTTCCGATAACAAGATGAAGTCTTCCCAATCACAGCGGCTTTAAGATCCGCGCCGCGAGATTACCGCGCGATTCGACAACGAATTACGACGCATTTACACGAGTTAAAATTACGTGGGGGCCTGGGAAGTTATAACCAAACGATGTGTTCATAGAGAAATATAGAGAAGTACTTGTACGAGTTGTTAAATGTTCCATACATTTCAATCTAAGCAAAGACACGGCATCAAACGATCCAACCAGCCAGTAGCAAACTCTGTGCTACTTTATTAATGGCACGGCACGTATATGATATAAGCTAAAATCTAAATTCTTCCAATCATGTCTAAAAAGTCATTTTCTAACATTGCGTCGTCATCGGCCATGTCATTTGTCATCACATGTGATCGTTGTCAAGTATTTTAGATAAAAGAAAAATAACACTAGAAAAAATCCCCAAAATACATAGCAAAATTTCGTGTAGGTTGAAATACTTTGGGAGTCTGTAACTACTACTTAAATACTGGCCAATTAGTAAAAAGGAGAAGATGATTACAAAAGAAATCAATATTCAAGTTATGATAGTGATTTACAGTAATTTTAATGTCAAAGCTCAACAAAACTTGTCACTGATCTACAAAAAAATTAAAATAAACATTAAATAATACCCACCGTCACTTTCCGTCTGGCCGAATGATGGATTGCCTTGGACTTTCTAAATAAAAAAAGAAATATTCAGGCTCATCCTTAGTCAGCACGTTTCGTTGCCGCAACGCCGCCGAGGGGGGAAATACCGAAACGCTTCGTTTAACCTTCGATCTTTGAATGGGGAATTGGTTTGTAACGAAACTGAACACGGCACGGGCAGAATGTGGCTTCGATAAAAATTGCATGCTTGAATTATATGCGACGCTGATGATACGCATATACGACTGCAAATCTCCTGAAGGATTTCTAAGTCGCCTTGTACGTCCCTAACGGAATAAATAAGAAAAAAAAATAGAAGGATGTTAGAAAATGTTGTCATTTATATGTCTAAAGCACTCCTATCTCACTACCTATAATAATAACACTAATCAAATTCAATAACCGTCTAGAATACTTGATACGGAAAGACATAAAGATGCATGAAACTACTGCACCGATATTGATAATAAAACCTGAACATAACGATGCAGGTTAAAGAAACTACGTCTCGATGAAAAGTCACTTAATTTGTGAGATATCGGAATGTATCTTCTGGTACAAATCACATGAATTTAGTATAACTGGTGATCGTAAACTGAGTGCGATATCGTATTGCTTTATAGAATGAGGTCAAGCGTGTGTCGAAGAAAAAATCCAGAGTTCTCTACACACTTTCAGAGGCTATGTTGGTAAGACCACGTGGTCGGTTTCAAGGTTGCATTGTTTTGTAGCTGTCCCTCTCCGTGTCCTATCCTACCCGAGCACGTACGGTGAGACAGCATACATTACGCGATGTTATCCACCCGTTATTTGGATGTTTCGTAGTCCAGGGATCATTTGAAGGATACAATATATCATGTAACCATTTTTTTAATACAGTATACTAATGATATTTCAGATGTCGGTGGTTTTTCCCAATTGTTCTAAATCGATTCATACTCTTGTAAATCAGGTTCAAAGTTGGGGCTTTTTATTACCATAAAATACAATTCTTTGACGCCCTGTAACTCTGGAAGTATATATTTAAACGAAAATCTGACTCACCACCGACACAGATATTTGTTTCTAGATTGTGTCTTGAAAATTTCATAGATTTTCATAGCTTAATACTCAAAATATGACTGGACTACGTTTGTATGGGCGCTTTGACAACAGCATACCCTCTTAATAAAAGCTAATGTATCATTTTCACATTTCACTTTTTTACTAGACTAAATTGTCTTATACATTTTCGATTCGACCAATAACACGACGCGAAATTGAACGAGCCAATCAGTGTGCGTTCCCTTCCCCCGCACACTTCAATATTTCGATTAAAATGTTTGTACATACTTATTGAACACCATCCGTATTGTGGGTAGATATAATTGTCTCTTTGGTAAGACGTCAGGTGGTTCTATTCTATAGCCGAAACCCATCAAAAGACAGTTTACTCGCGTGACGCCGTACTTCGTAAAGCCTTTTTTAAATTGCATTGTAGACTACCAAGATAATTGAAAAATCGAAATACAAGCTGTCTTACATAGCTAATAAAAAATTTAACTTAAACTTTTATCGATGAATATGTCTCAAGTATCAGCCCATTGACGATTGTTAGCATATTACTAATCAGTATTACTCTATTTTTTAAATTCACTAATTACAGTACTAGCAAACTAAGTTTGCCCCTCTGAAGTTAGCTACAAAAAGCTACGAAGTATCAATTATTAACGTATAAGTGGGAGGCAAGGCAAGTAAGCGGGAGAAAAGAAATGTCCTAGTGTTGTATGTCATCTAGGGATAGTTATTATAGAAAATAATACATACATATTCCGACAGTAAATGCGCGAAATTACGGAGAGCTAACTTGAGAGGGGCAAACTCGGTGTGCGAGTACTGTACACTAACTCAAAGCGTTATGTCCATCTCATCTCTCCTGTTGTCGATTGATTAGATTGAATCACTCAGCCCAACGACCTTTTTTTAAATATCTTTTTTTCCCGACATTATACGAAAATAATACACCGGAACCCTAATCCCACAAAACAAGGGGACCCCATTACCGCTGCGCGTCCAATCAAAGCCTTGTCTAATCGCCCGGGGCCCAATAAAAAACAATTAGATCGACGAACGTTACAAAATATTCCATTTTTGTTCGAAATCTAATCAACATGGCGTCTGCGGGTTATTTATGCGATGGGAAGGTACGAGTACTGCTAGGAGACGGTCAAGAGTGATACTGACTTAAAAGGTACCATAGCTGTGGAGTTTCTTTCGCTCTTTCTTTTCTTCAAAACGATTTTAGGAAAGTATAGTATTATTTATTTATCAATCTAAATGAAACACTTCTTGAAACACACATTGTGTTTCAAGAAGTGTTCCGAAGTGTATTTTCTGTATTTTAGACTTGCAATAAACCATGCCTAAAATACAAGATGAAGTTTCCTTTCCTTTCAAGTATTACCGTAATAAATTCATTGACATCAAAAAAGGTTACTAATAAAAGAATGGCAAATCGTATGCTATAATAGGAACTATTACCAGCTATCCTGTAACAGGTCAGTTAAGATAGCTCACAAAAACAGTAAAATACTTTTTGTTTTTGAGCAGTAAAAACATAAAAAATTTAAGCGATACAATTACAAGCACAAAAAAACCGATCGCTCTGGAAATGGAATTGGCAATCATCGACAAATCGCGATTTAAAAGTTTTTTTTTCTGTTAGGAAATATTGATAAAAGTACTTTTAGAATAGATAAAATTCGCTACTCTACTACAAGTCTTTAGCAAACAATCAACAGCTGTAAATGTAAAAGTTTTAGTAACTTAAAAGGCCTTTCATAACCTGGGATAGATGTGCTAGACACTACACACAGTCCGATTCGTTGCTATAATATAATCTCATAGTATAGTTTAAGTCTTATTTATCCGTAACAAATATTATTTGTAAGAAAGCGCTGTTACTGATTATTACATTTGTGCCGTGGGATGCAATTCTTTTGATTGTAATAGCTGTAGCGCGGTAAATCTAGTTTGTACGTGGTCGCCAGTCGAAAACTTCCATCAGCTGTCTGCTGTGGCTAGATCAGCATACTGACGCGTTGGTCTATGTCAGTGACTTTTGATCCGGAAGGAGAGAATCCGTGCCAAAATATATATAAAAATAAATTTCATTGTAATATCGTTTTATAATCGGATCTGTCCGTGTGTACGCTCAGACTAATCGTGCCCGTGGGCGCTTACTTAAATGTTATTGATTTTTTCGACGTCGTATAATACAGAATCCGACGTTATATAATGCAATGATAGCTTCATGTTGTTTACACCCTTATCTTTCAAAATCACGCATTTATACAACCGACTTCAAAAAACGACGTAGAAATTAACAATTATTTATTTGTTCAATAAAAGGCTACGTATGAAGGATGGTTTCGTTGAATTTTGAAAAAAAAATTCAATCTCTAACGACCGCTACTAGTGACCTTATTTTAATGATTCTCAAGAATGGTCCCATTCAAATTTGGTTTCACCCCTAAGGGGGAAAAAATTAAGAATAACTACTCCTATTAACATCAACATCAACAGCCTATATACGTCCCCACTGCAGCGGCTCAGGCCTACTCTCCTACAGAGAGTGTATGGGACATAGTCCACCACGCGGGCCCAGTGCGGAACGGCAGACTTCACATGCCTGTTCAAGATATGCAGGTTTCCTCACGATGTTTTCCTTCACCGTTAAGCACTCGGATAATGTATTTGAATTAAAAAGCAACTCATAGGTACACGGCTGGATTCTAACCCGGAACCCTCAGATTGAGAGTCCGCGCCATATCCAATGCGCCACCGACGCTTTCACTCCTATTAAACGATTGAAAAAATCGTAGTCAACAGACGTCGCTTCCTTTTGCACGTATTACTGACAAATTATTTCATAAGGTTACTAGTTTTACGAGAAGTTCTTTAATGATAACTAACATTTATGTATTTTAATTTATTCAAATTATAATTTTAAACCGGCTCGAACTTTTTTATCCTCAATGAAATACATACATAGATACTGCGGCTGCATTTGTGCTGAAGTTTTACGATACTCAAGGGGGTGATTCTATTCCAATGCCGAAACCACACAGCCGTTTTATTCACGCGCTTTTGAACTTTATAAAATAATATTCAAGTTCCCTAGATCACCACAATTTACCCATAAATACCAACTAGTTTTACCCAAAGATCGGTTCGTCGCAAAATGTCCCTGTCGCAAAATATCCCGTTCAGAAAATGGTCCCACTTGCAAAATGTCCCTTTCGCAACTCTCTCACTAAGTAAAATGTATGGTTCTTGTTAAAACAAACCAAAAGAGGCCCAAAACTTGGTAGTAGAACGCACGTATGGACGGACGCTAAACGAAATTATAAATAATGTTATCGATTTTAATAAAAACATAAATATTTTATAATACATTATGATTTTGTTGTATTCAAAAGCTACATCTATATGCATTTAATTGTCTATTCCTATCCAAGGTACACCCATTAAAATCCAGTTTGACAAACATTATGCATACAAAATAAGATACCGCACAACTTTCTTGCAAAGACGCAAAATCCCAGACTCATAAAAAGCCAGTTTATATTTTTTTTCTCGTTCTAACGCGAATTCTTTTTGAATTTACGACACATATACTGTCCTGTGTTAAGTGTTTTGTTACTAGCATTTGCCTGTGACTTCAGCCGCGACATCAGAAATCATTCAGCGGGTACTAAATTAACAGTCTAGGACACTCGCTAGCTCATAGACGACATCTATACAAACATTCACGATAATCCGTTGCTTCGTGAAAGAAAGACAAACACAATATTTTAAGTATATAAAAATGGGTTTACGTATCACGTAAGCGTGCGCACACAGTAGCCTCAAGCGGAGGCCCTGTCTACTTGCTACCTTTCATACCAGAACACAAGAGGTTTGGAGGCAGACTTAGATAACATGGTGGTTGCAAGTTCGGCAGAGAGTAGGATTAGGCTATGTTTCATCCTGATCAATCAAGTAGTACAAAATAATCATTTGAGATAAAACTCTACAGGAAAATGAAATAAATTATCAGGACCGGTCATTGTCTCGTTCAGCAGTGGAGGCTTCTTTGCTCGTGATGAGACAACCACTGTTTAATACTTCAGTCTTGGTTATAGCCTTACAGAACACCCACGCAAAGCGGCCATCTATTGTGAGCCCTAATGACGCGGCTGAAAACTCCTAAATGCGAAGACAAAACTCCGGCGCCTACACATACTCATAAAAGATGTATGCAATGACTTACGAGTGGGAAGTGCCTCGATTCCTTACTAGAAACCGTGGCATTTAGAAATAAGTAATGGGCTTATGACTCCACTGTAGGTAGCTACACGATTCATCCAAGAACACTAAAAAACATCTCAATTATGAATGAATGTAGTTCGTAGAATGTATACAAGATTCGTAGAAAGGCGTAACTACTCGTATACTCGTATGTGGCCAAGCTGGAACGTGGCTTCAAATATAACATGTGTAATATATATATATTTGTAATAGATTATTTCTGTCATACTCGTATATTATAGTCACACTTGACATAAGTGACTGCTGGTAACAGCATGCTCGAGATATCTTACATTTTATTACCGGAACACAACCGTGCTATAAACACTGCTGTTTGGGAGCAGATTACTATAAGTAACTATTATTAACAGTGTTAAAATAATAAGATAATAATTTAAGTTTATGAAATAAATATACTTTCATTTCATTTTCCATTTTCGTAGTGGTTGACTACGGGAATTATCATAGAGGTTTGTTCTCACTTGGAATTTTCTTGAACTTTAACACAACTTTTTTATGATTCTATAAAACTGTACATTATTGGAACTGGATACGTTTTAAAATTTATTTACTCCCAATGTAACCAAACCGAGTACCAAGACCCCCCCTCCCTCCCACACACACACACACACATGGAGAATCGAACGGGGATCTCCAGATTGTAAGTGCAAGCGTGTACCCACAAGGCCACGGAGGGAGTCTCATGTCCAACCGTGGTCTTATAGAGACAATTATGAATCCACTAAACCCTTCGCATCTTATTACCTTATTGGAATAAGTTTTAGAATAAGTTCAGACTATCTTTATGAGAGAGACTAAGATTTCAGCAGTTGCCTTTTCCAGCATATACAAGAAGAGAAATATATAACAAGTGAACGCGTTCAAAAAGAACTATAAACCGACTTCAACTGCCGTAAAAAACTTCAGCTAATTTAAGATTTATCTGGTTTTCTCATTGATACCATCGTCAAAACTGTACCAAATTGAAATGGGACCACACGGGAAGCACCAGCCTTCAAATAAGAAAAGAATCCTCGAAATCGGTTCCCCCAGTCGAAAGTTCTGAGAAACAAAAAAAATACCCTCCTTCTGTTTTATGTCGGTTGAAAACCACTATACTTGAAGTATTAACAACCAACCCAATTAGTTAAAATATCTTAACCTGTAGAAAGTTAAACATATTTGTAATTAATTTTCGATTCCTTCACAGTTACCTAGAAACGCAAGTAGCACTCAAGTTCTGAGTAAATTACAAGTTACACAAAGTCCCTATTCCTAAGTCCTAATTAGAATTCTTGATATCGAACCAGTGAGTTGTGTTCAATGACCGCTTCCGTGGCCTTGAATTGAGGGAGGGGGTCGCAGGTTCAACTCCCGACGGAGTACCTTCACCTGGCAATTTCTTTTAATAGTGATAGAGCTTATTTCTTGAACAGTCACTAACATTTTTCACTTGCCACGCGGTCGTACCTATACTTACCCATTGTCCTACAAACGGTAGTTGATCTGTTTTGTTCTGTAATTCAAAAAATCCCCGCATAAACCGCAACACTGGGCTGGTTATGAGAGGGACTAAGTTTTACCATCACACTTTCCAGGTCACAGTAAGAGTTCGGTGGCAGAGCGCTTCTAGACATCCTCTAACACTTTCTTTCAACTGGCTCTCATTGCCTCGCTAAGCTAGCTAAGGATGGAAAGCGTGAACCGAAACCACAAGCGAATTAGGCGCTAGATATGTTATCTTTCATACCAGAACACAAGTGCTAATAGCACCGCTGTTTGGCAAATTCCCTACCACCAAACCAACCAAGTATCAGAGATCGCAATCGGAGGTCTAACCAGACAACTAGGACACTGAGACGGATAGTGAACTAATGGATGTTGATGTGGATGTTGCGTAACTAATTTCTAAACACCCGACATTAAAAATCAATCCTATTTTAATGGCATCTCTTCGTTAATAAATTACCTAACCCGTGCAGATGGCCGTAGGAAACGCTCCCAAGGTCGTTGGAGGTCGGAGTACAGAATGTCACAAGTCACTGCCTCGTTCGGGTCGTGTTTATATTGGTACAAGTTTTTAGGGGTCCGCAAACTTGTTTTGGACAGTTGTCAAGTTACGTCAGATGGCGAGCCGGGAAGTTAAAAACTGACGATAATATTTGGTTAGGGTTGCAGGAAAACGGTGTTAAGTTGAGATTGGTTTTATTTTGTAACAGCATGTGGTTTACTTCAGTACTTTTATATATTTTACATAATTTACTGCCCTTTCAAGTAGTTCAATAAGTAGTTGTAAAATATGACCTAGGTTTTTTAGTCGTTGATGGGAACAACGCCTTGCATGACAATGAAAAAAAAAATCGCTCCACATTTTAAGTACCTATATAGGTAGTACTCGTGTATACATAATAAATCATTTGGTTTTGCAAGATAGGCCGCCATTTTCTATGTCCACCTGGCTACAGTCAGGACCTAAGGGAGATGATATTTTATCTAGGTACTACCAAATGATCACTGCATAACTTAATTTAATTTGAATACACGGAACCGTTCGCAGCACATCTCATATCGCTGCTTATCGTCGATTTTAATTATTGCGCCCCAAAACTGGTCGAGTAAAACCTATAACATTAGCATAACTTACACAAGTTCCAAGGAAATATGTGACCGACTTGTCCGTGAGTGAAATTAGCGATTCCGTCCCATCGATTAATTGGTCGTATATTAATGAACTTCCAACAAGTACATGATCAGGAAATTCCACGGATTTTTGAAAGATTTCAAAAGTCCCCAATTACTAGTGCAGACCAGTTTGTCTTGTGAGATCTCTTGTTTTCAATAAGCACACGAAAGTCATCAATCGTGTTGTTCAAAAGGCATTTGCTCGATTTCGATAACGTTCCCGTCTGACTATTCAGTAATAATTAACTTCAAGATGTTTTTATGCTGTACATTTTGCAGTAGAAATTTTTTGCATTTAGTAAATTTTGTTGTAGTGAACATTTTATATTTGGAGATTTTTTCATTCGGCTATTTAGGACTTTTTATGTACAGACCACTATTTGGTCGCTTTACGAACTAGGCCGGAATGATTATCTTGATACTATTTTAATAACATTTATTAGTGGCCAGGAAACAATATATTAGCAACAATAATAGGATTCAACATCACCATGCTAATTTTATGTCACTTTATTCGGTTCCTCTCGGTCTGCTCTCGCGCAACCTATTGTCATTAATTTAAATTTCGAACGGTAACGCAATTTGAATTAATTTTGATACCATTTTGCTTATTTAAGTGTCAAGTAGTTTAAACCAATTTTGTTAATCGGTTTCCTTAGGAACTATAACAAAATAGTTTACAATAATTATACGTAATTTGGGTCTGTTTGTTAGGGGTACGACCATACAATGATAAAAACTGAACCCTTATAATATATCTCTCTCTGTCTGTCCGTTCGCCTGACACAGCGGACTATCACAGGAACTACTAATGCCATCGACTTGGTATAACCGTGGGAAATAGTGCCTACAGGTGCCACAATTGAAATAAGTAATTGATAAAAAGACCACCTCCATATCCTAATGGGTACGCGCCTGGATTCGATTCCCAGTGGAGGTACACATCGGTACTCGGTTTCGTTGGTGGTAGGGCATTTTCGATATCCTTGGTTAGCTACCACCACGCTACCTAAGTCTGCCGCCATACAAAAATGTTACTAGCACTGTTGTTGTCATGCGGCATAAAAGGTAGAAGAGCCTGTGTCTCATTAGATTAAAGCTTCTGGGTTAGAAATCTTTCCAGCCAACGGCCTTAAAGTCCCATCAAGTAAGATAAAGGCCAAACCCAGTACACATGTAAAAAAAGATATCAATTAGATACTCCGTCGGGATCGAACCTGCGACCTTCGGATCATTCCATCGTAGTACGCAGTCACATTTACATGGAATATAGATATCCAATCACTATCCGTAATACTCGAGTGCCGCATCGATACCCTAGTTCAAGTTCCAGCAGTGGTACGTTCTCTAGCAATAAAAATAGCGATTCTACTAATTAATAAAGCAATTTGTATTAGGAAAAGTAGATATTTAGTAATTAAAGATGATGGAAAAGTTATCTTTAAGGAATTTGTAATGATCATTGATTTGTATGAGTTTGCTTTCGATG
This sequence comes from Carcina quercana, assembly GCA_910589575.2. Classification (NCBI taxonomy): domain Eukaryota; kingdom Metazoa; phylum Arthropoda; class Insecta; order Lepidoptera; family Depressariidae; genus Carcina; species Carcina quercana. The sequence goes on from OU342444.1 coordinate 12,566,689, forward strand.
GTGCTTTTTAAATGGATTAATATTCAAAAGAGCTTTTACTTACGTAAAGAGACAGAGAGGTGCGATCACCAATCCGCCTGCCAAGCGTGCTGATTATGGGTAATACCCCCACTGAAAGTACAACTTGTCTATCGATGATGAGGACAAAGCATGTGAAACAGACTTAAGCAGCGATAACAACCATGAGCTTTGTTTCTGTACGAAAATCAATTCGAAAATAACAACAGTTTCTGATAATCCATACTAATGTTAATAAATAAATTTAAAAAAGCCTTTTATTTTGATCCTGCTACATTGCTGCTTGATTTCCTATTATTCATAATAATATAATAGAATAATACTAATGTTATCAATGCGGAAGTGAGATGGTTTGTTCTTCTGTTATGCCATAACGGAGCGTCACAATGACTTTTTATAGGAGGACTTATAGGAGTAGTTGAAGGCCTGTAAAAGGAAATGGGCTAGTTTTAACGGACACGAGCAAACGATAGTATTGATTATGAGTGAAGACATCGCCACATAAACGTGAGATTTATAAGAGAGATCGCTTCCAACAGCCTAATCATCACTGACCATCCTGTGCTGAGATTCTTAATCTGCAAAATCCTACAGATTAAAAATTCATATAGGCATGCACTTTTCCACAGTTTTAAAGTCGCTTCGTCAAATCCAATTAAAACCTTGTGTAATTGGCAAGCGACTGTAAACTGGCTAATAAAACATCACACCATCAGTCATTAAGGATAATAGCTACGTGAAGATTTATAGCCAACTAAGAACTCATGTTCACGACACGTGGTCCTTTACTATTGGCTGAATAAACAAGCTCAAAGTCACTCAGCGAGCTGGCTCAGAATTTCTCTGCATGATAAAATCCATGAGGAAATCCATAGACGAACTAAAGTCACCGACAACGCTCGAGGAGTTTGTGAGCTGAACTGGCAATATGCAGACCACATCCCTTGAAGAACGTATTACCGATGGGGAGTCAGATTCTTGAGTGGCCACCACGTACAGGAAAATATGTGGCCTGGTAAAGGCCGCGGAGAGTCGCTGGCTGCGAGTGGCTTGGGCGTTTCCTAGCTGAAAAAAGTAGAAAAACAGAACTCATGTTGTAAATTATGTCCCTCCAACTTACATAAAAGTACGGAAACTAGAAGTCATAGTAGTTCTTATGCGCGGGGCCAGTCGCTTTACTTACCATCAGCTAAAGAGCATACCCATTGTGCGGAAAACGTTTTCATTTTGCTATCCCCAGATGTATTTCATACTTACGCTGGCTAGCATCCCATGACAGACTGTATGGCTTGGCTACACCATATTAATTCAATTGTTTTAGTCAATAATAATAAAAAACATTCAACAAACATCTGAAGTCATGACAGCAGGTAAATTCTTTTTGGAATCGCTTAGAAACAGATATACTCGGCATCATTTAAAAACTGCGCATTGAATTTCTGAGAACTGGATTTGTTTCGTTTTGGACTGTGATAAGATTCGTGGGAACCGTCTGAAGGAGAAAATATTTTATCCTATAATCTGCCTTAATGGCAATTTGTTTTGTTGGTGTCATTTGAATAATGTTTAGCCAATCAACTACTGCTGCGGGAATTCCGTTTGTGATAAAAGTCATTCTTTAAATTAACTTGCGAAGCTGCGGTCATCATTAGTTTTGCATAGTTGGTAACATTCAGATAAAATATTGGATATTTTTAATGTAACGCAAATGCTTGGATAAAAAAGCTCAATGATTGACATTATTAATGAGTTTATTTGGGGATATTGAAAGTAAAAGTAAGTAATTTGTATAACAATCAATTAAGGTCGCTATGCAAATATCCGACTTCAAAAAAGGAGGAGATTGTATGTATGGATGCGTATGTTTTTTATGTATCTTCACAGTTACGTCCGTCAGTTGTGGACCGATTTAGAAACTCTTTTTTTAAGTGTACAAGTTGGTCCCGTTGTTACCGATTCAGAATCTGGTGAGGGTGTTACATGGAAATCATGGGAAATCATTAAATTTTACAAGCACGCACAGCGTGTTGAACTCTCTTGAACGAAATGAAATGAATTAATAAAGTCTAAGCTAAAACTTCATGCTGAGTTGATGGAAAACACATCACTCCTTAGATATACCGCCACATGTCGATAGGAACTAATTCGCAGTGCGGAAGTTGCTTCTTTTTAACCAAAATTTTTGTTATACGAGAAAAACATTTGAATATTTGGTTTAGTTGGCTCATAGCAACACAGTTTAGCACAAGCGAAGTTCACTGAATCATTGCACCTACAAAGAGTATCTATATATCTGTATGGAACATTATCCAGTTTACAACTCGGCTACCTCACGGAATCCTAGTTGAGCACCCGAACTACATCAAAAACAAAATCTCTCTAAGAACGAGGAGGTTCCTACTGAATATTTGAGTAGTTCCACCGCTTCCACCGCCGGCGAGAGGCGTTCTAATGATAAATTCAAATCCCGATCCTCTCGAGAACAAAGCAATCAGACGCCGAACAAAGGTTATAGCGCGCGGCTCAACTTTGCCTCAGAAACTGTGGGAGGCTATGAAGTAAGCGTGCGTTGTCGACGGCGTTAGAACTTGACACTACACCGGGTGATATATGTCAGCATTGGTCGAGTTGTGTCAATATTGCATACATTTTATTCACATCAATGTAAAGGTGTGTGTGTGTGTGTGTGAAATCTACTTATCCGCACTGGTCCCGTGTGGTGGATTATTCCCCATACAGGACACACTACAGGCCCTCTGTAGGAGAATAGGCCGGGCTCCTACTGTGGGGACTTATATAATTATATAGCTTATGATGATCGCTTGAACAAGCTGGATTAGCATGAGGGATTTTGCTATGATCACCAATACAAGCTTCTTACAATTTTATTCAATACGTACAATAATTTATTGAATTTTTGTAGTACATGATCAATAGAAATTTCATAGGGCACAACAAAAGCAAGTGTGAATCCCGCTGCTGTCATGGCCCGCGCTTGGAAAGTTGTACGAAAAGAGCGACCGTTGTGACTTTGCAGTAAAGTTCGTTTGTACGGATTTCAGTTGATTAAATTCAATTAATGTTGACTGCGGAATAGTTAAAACTTAGGTTGGGAGCGGGCGCCACGACGCGTGCCGGATTTTACTTTGTATCACGGTTTAATGAAAAGTTTGAGGTACATACACATATGTTACGCTGGCATTTTTCTAAAAGGTATCCAAACAATTATAAAATTATTACTGAGACAAAACTATACTTTATATTATATTAATATCGGGTCATAAAGTTTATTTGCATCGAACATGGTACGTGTGATGACAGGCCTTTAGAGGCATGCAAATATTTTAATTGTGCGTATTATATTTTATTTTTGACACTACTGGTACTTTATACTGAATTAAATTGTTGTCAATGTGTCAACGAGTCTGAAGTTGAACTGAAGTGGCAGTGAAGGCCACATCCCGCTAAGAACGGAATGGGGAGTAATTCTCGGGTGGCGGCCACACGGAAACATGTACCGGCCCGACGATAGCTCGTGGCGTGGGGAGTTTCTGGATGCAGGTGACGTGGTAACAGCAGTGGACGTTTCCCGGCTGATGATGAAGCAATCAAAATCTTTGTCAATTCGCTTTCCTTCCAAGCAGAGGGACGCAATGTACAGTAACAGGGTATAGAGCGAGCGTTGGGAAAATTTTATCTTTAATGTGTTTAAAGTTAAGTAAGTAGGCAATTCTCAATCTGAGGGTACCGGGTTCGAATCCAGCCGTGTACCTATGAGTTGTTTTTCAATTCAAGTACATTATCCGATTGCTTAACGGTGAAGGAAAACATCGTGAGGAAACCTGCATGTCTTGAACAGGCATGTGAAGTCCGCCGATCCGCACTGGGCCCGCGTGGTGGACTATGGCCCATACACTCTCTGTAGGAGAGTAGGCCTGAGCCCCTCCAGTGGGGACATATATATAGGCTGTTGATGATGATGAAGTAGGCAAAAATGTGTTTTACGAGCACGGACGGGTGACGCGACGTGACACTATACTGAGTGGAGTAACTGGTATAAAGTTTAGTATCAAAGTTTTGTCCAGTCAATTACTAGTAATGCTTGTGCGAGACTAGAGAAGTATCTAGGTCTTGGTTCAATCCTGGCTAGTAAGAATAGGTTCGGTTTAGTTATTTAACACTTATTTACGAATTGGAAAACATCGTGAGGGAACCTGCGCACCCCTGAGTGCGTGATGTCCCAGAGGTGGTGATCACGTGCGCAGGAGTTGACGTTAGATGTACGTTTGTCTTGCGTGGTGCTAAGCGAGCAACGACCTTTGGTTACTTTCGTGTGGAATTATGCGTCATTAATTAATTGTAATACGATTAAATAAAATCCATTTTACAGAATAAATTATAATACTATTTATTGCAAATCAATTACTGATTTGATTTATTTGCAATTTTATAACTATGATCTCCGTTCGAAATATGAAAAGTGGTGCTTTATTATTTTATCTAGCCCGGTGTCACGTGCACTGACTTGTGTATTTGCAGCACCTATAAACAAGTTTAATTAACTGGAAAAAATCAGAAACTTCATTTAATTTAACGTCAGTCTAAAACAGTAAACGAATGGAGATGGATATTACTTGTCAGTAACTCATTACGGTAATTTCTTGCTACAGACATTTCAGAATGAAGACTTAATTTCTGAGTTCTAATTAAAACTACTTGATCTGAGCTGAGCCATTAGAGCCCTCTAAAATTTAACACCCAATTATGTACCTTTAAACATTTAACCTCTAATTAAATCCAATTTTGTATAAATCAATGTCGACCCCTATAAAAATTAAGCGCCATTTCGTTGCGTTGACTAATTTAAGTAATGTAATGAAAGTCGAGTTATGGAGTAATTACTCCGGTGCAAGTGATAAGTGGGCAGTGACAGGTGTCAGGTCGGTGCTGTCAGGGAGATGTCAGATGTGGCAGCACCGTCACGGCCCTGACAGTCCATTAACTGACATTTAACCGTTGGCTTTAAGCTCTAAAAGACTCCGCTGCCGGCATTCGGATTGAATTCTGTGGGCGGTACTCTTGAGCTATTGTCAGATACTTGTTTTCTAGGAAATATTACCTACCTAGTTGGGTTGACGATATTAATAATTGCTTAACATGACAACTAGGGAGACAGCAAAGATGGAAGTTGCGCCTAAAAAGCAGCCACAAAACCCCGTTCGATCGGCCACTTAGAATGGTAGAAAACAGAAATGGCTGGCTTTATCATCAATCAAAATCAATTTTAAGCTTAAAAATTCAATTAAACAATAGATACTTTAAAGATGTATTTAGAGTTAACCATTACAGATAAATGAATCACTGAATCAACTGAAACATCCACAAGAGCATCTTTACAGAAAGGTTATTAAAAATTCACAGCTGCCGCATGTTTTAAAAAGCATGCACATAAAGACATACGTTAGTTTCCTAATGTTGTATATGGTCAACAAACTATATTTAAGAGGGTATGCTGATGACAAAGCGCCCATACAAACGTAGTCCAGTCATATTTTGAGTATCAAGCTATGAAAATCTATGAAATTTTCAAGACACAATCTAGAAACAAATATCTTTGTCGGTGTTGAGTCAGATTTTCGTTTAAATATATACTTCCAGAGTTACAGGGCGTCAAAGTATTGTATTTTCCGGTAATAAAAAGCCCCAACTTTGAACCTGTTTTACAAGAGTATGAATCAATTTAGAACAATTTGGAAAAACCAACGACATCTGAAATTTGATTAATATACTGTATTGAAAAAATGGCTACATAATATACTGTATCCTTCAAATGATCACTGGACTACGAAACATCCAAATAACGGGTGGATAACATCGCGTAATGTATGCTGTCTCACCGTACGCGCTCGGGTAGGATAGGGCTCGGAGAGGGGCAGCTACAAAACAATGCAACCTTGAAACCGACCACGTGGTCTAACCAACATAGCCATTTGGACAATGGTGAAATTTAATAATTTGAAGGTTGCGACGTTACTTTGACAATGTTTTCTCTATACTATACTGACTTATGCCTGCAGCTTCGTCCGCGTTGACTTCCGGATGTATTCCACGGGAACTACCGATCGGGATAAAACATCGCCTATGTCTGTTTTCGTCCTTTCAAGTATCCCTATCAAAATATCTAGTCATTTTTATTCTCTATTATGAAGTGAAGTGAGGACGAACAAACAAACTCTCTTTCACAAATACGGTCATAAGTAAACTTAGCCTAGATTCAGGATAACCCCGACCGCGGATCATAGCCCCTCTCTCTCTCTCTCTTTTTCTCTTTCTCGCAGGCGGCGAGAAGACGTGGACGAAGGTCTTGGCCTCCAACCACCACGGCTCCCTCCGACCAGACTTTCGCGAATATAAGTATGTATTTAACTGTATAATTTTAACTTTTGACAACGTAAATACAAGGCTTTAAAGTATGTTTTTAAACTTCGTTATTATTTGTGTTTTGGGGCAAACTGTAGTAAAATTGTCTTAAGTTGTTTCGCTGCATCTCCCAACTTGCACCGCCATAAAGTAGGCTCTAGCAAAATGCTCGGGGAGTGGAAAAGTGGCGCTTTTCGAGAATTACTGTCCTCAGTTACGGTAAAAATATGATATTGGGTCTTTCGTGTTTAATTCGCCTGTTCTCGGACGGAATTCTGGTAATTTTGTACGATTCGAATAAATTGTTGCTTGAAGACGTTCGGAAAGACATTTCTGGAGGCGGAAAAAGATTTTCCTTTCCAGGACATTCGTTTAGTGACAAGTTGAAGGTAAGATGGCGTGCGATGGGTTTTAATTTGATGAGACAAATATTCGAGGGAAATATTCTAGTACACGAATAAATGTAATAATAGAGGAATAGAATAAAAGGCGGACCACGTAGCTACGTTAGAACTTCGTTCACTATAGGAGAATGTGTTCTGTGCCAAATAAATTTAAACGTAACATAACTATAATCATTACTGCCAAAACTTTGCATTTGATAATCATATAAATGAAGATTTTGAAAATAGTGGCAAATTTGGATTCGACATTCGATCGATTTGGACATTTTTCACCATTACAAGATAGAAGAACCGCCATACGTTAGCGACATCCATAAAACATTGATTTACATAAACTGTAATCGACTAACAGTGTAACGTTTCAGCTAACGATTCATGTACACATTTGCGCTTTTTTTATTTCAAATTTTTGGTTTTGTATGTACATACTGCTCAAGGCGCAGTTAAGCCAACATATTTTTTAATTGTGCAAAATTGCGGGCGGGATTCGAACCTGCGTCTCTCGCCAGTCCGGGACGAAAGCTTTGCCAACTAAGGTATCGCTCGTATGCCCCTAGCGCCAAATTTTTTATTAAACAGCAAAGCTCTTAAATTCCTGAAAAAGAACCATACAAACCAGATCTGAATATCAATCAATACATAGAGAAAAGCTGGAAATAAATGATACGATCAAGCCAGTGTCTGGCCTTACTTTGGCGTTTATGTGTACCTCCATTCATTACCGACCATAAAACATCAATTTCCTGTAATGAAGAGATCATTTCTTAAACCCACGACCTACCGCAAAACAACCAAAACTCCAACAAAAAATACGAAAAGAAATGTGACCAATCAATTTCTTGGTCATCAAGAAAGCGACTGTTCCGACCGAGATAAATTTACCGCTTCTGATTCAAATTTAACAAAATCTGAGCTTTACGCTAAGGCCATAGAGCTCAAATGAATAAATGTTCTTGAGAGTGAGATGTATGTGAAAGTTGGTCAGGTGGGGACAGAAATTGGGCGCGGCGGGTCGTGTCGTACAGCTGACCGAGTCTGACCGGATCTGATCGAACGATTGAATGAGTGAACGAATGAACGGATGACCGACAGACCGGATAAATACAACATGGCCTAATCTGTTTGAAATTAGTTTTCACTGTGGGAATTGTGAAGGTTTCACATTGCCACGAAAATAGTGCCAGTAAAAGATTCTGATGGAAAGCGAAGACAAGGCCATAGTGTGGATGCGTGCTCTCTAGAAACATGTCACTTTATTCGGTATCTCGCCATTTCGTAACAAACCAATTTAATTGGACTTAAAATAGTTAAATACGAATAAAAATATTTTAGAAGATAAAACATGTGAAAACTTACATCGTTTACCGGAACCTTTTTGACTCTAAATCTGAAATTAAGAAAAAATATATTTCAAAAACAAGTTCTGAAAAGGTGTACCTAAGAGAATAAATAAAGTACAGAGCTACACCAACCATATATTCATACATTTCTGCGACCAAAAGTTGCTGGTCACGGAGTCGGTCTATTTATGGTTGCAGGTTTGCCCGCGAGAAAGATTCACAGCCGATTGCATACTCGTAACATGAGCCCTTCCATAGATGGCCAACACGGACTTTCTATGAAGGGATTTGCCATAATCACCGCGGTGACCTCCTTCCTTGATAATTCCTTTTACAGTATAACAATAATGTAATGGCATGACCACACACCAGAAATTTACAAAAATCGTAAAAGTATCCAATGTATTTATTTATTATACACAACACAAAAACATAAAACCAAAACTTACGGAAGAAAATATATACAAAAGGCACAGGTTATTTATAATTAGATTTATAACCTTTTTAATTCTAAGCAATCGTCCTGAGTCAAGAGAGGTGTGAAAGGCAGTTAGTAGTGTAATTTACATAGCATAAGAATACATGGAATAGCTCATACAATGTGTTTAATCTGAGCGTAGTAATATGGATTTGTACCGTACTTCCAAATGTGTTACTCGTAGGTGCAATTCACTAAATATAAACCTCACTATAACAAACTGACGATATCTGTATCGTTTCCTAGTCAACAAGGATAAATATCGAATGACGTCAGCAAATACAATACGATAAGATTGTTTATCCTTAGTTTCTTTCAAGATCTACGATATTTCACTGTTATTGATGAGTAGTCGTAGTAGTTAAACAAAACTATTTAAATGAACATTAATTGTAACCTTCGATATTTCGTGTGAAAGACTCTGGACTGGAACATACATTACATTCTCTTGACACAAATTATAAGCTAACACATATGTAAATACAGGCTGTATTTAATTCAGCATGCGTGAGTCTGTAATTAGTGGGGCGGTCAAGAGGGGCCAACTTCTAACGAATTCAGACCCGGTGGGGAAAGGGTTGGAGAGAGAAAGAGAGAGAGAAGCAATGCTAAGCCTTTTACTGGTATTCTTCTAGTCTTCAATTTATCTTGTTGGGGCAGTCTGTTTGTATTTTGTGGGTAGCTGCAATGGAGTGTCAGAATGGCTTGATTTTTTTGTGTAGGGATAGCTGCAGAGTAGGAAAATAATATAGATTTTAATCGTGATCGACCTAATATTTCCCTAATTGTTCCTGAACTAAACGCAGACGACATAAAAGTGAAACCTAGTAAAATTCATTTCATGTTGTTTCTCATTTAGAAATACATTTTGCAAAGAATAAGAGCTTTTTTTTCTGTATATACTTTTGAACATTAGAAAATATATCAAATACATTATTTGAATCGTTAGAAGCAAAAATATGTGCATTATCTTCAAATAGCGTTGTCGCTTATTTATTATTTAACAATTTATTGTACACAGAAAATACAAAACACACAAAAAGCAGAGAAAATATACACAAAAAGAACAGCTTGTTTCTATAAGAAATTTCTTACAGAAGTGCTGGGTCAAGAGAGAAATAGTGAAGAGAGGAGGGCAGTCAGGCGTGTACATTTAATATATCTAAATACAATATACGATTACATAAATACAAGATACAAAATATTAACATAAATCAAAAGTCATACATACATACAACAATATATTAATTTATGAGCTACTTGCAAAGCTTTTACATTTAGTAGAAAGTTTAGCGTACCGGGCATCTGAAACTGCACCGTGCCAGTACTAGACGGACTGACGAGAGACCTGTTTCATAAAGCGAAAATTCGTATTAAACTATTAAGCATATATCAGTAATTTACGCTGTTTTCGCTTGTAGATTGGTTGAAAATGACTGTCACATGTCAGTTTATTACGAATTGTCGCTGTATGGAAAAGCCCTATAGTCAGTACATGCCACAGAGCAGCTATACCTCTGAGTCGCTGTCTGGATGCAAGCGTCTCAGGATCTGTCATTGAATCTTAGACCTACGTTCCGCAGTGGACGTTCCCCGACGGATGATGATGATGATGGGTATTCATATCTATGTCTTCTTTCACTGCAGGGTGTATCCTACAAATTACATGTTTGACCTTGAACTTTTCGTGTTAAAATCCTTATTGTTCACTTAAATTAGTCATAAATTATTAAAATATACACAAACGTTTATTTCAAGAGACATTACAAATTTACAGATGCGCAGTATATTATCACATGCATTATACAGTATGATGTCAACATCGGGTATATAAGACCGCAGGCCGCGTCTCCAGGAGCCCCCTGTATACGACCGCAACACCGCCCTCGTTAATTAGACACGCACTCTAAACTGAACACCCTATACCCTCCAAGGTTCCAACTTGCGCGTGCATTAATTTTATTTGGGGGTAGTTAGGGAATTACGCAAAGTGATAACGATTTTAGAAGTCGGAAGGTTCTATTTTAGGATCTCTTGGGAGCGGGACTAGTATTGGAGGGGGGAGGGACTTCGGTATGTTATCATGGAAAATAGATGTGTTGTTTCAGCTTTATAATATCATACATGTTTTACTATGGCTATCATTATAGTCTGCAAGGACTTCAGTAATTATCCCACGGGGGTAAACAAGTATATTATTCTGCAGGCTCTAGGATACCTGTATGACCAATTCCATCACAGTTGATAATATCATTGAAGCGCTAAGTACAATGTAAACGGTAACAAACAAACTCAATCTTACATCCATGGAAACTTCTTCGATCGGGATAAAGAGTAGTAGGAACATGGTATTTTCCATCCCTTCAACTATCCACATACAAATAAGAACATTCTGGTTCTAGGTTCTAAAGATACGAGTATGCTTATAACAATATCAAAATGCCAACATAGCGATATACAAGATCTTTAACACACACTTGGCAAAATAAGATATTCGTTGATGAATCCGGGTAGGGTGGACTAAAAGTCTAGATTAGGAATCCTAGTCTATTATTCACAATTCTCCTCGGCCTTTATCTCATCTGATAGTAAGTTACGCGACCAATACGTTAGATAGAAGTCTGTTCAGCCAGAATCCACATGCGTCTGAGGAACAGACCATGGTTACGTTAATAACCGGGACACAAGTGTGCTATTAACTGCTCAGCTCGTCAAGAGGCGGGTTTGAAAGTACTCTACCCGTACCTACCACGAAACATACCTAGTTGCTTATTTTCCCGCACCAACAAAAACTTCAAAAACCTTTCATATTAAAATATCATCTTACACTACCAAAAAGATAGTACTTATCACAATTTACATAATAGAGGCGTCCGCTGCCGGAGCACCCTGTGAATGGAGACCGGAGGGACAGATAATGCCCGCTCCATTTTCTGAATTCCCATTTTGGGAGAGCAGATAAAGGCAGATGAAATTACGGCGTGGTGATAGTTCTTACTTAATATATTTCAATCTAAAAGTGATTGATACCGTGATAGGAAATTACCTGTTGTATGTAATGTACTACTACATACAACAGGCCATTTACTTAAAAATTTTACTGTCTTATATACATTTATGATATTCCAACGCTTGACCGCGACGAGGCTGGCCTAAGTTGACCTAAGAAGATGCCTATTAACTCTTCGTTTGAAAATCCAAATTATATTCATGAGGGAACACGAAATCTGGTATTTTGGTGCTAACAGTTTCTCCCTGAAGAATGTAACTTGTTAGTCTTAAAACGAAGAATAAATAGGCAGTTTATAGACCGATGCGTAACATCGTAGACTTCAGGTGAGATTATGGTCAAGTGTTACACTATTATTGTTATTTTAATTTAAAAGTGAACCATCGTTATTTCTAGCTACAATGAGAAGCTTGTCGTACGTAAGCAAACATGTGCCGTGTCCTCGCAAGTAAACTGCCAATCCGTATTGCGTGTCTGGCAAGTACCCACCCTGCCTTTCACGACCCATCACAAACGATTCCTCTAAACAGCTCTGCTATATATCTATAATCGAAATCTTATAAACATACGGACACGCTGCTACTAAAATTTTGCCATGTCGCAAAATGTAGGGGTTCGGCACCTACCTTGCTTCAAAGCAAGGCTGTTAAACTCGTATGAATAAGTTTACACTTGGTCATGAGCCTCGATCCTCGTGACTTCCCACAAGGGGATTTGCTGTAATCACCACGACGGAAAGGCGGATTGGTTATCTCATATACGTATGTAACTGTTCCATAGATAGACGCTGTTGCTTATCTCCAGATTCTCTTCCCATCTAAGTTTTAACTCCCACGCAAGGGATGACATGACGTCATCCAAATATAAAGTTGAGTAAACACAGACATTTCCTTATTTAACACTACAAAATATGTCCATCAGCCTTTCCTCGACTGAATTGATTTTTTGTATAGGGTTAGTTGAAGGGTTGGAAAATAATTCATTGGACATAGTTCACTTTGTATCTAGATCGAATAAGTAGTTCTCGTGGGTTAATTTCTGAAGTCTGATTATTTCTTATTTCAATGAAACCACATCAGTATAGTTAGTCTAATGACAGGTATTCTTACATCTTACATTTATGAAATAACACATTAAACAAATTATTTGATATAATATTTAATTTTTACGCATATTTTTAAACGATTCACTAGTAGCACAATAGTTCTAAGGTATCACGTCATGCATGAGCTCACACGCTTACGATACGAGGCCACGTGACCTATGTCATTGAGCTAAAGTCCCCCGTCTATCTGCCTTGTAAAGTAAAAGGACAAAGTAAACATTTTCATCTTTCCCATTCTATTCATGGCAGCTATCCCGTCGATTGGATATCGTCTGTCCTCGTCATCCCCGGCACCCTTATTTATAATAACAGCCTAAACACCATGAGCCGGATTCAGGCTGTAAAAGGGGTGTCCATTATCTATTGTATCTATGATATTTTATTCGGTATGTTCCATTTACCATACATAACATATATAACCTTTTTATAGCCAATTGACATTCCGCCGTTTTCAACGAAGTGTTTCACTTCTTTATTTATTATGCGTACATCGATACAGCTAAGGATTGTAATTCCCTGAATGACTTAGGCCAAATTGAATAGTCTATTTCTAAGCAACTATGAACTATATAAGACCAGTGGTCGCTTAACACCAGGTGAGAATGTGGTCGAACGGAAGCCTATGTAATTAATGTATTAAAATCATATACAATTGTATTTTTTGTTGCTAAAATGAAAGAACTGATTAAAACCTCCTGTAACCCCTAGACTTGGCTCTGGCTCCGTCCCTGCCCAGGCCTCACTATTATTCAGGGTACGGATAAGCCCACTCTGAAACAAGATACGATACAAAGGGACCCCATCAGAATTCGGTTCCCTTCAGGCCCCTGTTTATCATTTTGCGCAAAATTTTCACTGGACGAGCCACGTTAGACTCGCTGCAGATGTGTTAGAAAAAACTGGTCAAGCGCATGTCTGCACACATTGAAGAGGTTCTTGTAAATAGTTCATCCACTGACTCTCAGCTCTTTGTTGCTGTTGGAGGAATTCCAGGTGGGCGTTGAAAAAGTACTAACGCCAACCAAAGACAATCGACCCCAGTAACTCCAATTGAGATGGTTAAAGGTTAAATTGGAGGTAAGTTGGAGCTTACAAATAAGTTGTATAATAACTTAAAACCATACACCTTTAAAATATATCTCATCTCCTTGGTTTTGGGGCAGACTTAAAGATCGAGAGCTTACACGGAACAGAATGCATATGCCTACAAAATTAGCGTTAAAGCTAAACCATATTAAAAACTAAGCATCTGCCTAATGGACATACGTACTGGTACACGAAAAGAAAATTAAAAAGGTTTTCTCGTTCGACGGCGAAACCCTCCCAAATACGTAAGTGATACTGGTAGAAAGAGAAATAAGAATAGAGAAATAAAACACTTCTGACAAACAGGCGCTAGGCGTTACGAGGGTCGAGCGATGTGTGTGGACCGTGTCAGAATAACATTTGGGAGAAGTACTCACATCTCGTAGTAATTTGAATTTAAAATAAATAGTAGAAATATCTTTGTTTTTTTCATGTGGTCTCGGCTTTGGAATAGGGCCACCCCAGGCCATTCCGCGGGTGTCGAAATAAGGTGACTGAAACTATTAAGGAAATAGGCAGCAGCATCTACCAACATGCCACTGCTGTCACCAGTCCATTTGACACAAAGAAGCCGACAGGAAATTCTACTCCTTAGTAAGTAAGGAAGGGTGGAACCACGCTGTTTTTCTGGTTGAACGATTGTGCAAAGGAGAGGGTGAAATTGGATTGGCCTCCTCATATTTTATTGGAGGTCTACGAAGTTAATTATCTGGTACTATGCCAACTGTCCAGTTAGTGGTAGCACACTTCGATATTTATAGCCGACTCAATCCGAACTCGTTCAATTCCTAGTGCGGGCTGTCTCTGCTACACGATTTGTTTGGTAGGGTATTTCTCTATGTCTGCCTAGCTAGCTACCATAACGTAAATAAAGTCTGCCCCCAAACAACAGTTAATGCCACTACTTTACTGTGTCTCTAATGAAATATGACATAGCCAACGACTCATTAATGAGAGGCTTGTGTGTGTGCACGCTTCCATCCGACGGGCACTAACCGTTATTACCATGAATATCACCAACAGTCTAAATGGCTCAATCCATTTGTACAAATGATATGTCGGTAATTTGCTACACATCCGTATGTGAAATCCCCAGCGTTACTTAATTTCACAGTCGTCATAACGTGCATGTCATATAAATTGTACTGGAGCATATGGCATTACTAGGGTTTATTTTAGCTAATATCTAAAAAAATTGTATACGTGTGGTTGGCCTAGGATCACCGTGATATCTAAGTATTGAAAAACGAAATGAAAGTGTTGAAAATGAAGAAAAAAAGAAATTTAAGAATGGGCAGAAGCATCTAGTCTCGTCTTAGTATCAAAACATGGCGATTTATCAAACCCCCTAGCCATGCTCAATAGTGGAATTGATAAACATGATTATGAAAATTTAATAAAATCACATTTTCAAGCTCAGGTTCAAATTCCTCCAAAATGTGGCTTCAAAATGTTCCTTAGTGATATTCCTATGACATAAGACGTGGTCGCCATTTTATTTTCTTGTGCCAATGCCGAGATGACGTGGTCAAACGTGCCAGGAGCACGTTAATGATCCAAACGGACCCTTTTGAGGGGTTTTACGTTCCGACGGCGCCACTGTACGGTCAATTTAAGAGCAGAAGGGCTTTGAATACTAGATTTGGGTTGACTTAGTACTGGTCCCGTATTTACTTTGTAATAAATTCGGAAGTAGTTTCAGGGAACGGTCAGGCATATCTTATGGTTACCTTTACAATGTTAAAAAAAGTATGCCTCATTTATTTCATAAGACTGACCGTTTGATCCCAGGCTTGAATACATTCAGAATGTAATTAAAAATACTAATTTTGAATTAAAAACAGTTTTATGACAACGGTCTGCTTCCTCAAAAGCGACTATCCTACTAATATTATAAGTGTGAAAGTTTGGATGTTTAGATGTTTGGATGTTTGTAACGCTTTCACGGAAAAACTACTGAATGGATTTGAATGAAACTTTACAATAATATAGCTTATACATCAGAATAACATATAGGCTATAATTTATAAAGACATATTGTGTAAATTGTACAAAATCACACTTATAATATTAGTGGGATTACATGGGCAATTTGAGCATAAGAAAAACGCGTTGCCTAGCAACCGACCATACAATATGTAATTCGTATATACAAACTTTCGCGTTTATAATATTAGTGTGAAGACTATTTGAATGTACTACGTCAGACATGGAAATTTCTTTTGTTTCTTTAAATTATTAGACTACGTAACAGAATAAACACTATTTTGTACCTTATGCTGGAAATGGAGATAGATGCCTTCTATGCCTATCGAACAAGTAGAATAAATCCTGAAGTACATGCCGACAAAGTTGCGGGCGGAAGCTAGTATTTAATAAGTTTCTTTTATTTATTTATAAAACTAGAATTTTATCTTTTCACCTATTTCCTTCGGAAGAGGAGTTATTGAACTGTGTTGAAAAGTTAGCGGCTCCAGAATGACATCGCAACAATGAAGTTATTATATTTTGGGATTATAAGATTATTGCCACTTATTTCATTTTTATTTAGTTATTTTTATTAGTTTTTAGGGTTCCGTACCCGAAGGGTAACCAACGGGACCCTATTACTAACCCTCCGCCGTCCGTCCGCCTGGCAGCGGGCTGTATCTCATGATCCATAATAGGTAGAAATATTCACAGAATGTGTATTAATGCTGCCGATATACACAAATAAAAAAAAAACATTTAAATATATTACATTAAAAACGTAATTTTGCTAAACTGTAGGCGCCTATCGTTATATGATTCTTAATGTGTAAATTAACAATTGCGCGTGTGATTTCGTCAGGCACATTCGTTATTGCATTGTTCGGTGCATATTTGTAATTATGCATTATTTATAATTTTCAGTATATTAATAAGTCGTCCCCGTATGTACTGCTACTGTTTTGTTGTGATCAGTTGATCACCAATTTCCCGGCCAAGCTTTATGTCAATTATTTCCTTTGTGTCTTATCGGAGTGCTTATAACTTCGTAATCGTTGTCAATCTTATATTGAATGTTTCAATCAGTCACGTCTGTGTAGCCCCTACAGTATAAATGGAGTAGAACCTTCCCTGGACGTCGCTGGACTGGAATTGTAATCTTGATTGTTGAACGCAGAACAACAACCACCTCGTCATTACGGTAAGCTTCACCGCACCTACTTTATACCTCTACATTCAATTAAGCTCTTTTGACATACCCGAGTAATTTCATGAGCGAACCCTCGGAACTAACATTTTTTACAACTCAATTCTTTTATCAGTGGACCCAAAAGCTCACGCGCATTTGACTCCGAGATAAAGTGAATTTCATTTGCCAGAGTGGCCCCTATTTTTTTGCTTAGGCCTTCGGACTTATCACGCCCACTTCAGAACAATAGGAGATTATGGGCCCCAAAAAATACATCAACAAGCAAATTAATCAACTCAAACAGAAAGAGTAAAAGAATCGTCGGTGAGTGCTGGAAAAAAACACTGAAAAAAAAATAAAGAAACTAGAAAAGATCCGGGCAGGGACTAATGGCCGGTCCATTACCCGGTTTTACTCGGTTTATCCGCGCCGGACACCCGGGTCGGCAGTAAATCATCCCGGTTGTGGCCGAGTGCTTTTTTCTTGGCAGCCGTCGAGTTCAATTAGACTATTGGTTTCTTGTACGTCTGCTGTCCGACTAGAATCCTTGATAAGGCTCTCATCCGAGTCTAGACTGAGCTGTTACTCAGGTCAGCTTCCATTTATTTATGCTGTTGTGAGACAGCTCCAAGTGCACTTAAAGATTAGTGAAGCTATTCGTGTTGAATGTGCAGAGTGAAAGGAGAAAATACCTATTTAAATTCAACGGCATCCTCACTTTTATGAAACGAAAACATTTCATGCATTCCAGATGGCGAAAAAGTTTGCGACAAAAGGAAACTTAACAACTGACTGAGCTATTTAGAGTTAACCAACATTATCAACAGCAGGCGGGTTGTTACTCGCAACAGTATAACACTGAGATATAAATTTTTCATCTGTAAACGTGTAGACCTATCACTCGTCAATTCTAATACACTCACTTGAAGACATTCAGGTCGCAACGGTCGAAAACAAAGCCGTCAAGAGCTCCGATTGAAGTTCGACCAAAACCCGAATTCCGGACGCAAACAATCAATATCCAATCGAAATCGGAAATGAAACCAATCTGCGAGAACTGAATACATTTTAATGGAATGAAACCAAAGCAGATTTGGAAGATGCATTCAAGCGACTTATCATGCTATGTGCTTTTGTAGACCGCTACCGGATAGTATATTCATTAAATTATCGTCACTACAACCTTTTCTCGTCAAAATACAAGCGTTACTGCAAAATTACACAGGAAAGCTGCAAAGTCCTCTGAGGTTATTATTATTTATTTCCTCTGAACGCGGAGAACAACAGAAGAGCAGCTTGTTATTGGCTATACTCTCGTGGTCCTTGTTACTAAAACGACAAAGGCAGCACGTAAAGACGTAGCTCCTAGAAGTACCGTTTCCCCTCGAACTTAAGTTCAAGTAGCACAAAGTTATGCAGGAACAAACACACAAGCATAACATAATGTAAACAGTGGTAAATGACGTAAAGTGATAGCTATTGTGTTGACTTAAGAGTATGAGTTGTATTGGGTAAGTCAATATGTGGTTTCGGCGCACCTTCACCGAGAATATTAAAATTTATCGACTGAGATTTTAAACTCGATCGTTTTTTGTTTGGAAACAGAAATTGCAGTCGTAGGGCGTCGTTGTTTAAGATAACTTCGTCGGTGTCAAATAAATTAAGGCTTTTAGGCGCCTTTCCATTCTTTTGATTTACTGACCAACAGAAAAAATTTAGGTTTGGTACAAACTGGGACTGATTCTTAGCGCAAGTTCACAAATTAACAAACTAAAAGCACTATGACGTAGTTACCCCTACATACAGAGTACCTAGTAAAAGGTGTCCTACCATACCAGCACGACTGGGGTGCAATCGACTAAGGATAAACATCCTTACAATCTCACGGATCACGGATATATTTGCTGACGTCATTCGTTATTGACCTTTGATGACTAGGAAACTAGATATATCGTCAGCATAGACATCTGATAGCCGTGAGCTTATAAAATGGGGTCCATGTCCAGCATTGGCAGTTTGCAGTTTGCATCCAGCGGCACTTGTGACTTTTACCAATTGTCCTTGTTACATCCAAATTAATAAATAACAACAATAACTAAAAATATTATTCCCAACTTCTTTCATAGGATAAAAACACCTGTTCTCTGTTCCGTTCTCAAAGTGACAAAACGGATTAGTTCAAGGTTCTTAAGAACCTGCTGTAGTCGCCTAAGACCTGAGCCCGTATAATGCCTGTCCTCGCTATTACCAATCAATACTCCACCATACACACACACCTATACATGAAAAACATTGGAGGAATCCGTCTGTAAATAAAACATGCTTGTCATGAACCTGCCTCATAGGTTTTGCCATAATCATATACTTGGTGAGGTTGGTAGTTTCAGTACGATGTCGGTGTTACTCGGGTGGACCGGGCTTTATAGAAC
Organism: Carcina quercana; assembly: GCA_910589575.2. NCBI lineage: Eukaryota > Metazoa > Arthropoda > Insecta > Lepidoptera > Depressariidae > Carcina > Carcina quercana. The sequence continues at coordinate 12,586,136 of OU342444.1, forward strand.
TACACAAGACATGGGGTAGGGATTCTAAAGACAGGACCATACCACCTCAATTAACTGCCTTGTACTCAATAGAACTTTGCAAGACTAATTAGTGATCGCTCAGTGATGAGGGGAAAGCTCCAAAGCCTGGAACACCGGCGTAAAATAGCCATTCCAGTCATCTACGGGCTTCATTTCGGCGAGTGTGCGATCGAATTACTCGTACATGACCTAATTGTACCACCCTGTTTTTACAATCGTTCAAACAGAAGGATTGGTGGGCTACATGGTTGGACGGGCCCTTACTTTAGATTACGCGTTTTGCTTCTTTTAATATGCGTACAGCTAAGGAGTGGAATACCCTGACTTCATCTGTGTTTTCCGAACGCTACAAGCTGGATGACTTCAAGGCCAGAGTTAATAAGCTATTTATAGATTGTAATCAAACGGAAGCCTATCTTACTTATTATTATTTTTAAATATGGGCTACATCCTTAAAATTCGATTTGTGTATCAGAGGGTCCATTTTAAATTGTTAGGCATCCTGATGACATAAATTATTATGACTATCTCTTTTAGTCTTAATCAGCTCAGCTCTGTATCTTCCGTTTCATAATCAATGGGAATGATCTCACAATAATATTCAATTGTAGTTGTGTCCTACAGGATGTCCAACGATTTTTTTGTATTTTTGAGCTACCAAAGTTGAAATTAAGAATGGGTTTCAACTGACACTGTAGTATTTAAATCAAACACATTGATATCCAACCTTATCGGTCGTAATAATTCAGAAATATATGCAATTGATAAGACATTCAATCCTACATGAAGTTTGCCATGTTTGGATTGCTTGACATTCCATCTGACAGCAGGACCTGGACATAACGTACGACATCATATTACCATCAGCCGGGAAACGTCCACTGCTGGACATGGTCCTCCTCCATGGTATGCCACATTGACCGGTCCCGAGCCACTTGCACCCAGCAACTCCCAATTGGGAGTATGATATACTTTCCAGAAGTCACTGACAAATGCTAGTTCTATTATAGTTCCGCACACGACTCCTACAGCCGAAGGGCACCTGAGCAATAACTCAATAGAGCAGAATAATTCATATTTACGTTGGAAAATACACTATAGTACGGGGAATTGGATACACAGCAAACAAATCACGACAGTTAATATTAGCTGGAACACAAAAGCAAACGTGGAGTTGGTTTTAATAAATTGACAATATTTCTTGGTAATTTAAACTTTGTTTTCATGCGAAGCGCTTTTTCAGGCTCATAAAAATGTTGCGCCAATGAAACGGTTCCTTTACATATTTTGTTTAAAAGAAACATTAACTTTGATTAATGGACTAGGTTGGTTCATAAATTTTTAACAAACACTGGAATATCCATGATTATATCGGAAACTATGATTCTAGCATCAAAACATATTATTATTTTTGTAGCTTTGCACTGTTATTATAGAAGGGACTAAAAAATTACAAATTTAGGTATCAGTTTTCACCTTTATTATATTTGTCACATCTCACGGTAATGATGGATCTGCTTTCCAGTGTCTAAGTTCATCTGTACGAGCTACGTGGGACTCACATCTGTCTTAAATTTTTCCAACAAAACTAATCGCAACTTCTTTGAAATAATATCGAAACTTTATTCTCACAATTCATGGGTTCTAGATGACTGGAATTGCTAATAAGAAATGACTGATACCCCACAGGTATCCCTTTTTTGCTCCTGTGCATAACCCCACATTGTACACCTAGTGAGTAGGTAGAATTAGCATTGGACCCTCCACCTCGCGCTAGACGATAACGATTTGTTATGTGAGTTCGTACATCTGTACACTTCCCCCACTAATCACGTTCCCCTATGAAAGCCCTAACCCTTCGTCCTGGAACCTACAAATAGCAATTACATCCCGGACACAGGGTCCGAATGGGAGCTAAATGTGACGCCCGGACAAACGACACGAGATATTTACCTACGAGGGTGGGTGATTGGCAGTATCGATTAGCGGGACACGCTTTATTTGTACTCAAGAGGGCTCAACGCTAGTCATGAAGATCTTTTCGCGGAAATGGAGCTTTTAGGATTATTTGTAAAACAGGTTTCATAGTCAGCAAATTCAGTACGCCAGAATAAATAGGAAAGCTTACCGTTACCAAACCAAGTGCAAACCCATCATACTAGTACATTTAAAATCTGATATAGATTAGCAATTCGCAATGTTATGAGAAGATAGTTGAACAGTCTCAAATGGTTAAATTATAAGGCAATCACAATTCAAGTAAAATAGATAATTAAAATCAAATCAAGGGTTGTTACCTACATTCCTCATAATTGGCTGCGTTAGTCCTAAGTAGTGTTGAGAGGGGGAGGTATCGTAGCTGTGGTATCGGGATCTTTCCCAGAGAAACAGCGTAGTCCAGCTAGACAGTTTAATAAATAATTGAAAGAATGTTACGTGATAACAGATGGGGCGCACGCGCGGACCAAACACACTTATTTTAACTATATTTTAACCAGATACGCACTCGACCACAATACATTGAAGACTCTTCTATATTGTTTTTTGTTCAACTGTCGTCCCTGCGACAGATTCTAAACTCAAAATAAATGGAAAGTTCGAGAGAACCGTGCAAGCCAGTGCGCATCTACATAGGCGCGAGCATGAAGACCGAACTTCACTACAGTAGTATGAGCAATTGTGTGATAATTCCATTGCTGAACATAAGCCCCCATAGCTCACCACGTCGGACTTTCCAATAGGGGTACTGCTATTTATAATCACCTCGCTAGGCAGGATTGTTGGTCATCGCATTAAGATGTTATTGTTACATAGGTAGATGCTGCTGCTCATTAAACGACAACACTCAACCACGACTCTTGTGAAACTCCCATCAGTGTCAGTGACCATCAGATTAGATCATCAGTTTCATGAACAATGATTGACACTTTGAAACTGCAGTTTATCAAACCAACACAGGGACATACGAGACAGCGAATGTATGCTATAGCGCATAGACTGCACATTAGTAAAAAATTACACGCCTCATTTCCCAGAATTTGAAATAAGACTCGCCACAAAAATATAGTTAATCTAAGCAATATTGGAATACCCTCAATCCCAAAATACATCCACTTCAAGGAACTCATAAACCCAATAATCTTGCCAAAGGCCAAGACGAAACTACCAAAGGACGATAGAATCCCGAAAATATTGGAGGACATTAATACGGAATGACGAATCGAAGAAGATTAGAACAGGGACGATCAAAGGCTGATCTTGTGCCCGCTAAGTTTTAGCCCGTTTTGTACAGACGGACCGTGTAATTGAGTATTACATGTTTTCGAGGGGTCAACGGACTTTGGAAAATTTTGTAGAAAAAAAAACGATTCAGACGTAGCCTTGTTTGCTGAATACATTAAACACCTAGACTGTGCTGAAAGGTTTTTTACCGTTCGGTTTATTTGTCCTTACTTCTAAATGTATTTGATTATTTCGTGTACAGTTTATGCTGGATACATTCTAGAAATAATTACAGTAAGTTCATTTACGTGCATCTGTTATTTTATGATATTATTTCAATATATCCATTTGTGTTTGAATAACTGTCAATTTATTCTTGTATGTAGTTTTGTTAATTTCGCGAAAAATTTAACAAATATTAAACTGTTAAAGATGTGCTCTGTTAGGATTATCTTACACAATAAAACTTTGACTTTGAGGTTTTTATGAAAAAGCTTTTTCTAAAGGCGTCTCTAACAAATATAAGACTTAAAAATAACAAACCAGACTTAAAATGTTATAAAACCCAACAGGCAGTGTAAATACATAGCACCCGGTTAAAGAAAACAATAAACAGCCTTAAACATTTTAATCTGAGAGGGGCTTCAACAAACATCGAATTAATATACAATAAAAATTCACAAGATGTAATCTTACGAACGACCTACCGTTGGCTTTGGTGCAAGTGACGAGATATTAAGCCGAAAATATTTTTACAATTGTAAATGTTACAGATCTTCCCGTGGAAACAAAGTTCTGAAGAAGTGTATAAAAACAAATAAGACTTATTGTACGATAAGTACATGTGAATGAAACAATTAATAATTTTCAATGGTGGGATTTAAAAGACTCTTCTTTATTATTCGGACCAAAGAACATGCAAAACTGAAGGGTAGGGAAGGGAGGCCTTTGGCAAAAACACATATTAGGTTTAGCGAATTACCAAATATTGAAATATAATAATAATTATGTATAAACTAATAAATAATACTGTGATCTTTACGAAACCGTATTCGAACCAAATATTGATGAAACCTATGAAACGATGCTGCAAGCAAACAGGTAACTTCAATACTTTTAAAAGCATTTCAATCTATATTTTCTTGCATTTTTACATTTATTAAGTTGCACACCCTGATGATAGTTAAATGACTAATCAGGATGTGTTACTTGTGAGTGTATAACTTTTAATAAAACTAAACAACTCTGTAATATGTAATGAGAAGTCAATGTTTAGCAACTAACGTTTTCAAGCCCAAAGACGCTGAAGTAATTCTTTCCATTAAGGTTGAACTAATTGAAAGTTTTATATGGAGAAATAAGAGTCAGAGTGATCTTACAAATCGGCCCGCGTTCCAGACCGCCCTACATTAAAACGCTACCCAAACGTAGGCGCGTGATACGAATATCAATAGAGCAATGAATTTAATTAAGTTTAAAACGTAAACTGATTCCGCGTCTTTATGGGTTTCTAATTAAAAAGCTTTCCCTGTTAACGTTGCTGACAGAGATAATGAAACTAGTACACCATTAAGAGAAAATGTTATGATAAGGTTTTTAGAAAAAAGGTAGATGCTATGAAAACATATTTCGAGATTGTCAGATCGTTTATTGAATACTTATACGAGTTAAATAATTACGAAATCAACAAAGATCATTTAGCTTAGATCAGCTTCGCTTTTACTATTGCATTTTAACTGAGATGTTATATTACATTTCGTGACTGTAATTTATTTTGGATGAGACAAAATATTTGGTGTCGCCATGTGTTCGGGTGGACCACACTTATCATATCGAAGTGATATACAACATCATGTCAACACTATATGTAGCATGGGAATGTATATGCAGTTTTAACTTGATACTATCGCATGTTAGCCATATAATGACAGATGTTTCGGGAGAGGTGCAACGGGCATCAACATCTGACTGTGTATCAACACACCGCCGTCCAATAGTGATGATTAATGCAAATATCTCAAAGCGCAAACAAAGAATTCTCTCACTTGGCCTGTTAGAGATGTTGATCAATAAGAGTGTCACATTGTCCAGGCTGCCAGCGGTTGACTTGTTTACCTGATATTACATTGTTACAATGTTAACAATGAAGAGAAATGAATTAACATAACCTTATCAAGGTAGCCAAGTAGCCCAAATCTGATACTCCTACACATAATACAGACTCCACAAAGGTTTAATTTTCCAACTGCTTTGATTTTGATAGAAAAAAGGAATATATTATACCAGTACAAAGTAACTAATTTATATCAAAAGTTGTTCTGGACTCCGGTGTGGTGCAGTGAATGGATAGAGCCTGGAGTGTCATTAGGTACAATTCGTAGTTATATAACAAGCCGGTAGGACTTCAAAGAAATTTCATCGAAACATCACAACACAGCCAAGTTGTCTAGGAAATGTAGTAATTGGTCTCCATTAAGTAACGCGCTATCAAAGCAAAGATTTTATTCCTCCCAAACGCTCGACTGTAAGAACGAGTCAATTTTCATTTCTAAGATGAACTCCAATAATTGGAAGTAGAAATTCCGATTCGCTGAAATAAATTTCCTTAACAAGTAGGTACATAAAACTTTTATAAAGTTAAAAGTTTGTAGGTGGAAGGAAGGGTTCTGGAGAATTTCGTGGGACATTTGTGAGTTTGTTTCTAAGGAAGTGGAGCTCCTAAGTCAGTAATGTAATATTTTCTGTAAGAGAGTTTGTTATAATAAGCCTATGTGTCTCTTTTGAAATATTTTACTTTAATATAAGTCAGGTTTGCAATATTCAAAGGCAACAACACGCAAGGTTTCCTACATTAGCGAATTCTATGAAACAGAAATAGCATGAAATGAATAATTTCTTATCTTTTATTATTTATATGTGACTATTTAATGATGGGTAAGTAAATGTAGGAGCTCTCGTCTAGCCGACGTTCGTTCATCACCCGGATAAGTCGTAACCGTGATCCTCTCCGGGTGGGAACGTCTATTTCTTCTGCGCCAGTAAAGCAGCTCATTTCATTTCCAAACAAAAGCCTTACGGGCTTGTCCATTAACTCGAGACTTTAGTGTTTAGTTAGTTAATACTTATATAGACTCGGTTTCTTGTCCATCCGCTGAGAGCGACGCGCCTTCTAAATCGGTGGGACTAACGAGGTTGCAATGGAAGGATTTGCCATTGGTGATCTTAGTATTGTATTGGTCACACCAACGTTGAAGAGATGTACTGCAGCTACAATCACGTGAATAAACAGGATCACTTGTATGTAGCTATCTATCTATCTAACTATGTATGTAAACAAATCTAGCAAGTCAATTCAAAGCTACTTCTAAACGTGACCGTAAACTAATCTAAACGTAAAAACTGACCCTGGAGTCGGGAGTTGGATGGAAAAATTCTACCCTGGGCCCCTCGATTATAATTTTTTTGAAATTTGTATTCTGTTTAAAATCCAGACTCCGACCATAGTTTGATTGACAGTTGTTATGACGACGTCGCTGTCATTCGTGTATTTGTCAAACGATGAAAAAATAACCTAAAAATTTACAAGTAACATATTTATTGATAAAATAAATGTTTGTGTTTAAAGAAACTAGGTGTACTATAGAACTGCTTCGGAAGGACTGCACTTTAGGTGACTAAAAATTTTTTGGATTGTAGAACTCATCATGCAAATCTATCCGATGGGATTTCTGCCCTGCACTCATCTCCGGGTCTGTATAAAAAAAACACCTAACAAACCTAATCTATCCGACGGGATTTCTGCCCTGCAGTCATCTCCGGGTCTGTTGCAGTCACCTAAAGTGCAGGCGAGCCAAAATCTTATCTTTAAAACGGTGCGTTTCCGCAATCTGGGATTTGGGACAAATTTGATTCTAAAAAAGTTTGAAGGCGCTAGCAAAATTCACGTAATACATATTTTGCATGATGAAAAATAAATGCCAGTTTAGACAAGGCTGTATGGTCCTAGATCTTTGACTACCAGTCATATATTATTATATCCTCTTTATGGCGAATTTAAACAACATTGTCAGTGATCAATCTCTTTAGTTAGGTCTGTTTTCAATATATAGTTATCTGTGCACTTGGTTTTCACTTAAATATGGCGTTGTGCTAAGGAATTTTCTGGAACTTTAAAAAAAATCATATCGTTAAAACGGCGCATTTCCGCAATCTGAGATTTTACACAGTTGTTTGTTTTAAGTAGTTTCATAAGTAAAAAAAGTTTGAAGGCGCTAGTTTTAGTCACCTAAAGTGCAGACGAGCCACTACTTCAAGTACACTAAGCGTTTGACAAAACAACGCAGCAACCTAGTGTCACGGGAACATCAGTGAAACCGACAAACTCGGCCGACCGTCTCACCAAGAAATTTCAAAATAAAAAAGCCGCTATTTGCAGAATTATGCACCTACAGGAGAAGTTGACGCGTGCAGGTGCGTCCTCCATCTCTACAATAAAGTCTGTGTGAGTAATAAATACGTACCCGTGTAAAAGTTGTTTTAGGATTAAAAAGCTTCTTAGTACACACACTTTTAGTTTTCTAAACCATAATTATCTTACAATTATCTTTAAGCTTGATAGATGTGGAAGCGGAACGCTTTTGTGCAAACTGTAGGAATATTCACAGTATACAAGTGGAGGATTTATTTCACGTTTTTCTGTTTGAACAGGTACTTGAATGGAAAATAATCAAAAATGAATTATCCTTAGACTTGATTAAAATAGTTATAGAAGCTAATTAATAAATAATATCAGCTGTGTCGACTTTGATTTATAGTGTGTGCAATGGCTCGTCGCTATCGTAAAATACGACCAAGGGAAAGCATTTTGGTGAAGTACCCCTTGCATACGTAACAACAACATCTTACTGCGTTATACCAATTCGTACCCTCACGGAAAGTCTAACGTGGCGAACTATAAGGGAGACATGTCCAGTAGTGGCCTAATGCAAATGATAATTCCTGGTGACATGCGCAAAAGACAAAAATTGTATTTCCATATTTGTATCAATGGAGCAGCATCAAAGTCAAAGTACTTTATTTGCATCGCATTGCATAGCATCTGCTTCTCAGAGTAAATTTAATTTGATCGTATAAAAATCTTCCTTCAACTGTGTTTTAATGACAAAATTATGACAGTCAAAATGAAAAAAAAAATCATTTAGAAAATACAAGTCAATTAATCACCCGGTTCATAAAGGCATTAACCTATCTCGGCGAATACCCTATCCTATCCTAACCTATCGCTGAGTACTTACAATCACGCGAGTGCAAACCCATCATACATTTAAAAAATTCTATGTTATCAAGGATCAAATCAACATTTATTCAATAATATCAATTTGTGTGTAGAGATTTCTTGTCTTTGAAAAACAAACCCTAGGTATCAGAGCAATTTTTGATTTAACAAATAGATTTCTGTAATCCTATTGTCGAGGAGTAGAATATTTCATCACAAATTTTATTACAAGGTTCGAACGATCGGAAGCCGATATTAAAATTGCTTACGTCTCATGTGTCAGGCAGTGGGCTAGGCAAAAATTGTTGGAAAAGGAGCGCAAAGCCTTTTGAAGCTTGTGTTACCTTGCATCACTTCGTTCTCAAGGGGTTTGAAAGAAGATTCTTTGCATAACTTAGAATGATAACGGAAGCAAGGTGACTCAAATTGGATGCCTTATTTGTTTAAAGATAGGAAGCAAGATAAATAATTAAATGACGCACGCATTTGGCTACATAGCACCATAGCTCAGTAACCGAATGGATATATTGATAAACATAATGTAGGTAGTCCCGAAAAACAGACACTTCTGAACAAAGACTTTTGTATAATTGCCAATCCCACGATCTTTACCAGGAGTCGCTCCTTATAGTTGGGCTGGCCCAATATGTGAAATAAATTCCACTCTACAGCGCACTGAGTGTCTTTGCGTTTGTTTATAAATTCAACAGTAAGGAACTACAAAAAATTGGAAGAAGGACCTTCAAAATATTTTATTTGAAGTTCTTTATTATAAAAAATCAGTCAAATAGCAAAAAGCAAAGTTTTATTCCTTGACCAAGTCAAAAGCAACTGGATCATCCCTAATGAGTAAACGGAAGGACTATCAAAACCGATTCTCAGTTCTCGTAAAAAGTTTCGATGAATTAGGGACGAAGCCCTCGTTCTGTAGGAAACTTTCTGGGAATTTCCCCTTGTAGCCAGCGCGTAACGATAATTGGGGAAACTTGTGATGTAACCGATGATTGCTAAAAAATTTCAGTTCAAGTAAAAGAAAAACACGACGCAACGTATGAATAATGCAATTGTATTTGATGAAAAACCGGTTTATCGTGTCGGGACACGCTTACCGGGTTTCCAGCTACTATAGAGATTGAAGGGGGTAAAATCAAGGTAAAATAATCAAAAGCACGTGTTTTTTCAAGCATCATGTTTCTTAATGGAATCTTACCCAAATCATTGCTTATATATTTTTGGATTCCTAAAATTTTGCTAGTGAACGTCTGCCTTATCATATCAAAGAATTTTACAAAACTGACTGTCTTCGGCAGAAGGACGTGTGTTTCGTTTCTTCAGCCTTCATGGATCAACATCATAAGCCGGGAAACATCCACAACTAGACATAGACTTCATCCATGGTATGCCAAAATGACGGGTCCCGAGCTACTTGCATCCACGCGACTCCCCGCGACCTGTACTAGGTCGTATGTCCATCTAACAGGACGGCCGGTACATGCTCACTACTCGAGAACTTGTACTTCCCATCGGTTATCCGTTTTTAGAGCGATGTGGTCTGCCCATTGCCACTTCAACTCACTGTCTGCTTGAGCTAAGTCGAATGCCTCAATGGACGCTCTACCAAGATTGTTACATTGCTTTTAAGACGCTGAAATCAGCTAAATGCGCATCATATTCGGTTGTCGCTGGCAAAAAGTATGCAACATATCACGCCAAAATGAAAATATGTTATTATTCAGCATATTTCCAACAAGATTGTTGTTTTCAAAACACGATTTCGTAAACTTTTCTCGATAGAAAATGAGTCCAAAATCAGCTCTCAACGGTCATAAATCTTTAGTCGATACGGCTAATGTGTGAAGTGTTTTTTGTAAAAAATAGTGCAAAAAATTCATAAGGCGTTTTTCCATTTTGCCGTTGTTTCCGATTTTTGATTAAGTAATTAGTTTATACACAATTTCGTTTTGTTTTTTTATTTCACAACTCGAATTCAGCAGCGCGCGCTCACACCATTATTTGCATCTCTCTTACTTGTACCGAGACCGACAGTGATCGCTGAGGCGCGCTGCTAGATGGACCTATGTCGCTCTTCGTTCTGCGCTCCGTTCGTTTGGATTGACCAAAGCGGAAAACAATTTTTTTGTAAATATATTGTAATATACAAATTTGTACATAGAAGTAATTGTTTTTAGCTAAAATATTTGTGTTTGCTTGTAAATTGATATATATAAACTGTAAATAAATGTAAAATAATAATAATCTGTACTGTATAAAAATAGAAAATAAAACAAATAATAGAAGATTGGGCAAGAGGCGATTATATCTTAAAAAACAGAAACAAATTATGGAAGTTATAAAGTAAGTACCTAATCTACCTACATTGTTTTAAAATGATTCATTGGAGTATTTCACTAGTTCAAAATACTACTCGATCAATAAGGTGAGCTATTTCAATCACGCTCACGTTGTCTAAACAGTCTAGTTGGGAAAACGGTGGTTCTAGAAAACCACATCGTCGTGGGTTCAATCCTAGGTGTAGGTATAGCTTCGTAGCTCTTTTTTTTTTATTCACATTTTATTACTAATTGATTTTATCTCTATTTTAGAGAAAAAAACTAATGAACAATTCAGCAAACGATAATGACGTGGTAGAAGCACCCAGTCCGTCGGATACTGTTTTAAAAGAGTATGTGAATGCCTCATTCCCAAGTAACACAGTGAAGCAGTATAATGGCTGACTTACGGCTTTCATGTATCGTTTTAGCATTATAGCTAGGCTTTATATCAGTTTTATAAAAGTTTATACGACTACTATAATGCTGATTTGGGCACAAATTAACCAGCTTTAGGTTGTTAATCAGCTGTTTAATAGCATTACAGAAGCATTTAATAGCATTAAACCAGCATTAGTATGGTCCATACAGTTGTTGATAGCATTACAGAAGCATTATAAGAGCATCATTATTAACTAGAAGCATTATACTAGCAATGTTTTTGTTAATGAAGCGGCTAATCGCATTACAGAAGCATTATACTAGTAATAACATAAAAATAAAAGCATTGTTAGAGTCCTTTAAGTGTTCACATTTAGAACTTAAATGAATCTTATATTATTGTAAAAACATCCTTAATGCCGCGGCCCTAGTTTTAAAATAATAAACGTTGTAATTTAACTCATCGTCTCGCGATATGAATGATGGCGACGACGACAAAGTCGAGTATGATATGAGTTCAACTTGGCGTTTCATATTATTTTCAACTTAAGTCTACTGTTTTTCGATGTCGTGCCTCCAAATTTTGCTGCGAGATTTAGTTTACTGACAATGTCTATATTGGTTTCATTCAAAATTTTCAGGCGCTTTCAATTTATAGAGTTTTTGTAATAAAATGTTATAAAAGTTATGTGGGACATAATACAAAAAATGAAATTTTTTGGTGTAGAACGAAATTATTGCATGATAAACTTAACAATTATGGTATAACAGTGTTAAATTTAGCTATTACTTTATTATAGGTCTATTAGTTTCTATCAAAGGCCCGAAATTATAATATTTTTTTGGTTAAGGTGTATTTACAAAATGGCGTCAGTCTATAACAGTTTGGTGAATAATTAAAATGCCTTTTTAATACCGTAAGCTGTGTAAACACTCACACGTGAACAATTAGGATGCCAGCAGTCAGAGAGAAGACTTTTGATAAACTACTATAATGCCATCGTCTGTATTGTGGTTTTCTATGTGTTCACATGTAGTCAAGTAGATTTCATGTGAACTGATTTAGTTCCGTTACTTAGCTTTAGTGATCCTTGATCAAAACGACAAAACCCATTTCCTTTAATCTGAACAACATTTATATACAGCTTTATTAAATAAGTCATTCAACATTAAAAAACCGCTCAAATGCAAGTCGGACTCGCGCACCGAGGGTTCCGTCCAGAATACAAATAATTAATATACTGAAAATACCGCTTCGATTATTTATGATTTTCGTATTAATGTACCCAACAATGCTGTGCCGAAAATGAAAATTCTATTGAAAAACAAACTTTACTTTGCAACTAAATGATATACCCGATGTATAACTTTCAGCTGAAAAGTTAAGTTTGTGAACATAACAAGATTCTGCTTCTTGTCAAATTTCAGGGTTCTAGGTCAACGGGAAGTACCCAATAGGTTTTGGTCCTTTGAATTTCCTATGGAAATGGTCTAAAGATACGCCTTAAACAACTACATCTTTTTGTTGCGTTGACCTAGAAGTTTGATCTTTTCACAGCTCCAGGGGAAGGCAGACTTGAGTATTCGATATTAATAATTCAACTTGATACCGCCACGCGTCCCTGAGAAAAATGGTCTTGACAGACAGACAAACAGACGGACGGAAAACAAATCCGATCCGAAAGGGGTTTCTTTTTTTCTTTTGAGATACGGAACCCTAAAAAATGATGTGGTCGTGATGGAATGTATGGTGGACAAATGACGACAATTACAAACACGTAATGTGAATGTATTTACAGCTTTACGCATTTCAATAACTCACACGTATGTGTTTAAATAGCTGTTGGGTGTATAAAAGCACTCAGTTTCACTTTTAAAATACAAGCATTACAATAATTCAAGTTTATGCTGTTCAGCAGCACTAAGCTTTTACTTCCTACTTAAAATGCTATAATACAACCAAAGGCACTGAAACTATCTAACAGCTGTACAGCGAATTGGCGATGCATTATAATGGTTAAAGTTTATGCTACTAAGGAGCATTAGGCATTTAAATACTACTTACAAATGCTATTGAAGATCCAAAGGCACTAAAAACAGCTGAAAGCTATACAAAAGCGTTTTGGTATGCTGTACTTAAGCTAAATACATTATACAAGCATTTTGCTATACTATTATCCAACCTTTATACAGCGAAAAGTATTATAATGGATTTGAGTTGCCTATATAGGGCTATAGACTGTTAGGTGAACTTTTATAAGAGCTTATATAGACCTTAAGTTCTACATAACTTCACGAGTAGTTATTTATAATGCTCCTTGTGTTACTTGGGTTATTTCGGTGGTTTTTTTTCAAGACAATTTTTTCATAGAATTATTAAAGTTTTAGAGTTTTATGAATTAATCGCACACACTAAACAAAAAAAACTTCATTATTCCGTGTTTTTTTTAAATTGCATAGACTTACGAAAGTTTGAAAGAAGATAGTCATTTGCATCGTTCTCCGGTCCTCACACTGCCACAGGTTGTCGTGACCCGGCTAGGAGTATTTACAATAATTAGCGCGACTTGCACTCGCAACATTAATTTTGAAATATCAATCAAATATACAACAGCCACGTTCTAATATTAAATTTAATTCGGTTTGCTGTGAAGTGTTATTAACATTGGTTGCTCAAACGAGTGTACGCTAAGTTGCTTCGGTGGTTTACAATTGGAAACATACAGATTTTAAATTCGTTCAGAAACGCAGCCGTGGGAAAACCGCCCCAGGTATAAAAACGCAATAATAATAAGACAGTTTTTTTTAAAACAGCTGAAGTGTGACCGACTAACACTTGTTTCCGGGTATGTTGGAAGAAAACGTATGGATTTTAAAATAATTATAACCCTGGAAAAAGTACAGATTTCTCAAAATCTATGGCTTGCTATTTATATTAATTCTAGATTGTAGCTAAGTACGGTACGATTTAGAATTTATAGTTTGCTAAATGCTACGTTTCTAGTTTTTGAAAAAAACCTCCTCTGTGACAGACACATAAGTAGAGTATATCGCGGCGAAAAAGTTCAATTTACAATAAAAACCATGCTTTGAAGACTGCTGATTGCAGTAAAATGTCATAGACAGTACGCTAACTAGGCTGGGTAGGAAACCAAGGATTACAAAGACAAGGAACAGTCTTATTATAAAACTACTACCGTTGAAAAATCCCCTCATCACAGCATAGTTAATGTAGGGAAAAATTGAACATGGTTTATATTACAATTTATAACAAATAGACAGAGTTAAGATAACAGCGTTACCCATATACATTTAATTGAATAACCAACAATACAATGCTCTGAGCGTCTCCAAACGATTTTCAAGTCTGTAGATCCACGAGTACCGAACTCACAAAGTTGTGGCGTTACTGCGAAGTTTCTTCGGAAAGCGGCTCCCGTTAATAAAACACATTCTTATCCCCCCTTGCTTGTCGTAATTTGATTTCCTCAGACTCCCTCAGACATCACTCCTGGGAGTTTACTCACTTCAACTGTGTGGGCTTCATTTTGACATACTTCTAAGCCTGTAAGTCTCGTGTTTTAAAGCTATTGCAGACTTAGCACTGGGTATGTGCACACGTGTACAGTGAAACATTACCCTTCCTTTGTTGCTTCGTAGTCGGGAGTATTTTATTTAACATTCATCTACACTGCGAATAATATTTTACAGTAATAATTAGTGTACTGACCAAGGAAAAAATTCCCAAGCGACAAAGCCATGGGCGCTCTGGCTTTGTCGCTTGGGAATTTTTTCCTTGGTGGAACCCAAAATCGTCAGTACCTCTAGATGCCTCTAGTGTGAGTTTATAACCGATACTGTACTCGTAGCGTTTACGTTACGTCAGATTTGTATAATGAATTGTGCAGCGCCTCTAGCGGCACGTTAGCGAAATTCTGATTAAAAACTCCTACTAGAGGTACTGTGTATTGCATTTAAAAATTACAAGGCTTAATTCGGTTGATAATTAACCATACCCATTCTAGAAATTTTCCAGTTTCAAGCTCAAGCTGTTTAGGTTGGACTTTGTAAATGTCAATCAGTCAAACAAGCTTTTTCTGTTTGAAAATTTCGTCAAGCAATGTATGGTATTAAAGGAAACGTATTGTACTAAGTTTATTCAACAGTTTCTCGTGTCTATTGTAATGTACGTGGAGATCACTCAATATCTCCGTCCCGCAAGTCATTATGTATTCCAATTACATTTATAATGTATTCGATATCGTTCCAATTGTGGCATCGCATTGTTTCAATAAAACCAAAATGTCGGCACGTGACCTCTCTGGCATTTTAGAAATGAATTTTAAATTTAGAAGTACATAGTCGTTTAAATTATAATAATTTTTGGCTGCTATATGTAGGCTAGCGCTCTTTTAAACAAAGCACAATCAATTTTCAATATATTCCCACTATATTTTGACATCACACCGAAAATCATCCGTGTTACGACCCAGAACAAAAAATGTATTACGTTTTAAACAGCAATATTTGTTGATTATTGTTTGTAACATCTTGAAGATTGTATAAAGCTTAAATAGGTACCGCACAAAATTTAGTAAGTGATACACGGATTCTAAAATTCACTAAGGTACTGCATTAAATTTTGTAAATTAAAGTCACTACTATTATCCGCTGAATTATTTAAATACATTGAAAGGACTTTTAGGTTAGCCGGCTCCTTGAACAAGGGCACGCTTTGGTTGAAATGTGATACAAATACATAAATAATAATTGATAAACAATACATGCCGTTAATAACATCTAGAACAATTTGATATTTATTGAGATATCATAAAAACTATTTTTTGTTTATTAATTATTTATGTATTTGTATTAAATTTTAACCAGAGCGTGCCCTTCAAGGAGCCGGCTAACCTAAAAGTCCTTTCAATGTTTTTAATTTATTCAGCGCATAATAGTAGTGACTTTAATTTACAAAATTTAATGCAGTACCTTCTTAAAATGTTAGTGAATTGTAAAATATATTGATAGGACAAGTAAAAGTTATGGATGCTCTTTACTTCACGCTTTCTTTGAAATATATAGTAGGCGTTGTAAAAAATAGTTTTTCCATTGGTTAGGTATTAAATCAGAGGTTAATAATTTCCCATACTTTATTATCAATGAGTGCAGGCCATTTTCAGACAATGTATACGTAAAGCTTGTTGTATACATATTATGTCTCAAATGTACTAGAGTGTCACGAGGAAGCTGAATTAATACCGTATGCAGATTACAGCAAGGCCACGACCAAGGACGTGGGTCACTTTTCGTGACGATCAATACATCCAGCAGTTCGCGCGATAAAGGCTGCCCGTTGAAGCGAGGCCGCGGAACTGCGCTAGTCACGATCAGATTACGGATCCTTATTCGTGAATAGGATAACCCAGTTTATGTCGACTGCTAGATTACAATTGCGATTTGAAATATTTTAAAAAAAAACTAAGAAAACTGAAGAAATGCCAACATGCAACCGGAATGACGCCATTTGCAAACAAGAGTTCATTGTTTGACTACGCAACCATAAAATCAGCAAACACAATTCCATTCCGCCAATTCACAGAAATGACTAAGCAGAACACGATAAAACATATTAGTTCAAAGACATTCCTATCGTTTCCGCGACCAGGGACCGTGAAATTAGCGGGTCACGGTTGGGACAAAAATTGTGCGTGTGTTGAAAGCTGACATCCTTATATTTGCTGGTAGCTGTGTGGATCCCGGTTTAGATCAGAAGAACCCCGAACCGAATTCGCTCTACTATCGGTACTCGGTTTGATTTGCAGTGTTAGCGACAGTATGCCATTTTCATGTCTGCCTCGCTAGCTACCACCAGCCTGTACGTTCTAAAATGTAGCAGAATCAACGCGTCATTAGGTTGAAGCTTCTGCCTGCGCACGCATACCATCCAACAGCCTTATCGTCACTTACCATCAGGTGAGATGAAGGTCAAGCGCAAACCCATTTTACATTTAAAAAAATTCCATGAGAATATACTGCGATGCTGAGAATTTCTGTTCCTATGGTTTAACTATGCATCCGTCCGCCGGAAAAAAGCAGACTTCCGATCTTCTGCAAGATCCAATACAGAGGTGGCGCGAGTTAATTTAAATCCTGTATCATCAACATCAACAGCCTATATACGTCCCCACTGCAGGGGCTCAGGCCTACTCTCCTACAGAGAGTATATGGGCCATAGTCCACCACGCGGGCCCAGTGCGGATCGGCGGACTTCACATGCCTGTTCAAGACATGCAGGTTTCCTCACGGTGTTTTCCTTCACCGTTAAGCAATCGGATAATGTACTTAATTTGAAAAACAACTCATAGGTACACGGCTGGATTCGAACCCGGAACCTTCAGATTGAGAGTCCCGCGCCTTATCCTTTGCGCCACCGACGCTTCTCCTATCCTCAGTCATTAAATCAGTCAATCCTCTATAATCAGTCATGAAATCAGTCAGACACTCTCTGTAGGAGAGTATCGCTGAGACCCTGCAGTTGAGGACATAGAGGTATATAGAATTTTGTTCATGATGATCAGTCATCCAAAATTACTGTATGTCAAACGTCATTAAATCTTCCATGACTAACAAAACGGAGAGGAGTTCCTTTCAGACTTCTGCGTTCTCTGGACGCTGCAACTTGATTCACTTGAAGTTGAATGAATAAAATTATACACGGGTTAGCTTCGACGGTCCGAAAAGAGTGCTTTATTCAGTTTTACTTAACTAAGCCGTGCTAGCGCTAAGCATCAGGGATGGACAAAGTTCTGCTTGTACAATCAGTATGCAATGGAAGGATAAATGAGCTTCAAAGTTAGTGCCAAGGCTTATGAGCTACATAACATCAAACTTGGGCTTGTGTACGGAGAAGTACGGACTGGATGGGAGCCAATCCGAAACCTCAAAACATATAACTTTTGCTTACCTCAGCCAAACATTTGTTACTTGAACTTAAACATGTATAAACTTGTGCGTTAATTTAGACATGCTACACAATGTATGTTCATTATAGATGTTTGTTTCGGTTTTACGCGAGTAGATAACTATTGGTTCTAATAAAGATGTATGTATTCTTTTTAAACACTGTTTTAATATGTTATTAATCGTGTGAGTGGTTTTTATTCTTGTCCCGTTATTTATTTCAAAAATGTTACATAATATACATACTTCCTTACAAAATCATGTGAGATGACATTCATTTTTTTCACTATGATTTAGTTCATTATTTTTATTGCTAGAGTTAATGCATATTGTTCAAACAGTACTACATATGTAACTATACAACTATCATAATAAACCACTCTTAGTATCTCTCTAAGGCACTATCCCCCTCTCCAGTATTTATTCTATGCCCTATGCGGCTGCTGAAAGTGCTATTACAACGACTTCAATTAAGCCTAGGTGATTTGAACAAAACTGGATACTTTCTGATCGGCGACCATCGCGAGAAAACGATCCGTCATGCACCGGGCTTCAGACTGATGTTAGCCTGCTGTTACAACATCGATTACAGGCTGTAAATGCTAGAAATGTGGAGTAAGGAACAAAATATATTTACAAACTAAGTTACCTAAAATGAGATCGTTACAGTACAGTTCTAAATATATTCACAACAACCTTTCCAACGTTCATTAATATACTATAGGTAACAGAGTATGCAATGACAGAATAAGCCAACGGATATAAGATAACTTTAAACCAAAACAGATATATCAAGATATCTCGGAATCCTACACTAGACAACAAATAGTTTCTAATTAGCAACAAACCCGCGGGTCCCAACGAGGGCCCACATTAAAATTATTGTAAAACTAATCCGCTTACCGCTGTAAATTATTATCGTGGTGGCCCATGCGCACCTTTCGGTCCCAATTAATTAAGGGCCCTGATTAAAAGGTAATGGGGCCCTAAAAGAGGGGTAGACCACGGACGGTAGTTGGGGCCCGGTATCAAGTTTAAGCTGGGGCTGAAAAGCTTAAGTGTAGCTTAGAATTATTAGCGTGAAGCACAATCTGGATGGAATAGGGGACTAATTGTTAAGATTGTTCGGATAAACCGTGGGATCAAGGTTGTCTTGGGTCTGATATATGTTAAGGAAGGTGAAGATGCTCAGGTAGTTTATTAGATGAAGGTAATCAAGGTTCCTTAAGAGACCCACACAGTTTTGTCTGATCTTGAAACACGGGTCATTGCATGTAAAGAGATTATTAAAGGAAAGATAGTGCTGAAAAAGAACAGAAAATTTTATTTTGTGAACGAAAATATTTTCTATAACTCCAAAATGGATGAATGAATATACGAGTATGATGATGAATGATACATAGCATACATTTCGGGGGCAATATATACAATAAGGCAGACGGTAAAATGTAAGGTAAAGTCTGACATTTTATTGCCAGTCGTATTTACTTGTACTGCAAAGCATTTTTAGGGTTCCGCAGTCAAATTCGGAACCCTTATAGTTTCGCTCTGTCTGTCTGTCCGTTTGTCAGAGACCCCTACTACTAGAAAGCTGTAATTTAGTACGGACATACATATTAATCACGTCGACAAAATGGTAGAATAAAATCTTGATAAATATTTTTAATGGTGGCTCTCATACACGTAACTTGGGGATTTAATATGTATTTCCGTCTACCCCGTCGTGTTGGGTATCTTTGAATAGGTCTTTCAAAAACATTTTTGATGGGTGGGAACAGGGTTTTTGATGACCACTTTTCGATTCAGTGATTTGTTTGCGAAATATTAAGCTTTGAAGTAATAATTTTTGTCTAAGTCCCCCCACACGTCTATCTTTTAAACTATTGCTTTTAAAAATGTGAAACAATTCGCAGTAGTAGTATGTATACATACTGCACTTAAAAGGTTTGTATCACGACCTAGCTGCCTTTACAGGTTAATGAGTAGTCGACCAAATTATAAAATGTACTTCTAGATGTCATAATGAAAGCTATTTTAAAAATTTAATCAAAAATAACATTTTATAAAAGCAGTTCAACTGCGAAACCCTACACTGCAAGTGGACCGACACGCACTTGGCTTTGTTGTATATATCTATGAATCGAATGGTGATTTCTTAATGAAGATAAATAAGTGTGCACAATTGCATATTCTCCAAAATTAAACTTGATTGCGGGAAAAACACGAACAACCTGTGATGTTTTTATACAATAAAAGCAGTGACAGGCAAGGACGATCATATCAAAATTATAATACAATGCCAGCTACGATAATAGCTCCCTTAAATGTAAACTTCACCATTGAATAGTTTCCATACAAAGTAAGCCATTAAAACAAAGTCATCAAAATACTATTGAACCTCAAGTGTGTCGACATACGTATGTCCGACCTCGTCACACGGGTTGACGTGAATGCGGCGCGCGTGTTGTGATTATTTTGATTGTACTTGTAATATTATGTACCCATATTGTAATGTAATGTAATGAGATGGGTCTTGACGTCAGCATCATCATGGTGTGAATATTGAAGAGTCGACGCGTTGCGAAATTTGATGGGTTGAACCTTTTTAACAAAACTTTAGCAACTTCTCGGCAAAAGTTAGTTGACTCATCTTACCATGGGTGTCAAGAAAAGTATTGCCAGCGGTATCTACATTTTTACTACTTAAATCTTACTCTGGCCCGCAATGGCTAACCTTTCTACCTAGGGGAGAAAGATTAGCAATTCCTCCCTTAGGAGGAAAGGTTAGTTTCTCTTATTGTTGCTGATACATAGGTAGATCATCTGCCCATCTTCTGAATATTTTCTATTGATGACCTTTTACGACACTCATGGGGTAGTGATATTTTAAAGCCAAGATTACATGGCAAGTGCTCAGTGGAAATTATAATTTGACAACGGGTAGAACAACAATCGAAACTACCTACTAAACATTATTGATTTAATTAAGTCTCAAAAAGATACATTTACTGCGAAACGAATTTAAATTGGATGTATTACAGTGGTACATAACTTGATCATAAAATGCTTTACAAAGAATGATAAAAGCAATCATGCTACAAATCTCAATACAAAATGGACCCCAGCTTAAACGTGGAGCGCAAATGAGCTACGTAAGAATTTAAGAGTATTATCAGATTTTACCTTTTCAAATTATAACTGGATAACAAATGTTGCGAAGTAGATTCAGAGTTGTACGTACTCTAGAGTCCGCTCGGAAATTATTTGAAATGAGCGGGAAATATTACGGACCTTAAATTAACATAATCCACAACGCGGGGTTAGAGGGCGGGCGCGGAGAAACTCGCGTTTGCTTTTACTCCAGTTTCCGATTGTATCAGTTCGTGTTTTCATGTCTTTAGTTAGCCGACTGCACGTAAAGGAGTAGTATGTTAAGAGTGCATAAGTATTGTTTTGTAACTATGCACCATATACTCCTGAAATAAATTTTTCAGCATTAGCTGGGAAACGTTCATTCTTGGATGCATTGCATCCGCACTGGTCATTATGGAATGAACACTGACATTTAAGCCAAATGTGATTATGGCAACAACTTTATTGACATAAAAAGCTTTCGTGTGTTCGGGTATCCGTCTAATCTCCTTTATAGGTCGCATTTCTCAACCGATTCTCTTGAAGTTTGTGAGCAGATTAGAATGGATTGCAGATTTTTCAAAAAAATACATTTGCGGAGAAAAATCATATTGCAGACAATAAACAAAGACGCATAAACTTCATGTTGAAATTTTTTTAGGTGCGCGGTAAATGTTTGTTCCGTTTCAAACAATGCAAAGACACTCACGAGCTCTACAGTTCACAGAGACACTAGTAATAATAATAATATAACCTAGAATAATACAGAAACATTGAGTTGTTGGGGACATAAAGTATATTAAAATAATATTAAAAGATTAAAATATCTTGTTTGGTTCAGATGAAAGGTCTTGATGACTACATTCCTTACCTTGATGGGTTTTTTTTGTTAGTCAGGTTTTAGTGTTTTAACTTTCTTTTAGTTTACGATAATGCTAAACTATAAATCATCAGGCGAGATGAAGGCCAAGTATAAACAATTACTGGCAGTTATTGGAAGTAAAAGAAAATTATTCAAATTTGTGTACAAAAACTAAGTATACATGAATAAACAAAGCAAAAATACCGAATCAGTATCTTTAAGACATCAAAAGCATCTTAATTTCCTGAGTACAGTAATTATAATCGGCATGTACCCTCATTCCCAAACCACGAGACATCTCATTACTGTGCCCTAATTAGCGTCTGTAGGTTTTAACTTAATTATAGCGTCGATCAATCATAGGCGGATACCATCAGATTATTTATTTAGTGATTCGCCTGTGAGACGGTGATTCGGGAGGAATTACTTTACAAGGTACGGTGGAAGGAGTGAGGCTTTAACGTGGATCAAGGTGTACTCTTTGCCGAGTGGTGACGGTTTAGGATTTAGCAGGATTTAGTTAAAGATCCCGTTAGTATACTGAATCTTTGAACTTAGAACTGATATCTTTGATCCGCCATTTTTGCTAAGGTTTCCTATTTGGTCGAACTGAAAACGATATGGACTCATGTTTATCACATTATCTCTCGACAAAGTGGTCCCTTTGATTTTTTCTGAGGCCCAGCCAGACGTCGAGGGTGTTAGCTAGATTGAATAAATAAGGGCCCAATAAATCACACCACGAACTTAGCGATTGCAGAATAATATAGGACCAATATGATGCAAACTATCTATCGGCCAAAGGCTGGGGAAATAAAATGCAAACTTGAGGGGAATTACCGAGCTTCATGTAAATATTGACGTATGACCCTTCCCCCCTGCTTGATTCATCCTTTTTCCCGTTTAGTTTCACCCCTGGGGCCGATGAGGGTGTGGTTATGATGCCAGGACTATGATATTGAAAACTTGAAATCTAATGTAAGAAACTGAGACTTACGTAAGCCTGCTTCCATTCAATGACCTTCAGATTTAAGTTGAGTGTAGGTGAGATAAAGTATTTTAACAGCTGACGACTTATTCCGGAACGATATTTTTAGGCACCTTTGAAATTCCAGGCGCCTGCACAAAATTATTTGTGAGCTTTGCGACAAATGAGCATTATTTTCCTTTTCTTTTCTTCGAAACTTGCTAGTTATCTCAGAACATATGGTCTGAATATACTTATGGGATGGTTCAAGTATATGCTGATTCGAAGAGAAGAACAGTAAAGGGCATGTTTGCCATGTAATGGTCTGCCGTTACCATGACTGGAATGAAATTAGTTCTTAGCTAATTTGCTACACTTTTGGAATAACAACCCGGAGGTCACGAGTTACTCCACCCAGCGGTACTTGGTTTAATTGGTGGTAGGGCAATTTATATGTCTATGGCTAGCTACCACCATGCCTAAATCTGCCACCGAACAGCAGTGTTAATAGCACTGTTGTGTTCACGTATGAAAGTTAGCAGATCCAGCTCATCATTAACTGATACTTCAGGGAGTGCACGCTTACTATCCAAGCCTATCATCACTTTCCAACTGGCAATTACCGGCAAAAGTATCATCTTACAATACTGTTGGACCAAACGACATGCAGGCATGCAGTGTATAGGGGATTAGTTTGTAGTTTAGTAAAAAAATGTTACTCGTATTAAAGGGTTCAGTCGCAAGAAAAGTAAAAGAACCGCTGCTCTAGGTTTTACTGGAGCTGTCATAGTTTGCAACCGACATTAAAAACGGATTAGGTACTCAGTTTGACTGTTTTTTTACGCAATAACTCCGCCAATTATGAATCGATTTTGAGGTATATTTTTTTTGTGGCCCCATACAAATTTCATCGTAATTGATGCAGCGCTTTTTGTGAAAATCACCAAAACCAAAATATCTACCCAGATAATTCTACCTCTAAGGGTGAACATTTTAAGAGATGAATATTG
Organism: Carcina quercana; assembly: GCA_910589575.2. Taxonomy (NCBI): domain Eukaryota; kingdom Metazoa; phylum Arthropoda; class Insecta; order Lepidoptera; family Depressariidae; genus Carcina; species Carcina quercana. Next base: position 12,610,299 of record OU342444.1, read on the forward strand.
TAGGTAGACTTTTAGGGCAGATGAAATCGGTTTCTAAGTTCATTTTGAACCCGTTATTATATGTTACAGATTGTACGAGTATGTCAGGTTGAGTTACAAGGTTTTCCTTCACCGGCAGCCAGCAGTGACCTTATATTATGACTTATTTATGAGCACCATATTATGGTCATAAAGCCTGGGTGACCCAATTACTATAAAGAGGGTAGAAAACGGATGCTTTGATGGTTTCTATTGACTGCGCCGTATATAATTAATTTCGATGTATTTGTTTCAAATTATTCTGCATAATTAATGTTGTAGTTTCATTTGACTGGTATCAATGGCACAAACTTGTTTTTCAATTAAGGTAGTTGATATTGACGTCATGCCCTACGTCGTTCAATATTTAGTAATAAGACTTTACTAAGGATCTAATTTTTATAATATGTACTAAACTGAACTTTGCTGTGGGCCGAATAAACAAGCTCAAAGTCACTTAGCGAGCAATGGAACGAGCTATGCTCGGAATTTCTCTACGTGATAAAATCCGGAATGAGGAAATCTGTAGGCGAACGAAGGTCACCGACATAGCTCGACGAGTCAGTGTGCTGAAGTGGTAATGGGCAGGCCACATCGCTCGAAGAACCGATAACCGGTGGGGAGTACAGGTTCTCGAGTGAAGGAAGGGAAACGTCTTACGGGCCGTCCCCCTACTAGGTGGACTGATGACTTGGTTAAGGTCGCGGAGATTCACTTGATTCAAGTGGCTCGGGACCGGCCGATGTGGCGCACAACGAAGGAGGCCTTTGTCCAGCAGTGGACGTTTCCTGACTGATGATGATGAAAATTAACGCGCACAAAGGACTACCTATTTGATACATGTAGCTATATGTTATTATTTATTAGTGCTAGCTATATGTTATTATTAATTAGCTGTTTATATGCATTCTCACCAGATTCGAGAAAGTACATACATACATAGAAATATATACAATCCTATATTTTAACACGCATCAGTGTTATTACCTTTTTTTTCACGAATAACGTAAATCCTGCAGTAATGGGGTATAATGACCAACATATGCGTCACGTATATATACTTCCACAACTCGATTCCAAATTTCAAGTCGATATGACTATTAGTTATTGAGTTATAGTTAGGAATCAGCACACGCACACAAATCAGACAATACAGAAATAAAGCTTTTGACATGACAAAAATCACACACAAAACAGTAGCAGCCAGTAAAAAAACTTATATTATACATAAATACGATAGAAACATAAAATCCAATGACAATCATTGAGAACGGACCGAGAGCATTAATATTCATATCAAGCTGTTTAATTCTTAGCATTATCATAATATTGATGGATACGTCCGACCGGCCGTTAAAATTAAAACTCAATACATAAACCGGCCGTGACGTGATACGTGACCGACATCTCTAGAACATCCCAGCTGTGAGATAACACATCCAATGGCATCGATCTCGTCACAGTCATCAGGCAGGTGTCAATGATGATCATAAAATGATCAATCGTCAAATCGATCAAAAGTACAGGTTTATCATTCAACATCAAGACTCGCACGATTTGCTGACTGGACATTCAAACTACGACACTCACATGTAGTACTTAGTAAGTATAAGGAATCTATGGTATAATACCAAAAGTATCTACATCCATTTCACTGACCGGACACTTCGAACAAGAGTCTCTCGAGTCATGATATCGGCACACATCGAACGGATGACGTTTGACGCGCGTGTGAGGAAGTAGCACGTATACGTAACGGTCATTTTCTGAGACAGTCACTCGAGCAGTAATAGAAGTATCGCGGATGGGCAGGAGGCGGTAAACGTCAGTTCTGTGTCCAGAACAATCTTACTGATCAATCTAGGATTATAGAAGTACATCCTTCAGATACACCCTTCTTTAACGCCATTATACATGAACTTATTTTTGATTCTCTAAAACTCATTCGATCTGAGTTTCTTTTTTTCTTTCGGTTATTAGTCAATTTTAGACAGATTGCAATACTACTACAAGTTCCAAAGCCTCGAACATAGGCGTCAGGTTGCCTGCCTTTAGGTATTTTACAGGATACATTTTGGAGAGTGTGCGCAGGAGCCCTTTTTGTTGATTCCACCTTCGCCGTTCAAGCACCGTCCAAACAGAATAACGGCAGATCTCCACCCGTATACAGTGGATATTCCTACAGCTCGCACCAAGCGTTTTGCTTCCACATATATTGTGCGTACAGCTAAGGTATATAATGCACTACCGGTATCCGTGTTCCACGAAAACTACAACTTGGAAATCTTCAAAAGTAGAGTAAATAGGCATCTTCTAGACCAACGCGTAAAATCGCTGACCTCATCACCTCGTTGGTTTATCTTCTATTTAAAAAATTGCTATCTTGTTTTTCATTTGGTGGATTACTCGTTCGTGCTAAATTAGATTTTAATTATATCAAGTTTGAATGAATGCCGCATGGTACAAAGATCATGTCTGTACGTACATGTTGATATTGAAAACTGTACCGGATCCTCATTCGCACTTTTCAAAAACCTTGGTATCCAAGTTGGGCTGATCACAAATATAAAACTAATCCCTCAAAACAATACCCACAAGGATAGTCTCATATCAACGGAATTATGGGAAGCACAAGAAACTTACACGTGTAATTTGCGCTGTAATGGTTTTTTTTGCAGACACCGATTTATTGCAGAAACTGTTACTTTAAATTCAAATGTAATATCGGAAACTGAGTATTGGCAAACTGAGACAGAATGGCTTAGGTTTTCTTGCTTTAAATAACGAGCGCGGCCTCAACTTCTAGGTTCGTATTCTAAGACAATCCCAAGTTCACGGCTATTAAATTTATTGCTTATTTCTAGTTGTTCATAATTAATAGTTTACAATATTTTCGTAATCAATTTTGATGTTGACGCGCCATTTGACCTTTAAAAATGATGAGATATTTTATGATAGATTTTTTATGGGTCAAATTTTAATTTTATTACTTCTCAGAAGTGTTTTATCATTGCCAGTTGATGAACCAAACACATTTGAGATTCATCGATCAAAGCTTAATACGGTTTCGGTTTAAATATACATCGCTAGATTTTGTTTAACAAAAAAATCGTACAAATCTGTGATACCTTCAACTGTGTATTGCATAATTATTTTCTGAAGTCCACTTTTGGACATGTTTCCTCCATACGGCCAGGTTCACCATAAGTGGATGCCATCACCACACAATATATTTCGGTTTACGCATCCCTTGGTTATTTTGTAGTCTTATACGTGACAGGGAAACATGATATAATTTGGTCCTAACGCCGCAACCACACGTCTGAATTCGCAATTATCCTAATATGTCCTATATACTCAGTACGTCCGCGGAATCACATCAAATCCCTAATATATTCCGTATTCGCATAACCGTGAGCTCTCGCAAAAATTCCCCCCAATATTAGGTTAGAGTCATCCCTGGAACCAATTACTCATTGTATATGAGTACAACATGGTAGGGACGTCACGACAAATCTCTCCGGGCACCGAGTCCCCTTATTATGCCAGAATTCGTGTTGAATAGTCTCCTCATTTCCAAGGCGAGTCTTTCTCGAGTTGGAAAAGCTTCTCATGCTACGGGACCCACCTTTTTAAAAATTTCAATGGATTGCTAAAAATTAAAATATTCAGTCAAACCGGCCAATTCCGAGTCAGACTCACGCATCAAACAATAGGAATTAAAATCAAAAATAATAGGTAAGGTAACCGAACACGGCTCTATCGAAGATGGAAGTCCTATTGAAACGTAAAAAAGCGACTATAGTGATATACTTTGGACATTTCTCTGATGTATTTCTACACTATTGCTGTAAGACCTTGCTTCTTGTCAAATCTCAAGGTTCTAGGCCCACGGGAAACATCCTAGGTTTTGATTCCTTGCGCTCGAATACGAAGGCGCGAAAAATGCGGCGGAAACGGCCGTAGCTTTTGCAAGCAAGGCTGCAATACAAAAAGCAGATAGGAGAGAAGCAATATGCTCGAAAATCATTAAAATTATATATCGTTCTAAATAGTTTACTCGTACGTCATGATCGCAGAAATTGACTGGACGCAGGTCGTTGCGGCGTACCATGGGTGGCCGTACGATTTCCCGGCTGATAAAATACATTTTATTTATTTAAACAGTTTATTGTACACGGAAAATATTTACATAACACAAAAACAGAAAAAATATATACAAAAGGAACAGCTTATTTCTAAAAGAAATTTCTTCCAGCAGTCCTAGGTCAAGGAGAAATATTGAAGAAAGGAAAGTTAGGCGTGTACGATATAATAAATATAATAAACGATTACATAAATACATTTTTCTACTGGTAGAAATAAAGCCTTTTTATGGCGACCCGATAGAATTAAATACGGATTTTTAAATAAAAATTTAGTTTCACTTTGTCAGTTATGACGTAATAATACACTCTCAGAACTGTAGTGATCTGACCCTTAGGAAAACATTGAAGGTAGCAATGCGTTTCATTCCCTGGCGATACCGACGCTTACTGCGTCTTAGAGGGTTGTGGGATCACGTCAAGCCCGAGTGTTCAACTTTTAAAATTCCATTTCAAATTGTGACAAATTTTAACCCACAGCAACCGATTTTCACGTTATGCAGTCGAGTCCCCTAACAACTAATTTCCTACTTCTTACACAGAAGCTTATTATATTTCTCGTATGTTTTTTATTCGTGCGTCTGTTAACGTCGTCATCTCCATTTGAGCGTGCCCGTCGCTCAACGTAGAGCGTTTGAGCGTTATATTAAATTCCGATATTTAGCCGTAATGGTTCGAAGTAATTCTCGTGTCCCGAATGAATCATTGATTAATTCGCTCAGATTACGTTGTGTCGGTATTGTCTTTGTTTCTCCGCAATTCTGTTAAGATGAATGCGTCCATGAACACGATGTGCTTACAATATAATAGCTACTGATAAAACACATCATTTCATTATGATACTGATGTGTGCTTCTGTTATAAATTTATATAAAACTTGTTTCAATTATTTTATGGTCTCGCTAGCGAGAGCAAAACTCAGCGAAGATGTGGTAAAACATCGGTTGGTGGGGACTGAGTGTCGTATTATTAAAGCACCTCAATGCTTTAATAACCGACTTGAAAAAAAGAGGAGGTTATCAATTCGAGGGGTATATTTTTTAAATGTTTGTTACCTCAGAACTTTTGACTGGGTTAACCGATTTAGATGATCCTTTTTTATTTGAAAGCCGGTGCTTCCCGTGTGGTCCCACTTCAATTTCTGACAACGGCATCCATGAGAAAACGATTTAACCTTAGATTAAATCTTAAATTTTCGTTAGTAAAAGTAGACTTTTAGTATTATTGAAGTCGGTTTTCAGTTCTTTTTGAACGCATTTACTTGTTGAAACCCTGATGGGCGTGGGTTGTGTGAGAATCTAAAACTCTCATATCAGAGCCATAGGGTGGGTAATATCATCGCTCCGCGTGAGCCTTGCGTCTAGAAACGCGAAAAAACACATTTAATTAATTTAAAAACAACCGTGAGGATTAGAAAAAAGCTTCTTGAGAAGGAACAATATTATTGTTACCTATTAATTAAAGAAATTTTGATTTGCATACCTTATGTTGTTTAACAATAATCTGAAGAAATGCGAGTTTGTAGAAGTATTTTTGGAAATAAAATATATCGAGGCAAAATCATTGAATCGCGTTTCTACCTCTAGTTCTTGCAAAGTGAATATAAAGCCAATAATAACTACATACTTAACTTAGAGATTTTCAGGATCTTTCAGTGTCCAGTCCAGTGCGCATGCATTGCATCAAAATGTCAGTTTATTTCAGAAGATCGCTTTAAAAGATCTTGGTAAGAATAGATTGGTAATTATTGTAATAATTTGCTGGGTACGTTTAAGGCGGAATCACTGCTTAAATAACAACATTAGCTTTTCCGGCGGCTTCGTGTTACTAGCGAAAGCGATTGCGCTAAGCTACAGTGGCCAATAGGCTGGTAATGGGCAAAAATTAGGACTTATTACAACATGATTTCGTCTACGGTTTAATACGTTTTAAGCTACGGTTCTTTATATCATTGACCTTGTATTATAGTTGACAGATTATACTTATATTATTTGCTAAACGACTCTTATGTAGTATAGCATTTCCGATTGTTTAACGATGAAGGAAAACATCGTGAGGAAACCTGCACACTCCTGAGAAGAAATTCAAAGGTGTGTGTGAAGTCTGCCAATCCGCACTGGGCCCGCGTGGTGGAGTATGTCCCATACACTATCTGTAGGAGAGTAGGACTGAGCCCCAGCAGTGGGGACGTATTAGGCTGTTAATGTTGATGATTGAGCATTTTCTTGACCGAATCTGTCGCTAGCCAGAGTTTTGTTATTTTTAACATTGGTTCCATTTTCGAACTATTCTAAATTCAATTTGGATTTCCATTAGGACGGCCCCGTTAAGAAACATGTATTCCGACACCCAGTTTGAAGAATCCAAACCGATCATTATCTCGTGCGGAGTAGTTCCGACATAATAGCCTGCGATCAAAGTTTTGTCGTCGTTTTTACACAAGTGTTGATAATAACGGATACAAACCGACACAATGGTTGCGACCTTGACAGAGTTCCCCAAGCAATATAAGTCGACTTTTTTTTTCTCGGATATAAGTAGACTGTAAGAAACAGGATACCTACTATTAAAATTGGTAGACTTCGGAATAAATAAGTTTCTCTTTTAGATATAAAATAAAAGTACATAATGTTAAATTGTGGTATAAAAATTGGCGCCCTTTTCTTTTTACGGACATTTGGTTAGTGAGGATACTTACGTATGGTAAGGGCGTGCTCATATCATCATCGATAGGTGGCCTTGTGTTAGCGTGGGTGTGTGTGTTTGTGTGTGTGTGATTTTGAGTGTGTTGTGGCGTTGTGTGCTATGTTATGGCTCACAAACTTTCAACAGTTTACTATCTCGCGAGATATATTATAATCTACCGTTATTTCCAATTTCACGGTGACATATTGAATGCTATGCACTTTCTACTGAAGATTCAACCTTAAGAGGGTATGCTGGTGTCAAAGCGCCCATACAAACGTAGTCCAGTCAACAGCCCCAACTTTGAACCTGATTTACAAGAGTATGAATCAATTTAGAACAATTTGGAAAAACCACCGACATCTGAAATTTCATTAGTATACTGTATTAAAAAATGGTTACATAATATACTGCATCCTTCAAATGATCCCTGGACTACGAAACATCCAAATAACGGGTAGATAACTTCACGTAGTGTATGCTGTCTCACCGTACGCGCTCGGGTAGGATAGGGCTCGGATAGGGACAGCTACAAAACAATCCAAATTTGAACGCGGCCACGTGGTCTAACCAACATAGCCTCTTAACACATAATTTTGACAGTCAATAACATATCGTCCCCCTCATTCATTGTCTAACATTGCCTGAACTTTTTTTAAAAAAAAACTGTCAAAAGACAAATTATAAGGCAAAATACTAGACAATAATACAGCTAAACAGTACATAAACCAACTGAATGGAAGCTCAACAAACAGATACGACTCTATTAGCTCTGAATAATTATTATACAATTGAGTCTTGATTTGCGACGCACTGTACCAGTAGGTACTTATTTTAATGCAATATTCAACTGTAAAATGGCGACTATATTTCGCAGGAAGTACACATTTTATCGTTCAGTCAGGTTACAGTATCAAAGCACACATAGAAATTGAATTGAATAGCCGTATTCCTATTTAAAATCCAAATTTCAGATTATTGTTGCTCCATAACATATGACATAGGGTTTTATTTCAGCAGTAAGCATTAGGTTTATTTAATGTCAGAATGACACTTGACAATGATGACGCTTGGATGTTAATGATGATGATTTTAATAATGGCAGTGTACACTTTGACTTGAATGTACGCTTACGGAATTTATTTGCTTAGCAGATTCACGAAACTTTAATTTTACCGGGTTATAATGACTGATGACAAATGAACTTGTCATTAAATTTCAATGTTTCAATTTCATCAAATTCATAACCCGGCAAAATTAAAAACTTATATATCGCTATATTATCGAAGCGTCGGTGGCGCAGTGGATAAGGCGCGGACTCTCAATCTGAGGGTACCGGGTTCGAATCCAGCCGTGTACCTATGAGTTGTTTTTCAATTCAAGTACATTATCCGATTGCTTAACGGTGAAGGAAAACATCGTGAGGAAACCTGCATGTCTTGAACAAGCATGTGAAGTCCGCCGATCCGCACTGGTCCCGCGTGGTGGACTATGGCCCATACACTCTCTGTAGGAGAGTAGGCCTCAGGCCTCCCCCTCCAGTGGGGACATATATAGGTTGTTGTTGATGATGATGATCGCTATATTTTATCGGGTTTTTACCACGGTACCTTTATTATGAGTTTTATGAGTTTCCGATACTTGTCGCTGTTACAAGCGCCATGCTCACGGAACAACTGAATTGACGAGGCGAGCAGAGCTAATGTTTACGCACTACTATCTTTAGTCACTATAATTCACTTCGACACACTACATTCACGGTGTCACTACGTTTTGTCCGGGCATTATTTATTCTTATATTTCAACAAATAACAACATTTGAATCTGCTAAACACATAAAATTCCGTGAGCGTACAATTCTAAGTCAAAGTGTTATTTATTGACCTCACCGTCATTACAATGGAATGAAAAATGAAATTAAATGAAACAATTTAATCCAAGCGTCATAATAGTCGAGTGTCATTCTGCCCTAAAAATAAATCTAATGCCTACCGCTGAAATAAAACCCTAAAAAGTTTTTTTATATAAATCTAACATAGAAAATAATTGGAGCCCATCTCGAATTTAAAAAATGACAAAAATTTTGACAATTAATGTTATATTATTTTTCCTTTCCAGGGAATTCAGGAATGGCAATAGTTCTTACCTAACAACATCTTTATGTTTTCAATAAAATGAATATATTGCATTCTTTTCGAAAATTGCAGGTTTTTTTTGGTTCCACCAAAATTTTTCAAAATTTATATCACGGGTACTCCAGCACTAAGTAATGGCACACTCAATCAATCTACACGAAATTGACACTTTTTAGTATTACGCACCTAAAGGGTAAAAACTGAACCCTACTACTAAGAGTCCGCTGTTCGTCTGTCGCCTGGCTGCATCTCATGAACCGTGATAACTAGACAGTTGAAATTTTCGCAGATTATGTATTATACTATACCGCTATAACAACAAATACAAAAAAGCAGAATAAAATTTAAGGGGGCTCCCATACAACAAACGTGATTTGTTGCTCGTTTTTGCTCGATATAGATAACGGTAATAGGCAGACGCTTGAAATATTTACAGAATATTTAGTTATATATTATCTTAAAAAATAAATAATTACAATAAAATAAAACAAATATTTAAGAGGAGCTCCCATACAACAAACGTAATTTTTTTGCCGTTTTTTAGAGAATGGTACGGAGCCCTTCGTGCGTGAGTCCGACTCGCCCTTGGCCGGATTTTTCACTATGTCACAACAGTAAAACAACACAAAATTCAAAAATAAAGAGAAGGAAAAACAAATAAATAAATGATTGATTGATTGATTGAAGGCATCTTTTTCGAACGGCGCCAAAACCAACACATTTAAGTTTAGTGCGGTGAAACCTTTACGATTCAATGACACGGATCTAGTAAAATATAAAGTAAAAAAGGAGTAAAAATAAATGGTCCTCTTGAATTTTTTTGCGCTGCGGAAAACCGGGTAACTTATACAACTAGCTAAGCAATATTTTCGCTATATTTTTCTAGCACTTACTTGATGAGTAGATTATGCAGATTTTCTTTTAATTCGGATCTATTTTATTTCATTTTATTTTATTTCATCCGTCACGCAATCCACTTTGTTTTCGTACTAACGTTTGAGCACAGGAATCAATCACACTCAATCACATAAAACGTCCCAATCTTATTTACTTATCAAACGTCAAGCTTTTTGTCAATATTTATAATAATATAATCACTGTTTTGTCATTGGACAACACGAAAATTTTCACTGACGCGCTCATAAAGCCTTATTGTCACACACGCACACAGTCACAGACAATCAATTTCCAAATTTGATTTCAATTTTGACGTGAAAACAAATCCAATTGTAAATTTGTACCGCAGCGCTGACGTACGCTAGCGATCGCAAGAGCGACGGACATGCTCTCACTTCCAAAGCGCGAAGGGAACTGAGGAGCGTTCAAAATACCTGCAGAGCTACGCACACAAATACATTCCACGCATACTAGACTGTGCAGCTTTAAAAGCTCTATCTCAACGCTCCTTCGCCTTTTCATTTTTTCTTGTCTTTTTTAAACAGCTGTTTTGCTTAATGACGTAAAAATAACCATCTCTTTCGTTGAAAACCGGAACTACGCCGGGTTTTGAGATTATTTCTTTTGGGCAATGATTAATGGAGTAGGGTTGTCGTAAATATACAGATTCGGTGGCGGGAACGGTGTTTCTGGGCGTAATGTGGTGTCATTTTTGACATTCCTGAGAGTTTAATCCCTGTTTGGTAAATAAATTAGATGTCCTATGATTTATGCTGTTACGATAAAAGTGCTTCCACGTTTTTTAAAAATCTCGAATCTTGAATGAGATTTGCATAAAATAAAATGAAATTCACATGTGTGGGTGGAGTAAGAAGATTTACTTACGGTCCGAAGGTTCGATTCCCAGCGGCAGTATATATCGGTTCTCGGTTTGATTAGTGGTAGGGCATTTTCTATGTCCGCCTGGCTAGCTACCAACATGTTGCCTAAGCCTTCCGCCAAACAGCAGTGTTAATAGCACTGTTGTGCTCCGGTATGAAAGGTAGCAGAGCCAGCGCGGCATTAGGTTGATGCAGGTGCAGCTTACCGTCGAACGACCTTACCGTCACTTACCATCAGGTGAGATGAAGGCCAAGTGCTAACGCATCACACATAAAAAACTTATTCATAAATAATTTGTATTGTGTTACTGAATATACCTACATGAATATACTATATTGGACAATATACAGGCACGTCTAGTGTATTTAAAATACTTGCTATATTCAGTGTATACTCAATTGGCAAGTATGCGAAGACGTGACAAAAATTGTTCAAAAAAATACATTCTACATCCTCGAGTACAAAACCATGTATCCACTTGTGAACTTGTCACATTCACGTTTAAGTGACATTTCCCTCGACACAGTACGTGGCAACAAGCAAGAATGAATGTGACATGGTTCAAAAGTACATTATACGTGACATTTAGTCATTCATTATTTTTCAGCCAAAAATTATTAATCAGTTTTTTTATGTGAGATGAGATTTCTAGAAATGCAATCAATCATCACACCGGTTTTCTTCACTTTGCAACCCGACTTTTATTTTGAGACAATTAAATTGCGACAAATTCGAAAATAATAGTAGTTCGGTGTGTGAACGAAGTAGCTTCCGCACTTCCACACACAGTCAGATTACATCACACAACTCAAACACTTTCACACACGCCATCATTACTCAGATATTAAACAAACAGACAGACACGGCAGACCTGTTTTTTGATATAGAAAAATATTTATTTAGGCGCCGTGGGCCGTAGAGTGCTTAAACGATGTCAATTTGCCCGGAGTGCTACAAAAAGACTGCTCCTGAGTTCTCCTATCTTACGTTAGGACGTCGATTTGTATTGTCAAGATCTACAAATTATGAATGGTCAGTGTCCGAATGCAACTAATGCTTAAGCAATAATTTGAAAGCTATTATAAACAGCATTATGATTGAGCTGTTATAATAGTCGTGCTTGATAAATGCTGAGTGTTAGCTAAATAGGTGGATGGAGGGGTAAATAATACTTGACCATTTGCTAATTGAGCTGTACATTCAATGTTATTAAACGCTTTTTAAATTATTGCCGGCGTATGCAAACGCCGGACATCTATCGTTACAATAGAGTTCGTTGTCTCGTTTAACAAGCTTATAATTAGAACTATATCTATTAAACATGAACTTTAAAAGCATATATTTCAATCCCAAGAGATGTCTGTAAAACATTTATACTTACTAGTATCGCAAAGTTCTGCTTACAACGCGACTACCAATGACGTTGTTTAACCATCAGAAAAGCTGTAGCCACAATTCTGCACTCCATTTGTTTTTAATATTAGTAATTCAGTTTTTGCTTACATTTATGAATGTAATTATATAATTCTATATTATGTAGTTTGAGACCAAATGTAGGCAATGTAACTATTCTGATGAATGATATAAGCAATGTCTTCGAGTACATATCGGTCGTTGAGAAAAACGAACGACTCTAAATAATTTTATTTTACAAAAACAAGTTTTAGCGGTTCTTGATCTTGAAGTAGGTAGTTAAAATTGACATTGACAGTCGAGACGTCAGAAGTCGTGTTGCGCGTTTGTGAAGCCAGTTTGTGTGCTTGCGCGTAAACAAGTAATCATTTACGCCTACCGTAGAGACGTAGTCTTGTGTATCTGCGTAGACTAGTTGAATACGGTAACCATATATTTGTTAACTCCATTATATTAATAAAACGTAAGATGTCGTACACGCATGTAGTTTGTCATTGAATGCTCGTGTTCTCACGGTAAAGCTCACGATGTCAGTATGGAATAGAGGTTGCTATGGAATGTATTTGTTATATCCACAAATCATATTCATTGGTGCAAATTGTTTAGCATAGCTGGGGCGCGTTGGGCACGCAGTTTCATTAGTAGGGCACTATTCTATGCCACAACATATGTAGCGTATTATTAATTTGAGGGTTTAGCATGATTATTTCATAGTTTCTTTTTGTCAGTTACCATCAGATGCGACGAAAGGCCAACTGCCTGTATGAATAAGCCTATCACAATATCATAGAGGGTGACTAGTTGGCCCAACATGACCCAACCCAGGAATGAATGCCACAATTCCGTCGAGTTTTATTTGAATTTCGTGATTGCAGGTGTTATAGAGGGTGTAGTTAAAAAGTACTTAATATCCGTAGCAATTATGCGGGCAGGTAATTGTCCATAATTTGGCGAGCCGTAGTTTTTCATGGGGAGGCCTTTGTTCCGAATAGAGCCGACGCTTTGATGAAATATTTACGGAAAATTTCTGACTTTAAAATTGGTTAAATCAAATTAAGTTCAGCTTTGATGTAGAAGTATTTTGAAATGTAAACAAAGCTATTATATTAATGTTCATGTATCGAATTCGTTTGACACATCCGCGGTCCTTGATGTTGGCCTTTCCGCTAAACGTTTCCCGGTACATGGGACAATATGTTGAACATCATCAGACGGGAAACGTCCACTGCTGAACATAGCCCCCCTCCTCCATAATATATGCCACAATGACCAATCCTGAGTCACTTCTCCAATCTGTCGAATATACACGATCTCTACCAGGTCGTTGGTCCATCTAGTAGAGGAACGGCCCAGTACAAGTTTCCCGGTACTGCCCGTCCGTCTTAGGGGTAACTTTGAAACAATCCTGATATTTTCTATATTGAGTTGTATGACAATTTCGTTTTGTTCGCGAAGTCGCAGACTGTGCCGTGACAGTACGGTAAAAGGTTGTTGCTCGCTTGGCGCTACCCATGGGGAAGTATTCAACGCCATCCTTAGACCATAGTCTATTCCGCGGGCCCAGAGCAATATCATTTATGACACGAAGTAAAGATGAAATATTATGCATTGAAATGATATTCTATAAGCATATATAGCTACCATCAGGTGAGATGAAGGTCAAGGTACAAAAACAGCGAGTGTGTTGACTTGTCGGGAAGTTCATCGGATGTGAAGCATCTCAAACATTGATAATAGAAAAGTTCCAGCGCCGCCGTGTTGACTCTGTAAATGAGAGTGAGGGTATTCGCGCTTGGTACAATAATAACCATGGTTTAATCGAAAAAGGTTCATAATTATTATTTATTACTACATACTCGATTGGGATAAAAAGTGTCTATGTCCTTTTTTTGGATCTATCCCTTTACCAAAAATGAAGTCATTCTGAGTCTCCGTTCCGATGGGAAGAAGGACAAACCAAAAAATTAACATACAAACACAGTTTCGCATTTAAAATATCAGTATGTATTTTTCAGTCAGTGAGCTGAAGTGGCAATGGGCAGGCCACATCGCTAGAAAAACCGATAACCGGTGGGGGGTAGAGGTTCTCGAGTGGCGACCACGTACCGGGAAACGTCTACCAGGCCGTCCCCCTACTAGATGGACTGACGACCTGGTTAGAGTCGCAGGGAGTCGCTGGATGCAGGTGGCTCGGGACCGGTCGATGTGGCGTACCATGAGGGAGGCCTATGTCCAGCAGTGGACATTTCCCGGCTGATGATGATGTATTTCAAGCTACAAGGTCACAATTAATAATTAAATACAAATGACTGAAGATGTTAGGAAAATGTAACTGTTTAATTCACGAATAAATTACGAGTAGGTTGCGCACATACTCAATGACTTCACGGTAATGACTTCATTGACTGTACTGTGTGCATTTTAAAAGCTTTTTTTCAAATTATTTCACTTGCGGCATCTGTGAGTCACCAGTTCACCAAAGTCACAGGCACAGCAGCATTTTAAAATGTTATGTTTAATATTCTATATTATTAATAAAGAATGCAGTATATTTCCAATAACTGTTTCTTTCAGGTCGAAAGTTGCGCAGACAGAGACCAGAATGATTTCAGAAGGGTGCCTTTTTCATCGGCTATTTTTTTCTTTTTCGAATGGACTTGATGCTGTTGTTCCTGCGACCTCTACAGCTGCACCCGGACAATGGCGAGCGCGGAAGGCGCTCAGCCGGTACAGTTATTACTAGCAACTGGCCTAAGGGCGTCCGCTCGGGCTTGTCCTCGGCTTAGGGCGTTGCTTTGTTATGAAGAGATCGGAGAAAATCGGCCCGGAATGTGCCGATAGTTGCGGTAAGCGCTGGGATCATTGCTCGTCGTGGGGTATTTTCAAAGTGTCGGTATGAGTCTGTTCGTAATAAATACAAATAATACAAATACATAGGAATTCCCCCATCCCTTGCACCAACCGCCAACATCAGCGCAGAAGGCAGGACTCGCTCGATCTATCACTGTCGATGTAAACCCCCTCCAGCACATAATCGATGACGTCACGACACTCTCTCCACTATCCTGTAGGACGTCATCTCTTGATATCGACGAAGTGAGGAGAAACTATTTAGAAAAATTCAGATTTAGAACGAGCGGTTTGGAATAAGCTGCTTGTAAAATCACCATTCACGGCAGGCTTAAATAACATTGTGGTACTTAGCCAGACGAACACTCTTTTTTTAACGAAGTGGAATCTTCAAAATATACTTGACTCCTTAGGGGAAGAGTCGAGTAATATGAGATTCTTACTCACTTAACCCCTTCGGTTAGAACATGCCCTAAAACCAACCAAACTGAGTACCGGTAGGTAGGTACTGGTAATTAAAAAAAAAGTAATACACGTTTGGTTTATTGTAATGTTTATTTTTCGGAATAACAATTTTTCGGAATGTTTTTTTGTTTTTTTATAGAGGGACTAGTAATTTTTCTTTTTGGTAGTAATAAACGTTTTCAATAAGCTGTTCCGATGTTTCATATTAAGAAGTGGATTTTTGTGTTTTGCTGTAAACCAGTGTTTCTTAACCTGCGGTCCGCGGACCCCTGGGAGCCTGGTGTGGTCTCATATCTGGACTAGACGAAATGATTGAACACCACGGCGCTTTGAGGTCTGCGCTTCATATGCAAACGCATTTATAATAACGAAAACAACACACGTTATTAAAATATCTTATTCGAAGTACGAAAACAAATGGTCCGAAATTAATTGCTGTTCTTATATTGAAAATTGCGCTTTATTTCTAAGGGGCCCCTGTCTGAAAAAGGGGAAAGAAACGCTGCTGTATAAAACAAACTCAAAATCAAACAAACAATGTCCTACAACAGAGCTACGGGACCCTGTACGTACTCTGGACGGCCTACGATCAAAGCAACAGGACGATAATTAGGGACACTCACTCAACTGGGAACTGGCTTTATCTTTGAATGATAATTTAAAATAACCTTTTTTAAAATTATAACTCATATTTTTTAATTAAAGAAAATGAGGGAAACGCAATGTTCAGCCCGTGAATTATTTCGGGGCTCGCAAAGGATCAAAACACTCCTTTGCAGTTCGTGAGATGGTCTTAATAATTATATTATTAGGCTTTCTGCGTGCACTCTAGAAATTATACCACTGTAACAGATGGCTGAGACTGTTCGACGCATACCTTGTAACTATGAATAAAAACACGTCGATTCCCTGCTATGTGTGTGTAAGAAAGACAAAACTAACAAACACATTTTTCTAGCTTTTATAAGATACGGTACGGTAAGGTACGGTAAGGTACGGTAAGGTACGGTAAGGTACGGTAAGGTACGGTAAGGTACGGTAAGGTACGGTAAGGTACGGTAAGGTACGGTAAGGTACGGTAAGGTACGGTAAGGTACGGTAAGGTACGGTAAGGTACGGTAAGGTACGGTAAGGTACGGTAAGGTACGGTAAGGTACGGTAAGGTACGGTAAGGTACGGTAAGGTACGGTAAGGTACGGTAAGGTACGGTAAGGTACGGTAAGGTACGGTAAGGTACGGTAAGGTACGGTAAGGTACGGTAAGGTACGGTAAGGTACGGTAAGGTACGGTAAGGTACGGTAAGGTACGGTAAGGTACGGTAAGGTACGGTAAGGTACGGTAAGGTACGGTAAGGTACGGTAAGGTACGGTAAGGTACGGTAAGGTACGGTAAGGTACGGTAAGGTACGGTAAGGTACGGTAAGGTACGGTAAGGTACGGTAAGGTACGGTAAGGTACGGTAAGGTACGGTAAGGTACGGTAAGGTACGGTAAGGTACGGTAAGGTACGGTAAGGTACGGTAAGGTACGGTAAGGTACGGTAAGGTACGGTAAGGTACGGTAAGGTACGGTAAGGTACGGTAAGGTACGGTAAGGTACGGTAAGGTACGGTAAGGTACGGTAAGGTACGGTAAGGTACGGTAAGGTACGGTAAGGTACGGTAAGGTACGGTAAGGTACGGTAAGGTACGGTAAGGTACGGTAAGGTACGGTAAGGTACGGTAAGGTACGGTAAGGTACGGTAAGGTACGGTAAGGTACGGTAAGGTACGGTAAGGTACGGTAAGGTACGGTAAGGTACGGTAAGGTACGGTAAGGTACGGTAAGGTACGGTAAGGTACGGTAAGGTACGGTAAGGTACGGTAAGGTACGGTAAGGTACGGTAAGGTACGGTAAGGTACGGTAAGGTACGGTAAGGTACGGTAAGGTACGGTAAGGTACGGTAAGGTACGGTAAGGTACGGTAAGGTACGGTAAGGTACGGTAAGGTACGGTAAGGTACGGTAAGGTACGGTAAGGTACGGTAAGGTACGGTAAGGTACGGTAAGGTACGGTAAGGTACGGTAAGGTACGGTAAGGTACGGTAAGGTACGGTAAGGTACGGTAAGGTACGGTAAGGTACGGTAAGGTACGGTAAGGTACGGTAAGGTACGGTAAGGTACGGTAAGGTACGGTAAGGTACGGTAAGGTACGGTAAGGTACGGTAAGGTACGGTAAGGTACGGTAAGGTACGGTAAGGTACGGTAAGGTACGGTAAGGTACGGTAAGGTACGGTAAGGTACGGTAAGGTACGGTAAGGTACGGTAAGGTACGGTAAGGTACGGTAAGGTACGGTAAGGTACGGTAAGGTACGGTAAGGTACGGTAAGGTACGGTAAGGTACGGTAAGGTACGGTAAGGTACGGTAAGGTACGGTAAGGTACGGTAAGGTACGGTAAGGTACGGTAAGGTACGGTAAGGTACGGTAAGGTACGGTAAGGTACGGTAAGGTACGGTAAGGTACGGTAAGGTACGGTAAGGTACGGTAAGGTACGGTAAGGTACGGTAAGGTACGGTAAGGTACGGTAAGGTACGGTAAGGTACGGTAAGGTACGGTAAGGTACGGTAAGGTACGGTAAGGTACGGTAAGGTACGGTAAGGTACGGTAAGGTACGGTAAGGTACGGTAAGGTACGGTAAGGTACGGTAAGGTACGGTAAGGTACGGTAAGGTACGGTAAGGTACGGTAAGGTACGGTAAGGTACGGTAAGGTACGGTAAGGTACGGTAAGGTACGGTAAGGTACGGTAAGGTACGGTAAGGTACGGTAAGGTACGGTAAGGTACGGTAAGGTACGGTAAGGTCGTCCGACCGTAATTAAAAGCAACCTATGTCCTTTTCTCGACCTTCAACTATTCCTATACAAAAAGTCATTCTGACTCTTCGACACGACGTGAGGGACAAACAAATAAACAAACAAACACACTTTCGCATTTATAACATTAGTATGTATTGGAATTAGTATAATAAAGGACGATCATCGTTGTTGGGTCTGAACTTCCCCAGCATAGCCTGCATCAAGCGTGTTCCCGCGGAATTCGGTCGTCAGTCCTTCTAGCGAGAGGTCGGCCCGGTACACGTTTCCCAGTACGTGGTTGCCACTCGAGGACTACCCACCGGGAAATATGACCAACCTATTGGCTCTTCAGCTGACTAACTCGTCTAGCTATGACGGTAACTTTAGTTCTTGAATATCCTCACTGATAACTTAAACTAAAATACCTCTAATAAGTCCAAAATACGGCTAGCGCTGTGGGTTAGAGTGAGAGAGGACGAGCCTGCCTATCGCTGCCGTATGGGAAACTAGACAGACTGGCGCCGTAACGCGTTACGTAACGAAGCGGTTTACCCTCGCATACGAAGTTATCACTTCGATAGGTTGCTCCGTCACTAGTTTGACGGTAATTTGTAATTACTCCTGCTGAATAAACATGGCCGAGACACTTTCAATTCTTTCAATTAGTCAGGTCGTCCGTAAATCCATTTTCTAAACATCAAAGCGTGAGTTTTGTGTCTCCCCGACATTCCCCCGCTGATAAGGCACAATTGTACAATTTGGGACGACCCGTAAAATGTTATCTCGCCCGCTGTTTTAAGATTATAATTATGTTTAATTTTACGTTCCTGGGGGCGTACTATGAATTATAGCATTGTTCATTTTGTGCTACTGTGTATTTTTAATGTCAGATCAGACCGCCTCCGTGGCTCGCGGCAGATGGGACACACAGCCCGGGGGACCCGAGTTCAATTATTTTTAACCGACTTCTAAAACAAAACACAATCATTTAAATAATGTATCTATTACAAGCAGTTGCTTATAGTTGAAATCTTACCAAACTATAAAGACAGTTTGTTGACAAGGTTGGCGGTATTGTTGTTTTCATTTCACTTGAAACTTACTAAGACTTGCTCTATAATAAAACAATAATTCAAAGGACTAATGATTACACCTTAGACCTAACCTATTGTTCCAAACGGATTTTTGTATAATAATAAAATTCTAAATAAATCAATTGTTTTACTCAACGAGTTTACTCACGGTATAATATTTCAAAGCGGGGGTATGCACCTATTCGCACTTAGCTTCTAAGCCAACCTGGCTAGCTACCGCCAACTGTCCTACGTCTATCGCCTGTGTTCCGGAAAAAGGCAGCAGAGCGAGCGCCAGTTGAGGATCCTGTTTGAGCTCGCTTTCCATGCGACGGACTTATGCCAATTACCATCAGGTCACACAATTTGGATCGATTTGGGCATTTGCTTAACTATAACTTATATCTCGACTTACCGGCTCTGATAGCTGACATGTACTATCGTTTTTTTAATAATATTAACAATCGTCATCAAACAGTTGATATATTTTAAACTAATATCAATAACTACCTTATAAACAGAGTAAATTTACAAAAATCAATAAATACCTATTTGACAAAGTGGAACAAAAAAGTGCATGCATAATACAGTCGATCCACAAGCATCAATATGTGCCTTACATATTAAAATTGGAAACCACATCCGCTTCGAATACACGCTCGCTGCCTTTATAACGCCACAAAAATATTATCTGCTTACAGAGTTTCATGGCGTTGATAAACTCCGAGGCAATTAGACGTCGGGTCGCCGTAAACCGAGGCGAGGCGGCCGCGAGGCGAGGCGAGGCGAGGCGCCTCAGTTTACTGCTGAACACGGGTCCTGGCGCCTCGTTGTGGACTTGATGCTAGATGATACCTCGAGTGAGTAAGTACATACGTAAATTGCCAGCCAACACATATAAATATCTACATATATAAAGCAAAGTAAAAAATTTACTTATATTTGTTCCTATTTGTTACACGGTACACAATAACTATATTTTACTAAAAGCTAATGGCACAAAACGGCCGATGGGCTCAGATCTACCGTTGGCAGGTTAGTGATACCATTTATCAACAACGGCTGGACTGCTAGATTTGCTTTTTTACCCGAATGCGTCAGAAGGAGGGTTGTGTTTTTCGAGAGTATGTATGTATAATTGTTTGGCATTGTGCGGTCTGAACGGCTCGATGGATTTTAGCTTGAGAGGTGTCGTTAGATTCGTATTTACTGTGAGAGTGACACTGAGTATATCAAAATCATAAAAAGCTAAAAAAACTTACACAGTCGTTGTTGTTTTTTAAATTCACTTACTGAATTTGTCTTCGCCCCGAATAGCAGAATAACTTTTAAAACATGGGATAACTTCACTTAAAAATAATTCATTTTCTCATACATTCTTTCTTGACCCAACAGGATGTTAGAATGACTTGATTTTTAGTAGAAGGATAGTTAGTTAGATAGGATAGTTGAAAGGCAGGACATTATGCCAATTTTATCCCGATCGAACGAGTAGTGCCCATGGATTGAATCCTAAAGTCCACTTAGGTGAATCCGCGGGCAGGAGCTAGTTATAAATAAATACAATTTAACCAACAGACGGGAGAAAAGACAGCTGACAACGCGTAGCTTAGCTCTGGTGTGCCGCTGGGCAGCGCTGGTTTTCAAAGTTCCCCTTCACTGGGCACCTATGATGAGCTTATAATTTTAGTGTTCTTGAGTTCATTGACACTAAAGATACCATGAACATCCGTTAAACAACAGGAGAAATTTATAACATGTAATATTATAGACAAATGGAAATGTATTGAATGAATCATTAGGAATAATAACATGAAGAAATATCTATATCAACAACGCCTGTAGATTTAGTGACGACGAAAAGGGGTATTGATTACAAAGCAATGGTATAATTTTTAATCGTATTTTATCATACTTCTCATCAGAATAATCGAAACACCTTGAAAGTTTATGTTTTAAAGGATTATCAGAAAAATGTGTATATTTAGGAATATATGTCAATTGTCGTTTAATAGTGAATTATATGAGGTTTTCAAATCCTAACGTTATGATCTAAATTCAAATTAAATTTTCATAGGTTTTTCTGATAATCCTTACAAAACATAAACTTGCTAGGTGTTTCGATTTTTCTGATGAGAAGTTACTCGTATTTTCAAGGTTCCGCAAATCCGAATAGAAACCTAACCAACGATACACTTTTCATTTAAATTACTACGAATAAAGTTCCTTATTTACGCATTACTCTCCTCCTGCGGCTGCGGCTGTCGGTTAAATATAAAAAAATACATATTGTAAAAATATATATAAACATTCCAGCCTCCACAAAGCCAGCGAAACCGTCCCGAATCCCCCCGCCAAAGCTAGTGGCTGACCAAACATAGTTTCCGATATTTGCACAGGGAATAAGAATTTGTTGAGTAGTGCGCCCCCCCGCGCCCTCCCCTCACCCCCGGCGATCCCCTGACGTGATACGACACACACTCGTTTATCTCTGCAAATATGTGAGGAACGATGACGTCATCATTGGACTGGGAACAAAATATTGATGTTTATTTAAATTTGATTTTTAAGTGTGACTACTACAATTATAGAAAAGGAATACATAAATCCAAAGAATATTTTTACTATTTTTAACGCACTTTTATTAGCTTCACCTGTATGTTTGTATGTAATCGACTCCTTTGGACTCGATTTTGAGACAACCACGCCCTCTGTTGGAGATTTACTATAGTAATGACGAGAACGTAAATATATTTTTTATTATTGACAATAAACTGAACTAAAAAGTGGAAAATAATATTATTGTAAAAATATAAGCTCGATGTACGAAAAATATGGAATAAAGCGCCCGACGCTTTTTTTTACAATAATACTAGTATTTTTTGTTCATTATTTTTTTAAGGTTATTTTAAAAATTATTTTGAACTTTTTAGTTCGAAGTGCTTTAAAAGCGTGTTTTTTTTTAAAACTATATTTATTGATATGATGAAGGTAAATGTTCACTGTTTATGTAATGTACGTGACGTGACGGATCCCTATGACGTGCTCTTATGACAACAAAGAAAATTTTAATTCACAGTCCACGTCATTTAATTTTTTTCTTTCTTTTATTATAACACATAATTTGACGACAGCTCATACTGTATGCGACTGCGGGCGACGCACGCGCCGAACACTGGTTATTGTGATCCATGCATGAATCACGTACACGCTACTACGATTAACGCTTTAGGTTTAGGCCTAAGTACGAGTAGAAGCAAAATAAATGAACATTCAAATTTTAACTAAAAATAATAATATATCAACTCAATACTCATATGACCTCACACGGTAGAGGGGACAAATCACAACTCTCCAAGAAGAAAGCCATTCTAGACTCTAAATTTTAAAAAAATTGAATTTTGCAAGAAAAAAACTTCTCAGCGTAGTATAACATATTTTACGGTATCCCTTCCAATTTTATATGTCACTGACGGCTGGACTATTGAAGAAGTATCATCAGATGGGATTCTTATTGGTTTTAATATGATAGCTTGCGAGCGAGGTAGGGCTAGAGCGAGGGTCGGGGACGTCTGGAGGCTGGGCTTGGTGACTTGGCCTTCATCTCACCTGATGGTATGTGAAGATTCAATAGTATGAAATGAAACATCAAGAAAATCAGACGCTGGATCTCCTACCTTTCAAACTGAAACACAACAGTGCTATTAACACTGGTGTTTGGCAGCACACGTAGGTAAAATGGTGGCAGTTAGCCATGCGGACATAGCATAATGCCTTACCACTGACCAAACCAAGTACCATTGGGAGTTGAATGCGGGACCTCTTGATTGTAAGTCCAAGTGTGTAGCCATTGAACATGGAGGCCCATCTATGATGTTTCTAAGGACAAAAGGAACCCTCATATGATCACTCTGTAGTCCGTCTGTCTGGCAATTTTTTTTTTCAGGAAAGTGTTTGGAATTAAGAGGGAACAGCAGATAAAAAATTTCATATGAAATTAAGGGTTTGGGATATAGCTGTTTTCTCAACGAAACGTTAGCCAAATTCAATCATTTTGATCTTATTCTCTTTATCAAAGAATAATCTAGGCCCGTTGGTTTTGCTTTTTTCAATATTTTGTCTACAATTAGAATTATGGGCATCTCAAAACTCAAAATTTCAGAAAAAATTTCTTTCAACTTATGGTACTCATTATTTAGAGTAAACGTAACATTTTCAGAAAAAGCAAAACCAACGGACCTAGATTATTCTTTGATAAAGAGAATAAGATCAAAATGATTGAATTTGGCTAACGTTTCGTTGAGAAAACAGCTATATCCCAAACCCTTAATTTCACGGCAAAACTAGGCAAATACCAAAAAAAGCTTCAACTGTCCTTCTCGCACAGTTCGGTTCGGGAGGCAGGGTACACTATATCACAACTATATACTGTGTATTATATGTATAAAAATAAAGTAAGCATGCATTAGTGATGTCAATAAGCTTTATCGATTTTTTCGACTAATAGTGGTGGGAAAAATATATCGATAGATACCCTTTCTCGAGCTATAATGGTTTTACCTGTTAGTTTTAATGTTTAGATTGATCTAAATAAACAAATATAAAGACAAATAATTCTAAGGAAATTTATTTTATCTCTAGAACAGAACATTTTCCCTGAAATTCTTAGTTGTTGTTACGTTTTGTTACGTGTAAATAATTAAATATGATTTATGAATAAGTGACTGATGTTTCAAATATTTTTTTAATGTTAAAGTTCGAGTCGGACTCGCATACAAAGGGTTCCGTACCACTGTAAAATATCTAAACAGAAAAAAACCACAGAAAAAACATAACATTTATTGCATGGACATCCGTTTATTTATAACTTTTTTAAAAGCTTTTTTATATTATTTTTTGTTATTTATTATTATTGAAAGTCTTGAGAGAGAACGAGAAGTTATATGGACATCGCATGTACAAATCGCTACGGAGACTATATGACCCGACACAGATATCCCGGAGATCAGCCAGCAAGAGCTTGAAATGGCTCTCCAACAACTCAAAAACCGGTCAAGAGCAAGTCGGACTCGTGCACCGAGGATTCCGTACAGAATATGAATTAATGACATACTGAAAATCATAAATAATAGGTACGGTAATATGCACCCAACAATGCTCTACCGAAAATGAAATTCTAAGCTAAATTACATATTACGAAGTTAAGTTTGTAAACATTAAAAAATCAATTTTACTGTGTTACAATTAAAAAATTCAGATTTATTCCTATGGTTGTGCTGTAAAACCTTTCTTCTTGCCAAATTTCAAGACATTAGGTCAACGGGAAATACCGTATAGATTTTGGGTTCATTGCATTTTGTACGGAAATGGTCTAAAATACAGCTATATCTTTTTATTGCGTTGACCTATAAGTTTCATTATTTGACAGATCTAAGGGACAGCAGACTGGAGTATTCGATATCACAGTGATCCTATAAGGATTCCTTTTTTCCTTTTGAGGTACTTAAAATATAATAGTATAATATGAAGTATGACAGTAGGAAATACGATAGATTTCGACGATATTATTATTCATGTCGACAAATAAAAACTTGAAATATTTTTTCCCAGTTATACATCTCATACACTTAAGACGGGATTTTTAACTCGTCTATTCTATTGTGTGAGGTGTCGTGAAATTACAGTTTTTTAACCGACTTCAAAAAAAGAGGTTATCAATGCGACCTGTATGTATGTAATATTTCCAGAACTGCCCAGTTTTCATATATGTTAGTCTATACCAGCTTCTAAAGAAGTGTGCCAAATTTCTAAAGTGTATGTTTATTTGTCCTCGCATATATCCGGAACACACACACAAAAGAAAAACACACATAGGGTTCGTGGATTTCAACAAAGCATTCGACACACTCGAACATAGATTTATCTGGGACGCACTGGAAAAACAAGGCGTACATGCAAAATACATAAGAATACTGAAAAACATATACACAAAAAGCACCGTACAAGTGAAGCTAGAATCTACAGGCGAAGAATTTTCGATTGAGAGAGGGGTACGCCAGGGAGACCCAATTTTACCAAAAATATTTTCAGCTATCCTGGAAATGATATTCACAAATCTGGATTGGACGAATAAAGGACTAAATATAAATGGCAAAAAGCTGAGTCACCTACGCTTTGCAGACAACCTGATCTTACTTTCGGAAAACCCGAAAACCCTACAGACAATGTTCCAACAGTTAGCGGAAGAGAGCGAGAAAGCAGGCCTGTCAACGAACTTAACGAAAACAAAAGTAATGTCAAATTCCTCACAAACAGAGCCCATAACAGTAAATAATGGAGAAATAGAGTATGTAGAAATGGACAAGACTAATAACTGAATGGCAACCACGAGATAGCAAAAGAAAAAGAGGCAGACAGACTAGAAGATGGGAGGACGACATCAGACAAGTGGCGGGTCCAACATGGACCCGCATAGCGAAAGATAGAATAGAGTGGAAATCCTTAGAGGAGGCCTATGTCGAAAGACAAGCTGAAATGTAGGAACGACCGGTTACTGATACTTAATATAAAAAGATAAGTAACGTATAAAGTAAGTATATTTTTAAGAAAATTGTAACAAAAAATTAGTTCAGCAATAAAGGATATTTTATTTAATTTATTTTTTATATATCCGGAACTACAAGTTCGATTTAAATAATCCCTTTTTTGTTTACCTAGGTATTGTAAAACTTAGGGAAGACTGCAAGTTTCATCAAAATCGGTTCAGTAGTTTTTGAGACTGGGAATGTTAAGTGTGTATTTCGGCGTTGCAGTGCAGCAGAGCAAATTTAAAATTAATGTTTTAACTGTACTGTAATCTGTATGCCGAATAAATTATTTCTATTCTATTCTATTAGTTAAATGTTTGTTACCTCAGAGCTTTTCACTGGGTGAACCGATTTGGATGATTCTTTATTATTTGAAAGCTGATGCTTTCCATGTGGTCCCATTTCAATTTGGTCCGGTTCTTAGAATGGAATCCATGAGAAAACAATATACATCTTAAATTTTCCTTAATAAAAGTAGACTTTTAGGGCAGTTGAAGTCGGTTTCTAGTTCTTTTTGAACGCTTTAACTTGTTAGTCCTTAGACTCTAGCACTCTAGGTACTAAAACACCTCTAGGTCACCTAAAGTATCGTTGGAAGACGAACGTTCGGATATGGTGAAACTAAAAGGTTTCTTTGTTGACCATAGAACCCTAAAATAGCAACGCCATAATTTATACTGTATTTATATGTGATAGGTACTTACTAGTCAATTATATCAAATACAACCACAGTATGTCGAGACTAAACCAATATGCGAACAATAATTTCTCAAAACGTAAAACAAGGGTTGACGCACGCTCACGTCAAGTTTATTATAATTTTGAAAAATACACTCTAGCCCAGGCGGAGGGGTAGCGACTATGCGCGGCGCGCAGGGGCCTCTTTGGGATGTTATGCAGCGTTATTTGTGTGAGTGAAAGCATGTGAAAGGCTGTATGTGTGCGTACCGAATCGCGACAGCAATAACATATTCAAATACCTACTATTCTACGGAGACTTTGCTTCATTGGCCTCTTAATATCAAATACTAAAGTGTGCAATCGCTTGCTTCTGTGAAAAGATGCTTCTAAGCCAACGCAATAAAAACATACGATCTTTTATGCCTACATAAAACACCTATTCCCATTGACCTAGAATTCTAATAGTTGTCAAGTACCGTGGTCTTGCAGCACAATTTATGAATTAATCTCAAAATGTGTTTTTATTATATCACTTTTACCCTTTTATAGGATTCAATCTGATCCACATTTTCGTTAGACATTGTTCCGTTACCGCACCTGTTAATTACGATATTCAGTATGTTAATTTTTCATATTCTGTACGGAGCCCTCGGTGCGTGAGTCCCACTCTCCTTGGCTGGTTTAAAAGTTGAAGAACGTATATTTTATATGCAGTAAAAAGTACATAAGATTCCACCACGTACCGGGAAACGTGTAGCGGGTCGTTCCCCTACCAGATAGTCCGACGGGGAGCCACTTGATGTAAGCTGGGACTGTTTATTGTGTCATGTCATGGGTGAAAGCTTATGCTCAACTATTTTATATATTATTATTATAGTGGTTAAAAAAACATCTAACGAAAAATGCTCTTGACTGCGCAGGAAACGATTTTCGGGTCTGTTTGGGACGCGGGAGGGAATGTCATTTCGAACGCGCTGAGGCGCGTGATTGGTTGAACAGTCCCTCCTAGCGCTCCTCTGTCACCCGGGAGGCGCGAAGTCATCCCACTATGCCCATTATTGTTCAAGTTATTTGCGGGAACTATACCACCTAGTGAGTGGGACTGGACTAGTGCGAGATGAGACATGACCGAAGAAGGATCTCCGATAGATCCGACTAGACGGTACACCGACTTCACGTGAGTTGGACGTTTTAAACAATTAATATATAACGTCTCACGAAAGTTTCAATAATTCAACATAGTAACATATTGTTTAAAACATATTATAATGTTCATCATAGCACAATGTAATCTTAATTATGTTTAAAACACATTATGTTGACATACATCTATTTATTTCCTTCCACAAAAGTTATCAACTCGAAATCACTTTACTCGAAGTTTAGCGTTGTGGCGTCAACTGTTACTGGCTCTATTTATACGTATCATTTGTCGTTTGGTACAAAACATGTGTTTAGCTTCAAGAAATAACCTATCCGATCACTAGAGGACTAGACACGTGCACAGACAAACTAGTGTATAATAATAGACCGAAATTAGAAAACAATGTAATGCAACCTGCGTGAGAATATATAATGCCATACCTAGGCATCTTAAATCCCTCCATACCGACCTCATTGTTTTTATTGACTCGGGAGATTTACAGATCACAGAGACACTAGTTACTCCGATACGAACAAACCACTGTCGTGTTGAATTGTAATATTTTCCGCCCCACCATATCTCGCCACGCGATCGACGATCATATGATCACACAGCATTAGATGTTTTACATTCATACTAGTTATAAAATAGGGCTGGAAAGGGACAAGGACGAAGTCGCGGACAAAAGCTATTTACAATCTTATTCAGATGATTAAAAGCAGCATCTACCTATGTAACAACCTTCACAAACAATTTATTGAGATTGTATTATTGTAGAAGCCAGTGATCAAACCCGCCCAACGGTTGTCGCTTGCTCCTCGCCCTAGCATCCCGTCACCCGCCCGCGTTATCGCCGCCCTCGAGACGATGTTTAGACCAAAACCGCTTATTTCTACTTAAAACTTGAACCGAATAGTTTCTTTATCGCAAGTTACTTGAATGTTCACAATTTCATATTCATTTTTCTGACGTTGCGTGAGTGGCAAAAGCAATCTAACGAACTCTTGCTGAAACAGCTTTGCCAGGCGCTGGACTTGTTAAGAAACAACAGCTACAAAAGTCAATAGTCTACTGTGAGCCACGAGGCAGAGTGCTTCCATGAGACAAGACATAAAGAGAGACAATATCTTTTATTTCATATTTCAGTTTGACACCAAATACCAGTGTCAAAAGCATTATTGTGTTCCGGCAAAGGAAAATTTAGGACTGTAGGAGATGAATTGTGACCATAGAAACTTGGCTACGGGCATTGAGTGCTCCTTACTTACCGATTGCATTCACTTGAGTGACTCATCCAAACCAAAACAAATCCCAGTTGAAACGGTGGACGATCGTAAATCCTTCCCAGTTGAAAATGTAACCGTCTCACAGTAGAACCGTTCGTTCAGTGGAAGGCATCGTCCGGCGCAGGTAGCGGCGCAATATACTACGTGACCGGGGGGCGGGCGGCTCTCATTGATAACACGCGGTCTGGTACTCGTGCTGGAGTTATCGTTCCAGAAATGGTTGCATCTGTTTTGATGCCATCTTCAACTTTAAATTTAGCCGTAATAATGTTTAGTTTAAAAATAACAACAGAAAAGTTTAAAAATCGTCAAAAAGGATGTTGCTGTTGTAGTAGTTAACACTACGATAGAAGTTGTAGACGAATATGTATACCTGGGACAGATCGTTCAACTAGATGAGTCCTTCGACAAAGAGGTCAACCGAAGAATCCAAATCGGCTAGGCAGCGTTCGGGAAATTACGGGCTTATCTTCTCGTCCAAAATACCTCGAAGTGTAAATTTGCGTATGGAGCATCCGGTTGTAGCTCTGAGATCTAAACAGGCCACCAGCCGCCACATCACCGCGTCACGTCTACAAGTCACGCGCCATATTACCGCGGGCGCGATACGTCTCCCGCCTAATTCCACTGCGACTGTACCGAGCACCTGTTACTTAACACCACCTGACAACTCACACTGAGACTGTACTGTACCGGGACACTGATATCGCTACAACAGCTATTGTACCTAAACATCATAGCTTCGTTAGGGTTCTGTTGTCAGTAGCTGTATATACTTCAAAGTAAGATCACTCCATGTCATCCATAGGTGTCTTTTAATTAACGCGTTCAAAATGAAATAAAAACCGACTTCAATTGCCTTAAAAATTTGTTTTTTTGTTGATTTTCTCCAAAAACTCTCAATCAATTTAGATAAAATTTATATAAGACCACAAAAAAGCACAAAAAAGCATTTTCTACCAAACAAAACAAGAATAATCAAAATCGGTTTACAATTGATGGAGTTATCATGTAACACACATACAAAAAAACTTTCGAATTGAGAACCATCCTTTTTTGAAGTCGATTGAAAAGGCGACTAATGATACAATATCCACCTTATACCAACAACATGTTACTGTGTTCGATCAGCAATTGCTGGACGTATGCAGTTGTTAGAAGCCAGCAGTAGAACATTTTGTAGTGTGTGATAGATACACTTTGAAAAAAACATAATAAGGACTCAGCGCTGAACATGATTTTTGGTTCTAGACTTAGATTAACTGGTGATTAGGTACATCCTCTGTTTTGCGGATGGACTTGATTCTGTCAGTTCGCAACTACTACATCGTCACCCATACATTTGTTTCATACAGAGATTTTCCAACTACTTCTTTAGGAAAGTTGTCCAACAGAGAATGGAATTGTTGACAAAACCCGTTTTCAAACACATAGTCTTTCTTTGAGATCCGATGAACAAATTGAACCCTTATAAAGTCATTCTAGAGTGGTAACCATGGTAACAGTTTCTGTACGTTTATTTCCGCCCTTCAGAACCCATGGTGTTCGAGTCCGAATTGCACTTGGACGATTTTTAAGACATAAAATCTATTGCGCACACCATCAACGTATCATGTTGTATAATAAACACCACTTTTTGCCCGTGTTTGAGTATTGTACCAAATCCCTCACTTTGAATAACAACGAATTTTAGACTTTTACCCGGTCCCCTTTCATAATCTAGACACCAAAAACAACGCGAACTCTCGAAACTAACACAAAACCCACTTACCTAGAACCCGATACCCCCGCTTTTAATTACAATAACAATTAATTAAATACAAAACACAGTTTAAAGTTGGGCTAATTAATCCGGAACGTCCACTCGAGTCTTACACTACGAGTTGTTGGAAACTTGGTCTCGATGGCCCGTGAATAATGGAGCACGGTACAGTGTGCCCTCGTTACAACTAGCTGATGATTTGTTGGTGAAATCTAGTCTTCAGTAATTGAATTATGAGTGTCTGAATCTAGGTCAAAAACTTGCTTACTAAGACACATTTCAAGTGCCAGTGGAAGAAGCCTAACAAACCATTCCACCATTCGGCCCCAGTGCTGATTAATACCTCTATATTCTGGATTTACATTTTTAAGTGCAGATTTCTTCACGACGTTCTATTTCCTTCACCAAGTAGCCAGTGGTAAATAAAGTTACTAATTTAATTCTTTCATCATCTAATAAATATTCATTTAAATATATTTTTTAAATCAAAGTTCATTTCAGTTACATTCGATCGCTTTTGTGTTTTTGTGAAAACTCTTTTGACCGCCGTTTTAATCTCTCAGCAACATAAAACAAAATCAACAAATACATCGGCTAGTCGACAAATATTTCAATAGCTGTATTTATTTGTTAAAGTCTATTATTATTTATTCTGTTATCATACTGCAGTGTCACATTTGTACAATGAATAAATATACTCTCGCATACCAAAATATCGTTAAATGTATTTTTATTATCAATTCTATTTTAAGCACAAGTATCACAAAATTCTACTGCAAACTCTTTTCTAAAATAAAATTAAAGTAGAGATTGCCGATAACGTTATTCTCTTTTCACTTTCCAATACTTGAGTACTTTTCGAATGTTACAATTCAACCCGAAGTCGAGGGGCTGTCTTCTTCATCGTAATCTTGAATAGAACTCAACACGGACGACATCATCTCTTCGTACTCCGCAGCCGAACACAACGGCGTGTCGATTAGCTCTGTTTCATTTAGCTTCGAATAATCAACGTCGTACTTACCCTTGTTATAGTTGAAATCCAGCACTGGTATGAACCTGTGCCCCCACAGAATTTCGTTCTCAGTGAAACTGGTCCTGGCTTGGACTGGCTGCCCAGTTGTCTCTATAGTCCCTTCAAAGACTAGCAAGATCTCCAACTTATTGCAAAGTATATCAGCTGCTGATGTGTTGAACAAGGGGCTGTGTTCGTCTATAATATGAATCACTGACACTGGAGTAAAGAATGTTGAATCACACCCATCCAATTCGTTCTTTAGCTCTATTTGTGAGTCGTCCAAACAATCGTTATCGTGTGCTCTGATCAAATATAACAAAGCCTTTATATTTAATATTCTCGACAACCTGACGTCACCGACCCGAAATATCAAACAGAACTTATCATTTCTCATGTTAATAACGGCGTTCTTGCTGAAGAGTATAGTCTGAGTTCTGGCCTTGGGTCGAGTTAATTTAGCAAAAAGGATTCCGACCATAAACGCCTGGAAGATAGAGCTGAAGATACACTGGAGGCACATCGCTAGGATGGCTTGTGGACACTCCAGAGTGATAGCACGACGTCCGTAAGCAACCGTTGTGTGCACTTCGACGCTGAAGAGAAAGCTAGAAGTGAATCCGTAGATGTTTTCTACGCAGGGTGTCCAAAGAGTTTCGTTTTGGTTAGGAAGATGATTGGACGCCAAATCTCCGTGGGTAAGCGCTATTAACCAGTACACGACTCCAAAGAACATCCAGTTGGCTGTGTAGGACATAAAGAAGTTGAGCAGAGTCCATCTCCATCTGGCTTCGACCATGGTGATAAACCAGTCGGAGACACGGAATTTATTGATGTTCGGCTTCTCAAGGTTGAATTCGCCATTTTTGAAGACAGCGCGCTGGTACTGGTTCATGAATCTTTGCCGCAGGTGCGATTCTGTGAATGGAAATATATTTCAATTAAAGATTATCCGATTGCTATAGAATGATTTATGCTAATAAGTAGTAAAGTATATGTTATTTGCCATAGTATCACAATTCCTCAATGGATGTGTGAACCCAACAAATTAAATAATTATTATAAACAATATGTGGGAGTATATAACCTAGTTTATCAATAGGATCGAAGTTCTTTTAGTCTCTCAGTTCTCTGAGTGCAGATGTCTCGATTAAAGAGGTTTTGGTGATGTTTATTTTTAATTATTTTATTTATATCTTATACTTGTCTATGCATCAGTAAAAGGATCCACGTTATGCCAATTCATGAGTATTTCATGAATACCTATTGTAGTACTTACTCTTCTTAGGATGATAAACACCTGGGGTCAGAGCTTCGATACCGCTGTGACCGAATCCGCAGTTGTTTTCCACGACGCATCTTTTTCTGAGTCTTTCGTCTTCCATCTCTTAATTATTTTCACCTGCAACAGATTTTATCTCTCTTTTATATTTTGATATTTATTAAGTGAGTTTATTATACATATACCAGTATACTCTGCCATTATAGTAATTCTGTGCCCTACCTAAAGATTCACTAAAATGTACTAATACATCGTCATCATCATCCAGGAAACATCCACTGCTGGACATAGGCCTCCTTTATAGTACAACAAATTGACCAGTCACATGCATCCAGCCAACAAGGTTCATAGTAGAGGGACGGCCTGGTGGACGCTTCCCTGTACATGGTCGCCACTCAAGAACTCTTACTCTTTTTGCCACTTCAGCTCACTGACTCGTCGATCTATGTCGGTGCCCTTAGTTCGTCTACTTTCTTCTTCGTACTTCGTACATACTAATACATCACTAGTAAAAGATAATTTTGATCACTTCAATAATTTAGATATTTCTGTGTCATTATTATATTACTAATTTTTTCATCTGTGTTATGACATGCATCACTTACCGACTCCCAGAAAGGCTCTTTCTTGTACTGAATCATTCAACAGCCGAGTAGTTGATGTAGGAGAACAGGGCCATCGGTAACATTGTCAGGAGCACTGTGCGGCTGACGCGAGCACGGCAGCATGTTGAATTACAGTTCAACATTATCAGAGCGACGCGTAAGTATTAAATACCTCTCTATGTGTTTTAGATAAAGCAGAGTTGACAAAATATTACATCGAAGCCACAGAGGATCGTCTCTAGACGTGCTGATATAACTTCACGGTTGTTGAATCATTAGTAGGTGTGTGGCACCTACCTCAATACTCGTTTTTATTCGTACGTCCTTATCTTGGTTATAATTGTCTTGTTCACATTATTATATTATTAACATCATGATATAAGTCTACTGGAACACTACAGCCTAATTTCTGTACAGACCTTATTCTGATTTTAGGGTGGTGTTACCTACTTGAAATCTACCACCATTGTGTTAGTGTGTATTTTATTTTTCGTGTGTATGTCCTGTATTTATTTATGTGTTTGTTTGTGTGAATTAAATAATATTCGAATCCAAGCATATATAAAAACTTTGCAAATTTAGCTTTGTGGATGATCGAATTTCTATCCTCAAGTTCTTAAACGTAAGGGGAATATAAGTCTGTCTAACGGATGTCTGTAGTTAGCGAGCTACCAAAAATTTTCAGGCAACCTCCGACTCAGACGGATACCCTCTCCTTGCGTGTCCACAGGTATTCTGTCAATGATCTCGATACGATGTTTGTTTAATATAAAACATAAACACACAGTCAAATATGAAACACTTTCGCTAAGATAAACTTGTTTCACCTGTGTTGGTCAAAATTTGTAACTGTTGGTGGAAAATTTTAGATATAAATAGATTTTACTGATAATTTGCCGTTACATAAGATAAGAAATGTCCACTTATGAGAGCCTTCCCCATGGTGACACCGTGACCGAATCCAAGCCGCTGGCATCCAGTGATTCCCCGAGACATTTACCAGGTCGTCGATCCATCTAGGTATACGTTGACCGGCACGTGGTCGCCCCTCAGGACTCCCCATCGGTTATCGGTTCTTCCAGCAATGTGGCCTGCACATTGCTACTGCAGATCACTTACTCGTCGAGCTATGTCGATGACCTCAGTTCGTCTACAGA
Source organism: Carcina quercana (assembly GCA_910589575.2). Lineage (NCBI taxonomy): Eukaryota > Metazoa > Arthropoda > Insecta > Lepidoptera > Depressariidae > Carcina > Carcina quercana. The sequence continues at coordinate 12,645,209 of OU342444.1, forward strand.
CTTCCTCATCTGAAATTCCGAGCGTAGCTAGTTCCGAAACTCGTTGACTAACATTGAGCTTGTTTATTCCGCCAATCAGAGTCCTATCCAAAACAGAGCACCAGGACTTCTAGAGATAATCAAAAATAATACTGTACTCTTCTACGGCTTTACTCCCCTCGCATTGTCAGCATCCTACATCAATTACCGAAGCGCCATTATAATTGAAAATCGGGACATACAGCTCTTTCCCACCGCATCCCGTGGGAAACGCCGGATGAGAAGGGACGCTGACAGATGACAGGCCATCCCTCCAGATAGTCGTATGTTTGTCATTCTATTAGCAAGGAAAACATCTCAGCATGCCTGTAGCTGTAGGGACGGTATTCTTCGGGAAAATCTATTTGGATAATGGTTTGGTATAGATATAATTAGTTGGATTGATTATTTGGTTACTTCAGAGATGGACATCTTAACAGTACGTAAAAGGTTTGTTTCCGATTAAAGAAAGCAAGAAAGAATTTATTTGCAGGATTGAAAGTAAAAAGAAATGTTTTACCTCTACAATAATTAACAAACTCAAAAAGGAAGAGTTATTCACTTAGTTCGACTCATGTATTATTCGAATTGCAAATACTCGTATGCTATACGAGTATAATATTTACGCCAACGATAATTGCGAATTTTTCAACGTTTTGTATTCGAAATGCAAGTGTGTGTAATAGAAGATAATATTTCAGTCGTATTGGTGAAGTAGTTGAGAATACTTTTAAATTTTTATATATATTGCTTGCCCCATTGGAACCCATTGCTTTTCCATTCCTTGGCATATAAGGCCGTGGAATGAAAAGAGAATATAATCCTGGATGCAGGATGCAAGTACACAAAAGTAATATTATATTACTGAGGACACTTGACAGCTCGCTAAGTTGACTACGAGCGTAGCGCATGAAATTTATTTGTCCATGGACGTGACACTTAAACGTCTTGGCAGCATGTCACCTTTCAGTACCGTCATTGAGAAGGATATCCGGGTGCTACCACGTCCTCATCCATCCGGATATTACGGTATCCATGGGCCCGGATAAAACGTAATTAAATGTAATACACGGAGCACTCGGGCCTGTTTGTACACGTGTGATTGTAAGCTGAACGCAGACCGTCGTCGGAGTGTTTATATTGTATCAAAGACGACGCGGCTAAAGGAATTACTTGTGTCCCGCACGGAGAACGAGTACAATTACCTTTAATTTAAAGTACATGTAACATAATGGCAAAGCAACCTCTTCCGTGGCCCAATGGCTAAATGTCGGACCAACAGTCCAGAGGTCCCGGGCTCGATTCCCAGTGGGGGTACATATCGATACTCGGGTTTTCTGCCGCCAAACAGCACTATCCATAGCACAGTTGTGTTCCGGTATGAACAGTAGTAGAGCCGGCGCTTCATTAGGTTGATGCTTGTCGGTGCGCACGCTTACCATTCAAAGGCATTATCTTCACTTACCATCAGGTGTCAAAAGGGGGCAGGTCTGTATTCTACATAGAAATAATGTACTTACAAAAAGAAACGAACTCCCAACATACAAGCTCATAACGCATTCACTGTTAAAAAACTATCAATGGTGCAATTCACTACGTACCAATGTTGGACCGTCATGAATGTCTTTATTAACGGTATTCCTAGTTTTGAGAAGGATCAATGTAGAATGACGTTAGAGTAAACGCTCGTGATGTTTTAAGGATTCCGTAGTGAATTGCACCCCTGATCTCTTGAAGAACCAAGCTCCTAAATCTACAAAGCCTAACTCGACGAAAATGCAAGTTTCTTATGTATCGATTCATTTATATATTTTGCCTAAGTTCAGGGGGCTTTTGTCTTCAATGATCTCCTACATATCTCTGGGCGCAGCCTCCTACTCCCGACCTGCGGCAGGATCTCGTCGTCTCAGCATCGTAAGTCAGTTATCCATCGCGACAGGACTTACCCAACTTAAGATACAGTTAGTTAATCCCGCCCTTGGCTTATAACTTGTATTCAAAGGGGTCAAAGTTGGACAGGCTACTGTTATATTTATGATTCTGATAAGTAAAAAGTCAGGTATTTAAAAATATAATATAAAAAGTGTCTTGTAGAACAGATAACCAAAGCGAAGTAAAAGTATTCAATTTAATTCAAAATCAATTCAAATTTATTCAATAACAATTGCATTGTGTTTGAAATTTTTAAAACTAAGTCAAATTAAATATAATAAAAATTAAGTACCTTATGGAGCGATGTCCTCGTAAAGGTCGCGGGGAGCCGCTAGATCCACACACTTCAATAAGAACACGACATTATAGAGTGAAGTGAGTAACATTTTGTGTTGTCAAAAAACTTAATTTTTGTATGACATGACTGTCTTGTGACCTCTCATTACAGGTCAAACCACTATAATCAAATGATAAATCAGAATTGTTGCATAAAAAAAGAGTCCATGCTTTTAAACAAAAATTGGCAAGTTATTTAATGAAAATCATTTTGTTCATTTTTAATAAATGCTGTCAGTTACCAAACTGTTTCGATCATATGTTGATAACGCTATTTTCGTGTAGGATTAGTAGTAAAGTAGTAGTAGTAGTAAATATAAACAATTTCATATCAATGAATCACCTGACCTGGCAGCGTTCACCACACCACATTTAAAAAAACTACAAGCAAAACTAGGACGATTGGGATCTTTAAAGAATACATGTATTATTCTAGTTTGTATTTTTAATTTGCCTCTAGCATATGTGCAAGACAAAGATTAAAATTATCACTTAGATCGTTTCAGAAAAATGTAACAAAATAACCCATCCAAACTTAAGTATGTTTTGTACTTATATTAAATAAAGATTAAATATAACAAACTCGTACCCCTTTGAAGTTTCCCTTCGTCTGATTAAAATTTCATTACGTTACTAATTATATTATTCTCTGAAAAGTTTTTCAGCTTAATTTGGGGAAAGTTTTTATTATGTACCGGGTCGGTGGCTCCCTTGTTCCGGAGTTTTTGTTTGAATCTTTGAACTTTCGCCTTCAACGGAATAAAATGCGGTTAATATTTCATTTCGACAATTTTGTATCGACACCCCTTTGTTCGGTTAAGACTCCATAGACTAACGTGGCGCCCTCATTCCCACCTTTCTACATTTCTACCATAATTTAGACCTATGTCCAGCTGTGGACGTTTCCTGGCTAATGATGACCATGGTCATAAAATAATTTCAAAAACCAAGTCGGTCTTTTTGTAGCCATTGCTGGTTTACGGTTTATCTATACATTATGGATTCAAGTTTAGACTCTGTGTAGTTATTATAAATTGAACCACCTGAAGTGTTCACTTTTAACTGTTTTATTGATAGTACCTGCAAACAATTAATATAATTATCAATTCAATACACTCTCTGTAGGAGAGTAGGCCTGAGCGCCTGCAGTGGGGACGTACGAGTATGTAGGCTGTTCATGAACTACTCATTGCAACTCTTATAAGTTATTTCAATGTTATCTACGTTTACATGTTACATTTGTACAGTATCTGTCTGTCTGTCTGTCTGTCTGTCTGTCTGTCTGTCTGTCTGTCTGTCTGTCTGTCTGTCTGTCTGTCTGTCTGTCTGTCTGTCTGTCTGTCTGTCTGTCTGTCTGTCTGTCTGTCTGTCTGTCTGTCTGTCTGTCTGTCTGTCTGTCTGTCTGTCTGTCTGTCTGTCTGTCTGTCTGTCTGTCTGTCTGTCTGTCTGTCTGTCTGTCTGTCTGTCTGTCTGTCTGTCTGTCTGTCTGTCTGTCTGTCTGTCTGTCTGTCTGTCTGTCTGTCTGTCTGTCTGTCTGTCTGTCTGTCTGTCTGTCTGTCTGTCTGTCTGTCTGTCTGTCTGTCTGTCTGTCTGTCTGTCTGTCTGTCTGTCTGTCTGTCTGTCTGTCTGTCTGTCTGTCTGTCTGTCTGTCTGTCTGTCTGTCTGTCTGTCTGTCTGTCTGTCTGTCTGTCTGTCTGTCTGTCTGTCTGTCTGTCTGTCTGTCTGTCTGTCTGTCTGTCTGTCTGTCTGTCTGTCTGTCTGTCTGTCTGTCTGTCTGTCTGTCTGTCTGTCTGTCTGTCTGTCTGTCTGTCTGTCTGTCTGTCTGTCTGTCTGTCTGTCTGTCTGTCTGTCTGTCTGTCTGTCTGTCTGTCTGTCTGTCTGTCTGTCTGTCTGTCTGTCTGTCTGTCTGTCTGTCTGTCTGTCTGTCTGTCTGTCTGTCTGTCTGTCTGTCTGTCTGTCTGTCTGTCTGTCTGTCTGTCTGTCTGTCTGTCTGTCTGTCTGTCTGTCTGTCTGTCTGTCTGTCTGTCTGTCTGTCTGTCTGTCTGTCTGTCTGTCTGTCTGTCTGTCTGTCTGTCTGTCTGTCTGTCTGTCTGTCTGTCTGTCTGTCTGTCTGTCTGTCTGTCTGTCTGTCTGTCTGTCTGTCTGTCTGTCTGTCTGTCTGTCTGTCTGTCTGTCTGTCTGTCTGTCTGTCTGTCTGTCTGTCTGTCTGTCTGTCTGTCTGTCTGTCTGTCTGTCTGTCTGTCTGTCTGTCTGTCTGTCTGTCTGTCTGTCTGTCTGTCTGTCTGTCTGTCTGTCTGTCTGTCTGTCTGTCTGTCTGTCTGTCTGTCTGTCTGTCTGTCTGTCTGTCTGTCTGTCTGTCTGTCTGTCTGTCTGTCTGTCTGTCTGTCTGTCTGTCTGTCTGTCTGTCTGTCTGTCTGTCTGTCTGTCTGTCTGTCTGTCTGTCTGTCTGTCTGTCTGTCTGTCTGTCTGTCTGTCTGTCTGTCTGTCTGTCTGTCTGTCTGTCTGTCTGTCTGTCTGTCTGTCTGTCTGTCTGTCTGTCTGTCTGTCTGTCTGTCTGTCTGTCTGTCTGTCTGTCTGTCTGTCTGTCTGTCTGTCTGTCTGTCTGTCTGTCTGTCTGTCTGTCTGTCTGTCTGTCTGTCTGTCTGTCTGTCTGTCTGTCTGTCTGTCTGTCTGTCTGTCTGTCTGTCTGTCTGTCTGTCTGTCTGTCTGTCTGTCTGTCTGTCTGTCTGTCTGTCTGTCTGTCTGTCTGTCTGTCTGTCTGTCTGTCTGTCTGTCTGTCTGTCTGTCTGTCTGTCTGTCTGTCTGTCTGTCTGTCTGTCTGTCTGTCTGTCTGTCTGTCTGTCTGTCTGTCTGTCTGTCTGTCTGTCTGTCTGTCTGTCTGTCTGTCTGTCTGTCTGTCTGTCTGTCTGTCTGTCTGTCTGTCTGTCTGTCTGTCTGTCTGTCTGTCTGTCTGTCTGTCTGTCTGTCTGTCTGTCTGTCTGTCTGTCTGTCTGTCTGTCTGTCTGTCTGTCTGTCTGTCTGTCTGTCTGTCTGTCTGTCTGTCTGTCTGTCTGTCTGTCTGTCTGTCTGTCTGTCTGTCTGTCTGTCTGTCTGTCTGTCTGTCTGTCTGTCTGTCTGTCTGTCTGTCTGTCTGTCTGTCTGTCTGTCTGTCTGTCTGTCTGTCTGTCTGTCTGTCTGTCTGTCTGTCTGTCTGTCTGTCTGTCTGTCTGTCTGTCTGTCTGTCTGTCTGTCTGTCTGTCTGTCTGTCTGTCTGTCTGTCTGTCTGTCTGTCTGTCTGTCTGTCTGTCTGTCTGTCTGTCTGTCTGTCTGTCTGTCTGTCTGTCTGTCTGTCTGTCTGTCTGTCTGTCTGTCTGTCTGTCTGTCTGTCTGTCTGTCTGTCTGTCTGTCTGTCTGTCTGTCTGTCTGTCTGTCTGTCTGTCTGTCTGTCTGTCTGTCTGTCTGTCTGTCTGTCTGTCTGTCTGTCTGTCTGTCTGTCTGTCTGTCTGTCTGTCTGTCTGTCTGTCTGTCTGTCTGTCTGTCTGTCTGTCTGTCTGTCTGTCTGTCTGTCTGTCTGTCTGTCTGTCTGTCTGTCTGTCTGTCTGTCTGTCTGTCTGTCTGTCTGTCTGTCTGTCTGTCTGTCTGTCTGTCTGTCTGTCTGTCTGTCTGTCTGTCTGTCTGTCTGTCTGTCTGTCTGTCTGTCTGTCTGTCTGTCTGTCTGTCTGTCTGTCTGTCTGTCTGTCTGTCTGTCTGTCTGTCTGTCTGTCTGTCTGTCTGTCTGTCTGTCTGTCTGTCTGTCTGTCTGTCTGTCTGTCTGTCTGTCTGTCTGTCTGTCTGTCTGTCTGTCTGTCTGTCTGTCTGTCTGTCTGTCTGTCTGTCTGTCTGTCTGTCTGTCTGTCTGTCTGTCTGTCTGTCTGTCTGTCTGTCTGTCTGTCTGTCTGTCTGTCTGTCTGTCTGTCTGTCTGTCTGTCTGTCTGTCTGTCTGTCTGTCTGTCTGTCTGTCTGTCTGTCTGTCTGTCTGTCTGTCTGTCTGTCTGTCTGTCTGTCTGTCTGTCTGTCTGTCTGTCTGTCTGTCTGTCTGTCTGTCTGTCTGTCTGTCTGTCTGTCTGTCTGTCTGTCTGTCTGTCTGTCTGTCTGTCTGTCTGTCTGTCTGTCTGTCTGTCTGTCTGTCTGTCTGTCTGTCTGTCTGTCTGTCTGTCTGTCTGTCTGTCTGTCTGTCTGTCTGTCTGTCTGTCTGTCTGTCTGTCTGTCTGTCTGTCTGTCTGTCTGTCTGTCTGTCTGTCTGTCTGTCTGTCTGTCTGTCTGTCTGTCTGTCTGTCTGTCTGTCTGTCTGTCTGTCTGTCTGTCTGTCTGTCTGTCTGTCTGTCTGTCTGTCTGTCTGTCTGTCTGTCTGTCTGTCTGTCTGTCTGTCTGTCTGTCTGTCTGTCTGTCTGTCTGTCTGTCTGTCTGTCTGTCTGTCTGTCTGTCTGTCTGTCTGTCTGTCTGTCTGTCTGTCTGTCTGTCTGTCTGTCTGTCTGTCTGTCTGTCTGTCTGTCTGTCTGTCTGTCTGTCTGTCTGTCTGTCTGTCTGTCTGTCTGTCTGTCTGTCTGTCTGTCTGTCTGTCTGTCTGTCTGTCTGTCTGTCTGTCTGTCTGTCTGTCTGTCTGTCTGTCTGTCTGTCTGTCTGTCTGTCTGTCTGTCTGTCTGTCTGTCTGTCTGTCTGTCTGTCTGTCTGTCTGTCTGTCTGTCTGTCTGTCTGTCTGTCTGTCTGTCTGTCTGTCTGTCTGTCTGTCTGTCTGTCTGTCTGTCTGTCTGTCTGTCTGTCTGTCTGTCTGTCTGTCTGTCTGTCTGTCTGTCTGTCTGTCTGTCTGTCTGTCTGTCTGTCTGTCTGTCTGTCTGTCTGTCTGTCTGTCTGTCTGTCTGTCTGTCTGTCTGTCTGTCTGTCTGTCTGTCTGTCTGTCTGTCTGTCTGTCTGTCTGTCTGTCTGTCTGTCTGTCTGTCTGTCTGTCTGTCTGTCTGTCTGTCTGTCTGTCTGTCTGTCTGTCTGTCTGTCTGTCTGTCTGTCTGTCTGTCTGTCTGTCTGTCTGTCTGTCTGTCTGTCTGTCTGTCTGTCTGTCTGTCTGTCTGTCTGTCTGTCTGTCTGTCTGTCTGTCTGTCTGTCTGTCTGTCTGTCTGTCTGTCTGTCTGTCTGTCTGTCTGTCTGTCTGTCTGTCTGTCTGTCTGTCTGTCTGTCTGTCTGTCTGTCTGTCTGTCTGTCTGTCTGTCTGTCTGTCTGTCTGTCTGTCTGTCTGTCTGTCTGTCTGTCTGTCTGTCTGTCTGTCTGTCTGTCTGTCTGTCTGTCTGTCTGTCTGTCTGTCTGTCTGTCTGTCTGTCTGTCTGTCTGTCTGTCTGTCTGTCTGTCTGTCTGTCTGTCTGTCTGTCTGTCTGTCTGTCTGTCTGTCTGTCTGTCTGTCTGTCTGTCTGTCTGTCTGTCTGTCTGTCTGTCTGTCTGTCTGTCTGTCTGTCTGTCTGTCTGTCTGTCTGTCTGTCTGTCTGTCTGTCTGTCTGTCTGTCTGTCTGTCTGTCTGTCTGTCTGTCTGTCTGTCTGTCTGTCTGTCTGTCTGTCTGTCTGTCTGTCTGTCTGTCTGTCTGTCTGTCTGTCTGTCTGTCTGTCTGTCTGTCTGTCTGTCTGTCTGTCTGTCTGTCTGTCTGTCTGTCTGTCTGTCTGTCTGTCTGTCTGTCTGTCTGTCTGTCTGTCTGTCTGTCTGTCTGTCTGTCTGTCTGTCTGTCTGTCTGTCTGTCTGTCTGTCTGTCTGTCTGTCTGTCTGTCTGTCTGTCTGTCTGTCTGTCTGTCTGTCTGTCTGTCTGTCTGTCTGTCTGTCTGTCTGTCTGTCTGTCTGTCTGTCTGTCTGTCTGTCTGTCTGTCTGTCTGTCTGTCTGTCTGTCTGTCTGTCTGTCTGTCTGTCTGTCTGTCTGTCTGTCTGTCTGTCTGTCTGTCTGTCTGTCTGTCTGTCTGTCTGTCTGTCTGTCTGTCTGTCTGTCTGTCTGTCTGTCTGTCTGTCTGTCTGTCTGTCTGTCTGTCTGTCTGTCTGTCTGTCTGTCTGTCTGTCTGTCTGTCTGTCTGTCTGTCTGTCTGTCTGTCTGTCTGTCTGTCTGTCTGTCTGTCTGTCTGTCTGTCTGTCTGTCTGTCTGTCTGTCTGTCTGTCTGTCTGTCTGTCTGTCTGTCTGTCTGTCTGTCTGTCTGTCTGTCTGTCTGTCTGTCTGTCTGTCTGTCTGTCTGTCTGTCTGTCTGTCTGTCTGTCTGTCTGTCTGTCTGTCTGTCTGTCTGTCTGTCTGTCTGTCTGTCTGTCTGTCTGTCTGTCTGTCTGTCTGTCTGTCTGTCTGTCTGTCTGTCTGTCTGTCTGTCTGTCTGTCTGTCTGTCTGTCTGTCTGTCTGTCTGTCTGTCTGTCTGTCTGTCTGTCTGTCTGTCTGTCTGTCTGTCTGTCTGTCTGTCTGTCTGTCTGTCTGTCTGTCTGTCTGTCTGTCTGTCTGTCTGTCTGTCTGTCTGTCTGTCTGTCTGTCTGTCTGTCTGTCTGTCTGTCTGTCTGTCTGTCTGTCTGTCTGTCTGTCTGTCTGTCTGTCTGTCTGTCTGTCTGTCTGTCTGTCTGTCTGTCTGTCTGTCTGTCTGTCTGTCTGTCTGTCTGTCTGTCTGTCTGTCTGTCTGTCTGTCTGTCTGTCTGTCTGTCTGTCTGTCTGTCTGTCTGTCTGTCTGTCTGTCTGTCTGTCTGTCTGTCTGTCTGTCTGTCTGTCTGTCTGTCTGTCTGTCTGTCTGTCTGTCTGTCTGTCTGTCTGTCTGTCTGTCTGTCTGTCTGTCTGTCTGTCTGTCTGTCTGTCTGTCTGTCTGTCTGTCTGTCTGTCTGTCTGTCTGTCTGTCTGTCTGTCTGTCTGTCTGTCTGTCTGTCTGTCTGTCTGTCTGTCTGTCTGTCTGTCTGTCTGTCTGTCTGTCTGTCTGTCTGTCTGTCTGTCTGTCTGTCTGTCTGTCTGTCTGTCTGTCTGTCTGTCTGTCTGTCTGTCTGTCTGTCTGTCTGTCTGTCTGTCTGTCTGTCTGTCTGTCTGTCTGTCTGTCTGTCTGTCTGTCTGTCTGTCTGTCTGTCTGTCTGTCTGTCTGTCTGTCTGTCTGTCTGTCTGTCTGTCTGTCTGTCTGTCTGTCTGTCTGTCTGTCTGTCTGTCTGTCTGTCTGTCTGTCTGTATGTCTGTCTGTCTGTCTGTCTGTCTGTCTGTCTGTCTGTCTGTCTGTCTGTCTGTCTGTCTGTCTGTCTGTCTGTCTGTCTGTCTGTCTGTCTGTCTGTCTGTCTGTCTGTCTGTCTGTCTGTCTGTCTGTCTGTCTGTCTGTCTGTCTGTCTGTCTGTCTGTCTGTCTGTCTGTCTGTCTGTCTGTCTGTCTGTCTGTCTGTCTGTCTGTCTGTCTGTCTGTCTGTCTGTCTGTCTGTCTGTCTGTCTGTCTGTCTGTCTGTCTGTCTGTCTGTCTGTATGTCTGTCTGTCTGTCTGTCTGTATGTCTGTCTGTCTGTCTGTCTGTCTGTCTGTCTGTATGTCTGTATGTCTGTCTGTCTGTCTGTCTGTCTGTCTGTCTGTCTGTCTGTCTGTCTGTCTGTCTGTCTGTCTGTCTGTCTGTCTGTCTGTCTGTCTGTCTGTCTGTCTGTCTGTCTGTCTGTCTGTCTGTCTGTCTGTCTGTCTGTCTGTCTGTCTGTTTGTCTGTCTGTTTGTCTGTCTGTTTGTCTGTTTGTACACGCTAATCTCCGGAACTACTGAACGGATTTGAATGAAACCTTTTTTGTTGTATAGCTATTGAGTCTGGGCATCTACTAGGCTATATTTTATTGTGAAGATCGGAATATCAGACGTGGAACCTTAACAGTACCAGTCAAACTATGAGAGATATGAAAATACTGCCTTAATAAAAGTTATTCAGCGTGATGAGCATTTCCTATTGACTTACAAAAATTGAAGGTCTGGAGCAACTGATATGGAACCCCAGCAGCTCAGCTAAACTATAAGAGATATGAATGGAGCGCCTTGGGGAAAATTGTTCAGCGTGATGAGCATTTCCTATTGACTCACAAAAATTGAAGGTCTGGAACAACTGATGTGGAACTCCAGCAGCTCAGCTAAACTATAAGAGATATGAATAGAGCGCCTTGGGGAAAATTGTTCAGCGTGATGAGCATTTCCTATTGACTTTAAAAAATTGAAGGTCTGGAGCAACTGATGTGGAACCCCAGCAGCTCAGCTAAACTATAAGAGATATGAATGGAGCGCCTTGGGGAAAATTGTTCAGCGTGATGAGCATTTCCTATTGACTCACAAAAATTGAAGGTCTGGAACAACTGATGTGGAACTCCAGCAGCTCAGCTAAACTATAAGAGATATGAATGGAGCGCCTTGGGGAAAATTGTTCAGCGTGATGAGCATTTCCTATTGACTCACAAAAATTGAAGGTCTGGAACAACTGATGTGGAACTCCAGCAGCTCAGCTAAACTATAAGAGATACGAATAGAGCGCCTTGGGGAAGATTGTTCAGCGTGATGAGCATTTCCTATTGACTTATAAAAATTGAAGATCTATAATACTTCAAGTGGATGATGGTCGTAAAGTCAATACATCAATCAGTCATCAATCCATATAATAGAACAGTAAAACCAGTGTGTCTGCACATTGAGTATATTTTCAAGTAAAAATAGTAACAGAATAGGAATCTACGATTTTTCAATTTTTTATGTCTGTTTGTACACGCTAATCTCCGGAACTACTGAACGGATTTGAGTGAAACTTTTTTTAATGTATAGCTATTGAGTCGGAATACCTGACGAAAAGTGCGTGCTAAGCACTTTCTGTAGGTGTATATAATCGAAGATCTGGAATACTTTATTGTGGAAGCATAACAGACCGGCTAAAGAAAAATCTAAAATAGTTTTCCCTGATAAGCATTTACATGTACCTATATAATAAATAACATAAGCTGGGAGTACCTCCACGCGATGAAGGCGGATACAGTTTAGGCCTAATTTTCAATAGCTTAAACCCGACTTATACTCGGACGGACGACCGAAATATAATCGGAGCTGAAATTCTAACTGGGTGCGGTGCAGGCGAAACTGTATTTGTACATGTAATGACAATAAATAAGTCGCAGGTACAGACGGAAAGCTGCCCGTGTTGTAAACCTGAGATCTGGTTGCTTTTAACACGGTCATCTATATGTTGCTTTCTCTCGGGTCAGTAACGCTGCAGGACTTTATATAATGTCCGCCGAAGGGAAAACTACCAATGTTGTTTATAAAGAAATTCTATTACCGTTTCTTAAGGTCATAAAGTCTACGCGAACGAAGTTGCGGGCTCCAACTAGTATTTATTAAATTACTATGTGTTATATGATGAACTACTACTATGAAAAGAACTGCCTGGCTCTGTGGGGCAAAGCATGCGCTCGCGAGGTCTACAGCTCACACAGACACTACTACATAATATAATTTATTTAGTAGTAAATAGTGGTAGTAATGACAAAAGAATATCTAAAGCGTTAGTTATGGCCATAAGATAAAAATGGGCTCATCCAAAACCCAGTGTCTAAAGTGCTAATAACATTTCTCTTTCAGGGGAGACCTAGATATCAATTAAGTGTGCTACAACTAAACGAGAGTGTCGCCTGAGTCCGTCCCTGGTTAAGAGCTGTTGAATTATCTACCTTCTGGTTTTAATGGCCTTAATTCTTAACTCGTGAAAAATCTTCTGAAGTTCAGCACTTTGTGAGATTTCGAACTTTATCTCAGAAGTTCATGTGACGTGACGCCGGTTCATTCGGAAATAACACGGATTTCGGGCGATCGTTGTATACCACTTCTATCTGTATTTACGAAAGGTTTCTCTGACTGTCTGATAGACGTAGTCCAGAGCAAAGCTCTTGAGTATTTATAATTATCACTATCCGCTCTTGTTGTAAATAAGAATCCTTTATTGCAATTTCTAGAAAAATCGCAAGTGAAGAATAAACTCAGCCCAACTTGCTTTTTTGATCATTACGAATACAAATAAAACTGTAAATTAACCAAAAACATACTTTTCATTTTGTGATGACATTAGGAACCGAATGGTCGAATAAACCGAATAAACAAGCCTAAGCCGCCAAAAATTTCTTTACGTTACGATAAAATTCGGAATCAGGAAATTCGTAGCGGAACTAAGTTCACAGACATAGCTTGACGAGTCGGTAAGCTGAAGTGGCAATGGGCCGGGCACATCGCTCGAAGAATGGATACCCGATGCGGAGTAAAAGTTACTTCTTTTCATACAGCCCTAAGTATCAATATCAGATCCATCTTTTATTCCAAAGTCATCTTTACATCATCGCAATTATCGTCCGTTGTATAAAAGGAGCTAATTGACATCCACACTGACGTGGTGGGCTTTCAGACCTTCCTGCTACGTTCAAGTCTGGTGGCTTGGACGAGGAAAATGAAATTTTAAGCTAGTATAATAGGCATGAATGTATTAAAGTTAAGGAGGCCGGCTCGCCGCATTGAATAACTTATGAAGTGGGAGAAATTCGAGGATTTTATTACTCAACTTTCTTTTTTGTTTGAATCATAAAACTTTTAGCGAACCTTTTTATGTACCTAGAACAGGTTATGGCGTTACTGTAGCCTTTGCAGCGTGAGAATTCATTATTAGACGTCTATTATATTTATGTAATTGTTTTATGGAAATGGGGTTAACCTGGTCTGCAACTCAAAAAACACATTTTCATAAGAAAAATGACAGTGAGATTACATACTTTTTTATGTATCATGATGTCGGATAAACTTTATTTCCAGCATGACAAAAGTGACGACGCGAAGAAGTGAAGACACGAGAGAGGCCTCATTGATCGTCGAATTGGACGTATGAAGGGATTTGCCAAAATCACAAGTGAAAGTCAAGTAAAAATAATAATGTAGAATTTATGTTTTCTCCCCTCAGAACGGAATGTCATGGAGCCGAGATCAGCAATCGAAATCAGTTTAAAGTTAGAATTTCAAATTCATACAATTTGCACTCAATCCAAAACAAAAACGAAACAACTCTTGTGTCAGGGCCCCAGGATCATTATCATTATAAACTGAAGTCAATTTCAAATGATAAATATATTATTAACAACGCAGGGGCAGCATTTTAGAAAACTGTGATATGTTGTCTAACGTCAAATGTGCTGTTCACTCAATTTTTATTTCGATTATACGCCTGTAATTAATTTCGTTGAGAGTTTATGGCTTGAAATAACCGCTTAAAGAGGACTTACTTAAACCAACTGAAATACTGTAGGTCCCTTGTACACACGTGATTTGAATTTATTACCACTGACCAACTTGGTACGTTCTTGCTTAAGTTTTGATTCACGTAGAAGGTGTACTTTTAAGTATATAACCTGCTTACAAGTCATTCGTGATTGAATAAATTTATACTTCTGAACAAATCACGTGTTTTCATTAAACTACTAGTGAGGTTGATTTAAAAACTTAGTAAATTAGGGGACATATAATAATGCCGGCGTAAAGTGCGAATTTCATCATCATCGCCCGGCCGACGCCCGGCACAGTAAATTCTGCTGCTTCACGATAAGGCCTATCATCGAAAGACCGAAAACTAAAACTTCGAATTTTTCTTTGATCGAAAGTTTAACACCTTGGAAGAACGTTTGCCAAAAAGCTTCAAATAGGGTAGATTGATATAACTACACTTGAAATATCTACCTAGTTTTTATACGTATAATGGGTTTCGCACTTTGTCTTAATCTCATCATCAGCCAGGAAATGTCCACTGCTGGACTTTTGATTCAACACATGAATACATGGATTTAAAAAACACGAACAAGCACCGACTGCGTAAAAAGTGACGCGATGAGCACCCACTTTGCAGGACAGTTTTATAACACCCACGGTATATCGGTTCGAAGTTTTACTTCAATTTTATTTCCACTGGCAACATCCGTTTCGTTCACAGGATGTATCGCGGCACCATTTGAACATGTTTCAACAATATTTTCCCAGGAACGATTCAGTACAGGCAATCGTGTACACAGCACGTGCTAGTTAAGCCTGACATTTTATACTGATACACCGGTCCTGCAGTATGCGCATCAATATTTTGTGACAGGGCAAACAGCTACAGTGTTTCAAAATGCTGCGCAGCTCTAGCTCCCATCCATTTCGTCTCAACATTTGTCAATCGTACAGATACGGAGTGGAATGCACCGCCGGTTTTCCCCATAGCTACAATTTTGAGTTTGGGACTGGTCATTGTGGCATACAATGGAACAGGCCTATGTCCAGCAGTAGATGTTTACCAGCTGATGATAATGATGATGAATCATATAATAGACACCACCAACGCGTAAGGTCAATCACAATGTAACCATCAAATGATATCATAGTCAAATGTTGATAAAATCTCCAACATGTATCTGCTGAACCTTTGATCAACTCCACAGCTTGCATTGGACATGAGCCTTATTTTATAGGTCGCCGCGACGGACTGTGACAACGAGGAGAATTGCCAATCACATCGCTTGGTTGCCGGATTGTTGTTCTCAGTAAGATATTGTTGATTAATATGTATACACGTACCAAATTACAGCTATCTAGTAGTAAGGGTCTCTGACCCTTCTTAGCTTCTTAGTAAACCTAAGCCGCGGACAGACGGACAGAGCGAAAAGAAGATATAGTGTGAGCAAGTGCTAAATTTAAAAGTATAATCAACTGAATTGTGTCAAAACCACTATAAAGACATATCCAAAAACTAAACAAAAATTGAAATGAACACCTCATCAGCTGTAAAGTAATGGTCACACAGACAACATCCTCAGCATGACGTAACATTTGAGTGAATTTAAGAAGGTACTGAATTTATTTTAAAACAAACAATTTATAGTACAAATAAGGCAGTAAACAAAAAATTCTCCGTGTAGAAGCGTCGGAGCGAGCCATGGTGGAGCGAAATTTAAATTTTGATGAGCTGGGAAACGCTTTGATGTCGTTTTAAGAGAACAAACAGAAAAATGAAGGTAAGATTATATTCTCAGGTTTGTTAGTCTTTGTAAATGGCAATTATTTTGTAGAATCGAGAAAGTGTTGACAAGACCCCCCGAAGTGAGTAATTATTATATAATGAAAATATCTACAACGGCAGTTTGTGCATCACTCAAGGCGGATTTATATAATGTGCTTTAAGTTTATTTCTATTATGTGAAATATATTTAGTTATGACTACTCTTCCTAAAATTGTCACTCAGTTTAATATATATATATGACTCTGAGGTCTTGTTAACCAATCAAACTAAAATATAAACACTGAATACTCAATTAACTGCCAGAGCCAGTACAAAGTTGTATTTCGTAACCTTAACTTCGTTGATGATTTTTCAAGCTTGATTATTTATGCATAATCTGGCAAATTATAATTAATACCTTCGCAATCAACTCGGCCGTAATGAGATTGTGTCTGGTACTCTTCTGTTTATGTCACGTAGAGCGATGGTGCTTCTTACTTAGATACTGATGGATAGTTTTTACATTTATTTAGGGGTTATTTCTGCAATCTACTGGGTACGTTAGAGTGTTTACCAAATAATGTAAGAACAGATGATTACGTTATTTTTTCTACATTTGCCAGGCCAGTGGGTGCTGGTAGCCCATTATAACTGAACGCTAAGTATTTCTGGACGATGTTCCGGTTCTGGGTTTTCTCTCCATAAGTCTGTCGTTATTAAAGAGCTTGTTGGTTCTACGCCATAGTTGCATTTTTAATTAATTTTCGTTTAATTTCTATTAGAATGTCCGTTTGAAATCACAGGAGGCGCACGCGCAGGTGAGTACTCGTAGAAGCTCGACCAATGTCGAAAAAAAGGGATATTACACATATAATTACCATCCTAAATAATTATTTTCACAGCTTCTTAGTAAACTCAGCATTACAGAACTGGAAACAAAAATCTCTGATTGCATCCTTAAAATCTTTTCGCCTGAACAGATCAGGCAGTTTATAAATGAGTCTTCAAACGCTGTTCATTGCTGGTTCCTGGTGAAGTTGTGATGTCACCTGTCAATCACACGAATTCATATAGATTGTATAATTCGATAACTCCGTCATAATCCGACATGATAGTACAGGGCTCGCACGTGTGACAATAGACACTTATTTTAGTTGGTTTACAATCAATTTCTAATGATTTATCTAATTTGTTGACAGTAGCCATTGTAATTTCAGTGCATTGTGATCCCGTTGTTCTTCGGATCCTGTCTGGGATACAGAATTCCGCAGTGGCATGAAGTGGTGTCGAACCCCGACAAGGTATTCAAAGACTTCATGTTTGGTGCGAGTGTCTACAAAAAATTACCAAAAAGCATACAACAGATCCCAATAAATCACATAAAGAAACAGTTACCAAAACATCTACAGAATTTGCCCATAGAGGATCTAGAGAATTTGCCAGGGGACATAGACAAAATCCCTATTAATGAGTTACAGAAAAAACTACCGCCACATTTGCAAAATTTGCCTCCGAGTGAATTAAAAAAACATTTACCGCCACATTTGCAGCATATACCTATTAATGAATTAAAAAAATATTTACCAACAAAATAACAGCGTTATAACAAGAATGTGAATTATTTAATGGAACATGTAATATCATTGTAACGAAATATGGATGGAAAACAGTAATGATTCAGTTAAGTATATCGAGATTGTAAACCACCACTTACCCCTTGTTATTTATAGGATTCTTCTGCCCCAAGGTTGCATGAAAGAGATCGCTCTTAGCGATATTGTGTGTGTGTGTGTTTATTTGAATTGTTGACTGAGCCGTCGCCAAGTCGCAATGAAGTACACCTGCAGTTGTTGTGAGACGGTAGTCATCGTGGTTTCTTAAATAATTAAATTTAGACATCTGTTTTCACTGGTTTGATTTCGACTAGTTTCCTAAATACATTTTACATTTAAGAGGCTATGTTTTTAAGACCACGTGGCCACGTTCAAGGTTGCATTGTTTTGTAGCTGTCCCTATCCGAGCCCTATCCTACTCGAGCGCGTACGGTAAGACAGCATACACTACGCGAAGTTATCCACCCGTTATTTGGATGTTTCGTAGTCCAGTGATCATTTGAAGGATACAGTATATTATGTAGCCATTTTTTCAATACAGTATATTAATAAAATTTCAGATGTCGGTGGTTTTTCAAATTGTTCTAAATTGATTCATACTTTTGTAAAACAGGTTCAAAGTTGGGGCTTTTTATTAGCGAAAAATACAATACTTTGACGCACGGAAGTATATATTTAAACGAAAATCTGACTCACCACCGACACAGATATTTGTTTCTAGATTGTGTCTTGAAAATTTCATAGATTTTCATAGCTTAATACTCAAAATATGACTGGACTACGTTTGTATGGGCGCTTTGACAACAGCATACCCTCTTAAGTTCTTTATATACTCAGGCTTGTCATGGTCTAGGATCACGTACATTGGATAGGCTAATAGCTACACGCATGTACTTACAATCCAGAGGTCCCGGGTTCGATTCCCACCAGACGGGGTACCTTTCGGTAGTGTGTAATGTATTTACCGCGGGATACTTACAGATTCCACGGGGACGAAATCGTGGGATAAAGGTGATTCTCATTAGCTTAACGCTTTTGGGTAGAAACGCTTCCGTTATACGCCCATTAAAGAGATGAAGCCCTAGTGCATGCCTGTTGTGTATCGAAAAAATAAAAATAACGCAGCAAGCATGAAATAGAGCGGCACCGCAGCTATCGATAGATTCCCCTAAACCTGCTGAATCGCCGCCCGCACTGCACTATCTGCGGGCTCGCACGAGTAGTTATCGATGGCGCAGGAGATTTATCGACACCATTTGTTACGGCACTAGTGAATTTTATTGCGACACGATATAAAATATAAAGTGTCGATGTCGAGATATGAGGGCTGTTCCCCTCTCTACCGCAGTGTTCTAGAGTTACACTATTTTTCAAAGATTTTGAGTTGATTCTCCTACTGATTTGATAATTCTGATCAAAGTCTGAGGCAATGTGTAGACGTCACCGACATTTCCGTTATCGATATATCAATCCATCATGTATCGATAAATCGTAAACCATCAATAACTACAAAAAGTCCATCCGTAGAGAAGCGTATTTAGAATATACAAATTAATGCAGAACCAACTTCGGTGGAGTACGAAAAGGTCAAAGTTGTGAGAGCAACACAAAGCATTGCTAATAGCAGCTGCAGCTGCGGCAGGCCCTGGAGACCTGGCCAGGGCTCGGCTTTGAGCACGAGGTTTGCGCTTGGCGTTGGACAAAGTTTAAACACGTTCGCTAATAACTGTATATATTGTGTCTATATTGACTTAGGTGGAATCATAATAAATTTAAACTCGATATATATTATTTGAGGCTGATTTATATAAAACCATGTATGCCCTAATCAATACAGAACATTATTACATTTGTGTGCATACATATATGTTCCGCCGTTTTTCCGTGATTGAGTCACAAACATTCAACTAAAGAAGCCCTGTCCTTTGTCTGTTGCCTTGTTACAACTAAAATGTCAGAATCGATCTTCTTCGGAAGGAGTAAACGATTTGTTTACTTGTTGAAATTTCTTTGTTTATAATATTAATATTAAAAGGATATAATAAAGTCTGCTTGATGTTATGAAGAGAGTAGGAGTGACGTTGTATAACAAGTACCACGGTAGTTCATGTATTAAGTAGAATGGTCGAGAACATTCATTGCCAGAGTTACAATATTTACATAAGAATTTCATCTCGCTGCAAGACTGGCGCGTTACTCATTGTCCGTCGCTCATCAGTTTAGAACCTCATATCGCCGGCATCTGCAGTTACTTACAAGCTTTGTCAAAGAGAACTACTATACTTTTATAGACGCGTTTACTAGAGCGATACCAATGATGGCGCTTTGTTTGACGCTATAATAAGTGGTCATAGATGGAGTTCTAAACATTGGTTTTCTCTGTTACTGTCAGTCATCCCGTCGAGTTGCCTCTTGTTATAAACCTAGTACAACCGTTTATGCGGCATTTTGCGAAGATTTCCTTTGCGAGTGCACGGAATCAAAACCTATAGGGTTCTTCCCGTTGACTTGGATCCTGTCCAGTCAAGTCTTGCAGCGCCAGTGTAAGAATGAATCTGATAGGTTTTGGTAGATTGCCAGCGGAACTGTCAACTTTTCTGTGCGCTTTTTTGAGGTTATTCAAGACGAAGCCTGCCTTTTGTTACGCACGCGCATCTCGAACTTCTCGGATTTTTTACTACTTTTAGGTGCTACGAGTATCGTCGCGTGCAAATGATTCTAGCTGCGCGTAGTTTGTTGTGTTTTGAATCGAGGAGGAAGAACCCGCGTCGATCCCTTAGTGGCTTCAGGGAGTTTTCAAAAGTCCCGCCTTCGCGCCCCCTTTTCAGACAGACACAGACAGAAGAGAACCCTTCCGGCGAATGAGCTGCGTTGCCGGCACCGGAACCGGCACAGGCGCCCATGGTGGTCTGACACCACCGTCAATACAGATCAAGTGTAGGAAGTGTTCCTAGCCCGGGGTATGTCAGGGTCCACTCGAGTGATTGAAATCTTCCACTGCGCATCATTCGGAAACCCCCGGGATTTCTCAACAAAATCAAAAATGAAATTTTTTAATATATGACATTAAATACGCTTTTCAACCGACTTAAAAAAAGAAGAAGATAGCATGGTTCGATGACCTTATCTATTATGAATGAAACAAAGCCCTCGGACTCGACGACATGCATTTGACCGGTTTTTTTTTCTTATCTTTTAGCTTATTTACTTGTTTTTAAGATCGAACTACCCCACGTACAAGGAAGCGTATATATATAAAGTCAGCCAAAACCTAGCTTGAACGTAGCAAGAAGGTTTAATGCCTTCATTCACTGGGGATTCAATTAGCTGCCACGTTCAGGTGGCGGACTGTCGGCGTGAATTGGTCCAAACCGGAGCACGCTGGAAATATCTGGATATTTCTGGAAATTTCTGGACTTTTCAGGCTACGTGCGCTAATTTAATTTGGTACAAACAACTCGTAGCACCGAGGTATTTGACTTTATTTAGAGTTCACCCTTTTTATGTGTTGAAATGATACTAAACTTTACATCTAGTTTTGTTTGTACGTTCTTTTAAATTATTTATCTATGAGATGTGGAAAGTAAATAATATAATTCTATCACAAATAAAATAAAAGTGGAAAAAACGAGGATAATTGATATTTTATCCACATTTACTGACTGAGTTGGATTCTTTTAGGCTCACGTGATGTCGAGTTGCGGAAACGTGCCTGATAAAGAGTAAGTATAAACACTTTACAGGGCTAGTATAGGTACATGATGTCACGTCGTGTAACTGAACCGCCAACCGTCGCCGTCAGGAGTGGAGGGATGCCGTGCCAGGTAGGCGAGTTTAAAAGTGCTCGCGAGTAAGTATCGACCTCTAATTGCGGCAATCTACTTAATGGAGGCAGCAACCGCAGTCTGAGTGCCAATGCTGGGATACGTCTAGTGCAGTGTCGAGAGCGCTTGCTGGTTCCCACGGACAATGCTTCATGAAGGTAGGAACCACTGAAATTGCTTCCAATACAAAATATTGTTAGACTTTGGTTTCCTAAAATATCGTCGCCGTCAAACAGCGGTGGATAACACCACTAGAACGTTGTCTACAAAGACATTTAACATTAATAGTAATAGACCGGACAAAGCAAACAAAAAATTTGATCCTAATCCTTACTCAATCTAGTGTCACATCACGTCACGCGGCCGTACACGACATTTGACATACCGTTGACTTTTGAGATCAAAATGTTTATATGAAACGTTTCCCAATGCCCGCTCTATAGCCTATTACTATATTTAAATCTCTCTGGTTGTCTATGTAAACAAAATGACGCGGCTTCTTAGAGAGCGGTAAGTGATACCGTAACGTCAGAAAGCGGTGCCGCTATTGCATGACGGCCGGCTTGACGGTTTCGGATAGTTTGTCGACGTCTTTATTGATAGCGATGAAGAAATTTATTTACCATTGCGGCCGTAATATTATGGTCAGTAAAAAAGTGTGTGTGTCAGCTCCGACGCACGACTGGAGTTTACTCCTTACGATCGATTATAAAATAAATATACTCGTAGTAGTGAATAAGGGTAAAAGAATATATTGTATACATTACTTCGAGCATGCATGATATAAGGTTTTTACCGCATCCACGTGCTTTTCTAATTCTGGATCACTTTCACTCGAATAATTCCATATTTTACTGTAATTTACGAGTTTTATTAACTTGGTAACTTTCTCAATTTTAGAGATAAATATCAATTGATAAAATTTATAAAATTAAAGATAAAACCTCGGTAGTTGTATACATCTAGTATACATCTGTATACATCGTCAACGCGCCTCCAGCACAGAGACTGGCAGTCGCCTTGCTAAGAAATACTAGCCACCTATGCATACAGACAGCATATAGCTGTGGTTTATTTTTTCAAACACTATCCCTCTCACTCACTCACTACTCTCTCTCTCTCTCTCTCTCTGTTATACGACGCATCTTCGGCTAACATCGTGTGACTCCGTACGTGTGACATCGTGAATTCGATTTGCTCTCTTATATTTTGATGTCCCAGGCTTGTATATGAAAATCGTTTCTTAAAGAGTAAACTCCAAAATATGCTCGGAATTTCTCTACGTGATAAGGTCCGGAATGAGGAAATCCGTAGACGAACGAAGGTCACCGACATATCTCGACGAGTCAGTGAGCTGAAGTGGCAATGGGCAGGCCACATCGCTCGAAGAACCGATAACCGGTGGGGAGTAAAGGTTCTCGAGTGGCGACCACGTACCGGGAAACGTCTACCAGGCCGTCCCCCTATTAGATGGACCGACGACCTGGTTAGAGTCGCGGGGAGTCGCTGGATGCAGGTGGCTCGGGACCGGTCGATGTGGCGTACCATGAGGGAGGCCTATGTCCAGCAGTGGACGTTTCCCGGCTGATGATGATGATGAAACTCCAAAAACGTCCACAAGCTAACCGACACTGTCAAGACGGCCGTCATACAAATGGCAACACTGCTTTCTGACGTTACGGTGCCAATCACCAGCCTCAAGGAATCCGCGACATTTGAGCCGTTTATGGTGGCGTCCCTACGTGACCGCTGACGGTACTATCTCCTTCCCATCCATCAGCCGTCACTGTCAGGTGAGATGAAGCCCATTGTTCACAAATAAGTCTCTGGACGAAGCTAGTCATAAATAAATTATCAAATATGGTACGGCACGGACATGTTGCGATGACCTACTTCGAAAACGAATCCGCAAAATACATTCACAATACCAAGCACCAGACGCCATACTTGCTGGTAAGTGTATATAGCAGAAACCCGTAGAACGTGTGAGACGGTGTGAGATAGCACATAAATATTTTATTTTTCCATCTTCCGGCCCGGAAACTGGTTAATTCGGCATGCAAATACAATTCAAAGTTGACACTGAGACGGCATCGCCTTCGCTGCGGGAAACACGGAAAAACAGCGTTACGCAACTACGTATTTCCGGAAAATATTGCTACAATAAAAGGTTAATCTAAAACAACAAATTATTTTTAATTATAGAGAGTCTATGTTTCTGTAAACCGTTCATAATTTTTGATAGATTTTTGAAGACATAATTTAGCACCAAAATTCGGCCAATTTAAGTTTTTATAATTTTCTCACTCACAATCAATACAAACCTAATGATACACCCAGACCTTACAAGCTGTTTAGGCTACCAACATACATAAACTCGAAAAACATTTCCCTCTTTCTGGAGTAGTCGTGTAAGAAGCAGTTACATCAAAACAATTATATTGAGAAGAATTTATTAATTGTATTTATATAATTACATCCTGTGAATCTAATCTGATCAATCTATCCGCAAAGAAGAAATACGTAGACTAAGTTCACTAACACAGCTCGACGAGTCAGTGAGCTGGAGCGGCTGGAGCAGGCCATCGCTCGAAGTAAGGATAACCGATGGGGAGTAAAAGTTATCGAGTGGTGACCACGTACCGGAAATCGTGTTCAGGGCCGTGCAGTCGTTGGGTGCAGGGGGCTCGGGATCATGGACTTTTCACCCCGCTGATGATGATGATGATTCTGCCGTGTGGCTCCTGTATTGACTACATCTCGACGAGTTCTCACATTACACGATTATATTTTCTATCAGGAACCCGCCATGGACATCATTCAAGATCTCATTCGTAGTACACCCGAGCTCAGCTTTGATAACAAAGCTTGCATTCACATACATAACTAATTATTTAGCTCAAACAAACTCCCGTTGCGCAAAATGTATCTGTAGACTTTTCACTTTTTCTTCAAAGCCCGTAAGATCCAGTGGTACAGTCCTGCACTAATGGACTTCACTGGTTTGTGGTTATTGCCTACAGAGAGCAAAGATACATGTGTGGAGATCTGTACAGTCTACATTCTCAGTTTTAAATGGGCTAGTTTAGGGCTTCATATAGTACTATATCTACCTTCTTGACCAAAACCCCACTCGTATTCAGAAATATCCAAGACATTATGTATTTATTATATTTTTCTATCATTACTATTATACGCCTTCTAGTGGTAGAAAGTGCGTATTTTCTTCTTCTATTTAACGTTGGTGATAATGTGGTTGTGATCTAAGGTCACGCTGAAAAATTTCATATTCACTATTGAATTATAGAAAATATTCACTCAGATTTTTACAATTGATCACATTCTTTCGCCCTAAAATAATTCCACCGACCGTAATAAACGAAATCAATCGGACTAAAGAAAGACCCTTCTGTCTACTCTGTTAAGATGATCCATAAATATACTTTAATCCATCAGCAGCAACCTATATATATGTCCCCACTGCTGGGGCTCAGGCCTACCCTCCTACAGAAAGTGTATGGGACATACTCCACCACGCGGGCCCAGTGCGGATTGGCAGACTTCACACACACCTTTGAATTTCTTCTCAGGAGTGTGCAGGTTTCCTCACGATGTTTTCCTTCACCAAAAAGCCAATGGTAATGATCTTAATCATTCGTACATAAATTCCAAATAACAAATTGGAACTTATTGGTGCGAGCCAGGATCGAACCCAGACCTCGATTGTTCAAGGACTGACGCTATACACAACTGAGCTACCATCATTTAATTCATCGTTTACTGACAACTCGAACACGTTATTTACAAACTCGTTTCTATTGGTTTTAACAGAACGAAGTGCCAAAGAACATACCGTAATACTGTGAGCCCCCACTACGAATGAAACGAAATGAAAGAAGGGATCGCGCGTCCTGCAGGAATGTTAATAAAAATCATTATCTTTTAACGCCGAGGTCGGAATAATTGGTAAAAAGCCGGAAGGCAATCGTGTGCGTATCCAAACACCGACAGAATACTAATACATGCAGTGACGTGGCAGAACTGGATTGTAGCGACGGGGGTGTCAAGCCGAAATGATGTGTCACCTGTTTGTCGTTCATGAGCCGTAAATGTACCTGTACTACAATTAAATCCTTAGAATAAAATCCTGCAAAAAGGAATTCCACATAATGCTAAATTATACATATTTAAACATATCGAAGTAAAAAAAGTTACAAATCTAAGGCGATCCTGTACAAGAAAGATGTATTGACTGCGTTTTTCTTCTACAAATTAATTAATTCATCCCGTACTTGTTGAAGGTGGAAAGTAATATGCGGCTGAAAACCCGAAGATATTAAATAGTAGCGTGTATATTTCAGACGTGACCGTACAAATCATATGTGAAGGCAATTAAAAAGTACGACCGAGCAGAAATTTATTGCGTCCAAATTGACTTGACAAAGGATACACGGTTTATTGAACTGTCATGATATGACGTGTAAAAAGAACCGTCAATCAGTCGATAACTTTAGCTGTAAGTAATACATTGCGTGCTTAATTATTTTGTATATACAAAACAAAATACACAATTAATTAATGATGTAAATGTGTTGTTTAGGACCAACACTAATTGCCATCAAAATAAACACCCATATGAAATATACACGCTGTATAATGATTGAAACAATAGGACAAATATATCAACATCCCTACTATGTGGTTAGAAAAATTCATGGAGCAATTTATTCTTTCTAGCTAGCTTACGCTCTTTGCTTTCTCGTGGGAAATGTATTGAATGATAGTACGAGACACAAATGTACCACATTATGGCACTATTTATAGCTGAAACATCTTTACTAGGCTTATTTGGGATATTGAGACGAAATATATCTTACTTCTAACTGGAGTGTACCGGTGTGTGAGGTGTTGTAAAGCTCTCAGCATCGGTCCTTTTTTAAGCGCAGCAAAGTGTTATGTGCTAGGATATAGTTGTGTGAATGTTTGGATCCTGACCTAGAGAATATATAGAATACCACCAACTCAGTCGAGTATCAGAGGTCTGCACTGGGAATCAAACCCTCGACTATACGGTACGGATCATCAGTCCAAGATAGCTACAAAGGGATGGTATCTTCTTGCCTGAACACAAATGTGATAGATTTATAAAACTAAAGATATTAATTAGTGAAATAGATTGCGCATAAATTGACGTTTTAGCTAACAACATAAAGCTTTATTAGTCGCTATAAAAAGCCCTTTGTAGTAGAATATACAACTTTATTGGTGTGTGCGATGCTAAGGTTTTCCTCTCTTTGTGCATTACTGTTTATTAGTGTGCAGCTAGTGGAGTTAAGAGGGTATGCTGGTGTCAAAGCGCCCATACAAACGTAGTCCAGTCATATTTTGAGTATTATATATAGCTATGAAAATCTATGAAATTTTCAAAACACAATCTAGAAACAAATATCTGTGTCGGTAGTGAGTCAGATTTTCGTTTGAATATATACTTCCAGAGTTACAGGGTGTCAAAGTATTGTATTTTTCGGTAATAAAAAGCCCCAACTTTGAACCTGTTTGACAATGTATAGAACAATTTGGAAAAACCACCGACATCTGAAATTTGATTAATATACTGTATTGAAAAAATGGCTACATAATATACTGTATTCTTCAAATGATCCCTGGACTACGAAACATCCAAATAACGGGTGGATAACTTCGCGTAGTGTATGCTATATCCTACCCGAGCGGGTATCACCGTACCCGCTCGGGTAGGATAGGGCTCGGATAGGGACAGCTACAAAACAATCCAAATTTGAACGCGGCCACGTGGTCTAACCAACAAAGTCTCTTAAACTATGACTATAGTCCAAGGTGCGGGATGTGCGCCGGCAGTGCCCGGACAGCGGGGTTGCTTCCTCATTGTCGTGAGGTTGGCGCTAGAGATATGTGATGGATGGAGGCGATTAGTTACGAGGCATGATGAAGGAACGGGTCAGCAAGCGTGCCGGGTATCGCGCTGCTGTCCACAGAGAATGGGAGGAATGAGTGTGGGAGTGGGGTTGGGTCGGGGCAGGGTGTGTGCTTACCTGTCACATATACTGCGATCGGCCTGGCACTGCCCGCGCACGGAGTATGTGTGTGCCAGCCACATCTAGCTGGCGATCGGCTGGATGTGATTGATGCACAAGAGAAATGACGGATGCAGTAAGGCAAGGGGTGTATTATATATGAAGGGTTTTAGCTGGTAAGAATCCAGCATAACCTTTGTCTTTCCTCGAAGCGCCGGGTATCTTTCGAAGATTTCCACACCGTAAAGAAAAGACCACAATCCATTTAAATTCAGCAGCTTTTATTAGCCGCTTTTACTTACTATATATCAGTTTTTACGTTTGTCGGAAAAATTGGAGGATATATGTGGTAACATACTGAACACCAGATCTGCTATGCTAGGAATCTTACCACTGAAGTACAATAATTGTGAGTAGATCACGAAGGGGTGCAGTGTGGGAGAGAGAGGTCGCTGTGATGTAAGTAATACTAAATTTGTCGCAATAACAAACACACAAGTTACAATATCGTGACTTGATGAGATAGTTCCGATTACCGTACTCGTTACGAAATAGTTTAGGTCGCGTAGGGATGTACCGTTATGACCTTGAACCGAAAGGTCACCAATTCACGAACCAAACCGGTCTTGGATGATTCCCATCCCTCAAAAACGCTCTCATTGGCTAAGAAAAAGTTGTAGAAGACTAAATCTAAAATTTAAAAAACGTAGGGTAAATTTTTTTTTTCTTAACTGTTGCAGTGCTTTTCTGACAAGGATAGTAAATGACAAACTATAATTCTTGTTCAAAATTGTATGTATCCTTTATGGAAGGCTATACATTCATACTCAAATGGTGGTGGTGGTGGTTTGCATTTTCATAAAAACATTTTGGAAAAAGCTTTCATATTTGTTTCACTCTTACGAAAGCAGAAAGACAAAAAGCGGGTCTGCTTCTTGTACGCTTACATTGTTTTGGAAAGTCATTGATAACATTTGCTCTAACGTTTTTTGTGAATAGGTAATCATTCTTGCAATACCTCCATCTCACATGATAGAAAGGCCGATGCAAGGCCGTAAGCAAGTAAGGAATCAAATTTGTCTAGAAACTGAAAGTTTGCTAAATCGATCCCTAACGTGATATAAATAGAGTACCACTAAGAAATTAAGGAATTCACATGGAGGCAAAGCTGAATGCGGAACACAAGTCTTGTACAAATCCAAGTTATAACCCTTTGCTAGCGAGGCATCGTTCACATCGCTCGCAATGCTAACAGATCGGTTGATTTCCCGCGAGATTCGATAGTAATACCAGTAACAGAACAAACTATAAAATGGAGAAACAGCCCCTTACTCGGAATTGCCTCATAACCTTTACAAATATGAAGAGGTTAAAGAAATGGTGCACATATGTCGAGCTCTTTCAGGTCATCCGCTTGACTAACAGCATTTCCAATAAGAATAATAGAAAGTAATATTAATTACACATACATATTTCGATGTATGAATGTGATTAAAAAGTAAGAAGCTAAGCATATCCTACTGTGCCTTCCACATACCATGGTAGCTATGGCAAACCCTTTCAAGAAAATTTCGACGTGGTAATCTGGTAGGGCTCTTCATGTCGAATAGAGGAATCTTTATAAAAGCTTTATGGCATTAGTAATATAATAAAAAAAACACGGAATATCCTATATTTCTGGTTCAAATACTGCTTGAACAACCCTATTCCACCATAATAGTTAGGAATAGTTGTTCACATGACATTTTGCTGGAGTTATAGTCGTCGAGACGTGAAGTTTGGAATTCCTATGGACAGAATTAAGCCTAAACGACAGAGGGATTTCGGGACATCGGTATGGGATTAATTTATCGATGAACGCGACAATTTCATTAACTCGATTATTACTAATTTCTCGCATAGTTGGGCGGCTTGTCTGGAACACCATCGCCGCTGCATAGTTACGCGTAGCTATAATCATTACAATACATAGCATAAGGAAATTATAGGTCGCAATAGGATGGTTTTATGGGTTAGTGCTGGAACATTTTGGGCTTTGCCGTCAAATTTTATGGCTAAATAAAGATTGTGCACAGTTAGAAATAGATCGTAAGAAATCTCTCTTGGGAAGAAGTTACTTTTGCTGATTCCGCTTTGCCGTTCAAGTACCGGTTAAACAGAAGAAAATCAAACCTTCACCCGTATCCAAGCGTTTCGCTTCCACATTTAGGTATCAATCGTATAACTAGTAGGAGTTGGTCACTACGTTGTAACTACACTGGCCCTGACACGCGTACTTACGCCCCCGCCCCTCGTTTAGCATACCAACCCATCGACACACGAGACAGTGTGAGTTTGCCATACCGCATACACAATACCGCTAAAATTTGTAATACCCTACCGGTTTCCGTGTTCCCTGCAATCACAATTTGGGAATCTTTAAACGAAGGCCAACTGTCAAGACCAACACGGAACATCATAAAGATTTAGGTCAAGTGTTGATTGACATTTATATCAATAAAAAGCGACTACAGCGAAACAGTCTTAAAAATACTTTATATGAAGCCAAAGAAACGGGGTACACATACGAAGATACAGGAAAAAATATCCCAACAGTATCAACTACGCAACTGCCAACATCGCCGAAGCATTAGTTCCCAACGATCTAAGAAACATTAAAGAATGTTCGAGACCATCAAACTACGCTCCGGGATCGTTGGGTGCACACGTCGACCGAGAAATAAAACTTACACCAACTGATCTTAAAATAATTGCTTCGCTGTACAGCAAATGTTTCAGCGCAAAGATATAATGCCAGTTTTAAAAGAACGTAACCGTTGCAACGGGTTTTACAGTTTGCCGGTTCTTATTTTCAGAAAGAAAAGTGCCAGTGAGACGAGACGCTGAAAAATATATAAAATCCGCACTCTAATGCGGAAGCAATGTCCTTGTGTACTTTTCTATCGATTGCCTTTTCAATAAAAGCTACAGTTACAGTTTTGGACGAGCCTCCTCCATACGTCGCCACGTCGGACTTTCCTAGAAAGAGCTTGCCATAATCGTCACGCTTTGGATTGGTGGTCGCAGTTAGATGTTTGCTTTGCATTATTTGAGTTGAGTCTATCTTTAAATTAATGTTTTTCTAATCTGTTTAAAGTTGTACACCGATTGAGTTACTAGTAAATGCTCTTTGTTTTAGGAGCGTGGTTGTGTGGAAGAGCAGCAGTATCCAGTTTTACGGTCCAGTGGAACAACACGTCCTCACTGAGTGCCCGTGTCTTGTACCCGCGGCCATCCCGCAACGCTCGCTCGGGGAGCAGGAGCAGCTTGGAGCTATAGAAGCTCATCATCTCCTCTAATATTTCTTATGAATGTTAGCACTTGCTTTTCGTTACGTTTGATGGTGAGTAATGATCAGGGCTTTGTATGGATAGTGAGCTCACACAGAGGCATTAGATGTATTATCTTTTACTGTACCTAAACACAACAGTGCCCATAAATAAAAGCATTGAGTGCGCGATGTATTGAAACCGTAAACTTTTTCTTAAATTTGTTTAATGTTTTGAGATAGTGCAATGCTTGACCACAATCTCACTTTATAATTACTAACTATTTAAAATTTAAAATTTGACATACTATTTTAAATTTTGAATTGGACATACTATTTTAAATTTGACATATAATTTTAAGTTACAAATTTGACATCATTCATAATTGTATTTGTTTTTAAATATGGACTGATGGTCTGGATTAAATGATTTTCTTTTCATTTCATAATGTGCCTATTTATTCTTCGTTTGAAGATGCACAAGTTGCAATCTTATAAGAGTGAAAACTAAACATTTTGTTTCAACTGTATGAATATTAACAGTGGTGGTCTGCCGCTTGGCCGGTACGGCGATGGTAGAATCAACATACATAGATGGAATACAATATGTTGTATGTATTTGTGGAAGGTCGTGTAGTTTTGAGTAACAAGAACGATGTCTCGTGCTGAGTGAATCATTACCCTGAACCACCTACAAGGTAGCAGCGACTCAATAAGGAGCGCGGCGCTCATAAACCTGCAACAATATGTGCACCAGCTTTAAGTGTTGGACGCAGTAAACTGCAGTAACTGTTTGTTTAGAGCTCGCTGGTTACTGCGTAAAACTTGCTACAGTGTAGAGCAATATCGGGAGCTATCCGACAATCACAATGTAGTAAAATACTACACACATACACTTATAAATTCATGCCTTTCTCTCAACGCAAAATACTCCAGGCTGGCCAATATCTTTTGTATATTAATTCCGTGTGTCTGCAATCAGTTCTCGCAAACGATTATCGTTATCGAGCACTATTGGTAGCTCTACTCTGCTAAGATGTAACTGACAGGGACAACGCGATAGTTTTCATGAGAATCATTTGCGTGAACTCATAGTAGACACACTGGTTATTTGAGTGGACTTCAGAAGATTTTCCACGGGCAATTAATGTACTACGCCTACGTGCTATAATAAAACTTGATGTGTTCTTCTCCGTGCTGTATTCTCCGTACATGCCAAGTTCATCAAGATTGATTGTGTCTTTAAGGCATCAAGAGGTAACAAAAATACGACAGCCATTAGTGTGATAGCCATGCGAGAAAGTATTCTCACTTGGGAGCCATAGTGATGGTAGATAAATACTGACATATTTCATTTCATCCTCCACTTGGCATTCGTATAAGGAACAATATGTGTAAAGAACGAGAATCAGCGTCTAGCGTATTAATTATAGCACGGTGAGTTCCTCCCTGGTTGAACGAAAGATACAGTTTCAGGCAAAACGTTTAGTGCAAGCAATAGACATGCCAACTATGTACTGGCGGAGCGCTGATGTTAGATCGATACTGGAATGGCAATGGAAAGTTCTTGTGATCAAGTACATATCAAGCTTTCATTTTATTCTGTTTGATTGGTATTGGATTGACCAGCTTCCCCTTACAAGCCGTCATGATAACATAATGGGATACTTCAGCATCTTGTAAAAGCAAATGTAATCGCGAAGATAAAAATATTAGTGCCTACATCCCAATCGCCGTTATTGTGCTCTCCATCACAAATTCACGAAAAGTAACTAAATAATCTTAATACTTAGCTTATACATAATCCGGGCCATTCTTACCACATAAAAAAGGGATATTTCCCTTCTAAAGCCTACCATAAACACAACACGGACCTCGGTTGTTTTGCGTTCCTCTCCGCGCTTATCGTTCAAGTCTCAGTGTTGAGTTTTGTCTGGGAGAGTGTTGCTGGGGTCTTGTTTATGTGTATGCTCTGTAATGTCTCCTAATTCCGTAGTAAAAGTATGGCGCACTTCGCTTTATTGCGATCTAAAGTTAATAACTTTGCGACTTAGACTGAGAGAAAGAGATGGTTGATAGTCTAAGACTAGGGGAGACTAGGTTTTTAAAGGAGCCATGAAAGACGCCTGTGGGTAAGTTGAGCCTCAGATTTACTTAATCACTTTAGATTTTTGTGTGTCATTAAGATGATTCATATGGCATTTTAACTGTGCCAAGTGCATACTGGTTGTAAGTAGACACCTTTATCAGACGGATACATAAATGAAGCTAAGGACGACTAGAAAGATCTAAAAGCATGGATCTAAACAGCGTCATCCGTCCCACGCTAAAATTGTTGATAATTTTGAAAGAAGTCAAGCAGTAAAACTGTTTGATAGGATGCCCAATGAGTTTATAAATATGAATAACCTAAAACAGTTGTATCTTAGCGTTAAGAAGTATATGAATTTATAACACAAGGTTTTTTCTTGAATAAATTTGAATTAACTTTATGAAACTAGAACAGTTTTATATAGTCAGTTAATTGAATCTTTCAAGGTTGATGTAAGTGGACATAGTTAATAGTTAGAGTAAAAAGTTATATTAAGAAATAAATTAAAAATTCTTGATAAAAAAAGTACTTTATTTCTGTATAGAGTCTATGTTTGGCAGAATGATATACTAAAACGTATACATTTGTTTTGTTGTAATATAATTACTATATTATTAATGCATTTAATTCGATTAATTGTTTTTTTTACATTTACAAAAACAACATTGTTGTGTGATAACAATAATAAGAGTTTAATATTTTAACTACATTTGTGTTTTCAGGATTAAAAATGAAATACATTTTTTCATCATCAAATATATCTCAACATTAGAACATAATACATTCTTTGGTTCGTTGTAGATCAACTATAAATAACTTAGACGTACACTTCGGTGAGTTAAGCTCATACTTAATAATACCCGTATTAAAAACTTCCATTAGAAGTTAGACATATACAAATTCAAGTAATAATGGAAAACTGCATAAGTGCGAGTTTAACTATGTGCTACTGACTTGGCGGCGGAAGCAATATTGTAAGCTCTCAATGGTAGCAAAACAACAACACCGCCAATTCTTCAAAAATATTAATATATTCGTAGCTTTATAATTACTTTAGACCACTTAGACCTACATTTTATAATTTTAGGTACATTGTATTTGAATAATGTTATATCAGCTGTCATAATAATTAGCAAGAAATCTAGTTTGGTAAATAACAATGCAGAATGGTAAATTAATTAGGAAAATGACAATAGGTGGCTTTTTGTGTCACTTGAATTTTCTCATTTTGATGGAATATATTTTTCTGTTATTATTGAAAACTAATCATATTTGAAAAGTAGTGCTTTTAAACTAACTGAGTCTTCAGAAAATGTAGCGCGAAAATACATAACTAGTAAAGGAAAGGCGAGTTTTAATTATTAAATACATGGATTAGTATAAACGACACAAATGGAATAGCCGTCCAATGTTGTGGTGGAAGTAATACATAGCTTACAAAGATACACAATAATCACAATTCAATTGTTTTATCTTCAAGCTGAGAAGCCGTGTACCAATTAAACAGAACTATACATTATACAGCCCTAACTAATAAGAACGTAGTTGACTTTACAGAATTATATCATCGTAAAACCAGTTATACAAAATAGTGAAATAAACAATCTACAAATGCGATCCAAATCAATCTTGTTAACAATAAAACTGAACCATTTGATTTGATAATATCACCTGTACGGAACGGCCAGGGCGATGCTATGAACTGAAACCAGGATTGACAGAAGATGCTGAAGATATAGTCTATCTAGAGATGAGAAGTATTGTAAAGAACATAAACACATTCTATCGATATCTTGTTCATAAAAATACACGTAAACATTTCGAAGAAATATCACATATCCATCCAAACTCTAAGGCTCTAAACAATTACTATACCACTACTGCTAGTTTCTAAAACATTCCAAATAAAGTTTTCAAAAATCTACCACTTCTATATCAAATAGCTCTGCTAAACTACTCTAACAATACGAATTCATCACATAACAGCAAGTGTCTTCTACTAAATATAGATTTATATCCGAATCTTTTTTTTTCTTTCATAAAATAGGTAAATACATTATCATGATCTGATAGCATTACGCACCGCCAGATAGATCGAACGTGATATGTGCTTCGCGTCACTAATAATAAAGTCACGATTATCTTCTTTTGACAATGATTCAACACCAATAATAGTTGAGATTTCATGATGTTGGTGTTGGTGTTGGTCCTTGACTCATTTTGGGGGAGCTATGTGACCTGTACAGAATATATTTGGTTCCTGTAGCCATTGAACTTTTAAGTAGATTCACGGGTCACTGTAAGTCTTCCGGAAACTACAAATTATTTCCTATTCCTTCCCATTCTTGGATGGGCTGCCTAAAATCCTGATGAAGTTCATCTTATGCCTGATTAAATGTTCAGGAATCTGTTTGTGTCTCCATGTTGTCAACGTGTCTAGTCAGTTCTGCTTCTTGCAGCTCTGTGTCACTGTGACTGGAGTCAGAATCTGCTGCAAACAAAAGGATAAGGTGAACTATTTGTATTTTACATGTGTAATTCAACTTGATTAGTGCTCCCTCCCTGTTGGAGTCCGTACTATCTGCAGAGATGGATTAAGTGACAAATAACATCATCTCACCATGAGGCCTAGTGTCTAGAGCTAGCACAGCCATGGGCATATCTTCGAGCACTCCAGACCACCTGGCAGCCAGGACCCTGGACCCTCGGTGTCCACGGACCACCACCGTTGGCACCACGCTGCCCAGCGCTGTCATGGATGATCCACCATACATGTTGACGCCGACACTGCGTTTTGTGATCGTGCTGCAAAGACATCTGATGGACATTAAGTGGTACAAATTTTATAGCAGTTTTGACGAGGCTTGATGTGTCCAAATTGTATATTTGGAAATTGATCACGATTTTATGATTATGACTAAGAGTTAATACTACTAACAAGTAATGTAATGTACATTTTGGATAAAATAATAGCAGTAACTGTAGGAAAATCTAATGTGAAATCGCACGTGTTTGTTCAGTATTTGAAGAGCTATGGTGATAGGTACACCGTCAAACATGTATCCCGTAAAATGCTGATACTCGTAGCAAGGCATCTCGATGTCTAGGTTTGAGATTTTTGAGCTGTGCCTCGAGTTAAGTATCGCTGCCTATCTGTCTTATCTCATGTCTATGTGCTTTAGTTGCCCACCTCTGGTCCGTGTCTCTCCGGGGCCGCGTCTTCTTCTTGCACATGACGACTAGGGCCACACACAGCGTGGTTAGGATGGTGACCAGCACGAGGGCCAGGGATGCTCCCACCAGTAGCGCCACACTGTTGTCCGTGGGGGAGGGCAGCGGTGGCGCGGGGGTCATGGTCTGTAGAGATCCTGGAAACCAGATTAGATACATTTATCGCAGTTCTTACAAGCTTTTGTTTAACTTGTAATGTCTGAATGTTCAGGTCAAATCTTTCAAGCTGAATTTCCAGTTCCTCTTATCGTATGTAGTTGAATTTTTACGTGTTTGCTCAGTTCCGGTGACAATGCATTATTATGGTACCATCGAGCTGGTCTGGTGCTGGAGACAGTGTTATAGAAACTCCTAAACAACAAGTTATAAACACGTCATATTTGGGCTCGTTTGATTTGCCTGGAAAATCACTATAGCCTTGAGCGTTGCCCAGGGTCTAATGAAGAATTCAGAAGGTGGTCATAGGAACTCCGAAACTTCCCATGATGAAACTGTAGTGTTTGGACTCGATTTATTTGTCTTTATGGTACTACGTAGATCCATAAACAATATTGATAAATTACCGCCAGCATAAAAGCTTGTATTAAAAAATACATTTTTAACCAAAATTTATTTTTATGTCATTAAAGAAACAAATATCTCACCAGGCCTGTCTAAATCATCTGTGGATCGTATTGCGACGCTGTGCAATGCGGCGGGGCGCGGCGACCTCCCTCGGGGAGTCTCTGCGTAGACCAGCAGTGTATACTTCCCAGGAGGAAGTGAGTCCAGAGCGAAGTTGGGCGTCATATCGTTGCTGGCGCGGTATACCGCTTCCGATAGACCGCGGCCGGAGACGCCCTGTGGAGAACATCGTCCAACCGAACATTGTCATAGCTTCCTATACTTGTGCACGTTTGTTACATAGCTTTTACGACGTCACTGATTCAGTTGCAGCTTTCAAAGTGGTACACGAAAAATATCGCTAAAAATTCCTTGGTGTTTTATTTTCCGAACTTGTTAGACTGGGTCTCCATTTAAATATGTATCGGAAGTTATTTGGCTGTAATTGTCCAATTACCTACACTTAAGAGGGTATGCTGTTGTCAAAGCGCCCATACAAACGTAGTCCAGTCATATTTTGAGTATTAAGCTATGAAAATCTATGAAATTTTCAAGACACAATCTACAAACAAATATCTGTGT
The DNA here is from genome assembly GCA_910589575.2 of Carcina quercana. Lineage (NCBI taxonomy): Eukaryota > Metazoa > Arthropoda > Insecta > Lepidoptera > Depressariidae > Carcina > Carcina quercana. The sequence continues at coordinate 12,681,793 of OU342444.1, forward strand.
CGGTGGTTAGTCAGATTTTCGTTTAAATATATACTTCCAGAGTTACAGGGCGGCAAAGTATTGTATTTTTCGGTAATAAAAAGCCCCAACTTTGAACCTGATTTACAAGAGTATGAATCAATTTAGAACAATTTGGAAAAACCACCGACATCTGAAATTTCATTAGTATACTGTATTAAAAAAATGGCTACATAATATACTGTATCCTTCAAATGATCCCTGGACTACGAAACATCCAAATAACGGGTGGATAACATCGCGTAATGTATGCTGTCTCACCGTACGCGCTCGGGTAGGATAGGGCTCGGAGAGGGACAGCTACAAAACAATGCAACCTTGAAACCGACTACGTGGTCTTACCAACATAGCCTCTATTTTCTAGAGGACATTGTAACCGTTAATTTAAAAATACATTTTTTATTATTTTAATCTGTTATTTTAAATAATACTGGGAGGCTGCGCTCCCAGGGAACATAATTTATCTGTAAACGAACTAACTCTGCGTTAATTGATGAGATGACATAACGCTAAATCCTTAGCACGTAAATATTTCAGCTAAATACTGTACAAGAAGAGAGCTAAAAACTAAATCCTGATTATTACAAGATGCGTATTTAAACGAAGTAAAAAAATTATATAAGATTATGTATTGTTTTTACACTTAATCACCTCCATCAAAGTTTCATAGTAAATTTATGTTGCCATAATCTTTTAAGATATAATAGCTGGATTTGTGTAGTAACTATCTGAAAATAGGACATCAGATTGTGATATCGCGAAATGAGTATCATTAACATACAACTTCACAGTGAATCACAATTTTCATATTAAACACTTTTTTAAATTATTGTTCAAAGCGCCATCTATGAACCATTAGCTGCGTAACTGCTATTGTAGCTAACTGTAAAGTTGTCAATTAATGATATTTATTTCGTACCACTAAAATTTTGTGTTCTATTTTTAGGTAATTACTTATCAAATCCAGATATTCTATTTTAAAAGATTATAGCAACAGAAATTTAGTATGGAAGCATTAGGAGAGGGATAACGTTAGCTTCAAAAATTATTCACGGAAACTTTTGATCGGGATATTTCAATTCAATTCGTTTATTAATTTACAAGGTACATGCAACATTTCATTAGGATTAGTTCGGCTGCTTAGTCGTGAAAGAGCAATCAACAGACAAGGGGCAGTGTTACGTTGGAATGTATAACATCAGTGTGATATATATGACATGGTGATCCACCGCACATTCATCACACACCATGTAGGTCTTGACGGTGCTCCTAATGGTTCGAAGTGTCCTGATGTCCGCATCCCACAATTTTACAAGGAATTACCATGCTATTGTCAGTGATGTTTGCCACTCTAGTTTGAAAGAAAAAGCATTCCTATAAACAAGAAACACAGAAGTCAACAGGGAATAAAATTCCTGTGTAATTATGACCAGTCAAATATCAACTGAGACACTGAACTTTTTATGTCAACCTATTATAAAAAAGAGAAGTATAAAGGGTGAAATTATGTTACGTAATTTGAGCGCACACTTTTCGAAACAACTGCGGAAGACTGAAAGAGTGTTTGTTTTACGACGGTGTTTTAGACGTTACCGTTACCCTTTACCATTTATTACCATCCATTAAAACCACAATAAAACCGGACCACCCGTTTCAGAACTGCGATGCTGACTGACAGACAGACAACAAAAAGCCTCCTGAACCCTCTCTTGCGCAGGGGTTATAGAAGGCAGTAACGTAAGCAGGAAATATAGGGTATTAATAATGGTTAAATCAAACCACACCTCAATCCAAATCCTCTGTCATGCTGCGCCGCAGCTCACCTGATCGTTGAGGGTTGAGATGTCATCGTCGTCGAGCGGTTCGGAGTGGAGCCGTACCTCCAGAGCCTCCAACAAGAACCGCTGCGGCAGGCCTCCGTCGTGTCCAGGGTCGCAATGAAGCACCTCGTTCGTTATCTCGCAGTTGGACGGCGGCTCCGGCAGAGCTGAGGGAAACGGAGACAGATTGTTGTAGACCAAATATGCAACCAGGGGCCATCGAAGCTCGGTTGGGTAGAGCCCGTGAAACCTGCACACTCCTGAGAAGAAATTCAAAGTTGTGTGAGTGAAGTCTACCGCCCGAAGTGAAGTGAAGGCCCGCGTGGTCGACTATGGCCTCTGTAGGAGAGAAGGCCTGAGCCCCTGCAGCGGCTACATATTATATAGGCTGTTGATGATACAAATCTCGAAACAACGAATCAATTTAAGCTATGTGATTGTTGATGAGAACGCCATGTAGTGGCATCCAGTTGCGCAGTGATGCGACGAATACTGGTGTCGTAGTTACTGAATCATATTCGCAAAACACTTTCATTATATTCGTTAAAAAGTTTGGACAAGGCAATGAATAATCCTTTCTCTTTGGCCGCAGATTTACGTGACCTGAGAATTACCAGCAGTTAATTTTTATTATTAATACATTACTTACAAATATTCATACGTGTTAGCGTGTTCTGTTTCTATTGGCCTTATTTGACTAAAATCAAGTACCTATAGTATCAGGTATTAGTAATTATATACGTATTTGGCGAATAGAGAGTAACTTTTCCGAACATGTCACATATTCTTTGCTAGCACCCTAGTGCTCCTGAATTTGCTCGTACTATCAACTCCACCCTTCCCAACTCTGCAGCAACTCTCCAGGTTACTAGGATAATCTTTTGAAATAACACTGTCGTTTACTTGCCATTTTGAAAGTCTGTTCCACCGTTAAACGTCCATTAGGCAGATGTTAAGCCAGAGGACGAAACGGTGTCGAAATTGTACCACAGACCAGTGCGAACAGACATGTTACTTCCTGCGAGCCTTTAAATATTGGGCAGCTCACTAAGCACAGCACTGACACTCTTGTACAACTCGAAGCCAACATGCGCAAATAATGTTTGTCTTGAGCATATTCCAGTCCACACTAAAACAGTGCCACAGTAGTTTTTACCAGAACAGATTATGGAGAAGTGTGTCCTTTCGTGACCGAAATACAACATAAATAGAGTATCAATAATGCTGTTAAATATTAAAATGATACATTATAGATGTTCGGCAGACTTAGACAGCAATATTGTAGCTATTCACAGGGCCGTGCTTCCAGCGATAGATCCAGAAGCGCATTCTAGAACGCTTACTTTGCTGGCCAGTTCATTCATAAATTAGGATGAAGTAGGTACATACATATTAATTTCAAAGACTACTATTCTACTACTAGAAATGTTTTCGGTTTCCGAAGATTCAGAGGTTTTGCAGTAAGACATTTAACAGTCTGCCCAACGAATATTTGCCAATCATAAATGTCGTAGAACCGAGGGCTGCGAGCTGTGGGATGATATAGCACTGTTCAAACATGTTACCTTGTGAAAGGAATGTTACTTGAATCTATTATTGGATCAAAATGCCACATATTGATAAGTACTAGCTCTGTAGGCATTAAATCCCTCTCGCTTAATTTATGTAACTGTTTGGTCCCCATCCAGGATCGAGTTAATCGCGTACTTACTTCACTAGATTACCATTACGACAAATAAATGAAGGTTAAACAGCTGTACGCCTCGTTAGATAAACGATAAGTCGGCCTTACACTCGGTAAAGATTAAATTTTCACAGGGCTCAGTACGGCGCGAGTGAAACTATTCAAGTAAGTGTTTTCAAAGCGAGTAATATTTATTCTGGGTTACCTAGAATTACTCGTAAATGGGACCCTTTTAATCGTTTCATTTACTTATTTCAATTTGTTGTCAGTTGCATAAATCCACTCCGAAAACGTATTACGACAGCTGAAAATATTCCTTTGAACAGCCAGAAAGTTATTCCACGTTTAGAAGGATGGAGAAATAATATTGAATTGGTTTACCTACAGAACTATGCAAATTATTTTAACACTGATAAAACCTAATCTGATTATTTTTAGTTATTCAAATGATTCTATTTTATTCTCAACTGCTTTACAGGAACTATTTAACTGAATAGGATATTTTTTCCAATGAACAATCACACAAGTGTCACTTCTTCACGCTTCCGCCAGCTTCTGCCTCACTGTGTTTCAATGCAGTGCAATGTGCAGTCACGACTTAGTGACAGCAAAGTCAGGGTGTGAGTGAGATTAAAGCCGACACTGTTTGCCTGTTTGTAACATTTCACAGTCGACTTTTGATTCGACTGAATTGTGAGGTTGTTCCTTGCTCTTGTTCTGTCTCGACGTCTGAGTTGTATGGTGTACCTTGACCCACCTGCCGGCATGATGCGGAAGAGGCAGGGCTCGCGCTGGTTGCCGATGTCGTTGCTGGCCCAGCACGCGAGCCAGCCCAGGTCCTCGCCAGCCTCCGTCGTCAGACCGTGGATCACTGTGCTGCTAGATGCAGACACTGTCACATTCGACGCCGGTATCTGGGTAAAGGGAAACTGTCTCAATCGGTTGTATAGTACACAGTATACAGTAAATTAGTTACAATTATTATTCGGTAGTCCATCGTACTGATATCCAATACAAATGAATTAAGAAACTTGTTTTGTGTAAAATACTTTTGTCATCACTAAAAAGGTTACTCCGGGTTTATGATTTTCGGGTCGGAAATTGGAATAGTTTAAAATACACTTCCTTCGTGCTCTGTGGAGCGGGGCGGTAACATATTTGTGCGAGAGAACGACACAGTTGTCAGCTGATAAAATTACGAGTCATTGTACGAAATTCTTCTTGGACCGTGAGTTTCCTTTCCCTTTACAAAAACTGTAGTTATCGGTCAAGAAGACCAAAAATTTATTATATACATTCAGTATTCAGGACCGCCATTTTTGATTTAAAAAAATCATAGTTGTTACCGGTAATACGTCCTTAGTGCCGTTGTAGGTCCAGTAGAAACGGAGGGGTCCCGCGTCCCGCGCCGGGGGAGCGGACACAGCGCAGCGCGCGCGCACCTCGCCCCCCGGCGCCCCCGCCAGCTGCTGCACCGCGCTGCCGGCAGCACACTCCGGACGAACTGAGCACCGAAATCCAGACTTCTAGTAGTCATTGCTTTATTTACATTATACATTATTTACATCGATTATAAAATTTAATTGGGGAAAATTAATTGAAAAACGCAGGATGCTGTCATCCGAACATTTTCAACATTTTCCTCGAGTGTTTATCCTACTCGAAAATAAACACCATCTGTTGGATCTGTTAAGAATTACGTCGAGACTAGATATACGACGCACGCGCAACTTCTACCTACTCTTCTCTTTCTGGGCCTTTGTCAATGACAGTTCAAGAATGTAACAACCGTCAGATGGATTGATTGACACTTTGCTGCTATTTCATTTGATAGTTCGTGAATATGGAACCCTACACAGTTTATAATATGTTTATGCTGACGATTGATGTTAATGCATTTACATAATTTGATATTATACACACACAACGTGTATACCACTGACATAGCACGTTGAGAGTGAGCGGCTCGCTGAGCGCGCTGCCCTCGGCGTTGCGCGCGCGGCACCGGTAACGCGCCGAGTGGTGCCGGCGCAGCGCGCGCAGCAGCAGCCGGCTCCCCTCCACCGACAGGCCCCCCACCGGGTCATCGTGGATCTGGTGATCCTTAAACAAGGTCAAAAACACTAGATGAAATCGTATATACATACAAATATTGCGTTCGACCATTATGTAAGTGCTAAATGACGTGTTCGAGGGAGCCTAGAAGAACCTTTTCTTCACGCAGCAGAAAGTGTTGCTCCTATGCAAATGCAATGCAAGAAATGATACAGCGAACGCTTCGTAAGAAACAGTTGAATATCAACTGTGTAGTTCTTCTAGTAGACCGCAGGGAGAAGTGTTGTGCGAGGGTGGAATTAGGCGTGTAGTTCAAGCTTACACTTCCCGCAATAAAGCCTGTTAGAAGACCGAAAGACTGGCTATGCTACCGTGGTTACAGGTGCTATAATTTTACCTAAAATGGAAACATTCAGCAAATAACTGTCACACTTAGTATTTTTTGTGTGACAGTGTGACAAAGGACTTCTTGAAACTTTCATTGTCGGTTCAACATTACTTACTTCTTTATAAAAAGTGAAATTATCAGCGGGCGGCGAGGCATCGGCGGAGCACAGTATCTCTGCGTTCTCGTCTTCCCGCAGCAAGCGAGGCTCTTTAGGGTCCACTAAGGACATTTGAGCCACTGGAGGATCTAGAACAAAAAGATCACATTATGGCTTCATACTTCAAGAAGGTCAGAGGTTTCATGTTGGACACTGGGTGGGGTCTTTGAAGGGTCTATGAATGCCTGAATAAACACGGAACTGAACCGGCATAACAAGACCGTTGCGAATAATGAAGAAGAAAAATACAAAACGGCACAATAATCCGCGCTATGGCCAGCAATGAGCATATTCATGTATGTGCTGAGTCCAGACCCTTTTGCCACTGCAGCATATCCAATGTTTCTTGTATCTTTATATTTTATATTTTAGCTCATTATTTTGTATGTATATGCTAAAGAGGCTATGTCCAGCAGTGGACGTTTCCTGGCCAATGATGATGATGATACTAAATAAAGTGTATCATGCTGTATTATGCCCTACTCTATTCGTAGCAGACACGCTGAGGATAGGTTTTCTTAGGTATGGTGATTTCGCCGATAAAAGTTTCATACAAAATTTATTTTACCGTAAACTTTTATACTTAATAGAATAGCTGGCTTTGTGTTGGAACAATGCTTGAAATTTGATGATGTAGCATACCAGTACACAAGGTTTTTTTTAAATTCACTCCATAAAGGATGAGAATGGGGTTTAGTGTTAAAAAATCGCCAGCTGAGCCGCTTCAGAAGAGAGCCATTATTAGGAAATGCATTTCTAAGGGCACAAGGCCGTGGGTGACCTAACAGTATTCTATCGCACAAATAGTTAGCATAGGCAGCTATAGCTGTATGATGAGAAACAAGCTTAAATAATGACAAAGATTAATATTTAAAGACGACACTTGTAAAAGCCGCAACCCCGACAATTGCAGACAAAATAATTGTGTGCCGCAAAAACGGAAGTAAGCAACATTCACTACAATATATCAAAAGCACGCCGCGAGATAGGGGCCGAGTTCCGGCCGCGGTGCGGGTGGCGACGGGGCACGGGGCGCGGAGGCGGGCTGGGGATGTCCCGACAAGACTGTCCCGAACGAAGGCGTGTAGAGCGGGGATGAGGTGCCTCGTGTTTAAACCTCATCTGCCTCATGTAGAATTAAACTTTTCAATATAAATATAGGGAAAATAATGCTTTCTCTTTCAATAAATAAAAAGGTCAAGGTCAAAAATAAAAAACTAGATCTTTATCAACAATTAAAAGTTAAATCCACTAACACAATGAAAATAACTGATCATTCCGTTGAGTCAATTATGCTACTCAGATCTATTAAATTTTTTCCCACTGTCACCCAAGTACTCTTCGGTTATTTAAAAGATTTTTGTTGTAACTTATGTTAGTGACCACCTCATCCAGTGTTTAAAATACTGTTGTTTAATTTAGCTTAAACAAACAACACCGTCTCAACGTCATTAACAATAGCAAAAGCGAGACCGAGACCATTTTACTTGTGTTGTCCTCACATTCTAGTGTCGTCTTTATTATTCACTCTAAGAATCAAAGGTGAACTGAATTCAATGATCGAGTTATATTTTCACATGTCTTACTTATGATTGTCTCATCACTAGACAGAGGTGTAAAATATGATATTTTTTACTGTTGAGCTGTGTCTCTGTGGCTGAGGAACATCAAATTACGGTTACCTGACGAGAGTATGCAGACTCTGTTCCGACTTTGGAATTGAATTGAGCAGTAATAGCACTTTTGTGGTCCAGTATAAAATGTAGCAGAGTAATCATGCTCAACGGCCTAATCATCACTTACCATCAGGCCAATAAATATATGTATAATAGCATTCCACTGTCCGAGCAATTGAAATTAAGAGAAACTGGCACTAAAGCAAGTTTAAACAAGTACAAAACAGTGTGATTCATTGTCCGCTTGAGTTACTCGTATGTAACCACTCCTTGCTGAGGTCTGTATCAGCGTACTCCACATTGCTTGAGACCTGCGCGGTGCGGTGCGGTGCGGTGCGGTGCGGTGCGGTGCGGGTATTCGCACACTCATAACTTAGTTCCGAAGTGAGCCACGCGCTCAAATGCTCCGAGACACAGCTCACGTGGTTTATTGCTCGGCGGGGGTGAACGCAGCGCTCATTTAACTTTTTGAATTTGCCCGAGTTAGACGTACCTTGCCTTCGTCGCTAGTGTAATATGACGCCCTGTAATTTAAGTTTTGCGGCAGGAGTTGCTCGTGTCTGTTTTAAATGTTGTAATTTTTAAAGGCCGTGTCTATGTAGCTCAAAACAAAACAAAAAAGAGGGATTAAATAAATAAAGCTATGTGGTTTAAATCACGAGACGCTCTTACAAAATAAGAAAATACCTCAAGTAGTTTGACTAATTACACTCTCGGCTCCATTGTCCCCTTTTTTACCGCTCGGACTGCAATCCACCCTCGTCTAATGAACAACTTAGCTCACATATAATGTTAATTAACAATGTTCGCAATAGACTAGTTTTGTTAGCCCCGGAAGCAAAGAGCTTCTGAAACCTATGTCTGTCTGTCTTTCACCCGACTGGGAAAATTCAGAGTCAACCAGCTCACGCTACGGCTAGACTTCATAGGCAGCGGAGATAATCGCTATTCTTACATGCGACATCGAAGGTTAGCGAGTCTTCCAGTGTGTGCGCAGGGAACCATGGGTTGGAGACGCGACACAGCAGCTGTCGTCCTGCGTCCTCGCGTCGCGCCCGCCACGACACCACGCTCTTGGTGACGTCACCGTCCACCTGGACCTGCGCGCGCGCAAACAAAGGTTAGATCATGTGCAATCTCAGTGCGAGCACGTGGCACTTATCGAATGAAATGATATTATCATTAAAATCAGCATATATCCAACGTTAGACATGAACTCCCCACACAAATGAAAACCTGGGACATTTCATTATCCGCTATTGAAGCAACATAATCGTCACTATTTACCGCCGCCATGATGAATTGCATAATAAAAAAGCATAAGCAAAAAGCATAAAAAAAAGCGCTGCCATCACCTCTGACGGTGAACCATGTAACTTAGTTAGTTATTTAAGTTATTCACGTTTGACCGCATCATGAAGTAGTCGTGTGTTTAGTTAATCATATCTAGAAATGATTTCTATTCATTGACCTGACCAAGACACAACATGATATCACCAATAAGCAGTGTAATATTACACAAAAAAACACAATTTAATGAAATGATCGGTCACTTCACGACGTGGACAACTGTAAGATGGAGACACGATATTTCATAGCGAGCGCTGCGTGCCAAAAGAGAGGGACACCATTATACGTCTGCAGTACTAATATTCATAAGATTCACTATATTTTAAAGCCGATCGCACGATGTGATAAACTCGTCTTTTGGTGGCATTCATTACGTCTTAAGAAATATTTTTGCGGTAAGTGTAATGTGTGTCACCTCTGTGAGGGTGGAGTCCACCATCTGCGAGTTGATGAACCAGTCGATGTTTGGTGCGGGCTTGGAGCCCCGCGTCGTGCACACGAAGGAGCGCTCCTGTCCGGCGCGCACGGACCCGCTGCCCGTCACACGCACCCACTGCGGCTTCACTGGGGGAGACCACGCACAACATGTCAACTACGAGTATGGCACCGATCAAACTGACATGCCTGCTATATCAAGTAGTGACACAAACATCGGCAAAGGGCGCTCATGAATACGAAATTTGCTGTGAAAATTGCAAAGTAGGTCACCAGGCCATCGTCTCTAAAAGAAGTGCAACTAATCTGTTTTCCTAAGTCAATTTGTGCAACATTCATACGAAGAAATAGGGTTTTCAATTCACAAAGGATACAATATCATCGGTTAACTTCAACTGCTGGATCCTCCTCGTCTCTTTTCCTAAGCTAACAATCCTGACCGACCCCAAGCCACCTGGATCCAGCGTTAATTTATCAGCATATTCATATAATTATCATATTCACATACATCATCATTACATATAATTTGATAAATTACAGTATTTTGTGCGTTATAAATAATCTGGTTGACGAAGGTCCAAAAGGACGTGAGGGAGATGGATCTTACGGAAGATAACGCACAAGACCGAAATAAGTGGCGCCGCATCATTGGCAATGCCGACCCTCGGAAAAAGCGAGGCCAAAGAAGAATAAATGTTTTGTGCGTAACACTCTCAAAAGTTTTTACAACTGTCTCCGCGCATGAAGGTACTCACGAAACAGCTGGAGAGTGATGTCCCGTGCGATGGCCTGCAGCAGCGGGGGCTGCACGCGGCACTGTAGTCGCGCGCCGGCCATCGAGCGCGCCAGTGTCACGTGCACCTGGCACAGCGATCCCCCGCGCGTCACCGCCAGCCGGTCCTCGCCGCGCCACCACGACACGTCGGGGGCAGGCTTGCCTGACACAAACAACGACGTATAATATACTAACATTTATGTAACTATTTATTTTAATGCTCATAAGAAATCATTTTGAACATCGGACCGTGTTATAAAGGCAATGCTTGCTTGAACTTGTTTGCATGCAAGGACACCCGTCTTTGGAATTATATCTCTGGGATTAATTATCAGAAAAACAACTGATAAAGGTAAGTTGATTATTCCTCACCAGTTAAAAAGCTACCAATATGCGTTGTCAGGACAGTACGTACCTCCCGCGGCCTGGCAGGACAGCAGCAACTCCTGGCCTTCTCTGAATGGACCGGCGACGTTGCCCAGGATCTCGCGACCTTCCGAGTCGTAGATGCGGGCCGCCTCCGGTGGTACTAGCAAAATATGACTTAATTTATACATCTGTTTAGGACCGAGCGTTTAGAATAGCCTAATAAATGTCAAATGAACTATTTGCTGCAGGCTGCAGGCGCTGCAGTTTGAATTGTCTTCACACACGCCGAAACTAACTCGTCATCTTAATTTCTCAAAACTTTATTTTGTAAATAAGTTGCTCTACATTGCATCTCCCTACCAATAACAGTCAAGTTGACGCGATAGTTCCTCGTGGGAGAGTCCACGTAGTCTATCCGGCAGCGGTAGATGCCCTCGTCTTGCGGTGACACCTCCTCCACCGCCAGGTGAGCTGATGATGTATCAGACTCGTTAAGGACGAAGTGACTTCTGGTGCCGAACTCTCCAGCCACCGCCCAATGCACGGGAGGGCCATTTCGGAAGTCCACTCTGAGAAAGAAGAAAAATATATATCTTAAGTAATTGAAAACCCACGTTGTGTTTACAGTTGATTAATGATAGGACAGTAAAATGTTATCGTCGAGATGCTTTAAGTTTATGTGGTCAACTGGGGTGCAATTCACTCACGGCTCAAGGACGTTTTGAAAGCTGACCATTTCTCTAATTTAATAGGCAACAAATATCTATGTATATCGAATGACGTCAGCAAACACATCTGTGAGCCGTTGAGTTTTAAGTGTGTTTGTTTATCTTTAGTGAATGGCACTCCTCAAGCTAAGCGACAGACTTAGCAGATAGTAGCTAGGCAGGAGGGCATATAAAAGTGATAATGACTTCCCAGTGGATTAGATAGACACTAAGCTGTGGTCCCTTGTGACGGTCGAATGTCTTATACTCGTACTATTGTAATATAATCTTTTTTTAATTTTTTATACTTCTTTTAAGACTCATTTTTCATTACTCATCGCTCAATATCTGTAAATGATAAAACAAGACAAGACAGGTTACCAGTTTTGAACAATTTCCCACAATCCATGGTGTATCTCAAACGTCCTGTCGACCATTAAATTGGAGTTACAAGCGGAATGTCTCACTTCGTCCACAATAAAATTAAAGTATCGGACCCAGTGGCCCAGTGGAATCATAAATAATAGCGCGGGAGCCGAGCGAGAAGGATCGCAAAAATGGTGCCGACCTCATATAAATGGTAATGTGAATGAGATTTTAAATTTACTTAAAACTACTTGAAAGTTTATTTTAAATAAGTAAGTCTCGAGAGCTATCTCGTTTCTGACTTCTGAAGACATTGAGATAGTTTTGAAGGAAGACCACTTTAATGGAAAGACAAAGAAATATTCCTTTATCGGCTTTTTATGTAGCAGCTAAATTGTCAACTTCTTCTATTTAGGACACTTGCTTTTAGGACTCGGGCATGTCTCTATGCAAGATCCGTTAGCATCACGTTCCATATGATGGTAAATTCCGTATGATCAGAGAAGGAACATCACTAAAAATCGCAGTCAGAGACAGTTTCACCTTTTCTTTCAGAAACTTAGCTGTGTTTTGTTTAATATCGCATCCTAACAATATTAAAAGTGTTCACACCTAGATGTGTGAAAGTGTTTGACTGTATAAATCGTACTGGCTGAACAGGTTTGGCTGAAGTTTGATATTCAGATGTAATTTATATGTTCTCTATAAATAGGATGCTCATATCTTAGTAAAGTGTTTCAGTGGGGTGATTTCTGAACTACCAGCAGATGAAGTGGCGGAAAAAACTAAGCTGCAGTGGTGGTGTCGTGGCCCAATCTTAGGATTGCACCGATCGTCGTCCGTTGCCGCCCGTGCAATCCCCGTGCGTCCCCAGGACTCGCTCCCGTACTGTCACAGTGACTGCACGGTAGCTTAATAACAAGTGCGTACTCTTTCAGTGGCAAGTGTTGATGCGAGACGACCTAAGGAAAAGTAACCTAAGTGCTTTAGCGTACTTAATACTAATCGCATGATGTGTGTGTCTGTAATTGGCTGTACATTAAGCTTACGATGTATATGTACTTTACTTTTCTTGATAATGAATGTAACAGCTGTTGACATGCCAAATAAATAAAATAAAATAAAGTACTCTCTTTACTGCACAATTTATCATGAATGATGAATGAAATGAATCTGTATTAGTGTACACTGATTAGAGATATTACACTGGTAGGTATTTGTTGTTTTTTATACATAAAACAAGCTTTCTGACTTCGACTTCGTGTACTTCAGAAGTATGAAGAGCCTTCAAACAACGGAACACCTGTAGACAGTGTTTTGCACTTTGTGGAGACGTTTTTGAATTACAAAATAATTCAATACGAAGGTATAAGGTATAACTTAATTTCGAAATTTGAATTAATTGTGAAGCACTCAAGTCTTCGACCCCCGAAGGGTGGAGAGGGGTAAGGGGGAATTAAATTTGGCATTGAGTGGTGGTGCGACTATTTAATTGCAATCTGCCTCGACGCACTCACAGTTTCGCCGAAGTCAATTCCGAGTAATGTAGTACTTCACCGTGAGTGCCTTGAGTATTTACTACAATTTTGATAACCGAGAGAAAGTATGCTCTGTCCTTTTAAATCATGATTTGTTGTCCTATTGAGACGCCCAAAAGTATCAAACGAAACTTCACATTTAGTACATTTCTCTCCACTGTGGTCCATCATTACTTTATGGCTTTCAGGTGAACAGAGCTTGCCTTCAATATTCAGCTTTGTCGCCAGTTACCTTCAGAAAAATGGTAAGCGACAATAAAACCGCAGGATAACGAACTAGCTGTTCATGATGGGATTTTTTATAACCACCAAGCTTGACAGAAGAATTGATGAATGATGTACGCAAAAATCAGAAACAGCAGCGGGTCCCTTGGATTATTCCCTGAGCTCCCTTCTACGTTGTTTGGAAGATTTGGGTCGATTCAAGGCTGTAACCATACGGCTAGAGCTATCTTTTACAAGAAATAGCGTGTAGCTATAGTATATTGGAACATCTAGGTTGGCACGAGGCGCGGGCGCCGATAAACTTTTGGGCGTACGCCAGCCTGACGTATCGATGCATTCTGTCTCTGATTTATCACGTCCATGAGGGCCCAGTGATGAGTGATAGCCATTCACGTGAGTTGAAGGCAGCCCTAAGTAGCTGACGTATTTAGCTTTGCTATGATTTCTGTTGATATTATAAATGTTTTGTATAACATTTCACTTTCTTGCCTCCAGTGTTCAACGGATAAAACGCCTTCTATATAATTATACCCTTAGGGTGTAATTTTTATCACAGATCAACTTATCTATTATAAGTTACTGTTAATGCCAATTGTTAAAACATAATTTGCGGGGTACTGAAATTACTGCAGTGATTATCGGTAGTTACCCATTACTTACCACGCTTGGCAGCCAGGTTGAGTTCCAAGTTGCTCATGCATGCAGGGAGTAAGTGATACTCCGGTGGCCGCTGTCACATGTCACATCATGATCTGCCACACCCATGCCATATGACAACATTGCTCAGGGAATGCCTCCATACTAAACTTATTTTACTATAACCTTTTAAAGAAGAAGCCAGCGCTTTGATAAGTTATTACCCGCAAATAGGACAATAGCTGCTACGCCGCTAACGGACCCTAGATGGAGTTTTGAACAATAACCCCAAATAGTGTGTAAAAATGAAAACTGTGATTCATTGAAGTTGGAGGTCAATGATACTCATTTCCCCGCATTATAATCTGATGTCCTATGTTAGATAAATAGTGTAAAAAGCCATCTATCATATTTTCTATGATAATGGTAAAAGACAATTCTTGTGAAACTTTTGTGAGGCATATCGCCTTGAACTCAAGAACAATAAGCCTTATGTATTATTATCTATGTGTCTGGCTTTCACAACAAATAAACTTTACATTTATTTTAGCTAAATATTTACGAAAGTTTCCAAGCGCACGTCACGACCGATCCATCTTCATTTACTTTTTATGTCGTTATTCTTGCAGTTGAATTATCTGCCGCATTATTCACAAGCTTTCACAACTTTTTATTACACACTTTAAATAATATGATCGAATGAATAAAATTTACTTGTACGCAAAAGGACCTAAAGTGCATGCACCCTTATTTAAGGATCATCATCATCAACAGCCTATATATTTCCCCACTGCAGGGGCTCAGACAAGGAGATTAGTCCTACAGAGTGTATGGGACATAGTCCACCACGCGGCACCATTGCGGATTGGTAGACTCCACTCACACCTTTGAATTTTTCTCAGGTGTGTGCAGGTTGTTCAAGGATCTGGCTAACCTAAAATATTTTTTAATGTTATCCTAATTCAGCGCGTAGTGACTTTTTTTTTAATTCGTGCAGTACCTTCTTAAGAAAAACATACTTCTAACATTTATCGATCCTAGGATAAAAAAACACGATAAGTATTATATATACCATCCCACTTATCGTGTAGCATAAGAGTGCCCGTCATTGCTGCGGCTTCGCGCCTGTGGAATACTACATTGTTCACCGAGGGAAGAAAGTGATCAATTACCAACGAATGTGTAGTTTGAGAATATACACGAATTGGGAATCGCATTTTTTCCTGAGTGATACATAGTTCTTTATACTACACCTACGATTCAAATAGGCATCATCAAATCTATACTATCACTCCTAGACGACATTTTGAATAGCCGTTGTGTATTTACTGACTTATCAAACAAATGAAAAAACTTGCACGTTATTTGCTTGACAATAATGAGGTACATTCTACCTCGATTTCAAATAAGTAAGGAGGTACTTTCCGTGCAGGTATAGTGCATTGTATTTTTGTGGTCCTGTACGTGTATATCATCAATCAAAGTTCCTGTTCCTCATGTGTCCCCAAATGTCCTCAACTCGAGTAGGTTGGTCTGAAAGTTAATGAGGGATCGTTCCAAAACTAAAATTAAAAGGTACCACCAGTAGAAATAATGTAGCTTTGAGAGACAACAGAGCATTTGGGACGATCTGTCAATCTATTGAACCATTCCCAATATTAATCCTGGTTTCAGAGAATTCGCTCGATAGCTCGGTCAACCAGACAGTGTAGATAATATTATAAAGTTGTCGATAATCAGGAATCAGAGTTTCAGTCGGTTTATTCGCACCGACGTCGTTTGGACTCGTGCCAAGCAAAGTATCACAAACAGACTCTTGTGTTTGATACATAATAACTCAGTGTTCATATTGGCTACGAATCACTTATGATTTTTCTTGATGTGGTGTTAGTTAGTAGATAATGATCTCGCTATTTATTTTGCGTTAAAAGATATAAACGTAACGCCAGCCCTGACCAGTGAAATGTTAATGGCATCTGAGTCATTGGGGACTGGTGAGGTAGATAAACTATTTTGGATAGCAAGTTTAGATTTCAATCATTGCTAGCTAGTGTTAGAGATGTAAATAGATTAAGTGAAATGGGACGTAGATTCAATGAATGCTTACCCAGAAACCTCAATTTAACGACTCGGGTAATTTCCGTCTAGAATCGAACATCGGCCTAAGAATCTTCATTGCTACAATTTGGTCACGAGGCCATGGAGGCGGTAAAAAAAGATTTATAGTTAGCCACAGCCAACGAATGTATTGAGCTATCTACTAAGCGTTGGTCAAAGCTGGACAGAATTAGAAAGGGGGAGAGATGGACAGTACACAAAAATCAGATATGATTATTCTTGCTAATGCCGTAGAATTCAGAACATGTTCCACATCATAAACGACTGCCAATTGAAACAGCACAAGGAGGACTGGATAGACTGAATGAATAGCTGAACCGAACACGTATATACATACAGTCATGTACAGGTATAAAGAGCCAGCAAATAAGACGACTACTCGCACTATTACGAACAGTCTAGACTTAAGAATGACTTATTCTGTAATCAGATACAGCGAGTGGAGGCAACGTAATCTTGAAGTGCAGCCGTCACGTGTAGAATGAGTCACACATTTTTAAAGCAACTCTTTTCCCCGAGCACGGGTCCGGGCGAAGGAAGGAAGCAATACAGTGAACGATTCCGCCCATCTTCCGTCTTGGACGAGCTCCAGATATGGCTAGTTTGTTACTCTCGGTGACGAAGATTTGTAACTCACAAATAATAAACTATGCAACTATATAAACGAACTAAATGACAGTTTATGGGCAGCTCCTACCATGAGGAGGGTTGTATGATCGGCATTGCACGTTTTCTGACTGATGATAAAAAATATTTATTTTATACAAGTAATATAGTAGTTGTGGGAGAGCTGTTCCCAAACTAAGCTCGAAGCCTGTGTTATGGGTATGGGTATGATGATAGAACATAAAGTCAGCTGCCTCCGTGGCCTGCCCATGCAGTTTGACTGGTGTCCTGAAGGTATCTGTACTCAGTCTAGTTGATGGCACTTGCTCGCACTGTGTGGCTGGCTACTAGCATCTTATAAGCACCAATCAAACACAGTGCATTATTTTTGCATTTTGATGGAAATGAGATTGTTTTTACTTGCAGTAATATAGCACATTAAAGGTTTTAAAATTAGTCAAACGGTGTCTAACATTAGTCTTTTCGGATGTACAAACTTATGAAAGGTATGATGATTTTAATGTCAATGGCATTGCTCCATTCCACTACGATGGTCTTTCTACAAGATGAGCAAGGGCTGACACATAAGTCGGAAGCTGGGAGTACATATCACAAGATGAAAACTTGTGCGGTCTTTTTCAGGGCCTGTATAGAGCTCTGCGATGTGCCCTTCCGAAGAGCAGCAAACTGGTAAAAATCCTATATATTTTTTTATTCCCATATTCAGCCGGCTTTCGATACATTCCCGATACAGCAACAAAAACTAATATATATAAAGATCATTATCGAGAGCATTCGGTGAAGGGAAGAATAGTTTAAGAAACGTTATAGTTTCATGCGACAGAGAAGGAATTGTAACATGTTTTATGGATTCTGCCAAAGTTGTATATGGTTAGGTAGACTATGCCTCCGGTAGCCATCTTCACCCTTCACGTGTGCGATGAGTTTCGCCAACCAGTAAAAAGAAGTGTTAGTCTATAATTTCTTAGGACATTATTTTGTTTCCCTCAAAATCTTTAAAACCAAGATATAGCAGTGCCCCTCGAGGCTGCTGTAGACCTGAGGCTGCTACTGAATCAAAGGAGAAATATTTGTTTAGATCGTCCGTCGGTAGCGGGAGCGAGTGTTTTCCACTGGAATCAATAAGCTCGCCCGGTGTATTTGCATGAGAGAAGACATATTACACAGATATGAAATACGGACTTTGTTTTTGTCGTGTACCTCTTTCTAGACGTGATTTGAAATTATTGTAGACGCTGCATTCTGCTTCACATCACTCAGACCAGTGGTGTACCGTGAGAGTCGGGTGGGCCGGTCATGGTGGACGTACGCCGCCTATGTTCAACAGTGGACTCCCAGGTGATGATAATGACTTAGTGCGAGCATCAGCCAGCCACTGCTAAATATGAACGATTCAGGCGACGCTATACAATTGAAGACAGTGATAATTATATTTATATAAAAATATTTAAGAAAGATTCTGTCAACCTCCTCCGTGGCCATCACACTGCCCTATCGTCACCATCAGGAGCTCTATTTTTGATTCGCTCTACGCGCCGCGAGCGCTCGTTTTCTACTGATTTTCGTTCGACTTACGAAATTTGGTATTTTTGAATCGCTCTTCTGCAACGAGTGGTCGGGACCACTCTTTGCGGAGGCGAGCGATAGAGTAAACGCCATCGTCGAACACTGACATTACCACTTATTGACAGTGAACTTCTATGTACTTTGCATTCCGTTTTACTTGCATGAATTACCGGTTTTATTTTTCTGCATAAAACGGATAAAATTAAACGTTTTAAGTTATATTAGCAACACTGAGGCGAATGATTCAAAAATACGGTCAAACGTGTTTTCATGCGACTTGTAGTCGATCGTGACTTAAGTCGTGTGCGACGAAGCTATGTCACACGAGCGAATCAAAAATAGAGCTCCAGGTGAGATGAAGGCCAAGTGCAAACCCATCATAAATCGGAAGTTCTGTAACAGTATACATCTTTATTTCGTCCATCCGAAATTCATATTGATAACAAATTGCGATTCAAAGTATATCTCTACTTCAAAACGTGATCTGGGGACAACTTTTACATACTGTTAGTGTAGCTAACTAACAGTGGATATATTAGAAATTGTTAAATCTTAATGGCAGTAACAGTTTCTGAAACACCAAATTGACTACAAAAAAGTTGATAGTTTCGACTTCTGAACCGCAAACAAACGAACCTTTGACGTCGGTGTTCGCGTCCCTTTTTTCAACTCCAGCAATTCCTTTTGAACCCTCACTATCGAAATTAGCGTCGTCTGTACACGCACTAAGATAGTCGGGCACAGGCCTCCAATCAGCGGAATGCTTCTATTCCATTAACCAAATGAACCGCGCAGAGAGCATACGGGCGCGGGCGGGGGCGGCGCGGGCGGCGGGGCGTTCGTTCCATGGCGCACGGGGTTTGTTTATTCTTGAAACGAGGCTGTATGCTCGTCAACCTTACGCAATCTTACCTCATATCAACTAAAACTAGAGAGTTTTCATGCATTGTCCGACAAAACTGTTGTAAAAAATTATGTAAAATAAAAATGTAAAATGAAAACCAGAATCCTGATAGGATTCCGATATTACATTTGCTGATGGCGTGTAAATATTGCTTTTATAAGGCTACTTTGTATCTCAATCAGAGAAGTAGTTCACTTGGGGTAAACCTAAGAAGTCCGTACCCCGCCGTGGCTTAGCATCATCCCAGTTCTATAATCTTTTAATTGTACAATAAAACACTTTTCCGGATAATTAAAATGGAGCGTCTGTATTGGCACAAACGCCAAATAAACTCTACACAGAAAAGTGCACAAACTGGAGCAAGTATAGCAAACATAGAGTTACCGTAACGTACCGAAGATCTAACAACACCACACCCATCACGTGCCAATGCCCATGCAGCGCATTGTCGCGTGGATGCCATTGACTGCAGACAATGTCCTTGTTAGATGTGGGCACGGAGGCCGTCCGCGCTCTCTACCCTGGACCGTCACCACTGACGGAACTGCGCACTCTGAAGCTGTTCTAAATCCAGGTGGTTTTACGTTTACTGTGTCTTATCATCAACAGCCTATGTATGTCCTCACTGCAGGGGCTCAGGCCTACTCTCCTACAGAGAGTGTTTGGAACATAGCTAGTCCGCGGGCCCAGTGCGGATTGGTAGACTTCACTCACACCCTTTTCTTCTCAGGAGTGTGTAGGTTTCCTCAATGATTTTTATTATTCGTACATTAATTTCAAATAATAAATTGTAACTCACCGGTACGAGCCAGCATTGACCTCAGACCTCGACTGTTCAAGGACTGACGCTCTACCCCACTGAGCTACCACTGCTTTACTGTGTGTACACTGCCTAAATTTCCACCGCCAAACAGCACTGCTGTGTTCCGATATGAAAGGCACCAGAAACAGCGCCTCAGTAACTTGAAGTTTCTGGGTTTTCCATCCAACGGTATTGTCCCCACTTACCATTAGTTAAAATCAAGGCCAAGTGCAAAAGGAACTAAAAACCGACTTCAACTGCCTTAAAAATGTTCACCCGTAGAGGTAGAATTGTCTGGGTACATATTTAGTTTTTGTTGATCTTCTCAGAAAGCGCTCAATCAATTTCAATTTAATTTATACAGGACAACCGCTGAAATATGTTATACCAAACAAAAAAAGAATCATCAAAATCAATTCACAGCCGGTGGAGTTATCGCGTAACATACATACAAAAAACATACAGTCGAATTGAGAACATCCTCCTGTATTGAAGTCGGTTAAAGCACTCTAAACAAGCTTCAAATAATACTTCAATGAAACAATTTGATAAATTGTTTTCACTATTTTTATAAATTTGAAAGTATATTTGTCCTTCTGTCTGCTTAATTCGTTTTGACTTCGGAA
The DNA here is from genome assembly GCA_910589575.2 of Carcina quercana. Classification (NCBI taxonomy): domain Eukaryota; kingdom Metazoa; phylum Arthropoda; class Insecta; order Lepidoptera; family Depressariidae; genus Carcina; species Carcina quercana. Next base: position 12,702,635 of record OU342444.1, read on the forward strand.
CTTCTTGCTCTATCAGGTTAAACAGTAGTCCTTTTTCGTCCCTTGACAATACATGATAATTAAACAATGTTCACATTTGATTGATTTAAAAAAAGATTTATGCTAAATTAAACTTTATCTTCAGCTGATAGAACACTGGGTTGTTTCAAATTGGGACTACATGCATGTGACTGAGTCTGGGCTGATTCCAATGTGCATATTTTGATATTTTACCTTTGGGATTGGCTATTTTTGGCAGCCGTTCGACAGTTTTGCCATGACCTGGCCTGGTTTTTTTCTCAGTTGCAATCAAGTGGCACTATATCATCGTAATCGTTCTCACATTGACACTGGTGTCAGTGGACCATGCGGCACACAGAGCTTGCCCTTCCATCAAGGTATTTAATGGTCAATAACCTAGCAACTGATTGAATTTGAGACCGATGTTTGGCCATAACATAGATTCCCATTGGAATAAATGTGTTTTTAATGAAGTTACAAATTGGGAGAACGATATTCGTGAATGGGACCTTTTGATTGGTGTTGCTAAGTGTAATCATCTCGTTCTGGAATTGTTTGAACATTCAAAAGAAATTAGTAGTATTCGAATTAGTAAAGAAAAAGCAAAGGTTGTTGCTCAATCGACAAACACAATTTCTTCTAGAGAATATTCAGGATTCCTAAAAAAACAGTGGTAAAGATTCCTAGAATGTGTAGTTTAGTTCCAATCATTAGTTGATTTACTACTGGTTTATTTCTATATAATAGAATATCAAAGTTACCTTTTCTGTTCAAAGAAGATTTGTAACAAATTATCTTGGAGATTAATTGATTTTCGGAGAATTTTCGGAATTTATATTAACTTGAGGAAAAACAAATTCATGGTTCATAATATAAACATTTTCCACGTCCGCTTGGCTGTCTACTTGCACGTCACCTGCCGCCACACAGCAGTGCTGTACCACTGTTGTGTTCCAGTATGAGTGGTACTCGTAGTAGAGAAGCGACCCATTGATTTGAGGCGCTTCTGGTTGAGCACGCTTTCACATCAATGGCCTTATGGCATCATAGGCTCTTAAATTAGCGTAGCTGGCGCCAGGGCAGGACACAGGCAGTATTCACTCGCGTTTTACTGTATTATTATTTTAAATTCAAATGAAAAAACTTGTCGTCGCGATCTAAGGGCATAATCTAATCATAGACGCGCTCATAGACATAAGCTTAAAACCAAATTTTTACTTATATTTATGATTAGGAGAATATATATCAACAAGGTTCCATATCAAAATGTGGCCGCTAGTATTTTTAATTTAATTATTGTTAATTGATTTTTGGGGAAAAAAGTCGTTCACTTGTTCTTAAAATAAAATATCATCAACTTCACGGCAATATATGTAAAGCACAAGTACAACATTGACAAGTAACGATTATAGCGCTGAAAACCCGGAATATGAGGGCAGATGTTCGTCCGACGAAGCTGCAACAGGGACAGTTTAATGACTCTTTGACTTACGTGTATATGGGCATGCGGTCGCCATCCTTGAACCAGAGCATCATGGCGACGTACCGCGAGGATCCGGCCAGGTCGCAGGGCAGCCGCGTGTCGCTGCCAGGCGCCGACCACACCTGGATGACTCCTGGGGACAGGAGAAATGGTCCAAATCAAATGACATAATTTGTATGTAACGCATGATAATGTATAATTGATCAGTTGATTAGATGTCTGGAAAATAATATTCACCAATATGTAATTGACACTCCATTTTCTTTGCGAGGTGCTGGCACATTTCTTCATGCTAAGTTTTTCAGCCAGCAAGGCATACGGAAGGAGACTTGTGCTATGCTTTGGCTATACACAGAAAATATATGACATCACATGTTTAGACACATATCGTCTCAGAAAAAACATCACGCAGATCTCGTTAGCTCCACCTCCACGACCGCCATCAACAAATTGCTCAGAGACCGACCCGGAGTCCAAATTCGCAGTCATTTCCCCCGAACACATAGTCTTACAAGTTTCCCTTTAATCTACCAAAGGTCCCAAACGTCAAAAGAAATACCAGTCTCATTATTTCAGAAATCACATTCAAAAGATATAAGGATATTTTTTTGAAAGGAATCATCGAAAAACTGGCGGTGAAAAATTCTTGTCGCGTAAGAAAAGAAATTGCTCCAAACGCATTGTCCGGTTCTGGAGTCACATTAATACAGGAAAAGCTTGGATTTAATGACGCCTCAAAAGCTTTTGTGTCCCCCTCTGGCCCCTGTCTGCCCCCGCCGCCAGCCCCCTCCCTAACTCGATTCACACGTTTCGGGGACCTTTGATCTTCTGATTCTCTTTTGAAGAGAGTAGGGGGACTATGCTTCTTCGGACGAACTAGTTTTGTATGCACAATAGATTTGATGGTACGTGACTGTAAGCAGTTTTATAAATAGTGGACTCACCCAGAACTGCACATGAGGTGCTAAATAGTGACAAGGACACATAGTGTAAGTTTTTCTGGAGTTTTTGCCACTACACGGTATACAGCAAAGATTATATTTAACGCAGATTTCCTGACTCAAGTAATTTGTCCATCAAAAGTGTATACGATTTGCCTTCTCTTTAGGGTTGAATTTCAAAAATCTCTTAGTAATTCTCTCGGTACCTACATCATCACATCGATCGCGATTTAACGATCTGAAGCTGTTTGCGCTTGTAGTTGCTATATCAGGCAGGCAGGCAGGTGATCATGGCATACGAGTACATACAGATTTAGTGACACGCGTTTCTAGGAGGGAGATAAGTCTCAATTTCAAGTGTTGGGATCTGGTCACCTGCGTCTCCTTGTAGTCGACAGTCGCCAGCTATGTCGTTATTACGTCGCATTACGCGACATCTCTGCTACTTGAGGAGACGACCTTTGATTATTTCCAAAATTGTATTTTTCGGGTAATTGAAAATGTTCTTTGTTTTCTTGCGCCGCGCCGGCCTCGGTCCGACTATTGGAAATTGGATTTCGATTTAAATTGAAATTCTGTATCTTCTTTTTTGGTGGATGGTAACACAGAGACAAAATAGGTGTTTTCACACAAGCGAGTCTCGAGCAATATTGTGATTATTTTTGCAATTTGGAGTGTTAACTTTTAACTATAGGATCATTATTTTACACGGTATTTTCAACTGCCTTATTACTAAAATATTTGTGAGTGATTTATAATACATAAATATCCAAAGCACGAAACGCAGTGAATCAATAAAGAAAGCAAAACACATTCCTTTTCAGTCAAAAAAATTAAAAGGTAAAAAACTTTGCCTGGCTTGATTATTTAATCCTGTCCAGCGAGTATACGTAAATCACCATACTGTTGTAATTTCTTACAGCGTCATCTTTTAAAAACAGTTTTCACTGTCGTGACATTCTGTAAGTTGATTTCGCGCCCGTCAACAAAGTGTAACAAGGCTAAAGTACTATTCAGTTAAAGTCATCGTCATCATGAATCGGTAAACGTCCACTGCTGTCCTCCCTCACAAAGTCCTCCTCCATGGTAAGACACTAGCATCCAGCCAGTACCCGCGACCTTTACTGGGTTTTCAATCCACCTAGCAGGGGATTACGTGGTTGCCACTCGAGGACTTTTACCCCCCATCAGTTATCAGTTCTTCGAGCGATGTGGCCTGCCCATTGCCACTCCAGCCGACTCGTCAAGCTATGTCCGAGACCTCAGTTCGTCTATAGACTTCCTAGGCAAAAATTTAATTTTTTTAAAAGCCTTTATTATCACATTATAAGATTTAAAAAGTCAACTGCAGAGCGCTGATTTCAGATCTGCTCCGGTTGTGAAAAATACGAGTAATATACAATATGTGGACGAAAATAAAAGCGCATTCAATGCAGTGAGTGACTGAAGGGCACGCAGCTGTGCATCACAGCTTGCACTGAGCTACTGCTGAGTTATTACTGTCGTTTAGTAACACGCTTCTGCGTAGCTTATCAGATGTGCGGGGTGGTCCGCCCCGGCGTGTGTCGTGACTGGACGCACTGTCCCGCTGGAATGTCGCGACATTGCCTAGTGGTGTCGACGGCGAGCGCCATTCGACAAGCGCTGGCATGAAGAATTACGTAATTGATATCGGCTTAACTATTTTAACTGCCGCTTTAGTTTATTTATTTGCGTCAAACTAACGTGTCTTCTACATGGCTAGCCGTCTGTATATGTTATTATATATATATATTATAACCTACAAAAAACGTTTTTTTTAATTGCAGGCATAGACACTTGGGTACCGAATTCTGCTCTAAGAATCTGACCGTGTCACCACATACAAATTGATTTCGCACAATATATGAAGACAGGTGGACAATTCGTGTTTATGTGAAGTGCTGCTATTCCCAACTGGAAGAAATCCATTGTTCCTGGACGTCCAGGACACTCGAGGAGCGCCAGCAACCGGTGAGCTACCTTAATCATTTGGTGTGGGGTTTCAGCGAGGGTCGTTGATGAAGTGTTGGTCAGTCTCTTTTATTTACACTCAGGTCCTTCAAACACTAAAAATTTGAATAAATAGCCAAATCATAATGGTCTTCGGACTTCCAGCCTCCAAATGTTTACAATGTACTCGTTTCGATATCAAATTGAAATCATTACATAATTAATATAATGAGCACACGGATCACGCTGCGGCAGGCGGCGGCCGAACATGGGTGTCGGTCCGGCCGGCAGGAGCCCGCGCCGCGACACAGACAATAAATATATTTGTCATCAAACAACATCCAATTAGCTAGGCTACGATAATATCTCTATTTCAGTCTTGTTTCTATTTTGGTAGGTATTTCTGGGTAGTAATTATATTCTGGGCTATTGTATTTTATATGTACAATAAAGGGAAAAATAAAACTGATCAAAATTTGGGATTTTTTTTGGGTTTTACAGGAATTAAATATTTCAAAAATGCGGAAAATCAACTTTCTCTACGAAACTTGTTAGATATTAATTTTTTTACTATATTTTGAAAGTTTTGTACACAGAACAACATATATTTTGTCTCTCGAAATAACTCGCAATATGGTAAAAGCATCATACATCCACGACGTGACGTCACAGCATGTCACCGACTTGTATGGAACTTTTTTTTTCGCCGCGCGATAAGAATCACTTTATCAGAGAAAGTATTAGTCGTATTGAGAACGTTTAAACCAAGGAAAAAGGACCCATAGCTGAGCCCTGGACAGCCGCGGATGACGAACTGTCTGCTCTGCTGTAAATAAATATAAAACTTATTTATGAACTCGGCTGATTAATAGACACATATTAATTTTTATAGCCCTTTAATAGTTTCCACATCATCCACAGTAATATGGCACGATAAGTAATGCCAGCATCGCCTTGTGACGTGTCGTCTCGCATTTAGAATGTAACCAACCAATGGCTGGACCAACCCGTGGATGAAGTGAAGGAAAACACTACAACACATCCAGACAGTAATATGTTAGTAACATATTACTGCGTTCACCGGCCACCAACCCTAGCGACTTGACTTATGACAAATACCCTCTTGAATCCAATTTTAAGCTGTGGACTTCATGCATGCGATGATGACCATAAATGAAAGTTGTTATAATCAACATAGACCACACACCTCATTGCTGCTCTTTTGAATTGAAACAAAATAAGCTTTACTATATCAATAACAAGTAGGTAAAAAATTATTTAACAAAGTTGTCTCATCACACGACTAGAAATAGACTCAGAACAACAATTAAAGTATTCTAACGAAAACAGTCATAGCTTAAGACCTCAACAACAGATTAACTGGTAACGTGCATGTTTTAGATTTGCTTCAAAATAGTGTTGTATTTGACTGATGCACACGAATTCCATTCAAAACCCCAAACTTCACAAATAAAATGTTTTGCTCGTAGGTGCTCCTTTCTTTATTTCTATTTGATTTCATTTTTCATTTTATAAAATGATTTTATGCAATCTATAACTATTGCCAGTAGTACTTCACAGTAATATAAACATTTTATTATGTCTTTTTCAAATGAATTTATATTCAATTATCATGTCGGAATAGAAAAAGTCCTTCAGTGTATACGGTATAGCTTACTCACTCTGTCTTGTGTGTCTATGGTTTGGAATGATAAACGCCAGTGTGAAGAGTGTCAATTACTGACAGTGTCACGAGAGCCGTGGGCGAGTGTGGAAGTTTAGTAGTACCGAATATGTTGGCATTGCCGAGCCAGTGAAGTGGTAGATAACTGTGAAGGGTTCAACTGCTACACTTCAGTAAAGTTCACTCTTATATAAAAGACTCCCAAATTACAATCAATAAAGTCATATTATAATGAGGTTTGTGTTACACTTTTTCCACAGACAATCAATGATGTCTCGGCAGAACGCCCACCAGTCCGAACGTAGCGCCAGATTCGACGTCAAGAAGTATTTGTAGCAAATTCATTTCTTGCATTGTTGATTGATAGATCGAAATACAAAATTGTGACGTTGCCATCTTTTACCAGTGCCCTATTGTCCAAGTCATTCGCACTTAATACCCCAATAGGATGACGAATGTGTTTCATATCCGCAGCTTAGTGACAAAGTACCGCAAGCGTCGCCTTTTGCCTGACAAATGATCACATGAGTCAACGCAATGGTCATATTGAAGCGTTTAATTGAAGGAGGATCTAGATGTTGTCATCATCGCTAGACAACAAAACCATCTCTGGACCTTCAGAGGCCTAAACGACTGATCTGATAATGATTAACTTTGTCAAGCAAGTAGTCTGTGGCATTATGAGCGATTAACGTCTTCACGAATAAGTGTTTCTGTTGATAATTTCTGAAGATAAACTTGCGTTGTTAAGACAAAGTTACATATAGTATTCGAAATTACACAATGTCAGTTAGTAGACGGTGGGTTATTGTACGTATAGCTATATTAATAAAGTTAGCGCCACGGTATTTGTCCACAGAGCCTTACACTGTGCCACAGATTATCAAGGATGTCCCGGCATTTTACAGTATACACCGCCATGCCATTATTTACCATCTGTCACGCTTGAAAGCCAGTCTTAAGCCGGGCGGGACGTATGTGGTACTTTGGTGAAAACTTTTGACAGACCCCTGAAAATCGTCACCAGGCTCTAAATCAATTCTAAAGCTGAAAAAACACGTCTAGAAACTATTAGCTAAGCTCTTGCTCTAACTGACTTGGACCTACTTCTCGCTGCACCGTCATTTCGCTTAAGCCCAATGTCGACCGTCGCGACTGTCCCAGGTTTTTACTTCCGTTTTACTGTCCACTTTTCCACCGCATAAACTTCGAAGTAAATAGACCTGACAGCCGTAATCCTATAAAATGTGAGTGAGCTATCTTTCAATCCGCCGCCGCACAGTGCTCGAGATGGCTAGGCGCTTTATAGTCACTATAGGAGTCGTTACTCAAGTGCTGTGTAGAAATGGAAAACGGTGCGGTGTGACGCCTGCTCCTCTAGTGATGGGAACATTGGATTAAGAAGCAAGGTGAGTTATGTAGTCGAGATTCCCCTGACACCCTTTGCTTCGCTTGCTTCGTCATTTATGCATATTTGAGAGAATGGATTCATTTTTACGCTGGAAACGGCTTCTATACTTAGGTATTGCCAAGGCACGCTCCAAATATTTTCGGACTTGAGCTTTCATACAACGACTCTCCGTGACCTGATCTAGTCGGTCTGATCACATTTACCGGTATGTGGTCGGTACTTGAGGATTGTATAGGAAATACATCATTAAAAAATTAGTTTCAAGTATTATTCAAGTACAACTACCACATAGTATCATGGCACCATTATTGGTGCAATTCAGTCAACAGTCCAAATGAAAGAGAGCCCAGAGCAAATATTGTTGGGTGAGACAAAGGCACACAATACAATAATTCAGAATGCAACTGAAGCTGTTGGCCGCGCTACTGGAGGGCGTAGAATAAGTGCGCTCAGGCGAGCACAGATAGCTTTCATAATGTCGACAGCAAAATATGGGCATCGTTGGCAAGTCAAGTGCGTGCTAGCTCCAATTGCATCCTGAACACTGTTTATTACTTACATGAAAATAGTCAACCAAATAAAAACATAAATGTGAAACGTGAAACTTAAAAAACGTTATTGACAGACCACTCTTTAAAATAAACAAAAGAAACACGCTAAATCTGAGAAAAAACTGGGAGACCTATCTATTATACTCACTGATCAAGCTTGTTTTTAGAGCACCGATAAGTGGAAAGTTGAAACAGATATAGTTTGTAGTTTTCTTGCATTATTATTCGTCGTAGTGACTTAGTGAGGTGACAATTGAGGTGCCTCACTGACAAAGGGGCGTCTCTACGGCAGTCGGTGCAATTTCCTCCTCCACAGCTGGCGCCTCTGCGTGAGATGTCTCATCTCATGAACTCGCAGCCATGCCCCACACGTAATGTGCTGAGTAGATTGCGTTCCCTCGCGAGCTCGCCAGCTTGATGGATTTGATGGAGTGCTTATTGAAAAATCTGATCCCACTTGAGAGCTATTTAAACGAATCATTCGAAAAGATTTCATCGGCGCCGTTTGATCTCACCGTGAAGCTAGAAGACGCGATGTGCTTAGTGGATAGTTCTTGAAGTTTGGTCAAGTGAATGTAAGTGCAAGCTGCACTCGTTTCACGGGAGTTCTGTGCATATGTGCAAAAAAGGTGTTCGTTTTAAAAAAGCTTATTTGAGCATAATGATTGTTTCGTCATCATCTTTAAGACTCCGGGGTTGGACATACATCTCTGTCATATATCGACACTGCTAATAAGCGTTCCATGATAGGATTTAGCCAAGCTAACCCACCTCGTCACTGGCGAGCAGACTGGTGGTCGAAGCGGTATGTTGTTAATGCAAGTAAACTGTGGCAGCCCATTTCCTGAAAGTTTTACCTTTTACCACACGATTTGTTTAGTTTCTTTTTTTTCTGACTCCAAAATTTAAATTTAAATTGGATTTCGATTGGTCGATTTTTATGGTACCAGCCCAGGCCACACGATAAAACCGATACCACACGGGTAGATATTTAAAGATATTCGTTTAAAAATCAGCAACATTTTACTGTGATCATTAATCCACCTGCCAACCGCTTATATGTATGCCAAAATCTATCCTATGAGGGGAACTCATATCCAGCAGTGGGATTATGTAGCTAAATGATAAGGATTCAAATCTGGAGTCTCTCCTCAATCCAAGTCGACATAATACATACACTAGTACTCTACGAGTCTGTGCTATGAAAATATCACTACCTTACATAATAATTCAAGAAAATAACCCTAAAATCGCACGATTCCCGACTCCCATCAACACTAAAACGAACACTTGAGAACAATTTCAGCACTTTGCTCCACACTTCTTGGCGGTATGTACAGTCAGCAACGAAAGTACCTTTGCAACAGTGCCATGTCATACTTCATAGTGTGATGTGTCAGTTCATGTGCAGCATGATGTAGACAGACTTATTACGTTAACTAAAAACTGGAAAATCATTCAGGGCTCAGACAAAGAGGTCTAACACCTTTGCGCTCTAAATAAAGAATTTGTTATATTATATCAATTAAGATTTACAATAAGATTTCGAGGCTTATTAGAGAACTGCCGAGAACTATTCTTGAATGTAAATTTAGTGGTAGGCTGTTAGAATAGAGTCTATGTTCAGTTCAGAATTCCTATTTAGCAGTTGAGAGATTGATAGTTTAAGCATAATATTCACTAGAATATAAAAATAATTTCAATCGATATAGTAGTATATAGTATAATATAATCACACGATTCTTCTGCCCCAAGGTTGCCTGGAAGAGATCGCTTTTAGCGATAAGGCCGCCTTCATTGTGCCTTTTATGTTCTTCTCTTTTCTTTTCTATTTTTTATTTTGTGTGTGCGTGCAATAAAGATTATTTGAATTGAATTGAATTGAATAGTATGCATAGTTTTGTATATGGTCACATTACTTCAAGCCATGTTGATAAAATGTTTAACAATTTGAGATATCTCCATGCCTGTATAGCGGGAATATGAGAAACAAAAATTTTATGTCTATCATCATTTACTATCTGTATTTCAAAATACCTGCGTCTCCAGTGCGGAGTGCAGTTGTCTGGCAGTTTCCGTCTGTTCGCGAGCAGCTGCTTCTTATTAATGTTGCTGTGCAGTTCGCGCTGTCTTTACGTCGGTAACATTTTTAATTTTCATAAAACTGTAACTGTATCTCTAGCGCGCTCTACCCGACTGCTGCGGAAACGGTGTAATGTGCTTAGTATGTCTTTGTGTGTGTATGTTTTATACCAGGTTATCCCGAATTGTCCTTGACAGACACCAAGCCCAAACTAAGCTTGTTTAAAATGCGCAACGTCAATACCGTTTATGATGTAGAATAACAACAGGATTCTACCTTTCAGGGAAATAAAAGGGGAGAAATATGTTTATAGGTATACCATTTGAGATAGAGTCTTGAAATTTCGAATTTTGGCAATTTAAAGAGCCTCTCAGGAATACATTTCTCCAAGAGTCAAGTTCAGCAAAGTAATCTACTATGCTTCTCTATACAGCCTTTCTGAAGCACTGACAGAGAGGTAATGGTGGAATTCCCGTAAAACAAATTCTGGAAACATTCGTATAAAAATACTTTAAGATTATACACAAGTAAGCCCTGTCCAGCCTACCTGCAAACATCTTCAGACGTTGGGACATATATAGTTTGACCAGATTTTGCTTCTATTGAAGCTGTCTCAAATAGTTTAAAAAAACTTGAGAGGTGTCAAGGGACACTCGGATGGAACGAAGTTCCTTTCGATTAATTAGTGAAGGAATTGTAATAAAATTATAAAAATTTTCAATAAGGTTTGAACGGATTTTTAACATTATATTTTAAATATGGTTTTGTAGGTTTTTTCATTAGATTTTTTATGTACGTGATACGTTTTGTTTTTAGCGACATCTGTCATTGAGTAGAATAGTAAAAATACGTCACGAGGAGCGCCGTCTGTGTCGAGTCGGTGACGTCTGGCGGCACGTTGAGCGTGCTCGGAGCGGAGCGGCTTTGTTCATTGTGGAGATAGGCATTGAGCGCGCTCGGACCGATATCTTTGTTACAGGCATTTACAGGCTACACTGGGTGACTAGAGGCGACACAGAGAAAATTATTAAAATGTCTTAACTGGGTCAAACATGTTCACAAAGTGTTAAATGTCTATTTTGTTCGGTGACGTCATGTTCCATAGAACAAATGGGAGTTTATCATCAGCCATGAAGCTTCCTCTGATGGACCCCGTCCTGAGTCTTTTGATTCCTGAAAAGTTAAATCAAAGTTGTGTTTGACCGTTTGATAAGGTTTTATAGATAAGGTATTCTAATAAATTTTAGTTGACAAGAGAAGCTGAAAATACTCAAAGTCTAAAATCTTCTGATCCCTAATTATCTCATTAAATATAAGCTGTAAGTTTGTAAGGATCTCAAAAAAGAAGCCATGTTAGGCGAACGTTGATTCGTTACTATATTATATCCATTATTTGGTAGAAAGCTACGAAAATATTGGTCGTAGAGAAAACCTTTGACGTGGCTGTATTTATCTTCTCACATGGACCGAATGAAAGCAATTTTTATTACCCTCTCTAAATATACTTGTGAAGACGAACCTGTTTTATTTGGAACAACACTGCTGTTGTTGTAGAAACGTGTCTGAGAGCGAAGTTATCTACTGTGTACTCTGAAGTTAGCAGCGTGATTAGATTAGATTATTTATTTCATAGTACCAATTTCAAGATTACAAAAAATAAATAAAATATAAAATAAATGTCAAACAGTAAATTCAATGTCAAAATAAATAATGAAATAAATCTATAATATTATAAATGCTCAAAATTTATCCTGTATAAAATCTTTTACACTGTAGTATTGCTATACGTGTGTTTACAGATTCTTTTCTCATTCCTGTTATTAAACTGTTGGTTCCGTGTCTATGGTGGTGTAGCGCTGCAGCCGGCCCCGCGATACGATTGTCCCGGGCACTTCCAAGTTGTGCATTCAATTTGCTGGGAACAATGTCACTGCAACTCATTTTTGTTGCGGCTGGATCGTAATGATGCAGCGATGCAAATATTCACTTTGTTTTGTTCTGAAGCTGTTGGTTTTCTTTACAGAATACATGCCCTATATACTGTCGATAATAAGAAAACAACATTTCGACATTCATAAAGAGACAATTCTGCTATGACTTCATTTCATAGAAGTTATAAACGAAAAAATTTAATATACTATTTGTCATGCTGTAGAATGTACTTAATTTTTCTTCTATTTCATTGTACGAGTATACATTTTGTTTCTGTTATTTGCAGTGATCATATACTCGGAACTGTAAACAACAGCTTACAACCAAATAACAATAATAATGTGTCAATTTCAGTTCCCAGCACGCTCGTTGGGGCGCTTCGAATAAGCACAGAAAAGAGCTGTCGTGTCATAACACACCTCGTCCATTTTACTAGAGGCCATCTGCTATAGCATTAACTAAAAAAGAAAACGTCAATTCGTTGCTCCAAATCAATAAATACAATTTGTCATGTATAACGTACATACATAAGTAGAGAGTAGAAATTTACTATACGGCCTTAAAGGATCACCACATGTTTTCTTGGTGGACCTAACCTACCATGGTGTACAAGAGGCTGGGCCACCGAGAGCATACAGCGATCGAGTTCTCAACATACAACCGTAGTGATTACACAAAATCACCAATGAAAATCTTGGTTCTTTAATCTAGAGGACGACGTTCACTTGTGTGCTTGACGGTAAACATACAATACGACTGGCGCTGGGTGAACTTATTGAAATTCGTGGCAAAATCTGTGGCAATCTGAATCGCCTGCGTCCGAAGACGCCGCCAGCTGTACTGCCTGAGATATATTTAACTCGGAAAATCGGTCTCACCGTCGACTTCCTGACTGTGGCTATAGTTCCAGAACTCGGAGCCTCGGTGCCGGAGAAATTTATTATTAATTTCTGGGAAACCCTATCAATATGACGGAAAATGGAATTCATCTTCGAATCGAATTTCATATCGAGAGCATCGAGCAAACAACCATTCGGATTAATGCCCATTATTAATGAAATCATTATTAGCGACCGATCCCGGGGAGAAATTATGAAAAGGATTTTGTCGAAAATGAACCGGCAGCAAAATGTTTCAGGTTCCAAAATTGAAGCGCATTTTCACTGGATCAAATTATTTCAGAGAATTTTTGAGGTTCCACTTTTCGATATCGCAATTTCAAGAGAAATTTTAAAATAAGTCTATTTCAGAAATGTTCACGATATTTCGTTTGCAATCATTCACGCTTTGTTTGAACATATCCGCGGAAGTAACCGACAGCTCAGAAATGTAGTTTCTTAATCAAAGTGACGATATGACGTTTTTGATAGGATATCAAAAGGTGATGTAGTCAAATCCACACGATACTCATAACCGGACCTGCGGATATCTTGTAGCTATCACCCACAGCACTCAGAAACTCGTCTCTTACGCCAGCCGCTGGATGAACTAAGCTGATCCATTCAGGATCCGATGCCCACCAACAGAACAATATAGTCTTAAGTCCCTGTCTGCGGTTCCTGGGAGGTATCCAACACGTGCTGAGTTACATCGAGTGTGATCACAGTACTCCACACACGGCCTTAGATACGTGCAATATCCTGAGCAGCCGGCGCGCCCCCGCACGCTCCAGAGACTTTGGTTTATTAACTGTCTCAACAATTATACTCTCGTTCTGATAGTTGGGAGTCGCAGGTACCTGGCAGTAAGGGAATCAATTCAATTGACTTCGTGACATCACACTTGACGCCCCGAGCACGGACACTTGTTGTTGGTCAATTTAAAATCTTATCTTACATACGTACATATATTATATAATTTTGTGAATTGAGTTCATACGAAACGATATTCTCATCGATTGGTTCTTGATTCTAAGGTATACTTTGTATGGCATAGCTTTCAAGTGGTTTCTCAAAGTCTGTCACGTCTGAAGCCTTCTTGGCAAAGCTGGGATGATCGCAGGTCGCAGGATCGATTCCCGGAGGAGTATCTTATTTGCTATAGCGAACTTTTCTACTCGCGCTTTTTCTGTCACCATGTATGTTGGTTACTGGATTTTGAATAATGTACAGTGTCGTTGTTTTTCAATCTGCAACCTAGCTTGTTGAATCATTAATCAATCAATACATCGGAACACATTCAATCAATTGATATGATAAAACAATTTGGGGTCAATTGTGTTGAATAGACTCTGTCGTATGCATTTATGTACCGTCTAAAAGCTACAGAATAATATTTTGGGGAGTTTGTATGTACTAAACGAAAAATCTTACGAAAAATTGAATTTCATAGTTATTAATTACTTTCTCTCATTGTACGCATACAAAATTTAATGTGAACTATCTTTTTCAGACGGCAAATTTCTCTTGCGTTTATTTAAAATAACTTTTACAAAATGTTACTGCCTTGAGTCATATCTAGATCAGCCAGCCCGCCGCGCCCCGCCGCGCCCCGCCCCGCCGCTGGCCGGCCGCGCGCTGTCCGACAACTTTTGATTACTTAGCACAGTTGATTCTAACTGAGTCTCGAATAGACATTAACTTAGTCAGAAAATACGTCAGATAGACTACAAAGTGTACTTGCAGTGCAAAGATGGAGAACCAACTCCGCTACGTCGATGTAAATATGGTGAATCTTTACTGAATTGAGCCTCATCTCTGACTGGTACAATTTCAACACAACCGCCATGTTCGCGTCCATTTAGCGACGACGGTATGAAACAGAATGTTTGTCATCAGCATAAACAAACGTTTGAAAACACGCCGAAATCCGGGGTAATTTCGCAGTTGACGGTTCACTCTACCGAGTTAATGAGATAAACTGCAGAGCTGACATCTATGTACATACAGTCGGTGCTGCATACGTTTAGCTTTATATATTAAGCTGACAACGGCATTGTGCTGGAGCAATCTCACTGAATGTGCCCTACATTTCGTTACCAAGATTAATATTGTAATCACAAAGTGAATATTTCGGAGTACATATATCAACTTATATAGTTTTAACCTACATACAAAATAACATGCAAGTTACAGAATGCAATCTTGTTAAATAAAATCTATGAATCTATGCCGCATATATTCAAGGCCATGACTCACTAGAGAGCAGCTCAACCGCTTGAACTGTTCTTTGCATGGTCGTATAATTGTTAAAACAATATTCACATAAAACTGTATGATTTTTAACCAACGGAAAAGCGAAACCGGGTGGGACGCTAGTTTAGCAAAAGAAATTACAAAGCAAAACTCAAATAAAATATTATAAAAACAAACTCCAGTACTACTCTAAAGTCTCCTAGAAACTCCTCGAATGTACATAGTATTTTTTCGACAACATTTCCAGCGTTGGTTTGAGTTATTTAGGCTATCACAATTAAACATTTTAACGGCTCGATATCGAGTACTGTGCCTAAACTACTAGTAACTTTGCAACAATCGTACGGAAAATATATCTCCTACGCTTGTTAGTCTTGTTAATCTTTTCTCTGGGGTTTTGAACTTACGTTAGTAATTCATTGATAACCATTAATATTTAAAGAGAGAGGCCACATCATCAATATATGTGTACATGTATTGGACGCGTCCTCTATGTACACCGCAGGTTCACAGCATATGATAATATGCTGAGCGAACACTGTTTTATGTTAAGATAAAACGCGACACAAGAAAACATATTGAAGGAAAACTAATATGGGCGGTATTTATTATAGCAACGGAAGCCAAAACATATATTTTTAGAATTTTTGTTTTTCTGTGTTTGTACACGTATCACGCAAAAACTATCGCATGGAAATAAATTCTGTTTTTACAGGTGTTTTGCTAGAGGTCTAACTTCAAATCTGTGCATGTTTGATCTTGCTGCGCCGCACAGAAGCAGTGTTATGTCACATTTGCGAAGCAAGGGCAGGTCGATAGTTTACAATACAATTGAATGTTTTATTTAATTTATGTACGAGTCAATACTGATTACAAAACATACAATAAAGTAGTTATTGCATTATATGACACGCTACCTCCCTCTTGCTTTTTGTCTATGCTTTAGACTGAAACGACATAAATTTGGGCCAATCCCTCGTGTTAATTAATATCATAGATAAATTGCTTGAAATGTCACGAAGCGGATTCAGTCATGCCTTAAAGTGAAACAAAGCCTTGAGAAGCGTAATTACTGAAGCAAGTGAAAAGTTGTACCCAATCGAGCATTTTCCTAACAAAACAATCAGTTGAATGTCGGTCCTCGGTGCGCAGGCGGCCGGCGACAAGAAGCGCTGCGATTGCGAAATATAATTGGTGGTCCGCTCAAAACTATGGAGTTGGCTAATTGAGTCCGTGCGCTGAATATGGATGAGACATCGAACCTGGCTAACGAGCAGCGCTGGACCACAGCTTCCCGCGACGACAGATCACCACTCTCGACCAGGACTCCGATACAGAGGAAATACAAAAGAAATACTTTTTATTACCACAAGGAAAGAGATTTAAATTAAATTCAAATCAAACATGACTTTCGTAGAAAGCTAAAGGATTCAATTTTTTTTGCAGTAGTGCAAGTAAGTAGTAGTGGTTGAAGTAACTTTTGTTGACAGCGCGCATTATAGCAGAAGGAAAACAGTCTCAGGTTTGATTCGGAGTACCAACCAGTACTTGGTTTGGTTGATGGTTAAGTCATTTTATCATGTACTTAGATACCAATAGATACCAGCGATGTTAACAGCACTGTTGTGTCCGGTATGAAAGCTAGCTGAGACAGCGCCGCATCAGCTTGGCTCATAGCCCATGGCTTGACCAATTAAAACATTTAAATAATGCTTTCACATTGTTCTCATAGTTACCTGCGACCGGACATTTATCGAAAACATTTTTCGCATACTTAACACATTATGATTTTTTAAAGCTAAGCACGGCTTAAATAGACACATTGCAGGTAAAATCAATAACAATTTGATTACAAAACCCGGCTGCCCCTCGATACGGATTACCTTCAAACTGAACAATAAAATTTCCTTGGTTTTCGATAAACAAAAGCCCTCCCAACTATTGTCTAAACGACATGGACTTTTTCATTCGACCGTTATTTCATTTGTTTGGACGCTCTCGGCTCAACTCGGCTCAATTCCATGTCCTACGTTGGGTGCACTCGCGCTTTGTCCAAAACTACCATAAGTAATGTGTCTCGTGAAAATTTTGAATTTGATGAAGCATGAATGCGATGAAGATTAGATGTTTCCCAAACCTGTGCCTTATTTAACTGTGACAACCGCATCAAACTTCGTTCTGCAGTTTTGGAGATTAGCTTGTTCGGACAGACAGACATAATTTTTTTAAATGGTCTTATTGTATTCTGTTACACTCCTTACATCACCCTCAATGAGTGTTTGTTAAATATTTTCAATGTACATACACGTCGATTCTACAGATTTATTATAGAAAAGAAGAAGGATAATTACACTTTTAATTAATATTAAAGAATAAATATTACGCATTATCATCACTGAAAACATTTTTTACAGTAAAATTACACCCCAATTTTACTATTTCTTATTGTTATTTACGAAAACTACTCATCTAACAGCTGGAGATGCAAGATAACAAACAACAGAGTGCAAGCGGGAAGTCACTAACCATTTATTGTTTAGAGAAAATCCACGCACGATTTACATACGACCTGCGTTTTGTAATCCCGGGCTCGCTTAGTGAAACGAAATCAAAGGTGGGATGCGGGTCCCGGAATTAATGTACAGATAGCATTACAGGACCCGGGACACTAGGCGAGATACGAATCGTAAATCGATATGACGTTGCAGACGAGTGACAAGAGGGTTTATTCAGGGCAATGGTTGGCATGTGTAAAGCAGAAATCGAAAATTGGTGTAACATTTTACAAGATAGATTGGTTGGTGTTGTTAGCCTGAAATGTAGAGGTATAATACTTTATGGCAGCCATATTTCGTTTCGCCTGTGATCTAGGATTTACGTTTCCTTAGACATAGTTAGGAATAACAAAAATCTGAGATTATGAGTCAACTTGTGAAAAGAATAGTTGTTATTAAATTATTGATTATTTTTGAAATTATCAAACAAAAATACTGCGAAATGGTGAAGAGTTAGTCCACCAGTGGACTGCGGCAGCCTATACCTGATGGTGATACACAGATATGTTCACAACTACATTACGAGTACCGTTTCTCATCTAGTCACTTGTTTAATGAAGCTCAATTTTTGTTTGGGTTCCCCAAAAAAGTCTTCATCACCTTTATAACAAAGAGGACTCTCCAAGAAGCGCCTGGAATCATGTTTAACTTTTATTTCCGTCGACAAAGACAAACTGCTGATCTCCAGAAATAAAGCTAACAAAGAGTATAAATTGATAGCGGGTCTCGAGCGCCCTCCGAGGGTCTCTTGATTAAAACCCTATCAATTTTAGTGGAACGTTATTGTTTCGGTATCCTTTGATGTAGCGATCGCTTTTGAAGTGGTTGGGTAATTATAGGGACAAAGAAAATTGCCTTCGCTCACTCCAAATTGTGTTTATTTATGGATTTATTGAAATTGAACGTTGTTGGTTCGGAGACCCACTTTTGTCGTGACGTGGGATGTGAGAGAATCTGAGAAGTGCTTCTGTAACAGCACGCTTCCTACTTCTACGTGAAAACTGGAGATAGCCTTTATTGCAGGGATGTAAATTGGACACACTCTTTAATTTTTCTTGTATACTCATTTACTCGAAATACTCGAGGTATATATAGAGCGGTAAAATAATTCTAATATCGCGTTTTATCTGGACGGTGGCGCCATCTATCGTTGAAGTATTAAAACTAAGACGCTATTTTAGACAGTTGTTTAAGTGCTAATAATAACACTGTAGGAAAATCTAAAAATGAACTGAAACATTCAAATTCACGGATAGATCCTTCTGATTTTGACGTAACCAAATAGACTGATTCAGTATTCGTCCATCGGCGAGTCTGAAAGAAACCTGTTATGTTGTTACCAACTCCTATTTTGTGGTTAACAATGGTCAAAAGGCAAGCGTCGGTGGCGCAGTGGATAAGGCGCGGACTCTCAATCTGAGGGTACCGGGTTCGAATCCAGCCGTGTACCTATGAGTTGTTTTTCAATTCAAGTACATTATCCGATTGCTTAACGGTGAAGGAAAACATCGTGAGGAAACCTGCATGTCTTGAACAGGCATGTGAAGTCCGCCGATCCGCACTGGGCCCGCGTGGTGGACTATGGCCCATACACTCTCTGTAGGAGAGTAGGCCTGAGCCCCTCCAGTGGGGACATATATAGGCTGTTGATGATGATGAATGGTCAAAAGCCAGCGCCGACGGTGTCTCCGGTCAGAGGCAAACCACACCACAACTTCTACAGCGCTCGCTATTTCTAATCACATGTAGCCACGAAGACCTGGTTCTGGCTACTCCCTGAGCGACAGAGGACACTTAGGACTAGATTAGTAAGCTTTGACAAGACCATTTGGTTGCTCACCTTCACACGAAAGAAGAAAATTGTAACGACATCTGCAGATAGATTTTACCAATGTTACACACAAAAACCAATTACTGCCGAGTGGACAATTCTTACTGTAACACCTTGGTACATGTTACAGGAGTATCACTGCTCTCCGTCGCTCTCTTCATGACACATTCCACTTTGCACCCGTCCCTCGCATATTTCTTTCAGCACATATCATCTGTATAATTAACCCGCGTAAGCCGCGCCATTACGCGGTCATTTGATGGCGCTCACCAATTAAATCTTAATCGAGCCCATACGAGTACGTGCAGTCATCAGCGGTGGAATGTAGCGTCGTTAGGACCCTGTCGCAATGAGGACCATAGGCTTTCGCAAGTCGCTCTGATTAGCTTAGAGCGTGACGAATTGTATGTCACGTTACCCTGTTTATTTACGGGAGCAGGTTTATTACTGCATGTTAATAAAGATAATACAAAACATTCAAATATAAACCAACCAATGGTCGAGGCATGGACGCTGAGCAAGGATCGTCTCAAGCCGGTCAGTTTGCGTATAGAGTGCTCTGTATTTGTGCATAATTTTATATTTTCTAGTCAATTTCTGAGAATAAAACGTTATCGCATCGTGAGGGAGACACTATGTTGTGAATGAATGGTTCAGGGCTGCCTGGTTCGAGACTAGAGTTTTATATAGTTACGTAATATATTCTAAGTTATATGTTCTAATTTAGCATTAAGTTGAGATTTTGTCTGTCCTTCCTTGACGTAGAAACGGAGAGACAATAAATTAATGTTTTGTATAGGGTACTTGAAGGGTCGGAAAAGGATGTAGGATACTTTCATCCCAATCGAACAAATGGTTACCGTTTCTGAAGTCCACACAGATCCACACAGTACAAACACTAGTAATAAATAAATAACTCACAACAAGAACTCATTAGCTCTAGAGCTAGTGCTACAAAAGCAGCAAATCTCAGTCCGAACAACAATTACATTAATAATGACAAATCCAACCCGAACTGTAGCACCAACCCTACTAGCAGCACTAAATGCAGAGACCTGCATATTCTGCCGGTGACACGCGCAGTAGTTTGCTTTGCATTTAGGTGCAAAAGGATTGTCTCCGCAGCGCTAAGATCCACACTTGGTAACGTATGTAACTTTACCTGCAAACTGTACTGTTCAACGCTGCCACAGCTCTCTGGGTGTAGGCAAGTTTCGTATTAACTTAGTGCGGGATTGAGACTGCCAACTTAGGTGGTAAAAGTGGTTTACTGAGTCCAATGCTGCAGTCTCTGGAATTGGGTTGTCAGACGTGTCGATGTGGTTTTAAAGTATGCATGCGCAACTAATAATTAAATTTTACCTCAATACAGGGATAGAAAGAGTTGGTTTGAAGAAAAATAAATAATTTTGCTTGAGATTTTCTAGAGACAATACTTTGGTGGTGAGGGTTGCTGTAGAAATTTGACAACCACAGCTGAATTTGAGAAAATTATATGACTGTTCTTGACCGCAAAGAATATTAAGACGTCAAAGAACACGTTTTGAAGCTCCTCCAATCATCTGATACGTTCTGCGCGTTTCATTTTACATCACCCGCAGACCACAGTGATATGAATGTGAATACTAAAGAACTGATGTGAAATGTTACGCGTGAATTTATGTATATAACAAATCGCATCAAAATCAAATCACGCAAAGAAAAATCTTTTTAGGAGCGCATTGTTAAGCTAACAGCTGTTTCCGCTACATTCTCTCGCGATATTGACGTAATTCCGAGTGTGGTACCACGTAAACTCGATAAACTAGGGAGCATTAGTGAGCGAGAAAGGGCCGAGGCTGAGACGATGCTACATCAAAAGGGGCGAGCGACGCGAATTGAGTTAGTAGAGATGCGTTTACAGTGTTGTACGGTATTACAACTATTTATCTTGAGAGCAGTTGACATGCTCTAGGAAATGTGAATGTTCTAGAACTGAGACCTCGATAACCAAAGGAAAAACCTAATTAAAAAGTATATAAAGATATACTTGTATGAGACAAGATGCTCCTGATGAACGTAGGTCCTGAAATAATTAAAGCATTTGAGCCAGTTCATTGTGTACAGTTTTCACCGGTGACTTACCCGTGAACACAGGAACATTTTGCTATAGAGAAAACTATGCAAGTATCCGTATACCCAAGATTAATCAAAGTTGGTTCTAAATTCATCAAAGAGAGAACCTCATGTCTTCTCGTTGATATCAACGGCAAGTAGGAGTCTGGCAGCAACTATCTCAATACCACTACATCTCATTGCAGTCAACAACCCTCATGCCAACGTGAGTGTTACGTCATAAAAGCCATTGATTGTAGCGGTGCAGCGGCTAGCATTTTCAACTGTGATGCGTATGAATGCTTTGAGCCGCACGTGTATTAAGTAATCATTTGGTACCTCAGAACCGAACGATGTCTTAAAATCAAGTGAGCTCGTTCCGTGTGGCACCGTGGAGCCCCGGCCCTCTACGCACCGTTATTAGATCATAGCCGGCGCGATGCGGCAAAAGGAGCTATGTTTTATGTATGCCGCGTCCAGGACCGTTCTGTTGTAACGACAAGTCTCGGAAATACGTGGCTTTTTTATTGTGAAGGGTTACGGCCCTGGCGCTACGGCCCCGCTATTTACAATGTCTGCTCCGAGATTGGGATTTCACAAGGTTATTATGAGTTCGGGGACAAATAGGCTCATACAAGAATTATCATTCCAACGATACGAGGAACCACGGTTCGGCAATTTCGATGTCTTCGGCAATGGGTATTTCAGAAGTGGGATCTGATATATTCGCATTCATCAGTCATCTTACAAGTAATCATTTTTAACTGAGATAAGTCAACTGCCGAAAAGCAGTCTGTCCTACTGACCATTACATTCAGTTGTCTTTACATGGTTTACGATGCAATATTTTGATGTCAATGACATAATCACAATCATTTTCACTTGGCAGGCGGGTGCGTGAGTCTTGGGAAGCTATGGTGGTACTTATGTTTTAGAAGTCATAATTGGGAGACCACAGGAGACCGGCAACAGGAAAAAGTAGATATTAATAACTGCCGGAAGAGTTCGGCATTGTTTTGCCAATTGCTAGAAGATAAAACAAGTTACTTACCTCGAGTTGCAAAAAAGTGGGAACAACGCAGCGTTCTCAAATGGACAGATCGGGCGATTCGTATTTACATAAACGCTCATAATTTTAATAATAAATGACATTGATAGTACGTTTTACTTATTTGTGGATAAATAATTTCCGTTTTATAACCAAATTTTGAGAAATATCCATTGCTGGATAACATTATATTTAAACTTAAGAAGTAAGCTCTTTAGCTCTTGATCCTTGAAGGAATAAAAATTATTATACGAGGTATATTTTACGTGGTTTTTATACGATTGATTCGTTAATCTTTGCAAGGAAATGTATATTTGCATTAAGCAATACTCTACCGAGACACTTCATTCTATGAAGAAATCAGCTTCCCTTTTCCAAGTTTAAAGCTCAATATAAAAATCTTTATCATCTTTCACGTAACAAGTTTCATAGACTAGACTAGACTTTGTACTCAGTATAAGCAGGATACTCTTCCTATCTTCAGATTTCAGACTAAATAAATATGGGTTCACGACGCAGTCCCCGAGCGAAAGCTATTGGGAAAACTTAAATATCAAGATTCCTCGTAAAACTTCACCAAGAGCAACCGCGTTCTCGAGGTCTGAGAATTGAGCATCAACATAAAACCACAGTGTTGCTTCCATAAACTCATCCAATTTTATAAGAAAATTCTATGACAAAATCGTTTTCGATCTGATCCAAATACAAAATTGCACCAAGCGACACCAGATATTTAGGGAACGGCATCTGTTGGCCGAAAGCCAAAGATCATAGTGGACAAATATAGCTCCTGCCCTAAGCGCCACCTCAAAAAAACTACGGGCAAGATTGCCACATCGGTCATGTCGCATCCAAATAGAAATCAGAGATGGGAGATGGGGATTCGGGGAAGCTGTCGTTGTTGGTGCGATTCGTCGCGGGCCTTGATGCTTTCTTGAGAGGATTTATTTGTAAATGTTACCTTTGATGATTGGGCTCAAACAGAATACGTTTATTTCTCCTCATTCTGCAAGGAAAGTCGCGCCTTCTAAGAGAATGCATGTAATTGCGTTATTTACATCTATTTGTTTATTTATCAATATAGTAACAGTTTATTTCTTGACGGCAATATTTTTGGACGAAAATGGAATGATATCTGTGTAGGTTTTCATATACCAAATGCGATATACCCTGACCTTTATTTTTATTAGATTTGACTGATAGAAATAAAACTATTTATCCGTACAAAACAATGAAACTATTTAAAAATAAGATCGTCTATATTCAATTTCACTGTTGTATCAAGTCAAGTTTCGGTTTCAGTGAATCAAGATAAAAGGGTGTCCCAAATAGGTGACAGTCCGTATTGGACGCCTTCATTGAGTCAACCAACTGGAAGTGTCGCAGATGTAATTCGGGTGAACTAGTCCAATGCCAAAACACGGAATTAGCAACACGTCCAAGTACCTACTAAAGGTAGAGAACGGGAGGAACGGTCGGAAGCCGCAGGAAGTGAGCGTAAGGAGCGGCTGGCGCGGTGCCAACGTGTAAATATAGGTGGGACAGTTGACACGTGGGTGTTGTTATGAGGGAAAATGTCCTTTACTAGTTGTTTTAAAGGGAAAGGTGATTCATTTGCAGGTCACCTAGGCTTCAGATTCAATCTAAGCATGTATATGAAAAAAGCCGTGGTAGCTCAGTTGGGTCAAGGGTCATTCTTGAATAATTTAGGTCTGGGTTCGATCCTGATTCGTACCCAGATCATTCTCCCGATAAGGGTGAACATTTTTAAAGCAGTTTTTACTTCTTTATAAAAAGTAGTTTTACATTTACGTGATTTGCAAATCTGCAAATAAATGCTATATTTTGTAACTAAGTTTAGATAAGACTCGTCAATGCTAAACCTGTGAATCAATCTTGATGGCACGCGAGAGTACGAAGTTATTTGGCATTTCAATAAAGTGTTACCCGGGTATAATTTCTACAGGCAAAAGATCAATTCGAAAATGCTACCTAATGTATTCTGTTTGGACACGGTAAGTAATCGCCAAACGTGAATAAATGATGAGAGCTGGGAATCGAGTTAAGCGCACTATGGCCATGGAAGAGCCATATGTCCAGCGATGGAGTGACGTTAATTTTTAACACTGTTTGTTTCGAATAATCGGCCGATACCAGAGGTGCAACTCACTAAGAACTGACATGCTTTGTTGTACCTCTCTGGTCACTGATGTATTTTTGACGTTAATGCCTTGTAAATTAGAAATATCATCACCAGAGAGATCCGTGAGGTGGTACTGATGTCGCTAAACAAATAGTGAAAAGTTGACAAAAGTTGCGTATTACTGGGGTAAAGTATATTTGTAAAAGTTCTTAGGATTAAAGTCACCATGAAGAATGAATAAAATCCAACGCTGAAGGTATTTGACTCTATTTACCCCCTGAAAGTTATAAATACTTCGTGTTTCTGACCCCAATTGTACGCCCACGAAAATCTTCAAGTTATCGTAGCACCGATTGCTTGACTTGACACTGTTGTAATAAATTACTTCCATTTCAGTTGAAATCAACCTGAATAAAAGATCTATGCATATAATAAAATCGTAGCGGTTAAAAACAAAGCCGTGGTAGCGTCTCAGTTGGGTAGAGCGTCAGCCCTTGAACAATCGATGTCTGAGTTCGATCTTGGCTCGTACCCTTATGAGATTCAGTTTTTTTTTAAATTTATGTACGAATGATAAAATTCATTACCATAGGCTTTTCGGTGAAGGAAAACAGTGTTACAGCGTGAGGAAACCTGCATACTCCTGAGAAGAAATTCTAATGTGTGTGTGAGGTATACCAATTCGCACTGGGCTGGTGGACTATGGCCCATGCACTTGACTATCTGTAGGAAAGTAGGCCCCTGCAGGGAGGACATATGTAAGCTTTTTATTATTATTATGAGTGGGGAGCCAACCGTAATCAAAGATCATCATTTACAGCTGCATAATTCCAATCATAGACTATGGTTCGACGCAAATGAAATCGCGGGCGTCAGCTTGTGTACCAACAAAACAAGAATTAATACACATTAGTGTCGACTGTCGCACCGCACCGCTAGAAAACAGCTCACTTGACAGATAGTCAGAGGAGTCCGAGCAATGCTTACACGAGGTTTACGACCTCTGTCCGCCAATTTAGAACTCGCACCTGTCCCAACTGCGTATTTAGAATCGAGAGCTTTGATGTTATTTGAAGATGAGCATTCATTACATCTGCTCCTGCTATTGATTTTTAGTGGACGACATTACGTTTCCAACATTGAAGCACGGACTGGCCCATTGCAGAAAGGATAGTTTTCGTTACATCCCAATCCCCGTGATGATATTTGAAATAAACATAGATAAAGCTAGTTTGAAATAAATATAAAGTAGATCTACTTACATAAACAGCTGCTTAAGTTCAAAAAATATTAAAAAAGAAATTATCAGGATATACGATATATTAATATAATTTTTGTTTAGTTTCGGTGCCACATTGCACATTTTATGAACTTGTAGTACATTGCAAACATTATATGATCCTGTTTTACTTATAACCGATCCTCTAAGCTAGTTGCCGCCCTTGTCGTGATAAAGCTGTAAAGGTCAGCTGTCCTGATAAGGTAAAGGCACAGTATCATCAGCATCATGCTAATTTGAAAGAAAAAGTAGTTGAGAGACCAAGTGCATTGCTCTAACGAATTGTGTTGGACTTCTACGCAAAGTTCAAAGTTCAAACAGCAAAAAATTTACTTTGCCTTTGGTACCACACGTTAAAAATCCATAAGTGATCGTATCGTGAGGAAACCTGCACTCCTGAGAATAAATTCAAAGGTGTTTGTGAAGTTTACGAATCCGCACTGGTCCAACGCGGTGTACTATGTCCCATACACTCTCTGTATGAGGGTAGGCCTGAGCCCCTGCAATGGGGACGTATATAGGCTGTTGATGGTGAGGGTATCTACATCTACTATTGAATGACTAGTTACTAAACTCGATTTGCCAAAACATATTTGACTGCATAATAATCGAGTGGAAGATTTCAGGAGAGAAGTCTGGAATGGAATATTTGTTCTTAAGCAAAAATATAATATGTTTTCGATCGAAATGCATCACCAAATATAGCCCTTTAGTATAATATGTTCATAGAGTGTTCACCACAGGTCATAAATCGCAATAAGAAGCAATGATTTGATTACAAAGACAGACTGTAGCCCGTCCCCGGACCCCGGTGTTCCACAGTCAGTAGTAATGAATTACTGATCCATCACACCTGATGCTAAGTGAGGAATAAAGTCTAATTGTGACGATAAGACCGTGTGACGGCTGCGTGCTTAGCTTATCATTCACAACAAATGTAGGCCATTGGAGAAATGAACCAATTCTGGAGATCTAAAACTATTGCTCGTTGGAGCGTTTCAACTGTGATTTGTAGGCCGTGTTGGTGCTCCAGCTGTGAGCAAACACAAACAATCTACTTAGTAAATTGGTACCCGGGAGCCGTTGATAGATGGATAGATTGATTGATCCAGAGCATATCCGCTGGACGTTTAAGCGGCGCAATTACATCAAAATCTTTTACTGCATGCAAAGTCTTGTTGCTTTGAATTGCGGCTTCGAATGTAAAAAAATTAAGTAAGAGTTTGGTCAAACTATCACCCTCTCCACGAAGCATTAATAAAAAGCAAAGAGGCTGGTTGGCTGGCTGGACAAGGATATATCGATTAAGTAATTGTTTTCTATCTCGTGACATTTGAACGCCTGTGCAAGTGTGCAGTGTACATAACAGCAAAGCAACCACAAAACTATAAGAACTCCAACAAAAACGGTTCTTATCACGGCCTATTAGTGCTCATTTACAAGATAAACCCAGCTGTTACTCTGACATAAGCATCAATAAATCGCACCGATGCTCTCAGATTAGACATTATATCTTCAGCCGAATATAACAGCGTCTATTTCAGATAGAAAGTGTCGCGCGACCTGATTCCTGAAGCTGGCCAGTCGCCAAATTGATCGGATGAAGTTGCACCGCACCGACTTCATACGTGCCGTCAGAGGCAGATTGTTTTGAAAGCTCAGACTCGTTTCTGAATTAAAACTGATATTGGTATTACTGAGGATATTGTTGTTTGTTCTACACGCGCCTCATTGTCGTGGAAAAATTAATAGCAGTTCGTTTATTTTAGAAGTACCGTGACTTCTAAATGCTAAAATACCAGGGACGCTTTTACATAACAGAATACAATACCATTCCATATTCACCAGGTAAAAAAACCTCATGAATAAATGTACGAGTGAATTAGTTAATAGCTATGGTTTTTAGTGTGTGACAGCTGTGGATTTTCATTCAACTTATATTTTCTGAACTTTCCGAATTACCAAAAAGATAACTTTGAGTAAATGAATTTTATTTTGAGTTCGGTTTGATAGAATTGAGGTTATTTTGGGAACGAAGTGTCAAATGTTTTAAAGGTTTGTGATCTCTGACATATTCACAAACAAGAACTTTAACGACTATTTTACCATATTCAGTGAGTCATTATTGATCGTCTCGTTTGTTTTGTTACGGATAACTGCATGTACAGATTGTTTTCCCGTTATGATTTTACTGTGGGTATTGATTATAAAAAATCAGATTAATTCAATTTAAATAACTGCTGAATTGATTGTTTATTAAAACAAATTTTACGCAAACTTCAATGAGGAAATGTATCGATGAACTGGCAACGGACACGCCATTTGAAGTTGATTGTTAAGCAAATCTACGAAATGGAAATTTCTAAATGGAGTATCCAGAAAAACGTGAATTCCATTGATAAAATACAAACTGAGTTTTACAGAAATGTAGGATATAAATAGAGGTGTTTTATGTAACAGATTACCGTTCAAATTGTACTCCTCCACGTCGTAGGACAATGATTGAATGTACCACTGAGTGGGCAGTACTGCCTCGTCCTATGAACCACATTTTATGCATAGTATAAATTTACTACGACCACGAAATCATGTAATCAGTCAATAACTGCAGTGAAATTTTTAGGTTATTAGAATTGACAAACTAGGTATGTACCACGGAAAATTCCTTCATGATCTTCTTTATATTGGTAATCCATGAGTTGTGACGTCACCGCCTAACAATGAATAAGCTCCGTCTACCGCAGGCAAAAATAATAATCCAACTTGGGAGGTTATGTAAATAGCAAGCGTTGTGGGAGACCCCGGAAGCACCCCGAGGTGAACGGATTAATTAGACAATAATAGGCGTTCACGCTATTCAGGTCCAAGAGCTTTGCCAAAGTCTTCAAAAACATGTGTATTAAAAAATAGGGCAATCGCGTAATAAATTAATCCGCATATGTTTGCAAATTACGCTGAACATGTGCACTTCGCCCGAACTAGCGTTAATCCAGGACTATCATGTGAAATATGCAGACAGTACATTTGGCGGTTTCCTAAGTGTCGATAAACTATTTTAATGTCCCAGATAAAGGCGCGGAGGCAGATCTACGGGCCTCGCATAATCCTTGGAAATAGAGTATTTACATTCAGAGAGAAGTTTACCAGACATGTTAAATTATTATTTTAGTTTAGTTATTCAAATTGTATTGTTTTTACTTGTCTTTCTGAAACACAATAATAACACAGAAAACTTTAGAGACAAAATATCGAGATACAGATATAAAAAATTTAGAGATAAAAAATCGAAATTTACAAATCGCTGACTGTGAAATACAACGAAGCTGTTTTGCCTCGCTCGTCGGACCGTTACGGGGATTCACTGGGCGGAATTGTTAGCTTAATTTTGTTGTTTTTTAAACGATCTCAAAGTTTTAAATTATGTTGCTCTTCCTGAACATTGTTTACTAGCGTTTTCGTCGTTTTATAATGTTGTAGCTGTTGTAGTTTAGTTTGATTGAGAGACCGCTTTCAACTAATGCTTTACTTGCAATCAATGAATATACTAACTTGTCAGTTTTATCTACTTACTGGAATCCACGATCTCTGAGCTCGTGCCGATCAACGTCTGTAACACGAGCGCCGTCAACAACAAGCACAGATTGTTGTCGCGTGACATGGTCAACACATTTCCGCGTCCGAACCACTATCTCACTTTCACCATGTCGTACTGTTTCATTATGATATTTCACTGTTTTACCATCACAGTTCACTGTTTCATCAACTGATTTCACTGTTCCATTATCATGTACCACTGTTTCGCATGTATCTTTCACAATCCTGGTAGCATTGTCGGCTTTTTTAAAATCATGCCTTATTGCCTCATTACCCTCTGTTAATATTTCATTGCGATTAATCACTGCGTCATTACCATGTCTCACTGTTTCACCAGTGGTTGGCCACATTGATACAGTATTAGAGCTGCGAGTACATCAGTACATTAGAAGCTTCGTGTTCTATTTTTAAATATCTCATTTCAAAAATATGACAGCTTCTATTTATGCTGGATGTTGTCCAATTTCTTCTCCGTCAGCAATTTGCGGACAGGAACTGGCGATCTGAAAGAGAGATAAAATAATGTTATAAGTGTAAACAAACACTCGTGAACACGTAAGTATACTTTATAAATAAAGGCACTATAATATTACGTGATGGTGGTTTATTCGAGCAAAACATTGGTGCGTGGGCGGAGCTAGGCCAATGCGTACTTGAGTTCAACAAAAATATTAAAGTTTCGTTCTATGACATGTCAAAACCCTTCGTATTAAGCAGATATAAACGTTTCCAACAACACTCTCGTGTTATTATATTCAGTTACGAGTGTGGGAGTGTATCTTCGGTTGTCGCGGCGCGCCCGAGCTGGTACGGATATACCTTTTTCAATATATGTTCTCCGAGTGGTGGAGAGTGGTTGCAGTTGGATGCATTAATCTATTGTTTTTCATTTAGTTTAGTTCTGATTACAAATCTTCATTTTGTTAAGAAAAAAATTCATTTCACTTACTACGAGAAATATTTTTACGAAAGGTGGGTAATTTTTTATTTTATTTTATTTATTAGATCAGCTAACAATTATTAAACTCCACATTCATATTCATAAGTCATATTATTCTAATTACAGTACATAATCAATCAAAAGTTGATACTGCATGCACCAAAAAATTATAAAAAAAATTGAAGAGATTTAAAAATATATCAATTATTATTGTTTAAAATATGTTTTACTAAGGACTAAAAATCCTGAGGTCCTGGGTTCGATTCCCAGTGGTGGTATTTCCTATGTCCGATTGGCCTTTAGGCCTCTGGGAGCGCACGCATCCCATCCTCCAGTCCCATCGTCACTTCAACTTCCTAATAATAATCAATTATTGCATTGCATCAAACATCAGATGCCTGCATAATTTTATCATTGTAGTTAGGCATTTGATACTTGAAATGAATCCTTCAAAAATATATGAAACTCCACAGATCGCTTTGTATAAATCTAATATTACATTTGAGAAGACATTCCTTGGATATCTTTCAATTAGGAGAAGACATTTTCAAAATCTGAGTCAGATTCCAAACATAGTCCAGCATTTAGTCACTTCCGAGCATCTAGAATCCCTCGCAGTGAGTCTGAGCTCTCGGCTGGCGCGCAACGTTCCTGACTCACTTCCGCTCCGACAATACCCCCACGGAAATGGCGTTTCCTTTGCCTTGAAATTGTTTAATTAACTCATCCAATTACACTTTTACAACCGGGGCTAATTGAAGATAGTTTTTAAACTGGACCAATTAAATTGGGCGCGTTAAGGACGTTCGCACGGTTCGGACAAACAAACTGGTGACATTGGATATTACGTGGGTTTCATTGTGTAATGTTTTGTGAGTTTAAATACAAGGAAGAATCAAGAATAGCTTGGTTCGGTTCAGATACTCTAGAAAAAATGTCAAATTAAAATTGTTAATTCGTGATTTGTCGTCAGATCAGTGTCGAATCATAGAAGTCCTTTTTACATATTTCATAGGTTAAATTTTGGAAATTCGTATTTGCCATTCTACTTGAATTGCCGTTTATTGTACATAAAAAATATTACAAAGACAATCATAACTAAAATAAAATCGTACAATTTGAGTTGCCTATCCCTAAAGAGAGACTACCGTTGTAAAAGACGAACCGCAGGGCTTCACCAAACAGTCGACATCCTTATGGTATCCTCCAGTTCATTCCCGTAATTCCACTTTATTAGTGTGGGGTAGATAGTATCGCCAAACACGGAATCAATCAAAAACGCTCCTGAACTAAGACAAATGGCTGCAACTGTAGACATAAATCATACAATGATGCCCCTCGGCCACAGGACGTGCCCCCATGGCGGCACCATGACCTGCCGTCGCGTGAGCGATGGTCCCGCGAGGGCTCCGTATACAGTGGTCAGATTATAGGGGCGATATTGATACTGCAATTTGTACAATCATCGTGTCAAATCTTGGGTCATTTTCTATTGTTACTGTATCGTGGTGAAATTATAGTCCGGCCAGATATTTGACCTGTAATTAAAACCTGTAATTTGATTTGAAAAGTAGAATTATAATCAATGATAGTAATATACTAATATAGTAATACTAATAATATAGTAATAATATACTAGTAATATAATAATATACCTTTATAGAGAACGGAGTTTTTAGATTTTCACCGGAGCGACTTTAGTCTCTGGTTTCACTGAATTGATCTCTAAATATTGTACTCACAGTCCGTAGGTCACAGGTTTGATTCCCAGTGGGGGTACCTAGCGATACTCGGTTTGGTTGGTGATAGGGCATTTTCTATGTCTGCCTGGCTAGCTACCACCATGTTACCTAAGTCTGCTTACAAACAGCAGTGTTAATAGCACCGCTGTGTTCCGGTATGAGGGTAGCAGAGCCAGAGCCTCATCAGCTCGAGGCTCTTGGATACGTATGATTACCATCGGCCTCATAGTCATTTGAAATCAGGTAAAAACCCATCATATATTAAAAACTATCACATTTCCTTATTTTGAAATTGAAACAGAAACATATTTATTTAACTAAGACACACACAACACAATACAAAAATACAATTGATACATACAGATAAATTGCGTATTTTATGACGTTTTTACATACCTGTGAAAGAGCATCTCCGTAGTTAACCAAATTACTACATCGTTGAAGTATCGTGAGCGCACAAACGAAAGACAGTATATTTCAGGAAGCCTGAATTAAGAAAAACGATGTAATTACCACAACGTTTTGTAGCGAGCTCCCCAGCGTGTCTGACTCGCTATCTCAATGTTTACGTAGGCAGGTCAAGTTTAAAGTATTTATGTTCTATGCTTAACGTATTTATTTTATATATATAAATCTAATCAGACAAATTTCGCTCATACGAGTAAAAGTATCAATTGTTCAAAAGAGACATTCCGCAAATAACAAGAGCCCTGGAATGAACGTTGAACACTTCTTTTCAATATTTTCGCCTAACCTAAAAAACATTAAACACCGAACAAAATAAAACCCAAAAAAAGCGTATATTGCACGAAGCGTACGTGAGTTGTCTAAATCCCTCCAACCCAAAATTTATTGCGGAGAGTAGCAAAATCACACAAATATATTTCGTGCTCATAATATAATACAACAACCTCGTTACCCAAGAAACCTACCTCTTGAAAGTACATGATGAACAATGCCTTTAAATTCCCTAGAACTTTATCAACACTACGCTATACTCAAAAGATACAGATCTGTCAATATCTCAATAATCCATACATCTGAACAGCATTCCAGTCTCCAGTCATTCTGATCCTAATTGCTGCGGCGCCGACGCTTATTTAAATCCTGATCCCAAGAATCTGCTCGGGGGATTCAAAACTGAACCTATAAATAACATGAAAGTATCACCCCTGTTAGTGATGACGGATCTAAAATAGATAGAGCTAATTGGGAAATGTCAA
The DNA here is from genome assembly GCA_910589575.2 of Carcina quercana. Lineage (NCBI taxonomy): Eukaryota > Metazoa > Arthropoda > Insecta > Lepidoptera > Depressariidae > Carcina > Carcina quercana. The sequence continues at coordinate 12,736,274 of OU342444.1, forward strand.
AAGGATTATGGTTGAAGTGTTGAAGCAGGGATAGATTACCAGACATTTGCGGTAGACATGAATTAAGTTAGTCCAAAGATCAATGAGAAACTGATATTAGAAGCAACCGTTGTTTTTTCTGTACAGTAACAGTTAGTTTTAATGGAGTGGATAGGAAAATTTACGGCCTCCGTTGCAAAGTTGTCTGGGCACTAGACTCGGACGCGCAACTCACGTGGAAGAGAGCCCGGGTTAGATTTCCCCAACACAGTAAAAAATCTATGTGTGAGACTTTCCCAAGTTTGGTTAGAGCACTGCAGTCTGAATCACGATTGGCAAAAATAATGATGATTATGTGCTTCGGAAGGTACGTTAAGCTCAGTCATAGAACTTACACGAGAAGAAAGACAATTAGTATTTTTAGTTAGTTGTCTATCAGGTAACAGGTGTACATTATTTCGTAAGTGCTTGTAGTCTGGTAGGTTGGGAGAATACACCGGAATCAAGAGACTTGGGATAGGTCAGTATGTGGTGACACTGACAACCCTGTCGTGAACATTAGTTGTATCCCATAGGCTAATGATGATGAAATAATCGTTATAAACAGCAGAGCGCCCGTTGTAACAAATGGTACCAAACTTTTTATTGAGCAGGTCTCGCGTTGGTAACGTGTTAAAAAGAATGCACGCAATCGTCGAGCTCTCGAAATCGGCTGATATGGCTAGGAAAATGGGGATGGTAAGGAATCAGAATTATACAGAAAATAGTTTTGTACATTAGTAATTCATAACTGTAGTAGTAAAATATATTATCAAAACGGCAACTTACAATATTTATGTGTAATTTTGTACTTGCGTTGTATTACGAGTATGAATGATGTTTACAGTACGTCTGTCAAAAACTGAGCAACAGCGAGTCTTGTGTTATTTCACTTCATAGAACCATTAGTAAAACCATATTTTAAACAGCCACGGATACGTGATCTAGTTTCCTCCTCGCACCTGTTACATCAAAGCTTTGTTGAGGAACGCCTTCAGAAACGTAATGAATTCGTTTTGACTTTAACACAACAGCTCATGATTTATTTCCATGATCGTTGTTAATCAATCATTACTTTTTGAGTCACGGCATAACCCGACCGAAATAAACGGCACCCTTGTCACTCCTCACGCCATCCATCTCACCGGCTTTTAAAATTGTTTCTATAATTAGATGGACAATGCCACGTATGCAGCCGGGATTCGAACGTTCAGGACAAAGAATAAACCCTTCATGTGGAACACACACATCTTCAATACGAGTATAGCCAGTTGGTTACTTTCAGAGATGTGCGTAATATTAGTACTTGTATCGCTGCTTTATCTGTGGAAACACGCGGTAATTTCAAAATTTAAATTTAAATTAAAATCAACGATTACTTCCTCACCTTTGTCTGAAACATTTTTGTATTGCAAATACAGTAATGAACCGTGAAGTTCTCAAACTTCTCGTTGTAGAAATGACTCTGGTGACAATGAAGTTAATCATCATGCTGACTACGCGGGCCCAGTGCGGATTGGACGACTTCACACACACTTTTAAATTTCTTCTCAATAGTGTGCTGGTTTCCTCATAATGTCTTCCTTCATCGAAAAGCCAATGGTAATGATTTTTATCATTCGTACATAAATTCCAAATGACAAATTGTAACTCATTGGTACGAGCAAGGATTGAACCCAGACCTCGATTGTCCAAGGACTGACGCTCTATCCAACTGACCATGACTTATAAAGTCAGATGTTAGAAATAATCAAACAAAATTCTTTGTTTTCTCAACTCCATACCTTTCCTCGTGTTGTAAAAATCGGTCGGTGGATACGTATTTATATGACACAAGCAAGGGAATCTTATAAAACACCTTGAAACAAATAGAGATAGAGCAGCAAGCACTCGCGTCTACAAAAACATGCTCGCAGGTAGCGTATTTAGTATTCCGCGGTGCCGCCGTCCGCAGCAAATCATCTTCAGTTTACAAAATGTCACTTAGATCAAAGAGATTCACATGAAACGGCAATATTACGTCTCACAAACTTACATCATCTCCATCGCTAGCTCTTATTACTTTACTATACCGTTCAGTATCGCATGTATCACCTGCACCTGTACCAAAGTGTTTATTATCATACAACTTTGTTTCTACATTTACTTTGACACTTACTACTATAAAGTTAAGTTCTGTTTTGCGTGTATTTCCAGCGTGCTCGTCGTTTCCTTGGTTTTATATGATCTTTTTTTAAGCGACGACAAACATAGATTTTAGTTCAAATGTTTCCCTAATGATACGTTGTTTGGAGCTCCTAAGACATTTGTTTTGGGACGGTTTACGTTCGATCTATTTTCGTACAAATTTTGTTTATGATATGAGCGTTGGTGAAGTTTAGCTTTTCTCATAAAGTGCGTCTTGAATGGAACGAGGAACTTCCGAAATAGCGAGAAACATGTTTCACTTTGTTGTTTGTTATGTTTCTTGTCGGACGGTAATGTACGTAAACACCTAAGAAAGTGCAAATACTTTTTGTAACACTAAGTGTTCAGCTGAAAATTCTTCAGCCTAGTCACAAGGTGCACGAGTCACAAGGTGCAAGGTTTTATCAACCGACTTAAAAGAAGGACGAGGTTCTCAATTCGATGGATGTGGTTTTTTTTAAATGTTTGTTACCTCAGAACTTTTGACTGGGTGAACCGATTTTGATGATTCTTTTATTTGAAAGCTAGTGCTCCGTGTTGTCCCATTTTAATTTTGGTCCAGTTTTGACTAATGTGTGAGTTGTGTAATGAATGTGTGTTGTGAGAGTGTGTGTGTATACATTCCAAAGATTGAATACATAAACGATCTCCTTTCAACCAAATTTAATAGTAATCTGTTATTTTTAAGGTACAAGACATCTCCACAAAACCGAGGAACGAGTGTGACGTCACAGTGACGTCACCGCTCGCGGCTCCCTCCAGAAATTTTCTCGCGAGCTAATTAAACACAGTGCGCCCATCCAGCACACGCAGCAGCAGGGGTGCAGCGCGCCGGGCACGCTAATTATGTTATATATCGATCGCTCGACGATCGATCGAAGATCGCAGTAAGATGTTGTTCATATGTCTCTTTTTTAAGTACGAGTATAATGTATTTTCTTTGAAAGAAAGAAAGAAAGAAATAATTTATTCGGCATACAGATTACAGTACAGTTAATACATTAATTTTAAATGACTTTGGTCTTTATCTCACTGAATTGACCGACTGAGCAAACCGAATAGGGCAAAAAGCTACTGTAGAAAAAGTCTACTCAAAGACCCTAACGCCCCCTTTTATGCACCCCAACCGAGTAGACCTGATCCCCTGCAGTGGGGACGTATGTAGGCTGTTGATGTGATGTGGAAAGTTGGCAACTTTTGGATTTCTACCGGTGGGATCGGCCCTTTATAATAATAATCATTTATTGCAAAGGCATAAAAACAAACAAAAAGGAAAACAATTTAACAATAATAATAATTACAATTAAATTAAACTACACTAAACTAAATACTAGGAATACCTATGCTATTTCCGGTTTGCATTCCGGTGCACAGAGAGACAGTAGACAACAATAGGACTGGCCACCCCCTCCACCACAGCCCTGAGGACGGCATTATCTGAGGATCGCAGCCTCTCACAGAAAGACGACACTTACGACCTTTAACTACCAGATAAGGATTGATAGAGCACCTGGAACCATCTCATCACCAAACTGACTAATAGGGATAAAACAAACGGTTAATACGTTCTAGGTGGCGCAACTGCGTGTTAGCGATAAAACTGGACTAGAATACTCAATTTCGACCACTTGTACCACTAGTGGTCAGTAAAAGACGATAAGGCCGTTGGTTAGTAACGGTGCCTACTCAGCACAAGCTATCCCTGAATGTTTCTTCCAGTAGCGTTTTCTGACATACATGGGGTGGTGTGAAGTTGTGCTATTCTAAAGCCGAGGCTGAGGACAATTGGCATTGGACCATTACCGAGATGGTACTGTTATCTTTATAAATGTATATTATATCGCGTATTTGTGTTGTGGTGTGCGCGTGTCAACCCTCCCTGCCTGCATAAACTGCACACGTGCGTGGTCGGGGGGCGGGCGCGGAGCGCGGGGCGCGGGGGTGCTCACAAGAGCAGCAGCGCTGCTCATTTAGCTAACAATTGTTTCCCAGAACCCTTTGTTACGAGAAGAATTACTATTTTGAAGGGCTCGTTTAATATGAAGTTTCGTTTAGGAATTACTGTTTATACTGGTAATCTCGAAAACGGTTCTAACGATTTCGCTGAAATGTGGTATGTGGTTTGTATATTAATCTTATGTCTGGGAAAACGCAAGTTTTTAAGTTTTCAAGCCTTTTCTTTTGCATTATTCGACGGAAAATATTCCCGCTAATGGCTCGGCACGCACGGCGTCGATAAGGGTCGTGGACAAGCGGCCCAGGCGCAGGATTGACCATCACAGGTGTCTGAGTTCGAATCCAAAGTTTTCACTTTTTTTATAGTTTTTAAGCCAAATTAAAAAGAAAATTGTACTATGGGCCAAAAACTGTTGCCCAGGTACTGTTTAAAGTAAGCACGAACATGTCAAGCGACGGCGTATTTGGATTCACCTAATTGCTCCAAAACTCCAACTGTTTACTTTCGTGAATGTTTTTCTGCACAAAGGCATATATAAGTGCCGAATGTTCCCCATGTAGGACTAAGATATAAGCAGGTGTTTTAAGAGAGATATTTTATTAACGGTGAACTGGAAGCCCTCAGATTCGCCGCTAAGCCAAATGGAGTTCTGACATCCTTCCGAGACGAAAATGTTTATCGCGATTAAACGTTGGCAAAGATTAAAATTAAATGTTTCTATGTAGAAAATATAAGATTGTATACAAACGTACAACATACCTACATATAATTTGCGTGACCTATGTTCAACAGTGGACGTTTCCAGGCTGATGATGACGATGAGGAAATAACAATGTCACAGAGCAGATTGTGTGACACCGAGCGTGTTTGTCAATAAAAAATATGAATATCGTCTATGTTAACATTAATTGTGGACCGGACCTAGTTAGCCGTGGAGCACTTGACTCCGCACGGAGTCAGTGTGTCAAATGACTTGCATCGTTGCATCACGCTCGACACGTAAGATAATCCCCGCAACGCGTCGCAACGCGGCTATCAATGTCCTACAGTTATTGGACACAATTACCGGACAGCGGCTCTCAAGCTGCCGTCCATAGACCCTCCAGCGTTGACATATGCATAAACAAATAAGTACGTTAAAATGGATAATGTTTACTGGTTCTTAATTTAAATATTATATGTAAAAAATAGTTTATGACACCTTAATAAAAAAATAGCCTTTATTGCTAAACTAATTTTACAATTTGTTACAATTTTCATACAAATATGCTTACTTTATAATAGTTACTTATCTTTTTACATAAATTAAGTATCAGTAAACGGTCGTTCCTGCATTTCAGCTTGTCTTTCGACATAGGCCTCCTCTAAAGATTTCCACTCTATTCTATAGCGAAAGATAGACACCTTAATATGATCATAATAATGTATAAATAATTTTTCGATCGGTTCTTTGGGATCCATTTTGTTATTTTATTGCAAACTTAAAACTGTAAATCAATTTTTCTCAAATGACTCCATCTACATAATAATATAATGATTTTTCTGCACTGTAATTACTAATCCAAAAATATTAATAATAATAAATAATACTTTATTTGCTATAAATATGGTACAAAAAAGGTGTTACATCAAAAAATATATTTACTTGTCGCACATTTAGTCGAATCATGTCAACATGCAAAAGTTAATATAAAATCAATCATTTCTTCATATGATCTTTCATTAGGCACCCATTGGGCGCATAAAATAATATTTAACGGTTTATAATAATTAGGATGTGTTTTTTTTTTCACTTAATATTATCTTCGACTTGAATTTTGATTTATATAATCTAGTTTGAGATTCAGATATTAAGATTGACGTTGTCTACGAGTATTTATATTTTTGAAATGAAAACATGAATGGAAACTGTAACGAGTAAAGTTTTAGATGTACTTGTTCTGATGATAGCTAGCGCTGTAGGTCGGACGACAATCGTCAGTTAGCAGATATTCCAAGACTTGTTTTTATTATCGTTACTCGCATTTCGTGACGTTAACAATTCCTCCGAATGAGGCGTGAGCGTGGGAACAAAGTGCCTATTGATGGAGAAATAATATGGAATTGATAATTTACGAGAAATGAGTCTCATGGCGCCTCACTAATTAACCCTAATCATGTTGTAATTCTGATGATCTTTTAAAATTTATTGGCTGCTGTTGAATTTTAGAATTTTTCAGAATCATGACACTTGGCGTAGATTAGCTATCGCAGTATATGTTATATGCTATGCTGTGCTTCTCTACACTTCCTGTATTTTTTCCTTAGTCACCTTTTACGGCACCTTTTTCTTTGTGATTACCAATCCATCCAGCACAGCAAGAGAACCAATGATACTGCTGACACAGAGTGTAAATGAAAAGTCATTGGGAGCCCTTCCACCAACCACACCGAGTACCTATAGATACCCCACTGGGTATCGCTCCGGATTTATAATGAATATTTCTTGATTGTTTTTCAAATCATATCCTATCGATTAATCATTCTATTCTTAGAACGTGCCTCGTACTTCGCAGTCTCGAGAATATGTTATTCGCGTCCCGACTAATTATTTCGTAACAAGGACTAATTAATTGCTATTAATATGAGATATATATTACATTGCTCAGCTCTGACTAGGTACTGTCACCGGGGAGCAGCGGCAGGTTTTTTATATCTTGGCATTTCTTTCAGATTTCATTAAGAATTTAATTAACTTTGTCAGCGTAGATGAGTCCACTGCATGATTGCGTCTCGTCCCCCTGCTTGATCGCAGGTTTCACATATATATTTTGTGTTTCGGCACGTTTCAGGTACAATCGACTTATATTCGGATCTAATTTAGAAATTAATATAAGCTTTTACTCGTATTTTTGTTTGATTAATTTTATGCGGTACGATACAATTCACGCTAAAAGTTTTTGACAAAATCTTCAAATCTATGCACATATATATTTATATACAAGCATTTTAAGAAATTTTGGCCTGAATAAGATAGCAAAAGGTTTCAAAGTTTTTATGACCAAGCCACGCCAGAACCTTGAAGCATCGAGCGATCCATCTGATGAGAGAACAACTACGGAAGGAACCTGGGGCAAGTGAATGTATGGATATTTCCCTTAAACTTAGTACAGCGACGAGAAGGCACGGTGCGGCTATATGCTAAACCCTGAAAACCACACGCCAGTAAATAACACGATACTAACGTAACAATCATCATCATCAACAGCCTCAGGCCTACTCTCCTACAGAGAGTGTATGGGCCGTAGTCCACCACGCGGGACCAGTGCGGATTGGCGGACTTCACATGCCTGTTCAAGACATGCAGGTTTCCTCACGATGTTTTCCTTCACCGTTAAGCACTCGGATAATGTACTTGAATTGAAAAACAACTCATAGGTACACGGCTGGATTCGAACCCGGAACCCTCAGATTGAGAGTACCGCGCCATATTCATTGCGCCACCGACGCTTTAACGTAACAATAATTTACTTAAATTCTGATTATTATTATTTTAAAATTAAGAACTCCCAACTTTTACTAATTGCTTGTTAAGCTATTACTTTTAAAATTATGTAAATATTTACTTTATATTGTACACATGTTGTGCACGTTTAAAACACACGTATGTCTTCGTTGATCGTTGGCAATCACCATCCGCTATGGTCATACGTATTCCTTTGTAAAAGCACCAGATTTCCTAACACTTGCAAGCAAGCATTTACCTTAAGGTAAATGAGCCAAATAACATAATACGTTGTATTGTAACTCAAACAATTTATTCACACCTTAGAAGTGAACAAATGTACAACCGGTAGTTTGTGAGCAACCCAAATTACTCAGTACACATACGGCTTGTGTAACTGCACGCATTTCGGTTAAGTAGTTTCCAAAACATTGTAACACAAAACACCATCAATGACGAAGAATTCTTTTCTAATGTAAATACAAGAGACTGCGACTTGAAAAATTTAGACATGCCACTACCTCCAGCGCAATTGATATGTCAAAGTTAGGTGTAGTTCACCTACTTACTTCGACAAAAAAAATTGATGCTATTGTTTATCAGAGGTGTTGTTAGCATTATTACGTTAGCATATGTACAAACGTAGGGCTAAACAAGATACCAAAATTCATAAAACCTGACATATTTTTAGAATATAACATGACATTGTGTGGGTCTTGTAAAATTTTGAAGGCAGCGTGAGTGAAGGAAGTCCAAGTCCCCCAGTGTAAAAAAGTGGCTCATTCTCAGCAGTTGACTTTTTCAACTGGTAAAAGTCAAACGTTTCAAACAAATTTAAATCATTTAGTTTTAAAATAAGGTATATCGTAAAATACATTATACCGTTAACTGCCGAACAAAATAAATGTTGCTCATCATATTAACACCAGGGAGAGGAATGGGGAAGTAAGTGGTGACATAAGTTTTCGAATAATTTACGAATGATTGTACTTCTGACCTCGGTTCCAGTTCTATTCATTGACACTTGAAAAAAAATAGGAACAGTTCGTAAAATAACAGCTATTTTTCGATAGTCACCAAGTTTTCAAGGCACAGTGTCCTAGCTTAATTGACAAGTCTAAAGTTTGGATATGCCATCGCCGAGATCTCTAACAATTGACAGACATATGGGTTAGATGAATGGTGATGGCGGGCTTAGAATTCTGCTCGGCTTGAGGATCCCTGTGGGTTTGCGGTGACGCAGAGGCATTGGGGTGACACGTGCAAGGTGCTTGATTTCTACAAACGCGTAGGTATGGCTACGAAAAGGTATTTGCAATTACTGATCTTGCATCTTTTACCTACAGGAAGTGACTCCTAAAAAATATAGTTTAGAAATCACTAAGTGCACAAAACTGGGGGTTTGCTATTAGTCACTAAATGAATACTATCGACCTCCCGGCTACATTATCAGACTTTCATCACGCGGGATACCCGCTTGTGTCATTTTATACAAGTATCTATAGTAATGCGTGGAATACGAACACCGGGACTCGGGGTGACGTTCTGGACAACAGCCCCGCGCGGATTTGTCGTTCATAGTACACAACCACAATGCATAGCAGCCCGCAGAACACTAGATCATAGGCTAGCGTGTCTCACGCTGCGTGAATACGCGTGCGGGGCAATCCTGCGTGAGTGATGGATGCACGATATTGACAACACCCTTAGTGTAATAGGATACTGGAAGGGTTTAGTGGCAGACATTGAAGAGTTCCAGTATCCACCTCTTGGCTCCAGAGACAAATCAGCCGCCAATTCGAATCAATAATCGCGTGGCGGAGTGTAGAGAAGTAAACCGGTCGTTTAGGTCCTAACAGGGTCCCACCTGGGGATGCAGACCCCCAGATTGAGAACAAGAGGTAAGTCGAAACACTGTGCTACCAAATACTAACAGATGCGTCTTTAGTTCTCGTTATATTGCAATTCTTCAACTCTAGGTCTTTTGTCTCGCTGCTCTAATCTCTTCAGTTATAAAACAATGCCTCCCGCCAACTGTCCAGTCCTCTGCGTCCATTGATTAGATCATCATGGCTCTGTTTACATAATAAAATGCTGCTCAACTGATTTATATGACGGCCATGTTTACCAGCGGTGGATATGAACATAAAAAAGTTATAAACATTACTCCGGCTAGCGTCATCGTGCGGTATAATTAGTCGAAGATGCGCTGCGTAATGAGCTATAACATTATGTTATTAATCTCGTTAATGCGAAATTTTAACGTTGGACATGTAAATCAATTTGTTAGTTATGACTCTTATTACCGCATGGTCTACTTATCTATACTATAGTATACCTGTCGGTCGGGATAAAGTGCATTTTATATGTGCACGTGGACTTGTGAATTTACTCTAGGGAAACTTGTTGGAGCGGAATTAAAAGGCCTGACTTTTACGTTGGCCACATCATTATCATCAGCCGGAAAACGTCCAATGCTGGACATAGGACTCCCCTATTCTATTACTACTATTTAACGTGATCGATCCTGGGTTGTCGATGTATCTGGAAGGAGGTAGGCTCAGTGCAGGTTTCCCGGTACGTATTCGCCACTCGAGAACTCTTACTCCCTATTTGTTCCGTTCATCGATCGATGTGACCTGCACATTGCTACTTCAGCTCACCGACTCATCGAGCTATGTCAGTGACGGTATAGGGGAAGAGTTGAAGATGATTAGGGTAATAATAGAAAAGTTATTCTTTAATGCTAAAAAACCGTGGTATAGTACACTCTGTCATGCTCACGTCCGTCTCATATACGCGTTGTGCGTCCTCTGGTATATTATATCTCCATATATATCGCCCACTGTACCACCTATTGTTCAACATTACCGTACAGCAGTACAAAGGGACCATTTCAAACACTCCCTCGTAGCGGGTGACAGGATCATTTCACGCATGAAATTCAATATTCCGAGAACCGTGAACCGAGAACCGGAAACCGTTGCGTGCAATTACAATAATTGATGGAGGTTTCCGTTTTAAAATAGTTAAATCCACCTCCGGTTGTTGTAGGGACCGGCGACAAACATAGCACTCGTCGAGGGAAGGGACGGTGCTAGACGCGGTCCCTTGTTCCTGGGCGCCGCAACTCTAATGGAAAAATTAGGACCACTTCGTTGTCCATCTACCTATCGGTCCCTTTTTTGAGAAAATACATGGAGGTATCAAGTTGGAATTAATATTATTTACTCAAGCTAAAAGTCACTCAGCGAGCAATGGAACTAGCTGTGCTCGGAATTTCTCTACGCGATAAAATCTAGAATGAGGAAATCCGACGAGTCAGTGAGCTGAAGTGGCTAAAGAACGAATATCCGATGGGGGGTAAAAGAACTCAAGTGGCGACGTACCAGGAAACCGGTACCGAGTCATCCCCTGCTAGATGTCTAGAGATCTAGTTAAGGTCGCGGGGAGTCGCTGGATGCAGGTGGCTCGGGACCGGTCGATGTGGCGTACCATGAGGGAGGCCTGTGCCCAGCAGTGGACGTTTCCCGGCTGATGATGATGACTCAAGTTTGCAATCCTTTGGAACTGTAATAAATCAAACTTCTATGTGATCGCAATCAAACAATACAACCGTTTTAGAATCATGAAATTTGTCAAGAAGCAATGTCTTATAGCACAAGTAAAGGTAAGTTTACATTTATATACAAGTATGATTTAATCATCATCGTATTAACCTGTATAGTTCCACTTCTAGGCAAAGGCTTCCTTTCTATCCTACCAGTTATCTTTAAAAAATATTATTTTACGATTACAAACTTACAATTGCAGTTGAAGCATTGATCAAGACATAAATTGATGTATGTGGTAATATTTTTCAACTGCAAAGTTAAGTATGTTCTTCAATTGGCCTTACCTTTTCGTCAGAGCGTTATTCGGCCTTATTACCTTGTCTATTATTTATAATTATCAGTATATTAATTATTTATATTACGTACGGAGCCCTCGGCTGCAAGCCCGAGTCGCACTTGGACAGTTTTCTGATGTTTATACAAGTTTATTTTTTTGTCGTATATACAATTACAATAGGATAAGCTGGGAATTTGGAAAATCGAATCATTTGTCCGTCCGGTCCTGTTCGACGTCTGCTTGATACGAGTAGGTACGGCTGGTGTAATGGCCACATCCTTGTTCATGCAGTAGGTCAAGTGTACACGGAAACCTAGTTACTCTGTTGGATTAGGTGGGTGCTGAATTATATATAGACGTCCCTGTCACTCTGCATCAGCTGGTGCCGGCACGTGCTCAATGGTGAGAGGGACACTACTGCTGGTGATATTACGGTAATGGTTGCTTGTATCTTCCATACATATTCTTCTGCATCGCTATTGAATACAGTAAAATTAATTGTGGGTTTTTGTCTAGTTTTTACTGAAGCTGACTGTCATCGGACCCTCTGGCCCAGACGGGAAACTAGACCATGTGTTTTTGGAATTCGTCTGTTGGAAGTTCATCAAGCCACCCCAAGGCATCACACTGGGCTTGACGGCTACATTTATTTTATTATTTATTGCATACACATGATAGATACAGCTTATACTTACAATTTTAATGTTACAAATCAGACTGTAGTCCAGGAACAAGTGTAAAACGAGAGACTGGTTACTACTTACAATTCCAGTGGGACATTACAATATTTTTAGTAACGCTATAAATACTGCAAGCAAAGAATACTGATTAATTTAGGACTACTTACATAATAGAAAAAAATGAGAGTCGGCCTCGCGCACCAAGGGTTCCGTACATATTTAACATACGGAAAACCAATCTAAAGAATGAAAAAAGAAATCTAGATTTTCGTTATCAATTTAGTTTTGCAGTAGCAGTAGTAGACGAATACGACACTAGATGGTTCTAGTAGTATGTTACATTGTGTAAGGTTTCTGTTATTTTTTAAATATTTTATTTGAATTTTCCTGTGGCAACACTGTAGAAGTCGAGCTATCAAATTTGAAATGTCAGTTGAGACTCAGTATAAAACAGAGCGATGACTCACACTGGGTGTTCAGTTGGTTCAGTTGGTTCTAGCGAGCAGGGCCGAAAGGTTGTGCCAGTGGTTCGTCAATAAGTTTAGATTTGTATAGTGCTAATAAGTTTTGTGAAGTGTTGCTGTTGAAAGTTTGAACAATATAAGTTTATATATTCGCTGTTGGTTGTTATTTCTGAGATCGTTCCTGACATCTCAGAAGATGGGATCACGACGCTGAAACGCGTAAGTACACGCCTACATTTTGTTTATTGTATCAGTTAGTTTCAAAGAAAGTCACATGTGATGCTAAGTTACACCACGCTATGGCTAAAAAAAAACGTACCATGCTGGGGCCATAGCCACGGGATGCCATTTCCTACGAATAGAAACGTAGCAACGAGGGTATGGCTGAGCCCCAAGATGTTGCTAGTTTGTTTAATTTTGCCCACGTGTGGCGTGCCTACAATGCAGTATGAGGTATGTGGTGGGGTAGCGCATGGTCCTTAACATTGATGATATACGAAGTGGCATACAGAGCTGTGGTATGTGGTGGGTTAGCGTGGCCGTTAACATTTGATGATACAACGCGTGCCCCACGACGCTGTGATTCGTGACGGGATAGCGCGAGTCGTTTGAAGAAGAAAAAAGTTCATGATTGTGAGTAGGGTCTCATCTATCCAGTGCGGGTTTTGGCAGCAGTGATTGAAGGTTATAAAAAGTGGTTTAAGTGTTAAAATTCAGTTAGCTAATTAAACTAACCTTATACTCATGGTTACCCATTGACGATGACGATGATGATGAAGACTGTGTGTTCGTAAGAAACCGTTTACGAGTCATGTCTCTCTTGGCTATCGCTAAGATCAACAATTTTTAAATAAACCATGTTTTCCATGGCACTCATTGATGATGATGATAGTGATGATGACTATGTGTTCATAAGACACGCCGTTGACAAGTTGTGTCACCCTGGGCTATTACTAATACGAAAAATTTAGAAATAGCAGTGTTGTTCCATGGAACCCATTGATTTTCAGATGATGATGATGATTTTGGGTTCATTCGAAAGAATAAAATAAGTTATGGGGTTTCCTAAAGGGGGTCCAAAATCTGGTTATTTTTGTCCTAGGACGCACCGTTTTTGAGTTACGGCCCTCTAAACTATTACTAATGCCAACAATTTTATGTGGCGAGTTTCAAGGTAATTAATGAAGAGGACAACACTCGAGGGAGCCTGAAAACTCCGCGGCGGAGCCGATCACGCGTCAGACGCGACCGTAGCGTCAGCGGGGCAAGTGTACGCAGCCATGGCCACAGCCGCAGCCAGAGCCGCGGACGGCGGTTGGAACTGGGGCATGGTGGCAGTAGAAGCAGCGGACTCCAGTCAAAAGGTCATGTAGTCCTACTTTTCCTATGCCAATAGCCAATGTGCCAATTTAATGATTCTAGGTCAATGGGAAGTACCTTATGGGTTTTGATTCAGTCTTCGTCGAAAAATGCGGCTATAACAGCCCTATGTTTTAAATCAAAGTGTTGACTCAAAAGCTTCGTTTTTTCCACATTGTCAAGGGACCAAAGATTTGAGTATTCGATATTAATTTCATCTTGATACCTCTACGCGTTCTTGAGGAAAAGGGTCTTGACAACCAAGGCAGATGGACCACAAAGTGATCCTATCAGGGTTCCCTTTGAGGTACGGAGCCCCTATAAATTGCAACTAAGAGGTATAAGAGCTTGCATTACTCTTTTTGTATATGAAACTTTAATCTGATAGTCATATACGTCGGAAGGTACGCCGACTGAAAAACGAAGAGGTGCTCAATTCCACTGTATGTTTCTTTTGTATGCATGTTACGTTGTAAATTGATTTTTATGATTCCTTTTTGTTTGTTTGATAGAACATACTTCAGAGGTTGTCCCATATAAGTTTAAGCAAAATTGATTCAGCTTTTTGAGAAAATCAACAAAAAACAAATATGATGATTATCCTCTACAGGTGAACGTTTTAGGGGACGAATGCTATATACCCTTAGGGCAGTTGGAATCGTTTTCTGGCTCTTTTTGAAAGCGTTAATTATGTAATCACATATTTTTCTGGTGAGACGGATCCTTTGTTCAGTAACGAAACAACATTCTGGGAGGTAAAAGTTTTGAAGGAGATAGACGCTTGATGAAGTAGAGTAGTCAGTGCAATATACATATCAAGAGGCGTCTATCCCGGTGAAAATTGCTTTAGGTCATAATGCGTAGGACATTATGCTTTTATGGAAATTATGTGATTATGTCATAATGCGTTTAGGACATTATGTGGTTATGACATTATGTGGCTACGACATCATTAGATTGGGAATCAGGTCGTTTTGGGACAATATCCTACAGTTTTGGGTGCGATAGTGAATTCGTCCACCAAGTTTGTGATCATTAAATCAGACAGATGTATGACGCACAGAAAGTGATAAATACATTGCTGGATATGTATTATGATACACAAATGACTCCCGACCAAATAGTGGATAACCGGGGTTCTTGTTTTACTGCGAACGCAGTGAGAAGATTCTGCTAAACTCTTCTGTAAATCTGGATTCATAGCCATGGGACCTTTTTAAAAATAGATAATGACGGTTTATGGTACCATGTAAATGGTGGTAACGATGGGGCTATGACATAATTGTTATATTGGCTACAGATGATAACACTGATATGATGATAGCGATAGAGCTATGACATAATTGTTATATTGGCTACAAGATGATGATAACATTGGATGGGTATATCAGATACAGATGATGATAATGTTGGATGGGTATATCAGATACAGATGATGATAATGTTGGATGGGTATATCAGATACAGATGATGATAATGTTTGATGGGTATATCAGTTACAGATGATGATAATGGAATGATGATAACGATGGCTTTTCGACAGAGTGGTTATATTGGTTACAGAAAAATGATATTTCTGCTATATACATAAGTAGTTCTCAAAGCTGATGCGTGTATATCATTGTGCTGGTTTTAATGTTTGGATGGTCATGATTGTTACTACAGAATTGTTTATTTTTTGTGGTTTCAGGTCAAGTGCGAGAGAACTCGGATAAGTTTGGAGCTTGACCTGGTGGTTGTCAAAGGAAGGATACGTGAGGATAGTTTCATTTTAAATAAGTTTAGAGCTCGATCAGGTCAACATTAGTTTAAATAAGTTTGGAGCTTGACCTGGTCAGTTTTAAAGGAAGGATAATTAAGGATAGTTTCATTTTAAATAAGTTTAGAGCTCGATCAGGTCAACATTAGTTTAAATAAGTTTGGAGCTTGACCTGGTCAGTTTTAAAGGAAGGATAATTAAGGATAGTTTCATTTTAAATAAGTTTAGAGCTCGATCAGGTCAACATTTAGTTTAAATAAGTTTGGAGATTGACCTGGTCAGTGTTAAAGGAAGGATGATCATAATCACCTTTTTTTTTGGTGCTCTTGGTACAAGTCAATGTCTTAAAGTTGAATTACTACTGTTCATGGAATACCGAACCAAAAAAGATATTTAAGGATAGTTTTAGTTAAAATAAGTTTAGAACTTGATCGGGTCAGCGTTGGTTTAAATAAGTTTGGAGACTAACACTTTAGAGGAAAGATATTCAACGGATGGTCTAAGTTAAATGAGTCTGGAGCTTGACCTGGCCAGTGCTAAAGGATGGATATTGAACGGATGTATTGTGATTTTACTTTCAAATATGATTTATGTATTCTGAGATTGTTATTGCTATACACTGATATCGATTGATATATAATGTAGCTGATGTATATGGTGAAACCTTGATTTTGATGTTGGGAATCTATTTTAATTTATTTAATTCCCTAAACCGAAGTTACTAAGATGTTACAAGGATGTTGCAATGAAAAGAAGACCACTAAGCTTAGTCTGGTGATTGAAAATGATTATATTACTACAGAATTAAATAAAAGACGATACTAGAGATGTATGTTCGAAATAAAATTAAAATAGCCCTTAATAGATTAGCAAGTTTTGTTTGTTAGATATTTAAATAGTCTACTTTTAAATGTTACAAGTTCTTTTCTAAGTCTCAAGGTAATTGGTAATTTGTTGTATATTTTGGGAACATTAAGGAAAAAACTGTTACGGTATAGAGTAGTTTTATATAGCCATATACGGGATTGATCACGCCGTTTTGCATTTGTATCCTTAGCAAATAGCTCTGGGTTGTTTTATAAACAGTGATGTCTCGCACACATATAATGAAGGCAATGTTATAATGTCTAGGTTGCTGAAGTAAGGCTTGCAACCTTCAAACTTTTTAAGACCACAAATTGCAAGTGCACACTTTTTGTTGTTGTTTGAATACTCTGGCGGTATCAGTGGCAATGCCCCAAAACAAAAAGCCATATATCAGAGTAGCTGAGACGTAACCGTGATAAGCCATTAGTGAAGCTTTTTGATTTACTTTTCTATGAAACTTAAACAATGCGTAAGAAAATTGACTCGGTTTATTGCGAAAGATATCTACATGTGTTTTTCAGTTCATAATGTTGACAATGTGGAGTCCTAGAAATGTTGTAGTCACGATTTCTTCGATTTGTTCATATATATAACATTAGTGTGTCTCTTTCGATTGTTTATTTGTTTAAAGTTCATTATCTTTGGTTTGTCTAGATTTAAAATCAAATTGTTTATCTGGATCCATTCTATTTTACTGAAGTAAGGCTACTTTGTATTTCGTAAACATTGTGATATACTACTGTACAATCATTTGCAAATGAAACCATAGGATTGTGCTGATTTAAGCATGTCATTAGTATAAATAAGAGAAGAGACCCAGGTACACTACCTTGCGGATCTCCATATCTTACTAGTTTTGGATTAGATCTGTAGGTTATTTCAGTTTTTGTATTACGGCAAATTCTATCTATGTGTTATTTAAATTCAATTATTTTAGCATCCACAAAAAAAAATAGTGAACACAGTCAAAATCTTGTCCCAGGTCCATGTATAAAGCTATTGTACATTGTATCTTGTACAGTCTTGAATATATCATACATATAAATTCACATATGGCTAGATCAATTGCAATTTTTTCACGGAATTCCTTTAGCTCCTTTGTAACTTTCAGAATAGTTGTATACATTGGAAGATAATACTTTTGGATTAATTTTAGAAATATTGGGATAAGCGTCATTGGCCTATGATTTTTAATATTTTTCTTATCATCGTTTTATAATGGGGCTTGAAACTGTTAGCTTTAATTTATTTGGAAATACACCCTGTTCTAAGCTTAGGTTAATAATGTAGTTAAGAACTGGAAAAATGTATGTTACATGTAATATAACTTTTGTTGATATATTTTCGTAACGGACTTCGATGAGGATGTGCAAATATTTTTATCGATGCTTTGCTGTTGTGACTGTACTTGGTCTATGATATAATATTATATAGTTTTGCAATTCGATCAGGGTTACATTATCCACTAATGTGTTATACATTCAAGTAGACATTAAAATAGTTTTGTTTGTTTATATGAAAATATCGGATTGTTTAAATGCTTAGTATGATTATCTGTAAAACATTATGAAGCTTTGTTAACATACAGTGTGCCAATGAAATGTCTACTTCTGCCAAGTGTAAGGTTCCACCTGGTCCGTGTATGAGGACATACACGATATCAGGATGGACGAGTGTAAGGTTTCTGTTATTTTTTAAATATTTTATTTGAATTTTCCTGTGGCAACACTGTAGAAGTCGAGCTATCAAATTTGAAATGTCAGTTGAGACTCAGTATAAAACAGAGCGATGACTCACACTGGGTGTTCAGTTGGTTCAGTTGGTTCTAGCGAGCAGGGCCGAAAGGTTGTGCCAGTGGTTCGTCAATAAGTTTAGATTTGTATAGTGCTAATAAGTTTTGTGAAGTGTTGCTGTTGAAAGTTTGAACAATATAAGTTTATATATTCGCTGTTGGTTGTTATTTCTGAGATCGTTCCTGACAATTGCACGGCTAAAAACACGTAGTTTTTAGTATTTGTTGTTACGTTTAGTTTGTTGTTATGGCGGCAACAGAAATACATCATCTGTAGAAATTTCAACTGTCTAACTATCACGGTTCATGAGACTATCTGAACTATCACCGGTCATCTGCCTGGTGACAGACAGATGACCGTATGACCGGTGTATTCCAAAACCGGGCGGTCGGGCTTCACTCGGCCGTCCTCCCATTAGTAGGTGACCTTATGGTTGATTTTCGATTTTGCGCTATCTCCCATTTACCATGGGGGGGAAGTGGGAACGTCTTTACCACTCCACCCTATTTCTTTATTCTAAACGAGTCTGGGGTCCCAAGATAGCTTTAGAGTCCGTAGGAAATTCATCCACCTTCAGTGGACGCGTTTCAAGTGTACCGCTGTAGATCCTGGCTAAAATAAAAAACAGGAATAACAGTGGGAGCGGAGAGAAGGTGGGAATGGTGACAGACAGACGGCCGGACGGAAGGACAGTGAAGTACTGGACAATTAGGTAATCGAACCTCCGCAGCTTCACGTGCCTTATAAAAGTTTACAATTAAATATTAGTATAAATACCAATTACTGTGACCCTCCACCTATCGCTCACTGCACCCAACAACTTCATCACCCCCTTGCCCCCTGCCCCCATGCTCCGACAATATTGTACAACATGCTGATCAATATTTATTATCACAACCAATCAACCCCCAACAAAGCTCTGATCACCGTCCGCCGGGGACCCGCCCGACAATAACACGTCCTTAATAAATATCATAATAACATACCGTTCTAACATTGGACAGTTACTTGATTTGCTGCCAAATTATTCATTCCCACATCGACTGCATTATTTTTGAGAAAATCAACATTTTTAATTCAGATTGAGTTCACTCTCACTTGATGATGGTGACTCTGTTTGGTTGATGATAGGGCATTAAAATTCGGGAGCTCTTTATGTCATCTACCAGCTGAAATTTTTGATATTGTGTGACGTCATAATGTAACCCGTATCTCTAGGTAGGTATAGGTACCGCAGTCAAACATGACGTTTCCAATCATACCTCGTTTGTCAAAATAATACGAGTCGTTTAGGAGATACATGTGAGGGTACAGATCTATAAACACTCATTATACAAAGGTTGCCAAAAACCTCACCCTCTAGGGGAACGATATACACAATTCAATGCATTCCTCATTAAATGTATTCCTCAGAAGGTATAAAAACGTGAAACTAATTCCTTTTATAAACGACAATGTACTGAAATTCATGAGCGACATTCCCTCCCGCTCTGCGCACGCGCAGCTCGTGTATTTATATCCATTATTGGAAACGACGAGACCAACCAGCCCAGGGAATTCCATTGGACGCTTCGATCCGACAGTTTCGTTTATTTAATGGTGTATAATTTCTTTTACTTTTATTTGAGTTGAGTATGTTGAGTCCACCTTGGGTACGGGGAACCATAAAAAGTACCGATGTAATGTGTCTCCTTTGATGAAACTGTAACCGACTTCAGCTGCCCTAAAAGTAAGTCATTATCAGAAATGGACCAAATTGAAATGGGACCTTTAAAAAAATGGTTCATCCAGTCGAAAGTTACGTAACAAACATTTAAAAAAATCTCCTCTTTTTTGAAGTCTGTTAAATACTACAAGACATAGAATATTGTTAAAAGTTGTTAACAATATAATTCTTTGTTTTTTACATGAAACAAATAATAAATTATAAACTTATAAACAAATGGCGCCTGTAGTATGTTTTCCATACGTCGACTAAAAATACGTTTTGTAATCCATTACAAATTCCTATTAAACCTAGTTTATAGGCCGTAATACTAGCATAGATTTTAACTAAAAGTCCGTTTTAATGTAGTCAGTATATGTGTAATGCTAGTAGACGAATGTTACCGCGAGGGTCAATTGAAAAGCTTGCACCATCGCAATAGAAGGCGGGTCGCACGCCGCACGCCGCACGCCGCCCGCTCAGAGCCGTGGGGAACCTGATTACCTGATCAATTTGTACTTCCTCTAGAGTCTAGAGTCTAGACGGACTAGGAGTGACGAGGAAGCACGTGGGTACAGCCGCCGCGCGGGGCGGGGCGGGGTCGCGGGCCTGGGTGACGAGCCCGGTGGGAATGTTCACTCACTGGCTAACTGGTTCTAGGTCATTTATCACGTCACGTGTGCTTACAATTCTAGTGAATAAAGATAACCAACAGATACAAAAGGTGACTGCACTGGACCGAATGCTAAAGGTCGCGGGGAGACGCTGCCTGGGTGCAAGCAATCTAGGACTTGAACTTCTAAACATTTTAAGTATTCTTTCTGAATGACACGGTAGGATTAAAGCGTGCTTTTCTAATAGAAAGTATGACTAACACTGCTCTAGCTCCACAAGTATACGGAAATTAGAAAAGTAACTAAATAGGTACATGCTGTTCTTGAATTGGAAACTGTCTGCAGACGTACACCAAGAAAACATTGATTGATATCAATAAGTACCCTTACAGCTAAAAGTGCGTCTAAAGCACTTGACATACCATTAAAGATCAAATGGTGCTTCGATGTCTTATACGGTAGTTAAGTAGTATTTTCGACACCTCATTCAAGTCGGATCGTACAAGGAGCTCTTCTGTTACATGGGGGGCAAGTCGCTATCAAATAAACAAAGTGTACCGTCATGTATCACATGGTCGCATGCACACAAGTGTAGATGTGATTGTGGTGTTTGAGCTATTTTAAAAGAAATAATAATAGTTTTTGCGACCACGCATCGGGCGCCGCGCGGGGGTGCCGGTGAACCCGCCCCAACAAAGTAAATAGATGGACGAAAATATTGTCGTATGGTCAGTAGTTTCCCGGATGATGGTAATAATGAATAAAAGTTTCTCCGTCTATCCCACTAATCCCATAGAGTTCTAATACAGTGTGAATAATAACAACGGAACAGCATATTCGTTCAACAAATTCCCTAAATTGTCAGATCGAAGAGAAGTGAACCATCGTTCTCGTGAGGGTCACGCCAGGAGTGAGCGAGTGGGAACAACAGAAATAACACAGGAAGGGGAAACGTCGGGAAAATAAGAATAACAACCTCTCACAGACGCGGCCGGCGGTAAGTGATCTCGTTTTAGCGATGTATACGTTACTCCTACGTTTATATATTATGTACATGTGTTACTGGCTAATTTGTTATATAGGCCCAGTGGGTATAGGCTATATGGTTTTATTTGGTTGCTTTCGACGCAGCATTTGAATAGCTACCAAGCAATGGTAATTTTATCTAACTCACTAAAATGTAGATCCATACATCGCTTACTAATTTCGAACAACACGATTTGATCAGGGTCAAAGGAACGAGCAATGCTGAAAATTTCAAAAGCAGAATTTCCTAATTCGAAGTAGAAGAACTGGTGACTAACTTTGATGAAGAACCTGTGAGCTGAAGTGGTGATACGCCAGCCGGTCACTCGAGGAACTGATGCGACCCATGTTTGTTATTCGACGCATACGGATATTTACCTGCAGACGTATTGCTGCTGTATATGTTGGATTAGAAGTTGCACGAAGTTATTGAAAAGGATCTACAATATATCCAAGAGGAAGTAACATTAGTGACAGTTATCTTGTAGTAGTCAGTAGTCATTGACATTGAAGTCGAATCATTGAAACATATAACAAAATACAATGCTCGAAGTTAACTTGATTAATTTTTAGTGCCTTAGATTTAGTCGGGAAGCTAAATATTCAAGACGTGATCGATCTCGTACTGTGGAATATTATGTCCACGAACAAGTAGGTATGATTCCCATCTCGGCGACAATGTGCTTGAAACAGTGATTGCAATACTCCTCCAAGGTATCAATTATCTTCATCAATTATTTATTTATTATTAGGTTTTAACTTGCCCTCTATTATTATTATTAGGTTTTAACTTTAATCTCACCTGACAGTAAGTGATGATAAGGCCGTTGTGTGCTAAGTGTGCACCCAGATGACTTAATCTAATGAGGCACTAGCTCTGCTACCTTGCCCTGCTGCTTGAATCACAACAGTGCTGTTAACACCGCTGTTTGGCGGCAGACTTAGGAAACATGGAGGTGGCTAGCCAGGCGGATATAGAGAGTCAGCAACCAAACCGAGCACCGATAGATACATCCACTTGTAATCGAACCCGGGACCTCCGGTTTGTTAGTACACCCGTGGATGTTTGTTAACAACGCCATATTGTTTTTATTTAATTTGTAAGCTATTGACTTGATTAACACCAGTATAGTGCATATGAATCGTGATAATGTATACTTCACTTGCGGGCTCCTAGTCTATTACTAACGCAATAATTAATATAAACACAGGTTTACCAAGAGTACTGTCTGCAGTGTCCACGTATAGTTATTTCGTCGATGCATCAAAACAATGCAGGTGTTTTCATGGCCTAGACGCTGTGTGGACGGTAATGGCGGGCGGCGCTCGTTAGTTCAACAAATACCCGAAAGAGTTCAACGATGACATATTTATTTGACATGTAAGCAGCTTCTATGTGCGCAGGTTATATAATACGAACATTTCTCCATTCAATGTTGCTAAATCCGTAAAACATTAATTTAAAATTTCATTTTATTTAAATATTCAAACTTAGGCTAGATGACACCAATTCAGATTGGGGTTAAATTGTATTTTACACCATAAATGGCATTATAAAACTCTTCTAAAATGTAAATCATCTAATATTATTTTAAACAATACTTTTACAGCCCATAAAGCTCACAAAAATTCAAAAATTTTGCTTTGTATTACAAATTTTTATATTAAGGGAGTGGTCACATAAAAACGTTATTTTACGAGTTAATTAAAATATTGTTTAAAGTTTCATACATTTATATCTACTTCAATGCTCAGACGTGACGTCTCTCCTAGGTACCGATTTGTATGGAGTGTTTTTGCACCACGTGACTAAAATCACTTTTCGACGGGTTATATTAGGAAAACTATAAGTCATATCGAAAAATCTTTAACAAGGCTATTTATCTTATCACACGTTCTCTCGAATGAGGGAATAAATTTTTTATTCATCCCTATTTCAGCAACGTTTTGGAAATCAAATCAAAATCAAAAAAATCAAAACCTGCCGCAAAACGATAGTACTAATTGTATAATCAAGTAAATCTGAAAATAAGATATTGTTATCTCATTTCATTAATTTGATGCATCTGTAGAGGCACGCCTGCATCGCATTGCACGTCCCTTACCGTCAAGTCAAACGAAGTACAAATACCGATATCAAACCTGTAACACGCACCTGCCGGCCACTGCGATCCAACAATGGCCAATGTCTCCATAGAAAACAATCGAATATTAACCTGATCATCGTATTCGATTCATTCATCGATTAAATCAGTTACTTTACTGCGACTGAGCCCACCAGTATATGAACTGCACAAGTGCCAGCATTTAAACCACTTAGTCAGACCTAGATTTTCTTGTCCCTTACACTGTCATTATCTAGTTGACAAACTGCAATGAAATTACAACACAAAACCAAACTAGAAGCGAACGAAACGAAAATCTCACGTTTTGCAATACCGAAACCATGTCCCGTTTCCAATCATAAACAAATGAACGAGATATATTTATATAAACTAATGCGGCATACCTTTATAGAATCCGATATAAATCCAAATCAGCACACAATAACACGTTCAAATATGCCGCGGAGCACATAAATATTTCAGAATGATAATCACACGCCGGCCGTGGGTCCGATTTCGTCCCGACATTTTCGTCCTGGACCGACACCGTACCACCAGATTCACGTCCTCGTCCGCGGCACTGTACCACCAGGATCTCGTCTCGGAGCGTGCGCACGCGCCGCCGTTCACTGCTAAACTACGGATTCTACTAATTTACGGGTTTACGCGCGAGAGTGTTCTCTATAAATAAATTGCGGCTGCGTTTTCCAACTGATCTCTATGTCAGCACTGTGCGCACGTTGGCAGTAGCACAGATGTGTGGTCGGGTGTAGGGGCGGGTTACAGAGTAGTCACTGCTGAGTGTATGTATGGAAAGTGCAAATAACTGTGTCATTGATTTCACAATTCACACCATATTCACTGATAAAAATATGTTCACAGTCTACATTAAAAAAGCATTTATTACAAGTTTTGAATAGTGTTTATTTGTACGGACATAAGCTGTATCTGGATAAATTATACGCCCTTATGAAATATACATGCTTTATAAAGGAATATCACGCTCAAGTTTAGTAATAAACTACGTTTTTTTTTCTTGTCAAAAACGATGACTTTATCATTGCACAAGTCATCAGGAAAGCACCTCTCAGGTAACTGTGTAGTAATTATTTGTAGTTTGCTGCCAGCATTAGAACCCAGAATACATGAATAATCAATGTCGCTACACTATGAGTAAACTTACCCCGCTCATCTGCCAGAGACCATGAATAAAGATTTTACGAAGTTTTCAAAATTATTAAACAACGCTGCCAGCATAACGGTTGTTGTATTTCCCGGACAAGCTGAACCGATGCACTTAGTTTTGCTTTACGTGTTCTTGTCGAGTTGTGCAACAAAACCCACATACTTTGGTTAATAAGCTATACAGTACTGTTATTTTTCTATACATTGAAAAATACGTCATGAGTATTTATTGTGCAGTGGGCGGACACTTCATGATTAAAACCTCTGTACAAAAACGTTTTCTACACATATATTACGAGTTTTTCTACAATTTTATATAGTATGTAATTAATAAAACATATAATCAATACTTTGTTGTTGGAAAAAAACGGTATTTTATTAATTTTTTAAAATAAGGAGCATCAACAGTCTCTCGTATTGAATCTCTAAATTTATACATTCAAAGTTTTTAATCTGATACGAGACCCAATTACAGATGCACACAACATTAAAAAAATAGAGATTAGATTAAATAGAATTAAATATAAAATTGAAATTCACAAAACGTTTTTATTACACAAGACATTTGGGTAATGAATTAGAAAATATATCTATTTCGGGCAAGGCCCTAAACAGCTCATTGTATTCTGTACAAATTCTGACTAAAGGAGATTGTGTTTACCAGTGTTTGTTCTGCAGAATGGGAGGTGAAAGATAACTCCTGTGAAAGGTATACTCCTATATACTCACACATTTCAGCGCTGAACCACAGGTAAGAACTTTCATACAAAAAATGCAACTGTTTTGATGTTGAGATTGAATTGAGATGAAATTTACAGAGCAGCACTACTAATTTTAAATATGTCGGTAGTCTTTCCCGCGCTTCCATTTTAAAACACGTTTCCTGTTCATGACAATGAACTTGTCCTTGACCTTCATCTAATCGGATTGTATACAAAATTTAATTAAAATAAATCAAAATGTGCCAAAAATATGTGTCCAATGATTGAGTGTGTGATTGAGAGTGTTGTATTTTTAATGAATTAAAAATTTATCTATAACTATAATGTAAGCCCTAGAGAAAGTTCCTTGCCGTTTCTCTAAAATTTGTGTATCTAAAGATCCTATATCTAGAGATCCTATAGACAAGTAAATTGTTTCTAGGCGGACTAATGGGAGCTTGTCAGAATCCACTATTTTATGTTCTCTTGTTGTAAAACAAACCGAGCCGCAGCAAGTAGGTAGTGATTTCAACTCGTACCTGAAGTAAGTTCATGTCATTCATATGTAAATGTTCGGTTTTTACAAATCTCTGTTTGTAGACAAGTAGCGTTGCGACACTGCCGAAACATTGGCGGAATACTAAACCGAGTGAATGGTACCGAGTCCAGTTACTAGTACTCCCCATATTTGTTTAATTTCAGAATGGTCCTAGGTCAGGGTCCGGCAAACCGCGGCTCGCGAGCTGCATCCGGTGTCTATAGGTTGGTAGACTAAACGTCAGTGTCAGAATGTCAATAACAGACAGTGTCACGAGTAATTATGTAGACAACTCGTCAGTCGAAATAAGAACTAATCAAAAAGAAATAGAATCAGTTTGATATATAAAGAATATAATTTTTAATGAAGCAGTGACACAAAGCGCCACCATGTGTTTCCCCGTGACCGTGATCTGTCGTCCATCATCGTCAATTCTCATCTCAGCTAACACGATCGTACATTAGAACGTTAAAAAGCCATCTGAAATCCTGTCTAGGAATCAGCAACTATGTACCGACAGTTAGTCTCTTGTAATTGATACAAATTGCGATATTCCGTGTCCTACAATGATAGTAATCAAAAACGGCTAAATTATTTGAGCTTGAAATAGACCAAAAATTTGCAATAAAGTAACCACTTAATATTAGCTAAACAAATCATGTGACAGCGTGCGTTGGTGAAGTGTGAGCCTTCATAGAGGCAAGGAGTGGCAGAATAATAATTATAAATGCGAACGTGAATTTATTTGTCCTTCCTTACCGTCGTAATTAAGGCTCAGAATGACTTGATTTTCTGTAAAGGGATAGCTTATTGATATTCTGATTCAGCAAGTATTTCCCGCGGTATACTTTCCGCAGTACAAACGGTCGAAGTCGCGGGCAAAAGATTGAAAAGAACTAAGGAAGTAGCCTCAATTTCCCTCGAAGTTCTATTCAAATTCAAGGAATCCAATATGTGAAGTGTATCGCACACTCACTCTGGTCTTGTGCGGTACACTGTCCCAGGTGTATGATGTTGATAATGTGCGCAGGAGTTGACGTAAGTTCATTGCCCAAATAAATCGCCATGCGTTTTTAATTCATAAACTACAAACAAAAACATTCTACTGAACATCTCAGGCGTTCAGCGCAGTTCAGTTCAAATGTGTACGTTGTGTAATTACCACACAACCACACAAGGGTGTGTAATTATCACACATAATGTTCACACAGATAATTAATTCACCGTCGTCGAGTAGATACACCTCAGCACGAGCGCTCGCTACGTCAACTCAAATTATCTCCACCCGGCTTCATTCATTATTACAGCTGATTTACATGTTACTTACACACGCCTCCAGACCGCTTGCTGACGGCAAAATAAATACAGAAGATCATATAAACCCTGCGCGGGCGAACGATTTGGAGAAATTGTGAATAGAATGTTAGATTTGTTTGGTATAGGGTTTGCCAGGCGCCCTCTTCGGACGTCGTACCCGGGTCATCCTTTTTTCTTTTCTCTTTATTGGGTTTGCACTTGGCCTTCATCTCACCCGATGCTAAGGGATGCTAAGTGTTGCCTCGCGGCAAAATCAGTTGAAATTACTGATTGTCGCGGAAACAACCTTCGTGCGCTTTATCAGCGCCGCGTACAATGCTGCTCCCGTATTAATACGTAACTGGTATTGTGGTCAGCACATCTCAATTCCCGAGACTTACAATGCCCCACAATTCGACCCCGGTCCTTTGTTCCTCCCCTATTGTTTAGATTTTCGCGGTTTTCTTTTGAAGCAATGAAATCTCTTCATTTTCCGACAACCTAGCTTTTATTTTCATTACCATCTTAACGTTTACTGTTGCTGAAATCAGATCCAGGAGTATTCCGTTAGAGTTGCTTCTGTCACAGCTGCGTAGATATTTTTGTTTTTGCCATCGCGATTGGAGCTTTTATTTTCCGCTCGATTCTCTGTCTTTGATTTAGAATTTGTTTTTCGTTTGTTTTGCTGTAATAAATTTG
This sequence comes from Carcina quercana, assembly GCA_910589575.2. NCBI lineage: Eukaryota > Metazoa > Arthropoda > Insecta > Lepidoptera > Depressariidae > Carcina > Carcina quercana. Next base: position 12,764,602 of record OU342444.1, read on the forward strand.
TTGTGATAAGGCTTTGTTTTTAATCATCAATGGCGACAAAGTCCTTTGTGGACGTTACCGTCAATTGTTTTTATTCTTTCACTTTGTCGCGTTCAGTCGCTTTGACGCGGATCTACGGAACTTTTCCTAATTTCTTCCTTTTTTTCTTCTCCAATACGTTCAATTTACTTGTTCTTATTAGGCGAGGTATTTCCGTAATTAGCTGTGATGAAATTCCCTGTTAAGAGGGTATGCTGGTGTCAAAGCGCCCATACAAACGTAGTCCAGTCATATTTTGAGTATTAAGCTATGAAAATCTATGAAATTTTCAAGACACAATCTAGAAACAAATATCTGTGTAGGCGGTGAGTCCGATTTTCGTTTAAATATATACTTCCAGAGTTACAGGGCGTCAAAGAATTGTATTTTACGGTACTAAAAAGCCCCAATTTTGAACCTGATTTACAAGAGTATGAATCAATTTAGAACAATTTGGAAAAACCACCGACATCTGAAATTTCATTAGTATACTGTATTAAAAAATGTTTACATAATATACTGTATCCTTCAAATGATCTCTGGACTACGAAACATCCAAATAACGGGTGGATAACTTCGTGTAGTGTATGCTGTCTCACCGTACGCGCTCGGTTAGGATAGGGCTCGGATAGGGACAGCTACAAAACAATGCAACCTTGAACGCGGCCACGTGGTCTAACCAACAAACCCTCTTAAAGTTTCCGGGAACTATGTCAGCGTGAGCTGCGAGCTCGCAGCCGGACCTTCGTCTGGCGTGTACACACGACACGCGTCCCGGGCCCTCGGGTACACGTCTACGCGGCGCGGGTTCACTGAACATAACATAATACTATGCGGCTCACGAGTAAAAATGTATTTCAGGAATGAAAATAGTAAAAGAGACTTCATTTTGGACGTAATTCACTTGATTTGTGGCAAGGCAACAAATTTTGTATTCCTTTCCTGTTTATGTAAAATAAATAAAAAATAAAATAGTTTATTTTCGTAGAGGACAGGAAACTATACAATGCTTTCAGGACCTCCTCTTAAGTACTGGTGACTTGTGTTAGGAGGCCCTGCTCTTCCCGGTGTTACTTTAATTACATTTTCATGACCTTATATACTACTAATACATTTAAATTCAATTCTTATGACTAGTTAATATTAATCAATTATATTAAATTATAGTTAATAAATATATATATTTTTTAAACTGTTTCATGTACTTATATTACTAAATTAATAGAAGAAGGAAACAGGACAGGAACAATAAAGTTTTTGTGTGGTGAGAATGTGTGGTGAGTATGTGAAAGTGTGTGTGTATGTGTGTGTGTGTGTGTGTGTGTGTGTGTGTGTGTGTGTGTTTGGGTGTGAGTGAGGGTATGTATGTCGTGAGTTAGTTAAGATCTTATTTAAATTTGCTGGGAAAGTATACACTTTTAGGATAGTTCTACTCATGATAGGTATTACAGATATGTTATTCACTAGGTTTGAGGATAGATTCCGTTTGTATGTAAGTTTTGTTAAGTAGCCATTCTGTCAGTTGTTTACTTATATTCTGTGCCGAATAAAGTCTTTTGAATTTGAATTTGAATTTGATTACAATTTATATGATACAAATTCAAACTTATATTATATGCAAGCCATGGAGCAGTGTGTGAAACTGGTGCCTGAGCAGGTTACCCCGTGTTTCAGGACACCAGATGCTCACCTCACAGTCAATAAGCACATTATGTACGATTAATTTTTAATTGTATAAGGACGTGTATAGTGTGATAAGTATATTAGGTAATATATTATTACCCTTACATTGTCTCTAAAATATTTGTTCCGAAGCGACATTGTTGATATTGTATTCCACTTTGAACTGGAAATAACATAGTAATTAAGAGCTACCATTTTATCTTCACAAAATCTTTATCTTCAAAACTTCATTCTGCAATAAAAGTGTATTGTCAGTGGAACGTAGAATTTATAATAAACTCCCCGTTAATATGTATCAGGGAACGTAATGAATAAACGTGGCATTATTATTAATGTTAATTGACATTTAGAAAAATAGTATTTAATATTTGACTATTACATTGTGACTAAAAATTGTTTTGGATAATGATGATGTATATGTGTTATTGTGTTATAAATATTATGCATTGTATGCCAGATGGTAGACCGCAGAGCTTTTAGACCATGTTTAACCTGTGTGTCACAACAATAAAGATACAAAAAAAAATACTATCTACAACGACGGCTCCACACACAAACTAACAAGCTTCTGCAAAGATAATTTCTCGAATGTGTGACAAACCAGGACTGAGGACTGAACCCATGGTTACACATGAACCCTTGTAAATGTATACACGCCTAATACATTCAAAATTATAAATAACGAACTGGTAATATAAAGTGTTAGATATAGTATAGTAGCGGTAGCGCAGTGGAGCTCGTCTGTGGAGTGCCAGAAACAATTTACACGGTTCTATTTGTGAAATATAAGTTATGTGTTCATATTTTTGGGTTGCCTATCATTTTGAAGGTTTATTTTTCTGTTGAATGTTTTCAGATTATTTCGTTAGTTGAATTGTTATTTCATTTTCATGTAAAAAGAAATCTTACTTGGAAAGAGCTTTCGCGCTAGTAAAACATATTGATTCTAGATCCATTACATGTGTTAATACAGAAATTATTATGTGTGACACATTTCATTATAATCAATTCGGTATTTTATGCGTGATAAGTGAAAAACATTTGGCCAAGAATATGGATATTTAAAATACGAAAAACCATAAATAATAATATGCAGCAAACATTCGCCTCGATTTTCGTTATCAATTTAGTTCTGCAGTATCAGTAGTAGACGAGTACGACACTAGATGGCGCTAGTAGTATGTTACATCGCAAAAAAACCACGTTTGTTGTATGGGAGCCCCCTTAAATATTTATTTTATTCTGGTTTTTAGTATTTGTTGTTATAGTGGCAACAGAAATACATCATCTGTGAAAATTTCAACTGTCTAACTGTCACGGTTCATGAGATACAGCCTGGTGACTGACGGACGGACGAACAGAAAAGTGTCAGTAATAGGGTCCCGTTTTTACACTTTGTGTACGGAACCCTAAAAAGGAACCCCTAGTTCCCCTCTGTCCGTCTGTCTGTCCACGGCTTAGCTCGGACACCAACACCCTTACTACTAAAAGGCTGTAATTTTGGTACGGATATAATAAAATGGGTGGTAGGGTAAAATTTTGAAGAAGAAAAATTGAGGGTGTCTGCCATACACGTAACTTGGAGATGAAAAACTTTTTTGCGTCAATACCATCGTGTGGGATATCGTTAAATAAGTCTTTTATAAATATTGATGGTTTAGCAGCGCTTCTTTTCGATTCAGGGAAAGATTATGACAACAGAAATTTTGTTTGAAACTTTTATATCGAGCGAATTAGTACTGTTGTACAGACTACCTCAACCGTCGAGTAAGCCTCTAAAGCGAGATAGGTACTCACTGTTCCTTACCCATTCCAGTCTACAACTTATCCACATTCAAAGTGCAAAAGGAAGTCGAATTAGCATATCTAGCATTAACTATTAAACACATGCCCTGACGTGTCTGATAGCGAGTGGACAGGCGAGTTCACTCGTCCGAGCACTCGCCCGAGTGACTGGATTAATGCAGTGTTGATTAGTCAAGTGGTTCGATCAGATTAGATGTTTTATCGCACGTTACCGAGTGAAGGGTGAGAGGTGAGAGCTGAAGATGCATTATACATGCATCCAATGTATCAAGTGCAGGTGCTTTTCAACAGACTGCCAATTATTTTCAAAAAGTAAGATGAATAAATAGCCAATATCCTATGTAAAAATCACAAAGATAGATAGATATTTCATACAAGGATTCTCATTTAACGGGATCACGCTCCATCAATGTTTCATACCTAAAAAAAATCTGTTGCCATAATCTTTTAAAATATAATAATATGCTGGCTTTGTACAGTAATTATCTAAAAGTAGGATGCAGATTGAGATGTCGCGAAATGAGTATCATTAACACAGTGAATCATAGTTTTCATTTTAAATACTTTTGGATTATTGTTCAAAGCTCCATCTATGAACCATTAGCTACGTAACTGCTATTGTAGCTAACTATAAAGTTGTAAATTAATGATATTTATTTCGCGACACTATAATTTATTTCATCTCCTAGTTATATCAAAGCCAGCTGTTCTATTTTAAAATATTATGGCAACATAAATTTAGTATGGAAGCATTCGGAGCGGGATCCCGGTGCATTATATTCTCGTAGTTTTGTCCGGTTATTCCATGCGCATTACATTTTACTTACCGGAAGGATGTGTAAATAATAATTTTAGTAGAGTGTCCATGTGTTGGTCAAATTATATTTTTCTTAAAAAACATATTTTGGCATTTATCTCGTAATCTAAGGTGTATTGTAATTTACCGATTCCCACCTCAAAAATAACGCACTCAATTTAATGTGACCTTATATATGAGGAAAGACAATGTTCAGTAGCTAGCTAGTAGTACATACAGTATATCCGCAGTTTGTCAAAAAAGAATACGCCTGATTATTCCCGTGATATCCAATGCGAGATCCTCACGTGCCGCGTCTGTACTCAGTAACTGGTCTGTGAGACATGTCAGAACCTACCAATAAATATGGAGCACTCCCGCGGCTTATCTCCTCCAAACTAGTAAAACGTGTCGAAGCAAAACAAAACTTGTGAGACGAATCATAAATACGTCTAGACAGTTTACAAACTGTCATCTCGAGCAGAATTACTGCTTACTACATACTTTAAAACCAGCGCAAGAAAACCCAGATGATATGGAGATTTAGGCCTTCACTGCGCTGTACGCCAGTTGGGTAGGTCGTCGGTCGAGGTTTGGTTTTGCTCATAGCAAGGAATCCAGTATGACACAAACTATTATTATTTGCTTGTGTCAGATTTTACATACTACATAATTTTAGTAATCTTATAGCTCAGTTAGTAAGTAAAATATAATGTGATCGTTAATACATATTATATTTGGTACAAGTACTTCTAGATTATTTCAAGTTGAACGATTTTATCGATACTGCATACTCGTCATTTTTCGAGTGTTAAAAAGAGATGACAATATCCACCATTCCACATATGCACGTCTTGTACATTGCCCCGGTTTTTGACAACTGAAATGTTTGTTAGTTGTCCTGTAGTATAATGAACGTTTATAAGTTTTGAATATGTAGTTACGGCGCGTTCCCCGGCCATGTAATTTCATCGTCTAGTGCCGATTCGAACCCAACAATAGATCAAATTATCGGCTAATTCTGAGTCAGACGCATGTTATTGGTGCGGGCTGTTCACGCAGGATTTATGAGCCGGGGCTTATTCAGGCCTTCCATTAGGTATACCGTGGCAGGAGGAATACTAGTAAAGGACGTGTTGTTTTTAATAACCGTAACATTTATTTGACACTGACTTTATAAATCACTCAAACGACCACTTCTAATCATCATCGGCTAAAGGCCGGCCAGCGAGAGGCTCCCCGAGACCATTAGCTAATCCATCTAGAAGGCCTTTAAAATAATTGTAGACATAGTAAAATTAAACTAGAACGGACGTTTATCATTTATTTTTTATTTTTTTATTTGCAACAATGACAAATTAGTAACGCTTGTTAACACCTAAGTTTAAACGGACCAAAGTGATGACCAAAAACGTGTTTTTGTTATAGCAGCCTCAATAGGTCAAGCCTGTAGCAGGGCGAGCTATTTAATTATGGTTGTTCAATTTTTAAATGATGATGATAGGCGATTAACTGAGGATGAGAGACTACGGGATAATAAAGAAGAACATGCAAAACAGAGATATATATATATGTGTGTGTGTGTAAAACGATATGATTAAAATATTAGTACTGTATTTATATTTATAATATGTTTTGATATTCGATACCATAAATTAATAAAATCAGTTGGTCATAAAACTAAAGTTTAGGGTTACTATTCAGTTTCTGTGCAGATTATGTTTTATAATTTACAAAACGAAATTGAAGAATTAAAGTCACATAGTCACAGTCACATTAATATTAACACAACTTTCAAGTAGATCAGCAGTATTCTTCATAGCTACACGCAGGTTCTACCAGCATGCTAACGAAACCTTCAGATTGGAAACCAATCTGCGCTCTTATTATTTACAAAACCAATTCCCGGCGGCTCTTTCAAACCGAAACCCGGAACCTGGCCACGTTCCCGGCGTCGCTCGCAGCGCAATCCAGCCCACGGATTACTGCAAATACTAACTAGTTGTCAAAGGCTTCGTTCGCACGTCCCGCACGAGCCGGCCTTTCCCTGGCTCAGCTTTTTTGAGTCGCGGTCTTTTTGCGTGCCGACCTTTTTCCTTCTGCCGTCGTGCCTTTTTGGTCAGCGTCGCTTGAAATCGAGGGCGCGTCGGACGCGCGGAGATAAAGCATGCTCCTGCGACTGGGTTCACAATTTGATTTATGCTCGCAGCCTGTCCGCCGCATGGGTGGTCTACGGGCTGTAGTGTTCATGCGCCGGTAATGAAATACGCTGAGTGAAAACATGCGCTAATAAATAAACTGATCGTGAGCCGCCCGCCCGCCGCCCGCCGCCCGCCGCCCGCCGCTCGCCCGGTTTTCCTGTAATATTTCCTTCAATTCTAATATTATTAATTGTTGAGTTAACTTGTGCTTTGGGTAAATCCTGTAAATAAGTTAAACATGAGTGAATAAAAATAATTAAAGTTCTGTCTACTATAATTATTATAGATTTTTCACTCTGAAAACTTCGCAGGTTTTTAAAATTTATATTTTAAAATACCAAAATTTATACACTCATTTTTTATGATTAGTTTAAACTACACAGCAAAGAAAATATAAAAAACCTTTTTATTTGATGAATTTGATTAATGAAAATATTTTATGAATTATTTCAGTTGCGGTACCTGTTCCAAATGAGGGACACTGTTTCAAATGAAACTTGGGTCACCAGCCGAGTCGCGGAAGAATCGCATGTTCCCGGGATTCGGCAAAATGTGGAGAGAAACACCGGGGGCGTTTTAACTGGTGAATATCTACCAAAAATAGGCGTATTTCTAAAAAAACAAAACAAATATCGTTAAAAGATTTCCCCTCTGTAAATAAAACAGGCCGCCACACTTACACGAATTAATGAATATATTGAAATCTACTGGACCGATTTTATTTAAGTTGCACTGTTCCTAGAGTTGAAGTAAATGTAAGCTATTACAAAGAAATGATTACAGCCTGATTAATAGTTTCGAAGAAATGCTTGGACAAACATAAATATAATTGTTTGGAAGCCCTATTAGAATGAATATATTGCAGTTCACATAATATAACAAACATAAGTGTTGAATCGACATCCTCCTTTATTGAAGTCGGACAACGGACTTTTGAGGCATGTGTCTGCTCAATTTAACAGCGGATGTCGAATCAATAAAGCAATAATTTTGGCAGTATACAGTGAAGCAATCTGATGTTCCTCCAGGGTCGGTCAGCATGAAGACATCAAACAGGGCGCGAGTGCGGCGCGGGGAGGGTCCACAATAAACACCGCGCACTACACATGGCCGTGCAAACGAGGCCCACGCTGAGACTACTGCAAAAACTAGGTCCGCTCCAGGACGCAACTCCAATTCATCTTCTCTGTCAATGTCTAGTGTCCAGAGAGACAACAGTAAAAGAAAAAAACGTTTTGCCAAACACGCGAATCAGTTTGTAAGGATTTAAACTAAAAGGAGAAGACTAGCACAAGACATAATATATAGCTATGTAAGTAGAAGAACCACAAAGATTATCTGGAAGGAAACACCTGTCAGTCACCACTCGTTGTAAATCGTACCGATAAGAAGAAACCGAAAATAAGGGATCGATTTTAACAAATTTAGGAAATCGTGTATTCGCATCCCGTATTGCGAGCAAAGAGCAAACACCAAAATCGGTTACTATGTCACATCTGTCAGAGTCACTTCCTCTGGGTGCGTGCAATTATGAAGAAGGCAACTGTTGTGATATAGAGCCACGTCAGATATCAATATCGAACAGATAATACTTATGTATTTACAGAAGGCCTTTGATCACAATCGCCCCATGCTACGTGAATGTTAATCGTCTGCATGAGTCCACTGTTGGACATGCGCCTTCCTCATAGATCGAAGCATTGTAATTTGAGCTTTAACCACGAGCCGAGACCATAGAGCAATTCATGCATGTTTGTAATGAATAAACCCAAAAACCACTAAGCCGATTTTCAAAAATTCGGGCACCATTCGAATGGTAGATTATCCCTGAGTAGTATCCCTACTAATATTATAAATGCGAAAGTAACTCTGTCTGGCTGTTACGCTTTCCCGCTTAAACCTCTCAACCGATTTTGATGAAATTTGGCACAGACAATCTTTAGACCCTGGAAAAGGACATAGGCTACTTTTTAATGCGAAAAATAAAGTCCACGCGGGCGAAGCCGCGGGCAGAAGCTAGTAGGATATATTTCATAGGTATGAAAAAATGAAAAGGTATGTTGTACTACCCGTGCGAAACCGGGGCGGGTCGCTAGTGTGCAATACAACACTTATCGAAACAGGAAGCAATGCATGTTGTCTTCAGTAGTGCGTGAGTCTGAGCTGCCCGGCAGTGAGGTACTCGCTGCTCGTGTAAACTGACGGACATTTTGAGCATTGTTTACTGGAGAGCCATATGGACGGAGAAGCGAGTACAAGGTTAGACTTGCAAGTGTTTTTATTGCAGTAGTCTCAATCCCGCGCGCGACTGGGCATAGGTTGTGGGTTAGAAGAGGTAACGCCGACAAGCGGCGAGATCTCCTCAAAAGAATCAGCACTCCGAAACGAAAAATAAAGTATAAGGGTCGCCATAAAAAAGTAAAACAAACTCCCACTTGACATTTGCCGATTGCCTTCCAGCGAATTCAAAGAAAACCTAAAATAATTTTTGGAAATCAGTTCTCTTCTATTCTATTAACGAATTCACAGAATTACGTCTGACCAATGAAATGTTCATTTCTAGTACATGAGAATACATGTGGCGGTTAATGTAATTACACTAATTAAGTATAGTTGTGTAATGTTGATAGGTAATATTTGGACGAGTTGAATATAAAAATAATAATGTCTATGTCTAAGTAAATAAAGTTGAATCTTGATGCGGATGATGAGAATGTTTTTGTTTTGTTTCAGGGGGCGAAACACTTGACTCCATCGAAGCCAGGTTTTGCGATATTCCCATCCCCTAAAACTCCCGCCCCCTGCCGGAGAGTCATAGAAGTGAGAAAGAAATTCCTGAGGCACCATTGACGTTTTCTTAAACTAGCCTTTTTTCGTATTTTCCTTTGACTGTAGAAATGTATCCCATGGGAACTACTACTTGTTTGATCGGGATAAAAAAACATTGCTCATGTCCTTATCCTTATACAGAAAATCAAGTCATTCTAATTCTAGGAAGGACAAACAAACACACTTTCGTATTTATAAACCTGACCTGATTCGAATCAAAACTCCGTGCTACTAACTACAAATTACATAATTGTAGATACCCATAATAACGTGGAAACGGATGCTCTACCATTTTTATAATGAATGCATTTTCCCGAAATGTGCTCCGATCAGTGATACAGCGCGGGCCGCAGGAGTGAGGCACGCCAGGGCCCCGCGCCGGCCGCGCTGGAGGCCGCGCTGGAGGCCGCGCGCCGCCATGCCGCCACATGCGAACCCCTCGTTTGGCTCGAGCTACAAATTGATTCTTTGTTACATTTCTCTTAAAGACATCAATTTAGTTTTATTACACTTTCTTTTCATAGATGGCGGTAGTTGTAATTGCAGTTTGTTGTTATTTTTTGGGTGTTCGGGTCTATTATGGAAATCAAGTCGAAACTACCGACACAAAATACTAAGAGGTTTTAATCCAAATTGGGATCGCCTTTGGTCTTATCGTCAGGTGAGACTGACGATAAGTGACGATAAGGGAAGCGTGCTCATCCAGAAACCTCAATACAATGAGGGACTGGGTCTGTCATCAGTCAGAACTGAAATACAAACTTACGTAACATGGTGCTAGCTAGCCAAGCGGATGCTCTACAACCAAAAACCAGTTTCAAAGGATTCTAAGGCAAAGATACACTGCACTGGGAATCGAACCCTAGACATCCAGATTTTGAAGACTTTGTTGGCAAAATGCTACACAGATGAGGAAAAATATGAATCTTAGAATGCATACATAGCTTTACTTAAATTTAAAGCTGAAACCAAGCTACCATTTCGAACTACAAATATAGGATCAAATAATATAAAAATACAAGCACTCCACTCCCGTAAAACTTTGTGTAAAACAAACCACATGCCGTAGATATTTGTAATTTACATCCAGCCTTGGAGCGTGTCGTTGCACCTCGATACCAATAAAAGAAACCAATTAAAACAAACTAAGCTAATTGTGCACCCTGTATTTATTGTTCCCGGTACACGCAGGCGCGTCCAGAAATACCGCGCACCATGTATAAATACCGCGGCATTCCCTGCGCACGCGCCGATCTCCGAACCTGACGAATTCTTAAACAGCTGGGCGACACTATGCAAGGAATAAAAATATGTATGGAAAGAGATCAGTCATCAAATGAAAAATATCCACGCTGTACAATCCGTCTGGGTTTGGAGAATGCAGAACGATGTTGTGTTGTTACACATACGAGATATTGTCGCTCTGTCTCTGATTTTTTCACTTTATCACCTGTTACGAGGTCCATGGTCACATATCTAAACAACAGACCACACGGCCAGAGGATTGATTCGACTTCATCACCATCGGCTGCAATAGTCCGCTGTGGGACATGGACTCGATCCTCTTATAGCAAGTATTATTATATATATAGATACTTACAGTATCAACTTATAGCAAGTATAATTTCCAATGAATCACTAAGCTTGGCGAATGCATTGGTCGGCAGGTGCTGGCACCCATCTCCTGAATAGTTTTCGCTATGCGAAAACCACATGTCCTCGTACGACAAACCTAAAAATTAAACCTGCCAAATAAAGTAAGCTTTCCTAGAAATCGTAACGTATGGAAAACGTGTATTTTCTACAATGGATATAATCTCTTCGAGTATTTATATCAGGAATTCGTCTGTCTGTGCTAAGCTACGGTCGGATTATTTGTTGCGTGCGAGTTTGTCGCGCCACCCGGCCCCTCCCCGCCGCCTAATGCGTCCCTCCGTGTCGTGCGCACGCGCACCCAGCGACATGAGACGCGATCTGAAAGAGCGCACACCTTTACAAAATTTATAAATTACCAAAAAATATCTGCATATAAAGTGTGATCGCTTCATGTTCGCAGGTTACTGTGTTACGGTTGGTACATTACGAGCTCAAAGTCACTCCGCGAGCTTGGAATTTATCTACATGATAAATTATTAAATAAACTCAGTGGAAAATATAAACGAGATATCTTACTGGAGACAATGAGGAAGATAGGACAAGAGATGGACACAGTGAGAGTTCTCATTTGCGACCACGCGCCGAGAAACATGTGTAGGAATCATGTAATGGGATTACACAAGTGCAGTTGGTAAATGTGTTTTACGACTCTATGCGATATTTTATCCTTGTCGTGAAATACTCTTGATTAATTCGTGAGATGAAGAATAATTACACGTAAAAAATCAACCTAAGGCATAAATGCTCTTACTGACATAAACAGTCCATAATAATGGTGGCTGTTTACGTACATGTCCCGACCAAACATTGGTATTACTACAAAATATCAACTTGGATACATCGCTGTATGTACCTGGCCAAGTTGAGAGAGTAAATATATTGTAAGGTCAGAGGACGCGCTATACCTGATGGCGAGAAACAGACAGGAGCCCTAGCTGGAGGTTGAATTATAAGCTTGGTACTCGAACAATGAGAGCCGAGAGAATTAGATACAATTCAGGTATTCAAGATCAAAATGTTTTGTAGGAGTCGACCGCCTGTTGTAGGGTGTAGATTTTAAAAAATTAATTTTCAATTATTATCAGTCAGAAAATGTCCACATCTGAACATTGGCCTCATTTATTCATAATCTTCACCAGAACTTCACCATCAACTGAGGGGATATGTTTGTTAGTCCACCGACAGATGAAAATTGGAAAAACCTAGAAACTAATGAACAAGTTACATACATAGTTTAAAAATTATTCGTGCTTGATTTTTGTTTAATGGAATAATCTGCTGTTACTTTTGGTTATCCCTCCAAGAAGTAATAAAATCCACAGGTACACAAGGAAGCCCTAACGAGGGCGGCGGTCAGACAAAATGTACCTGCGTGACTGTCATACCATTCAATCGCCCTGTCTTTTCAGTGCTGACTTTTGGTTTCGGTGTATGTTTTATAAAACTCAATTTTTGAAATTCTTGTTTTCTAGTTCGAAGATCTACAAGGCGATTTGAATCAACGAATTCGTCTCTATTACCACGACGTCGCTCAAGTACAACGACTGTCCTCGCGCCTCGTACCTTCGTTCGCCCAGGATCGAAGTCCATTCATAAATTAGCCGCAGCTCTTGTAAACTACGAGCCGTCATTATTCCACTACCAACGTCCACTGTCCGTTGAACTTCAGCATTAATTCACCAGTATTTAATAAAACACCTATATATCATGTCCAAAACAGTTCTCGATTCACAAACTTTCAATTACCTACTGCAATCGATTTGTGACTAGCTGGATGTAGAGATGTTGATTTGGAAACTATCAGTCTCAAAAGGTGACAGATCTTTTGGAGCTTTTAACTTTTCATTTGATTAAAAGATATATAAACTTTCGGGTGTTATTAAACGGTAATTAGTAATCATCATCCTCCTTCGTGGTATACCACACTGACTGGTCCCTAGCCACTTGCTTCCAGCGACTCCCCGCACCTTGATACCGGAGGGAGGGGCAGCAGCCTCCTCCTGAAGAACTGAAACCGACTACTGCGATCACCAACCCGTTTGGACCATCGTTCTAACCATGAGACCAGTCGCGTATTGTAAGAAGGCTATTACTCCTCGCTGTCTCAATTCTGACAGTAGCGTAGAGTGCCTCCCGGCGCGCGTCAGAATTATTCTGATAGACGTTTTCTTTCACTATGCGGCCGGGCGCGGGATAGTGCTAATACTAAACTTGGTTGGGTTAGTGTAGAAATGCTCTATGTCCATCGGCCACTACCACTATGTCACTATGTAGGTCTGCCCCCGAACACGTCATTATATCATTATATCATATAGTCATTAAATTACTTAAAATAATAATTTACTAAATAATATAAATTACTAACATAGACCTAAGGTTACTAACACTACGGATGTATATCTGATTTAAATAATATCATAATCAAAAAATTAATTGTGGCTTCTGAGAGAGCTCGCTCTCTAACCGACGGCATTATCGTCACTTAACTTTAGCTGCGTTAAAAAGGAAATAAGATCGCATTGTCTATGATTTTGACGATTATTTGCAGATAAATACCTACAACTTTCATTTAATCCTCAGACCCTGTCTAACTTCACGGAATGTAAGCTATTGAAAATTCCGTCCACATGGAGTTACATCTATGCTATAAAACTAGAGTCTGCACCTGGAGAGGGGCCAGCGCCTAACTCCGCCGCCATATGAGGTTCCGAACTACTATAAATTCTATTATTCAATTTGTGCTTCAAGCCCAGCGCGCCGGGCCGCAAGCCCGGCCTGTGCGGGGGGAACAATAACGATGGACGACAAGTCTACTTCGAGGCGGAGAATCAAATTAGCTGACTCACAGAGGTGAGGCGTTCAGAGATATGTGGCATGAGGTGTGTGTCTAGAATACACTCTATCTAACTCCTCATTGTTAGTAAACATCCCATGCGTGGGCGTCGTAGAACTCAACCGCAAACAATTTCAGAAGAACGGTGAATTTCGCCAAAATAATATGCTCTGTATATCGATATAGTTCAATGGCATTCAATGTCTGGGAACCAAAAGTCAAGGCGAACTTAAACAGACAACATCTCAAATATTGTATCAAAAGACGAGAGATCAAGAAACTCTCTCCTCGTGTCAACCTGGAGGTTATACTTTTAAAAGCTGTTTACCACTAGTTTCGGTGACGAAAATCCCGTCTGATACCTTCTTTAAAAGATTATTTCGTGTCGATTATACACGTACATGCTGCCACAAAACATCTACACACTTAAGGCTGACCGCGCGTGCCGCCGAGTGCTGTCTGCAGCCCTAGGACCGTGTTCCTGCTGTTTTGCGGTGTTCGGTCGGGCTCGGTAAAAACTAAACGTAAACATGGCGGAGACAAAAACTATGGGAAATTGTCGTAATTGGCAGAAACGAGGGTTGCTTTTACAGCTAGCGATTCGACCACGGCATTTTTGTCGATAACACTTCAATGATTAAATAGAATGGAGGTATCCAGTATGGCTCATTGCTGGGACTCTGTCACAGGCCAGACACTTAAAACAAATGTCGTGATATCGGTTCCTATTTGACGTTTGTATGTGTGAGTGGATTCACGCTCGCTTTAGTACCGATCTTTGAGCCGGTCACTTTCTTCCGGGGAGAGGTGAGGTATCGTAGATCGGTGGGAGGCGATGAACATCCGTTCTTGGTCCGTTCTATACACAGTACTATATATACACTGGTAGTCAGTTTATTTCTGCGCAGTGCACCCTGCCCGTGACATAAAAAAATAATACTTTTATTTGTTCCTCCTTGTTACATGGTATATCTATACGTAAATCTTAATAACTAATCGGAACAAAACGGCCGATGGGCTCAGGTCTACCGTTGGCAAGCCGCCGGCAGACCTGCTTTTCAGCCCACGCCTTTCGATCATCATCGGGGTTGTCTTGATCGGCACAATCACTAACTCATTTATTTGGATACATGCAAGATGGATACGAGTCATTTCCGGTACAGTTCGAAGCAACGATGCCTCTCTCGTAGTATTTACTACTTATTCTAATTTTGAAAAGTCTTTCGATTTTATCTTGACACATTTGCTCGCCCCGGGTTCCCCGGTTTCAACTTTTACTTACAGTGCTCAGCTACAGCGATGACTGTAGTTTTTCTTCATACACAACAAGGTTCCAAGAAATCGTGCCGTGTAAATTGTCTTGTTATGACTGGATCATACTTTGTAGAACCGAGAGATAGCAATTACCGCGACGGCTGTGAGAGCCGCCGTGACGCGACGTGGCGCTGTGTGACAGCCATTATTATGATTAATCATTAATCAAGAATACTCGCTGTAAAAACAATCGTTCCAGATATCAAGTGTACCGGACAAATACACGCAGATATCAAAGGCCGATTAAATGGAACAGTGTTGGGTACTGACAGTATTAAAGGCTTCAACCACTACACACACTACAATATTACAAAAAAGTACGACAAGAATTTCATAAAAACAATCACTTTTCAAGCTAACATTTCTGCCCCCGATCTACCGCTGCGGTATGCTCAACAGAGATGTAGTGAGTGAGTTTGATAGCAACGTCTTCTAGTACAAATAATCCGTCTCAATCATTTCCACTGACTTCATACTTCAGCGCCGCCACATCGCCGCCCCGGCCGCGCCGCGCCGCGCCGGAGGGTTCATTAAAATTCGCTCTTTGATCTACAATCACACAACACATTACGCAGGCACACATGCGAGCAGCTCACTCACACCACCAGAGCTACATACAGTACACGTGTGTCACATCAGCTCGTCTGACTACATCAGCTCAACTGTTGCTTGCTCTCGTTCAACACAACGACGACACATTGTAATCACTTCCGCGGAAAATCACATTCTCGTCGCGTTTGTCCTCTCCGTACGTTCTTAGAGTAAATAAGCACCTACTAGAACGAGTCCTTTTAATTCAAATTTATTAACTCTACATTCATACAAAAATCTAATCGAACTAAAAGTAATCCTGCACTGTACCAGCAGTGTCGGGTTCACGCGAGCTATTTCTATGTTTGTATATCGGCTTAACTGTTATCACGCACCTTGCCGATCCGCGCTATCGTTATAACAAATCCCTTTGTGAAAAATCCAATCGCATTGAAAACGGGAGTAATCCGGTGTTTAGTTGTGTGAGGATAGTGTGTCGGTTTGTTGGCCTTATTCGTTAGATTGCTGCGCTTTTCACCATGACGCCGAGTGAAAGCTTTCTTACGTGAAGTGTATTGCTCTAGGCCGACCGGACCAACATTGAGCTAGAATTTGAACAAAGCTTAAATGAAAAGTTTACTTATATACCTGTGAAATTAGATCTGAATAGCAATCAAGAAAATAACAACTTGTCACGACTATCTCGTTCGATAGTAATGTGACGACGTTGCCAGCGATGGTGCGTGCTGCTTCAGAAGGTGGCTCGTCATATACGATATTGAGTTTTACTCGTAGCTTTAGGAAATCTGTACATCATCATCATCAGCCGGGAAACTTCCACTACTAGACATAGGCCTCCTCAACAACGCTTTCCAGATGGGTTGGTGATCGCAGTATTCGGTGTTAGTTCTTCAGGAGGAGGGTGCTGGCTTTGTTTTGTCCCTTCCCAGTCATTTTACTAGTTCGCCTTTTTGGAGGGAAACCAGTGGCTATTTTATTAACATTGTACCGGATATATTTACTATTATTGTTGTTATTAAATATTTTATGGGCCAACCTAGAACCAACCTAGAAGCAATATTGATCCATTTTATGATTTATAGACGACGACGAAGACGCATGAGTCCTCTTCGTCGAAAAATAAATCGAGAGAAGGCAGGGCGCGGCCCTAGCGAGGCTCCACCCTGCTTGTCTCGTCGGTATACCGCAGCTGTAACAGTTCCAGTAACGACTATGTCTCCGTCGACCCGACCATGTTTTCCAATAGAACACATTATATTTCTCGCTGTTTTTTTATTGGTTGTGTGTATGGGCATCGTGCGATACAATGATGCAGATGTTTATTTTCCACATTGGTTCCATTTACCAAACAAAACTAACTGTGACAAAAAGAGACTGACTCCGCGTTGATATTTATTGAGATGTCATAAACGTTATTACGTGTATTTTTATTATATGGTTAAATACAAACACATAAAAAATTCAGAAAATAGCTACCACGTGGCTCCCACCAACCAAACCGAGACCTGATAGGACCACTGGGAATCGAACCCGCACCTATGGTTAGTGAGTCAAATTTATTGTATTTATTTTTATTATCAGGTAACAATGATCCATAGTTATATATAAAATACAATACAATCAATTAAAATAAAATTAATACAAAATAAGATAAAAACCTATATCTTAGATTGGCATTCCTTCAGTCCATTTTGAACGGTCTAAGCTTCAGTTACATAACCAGAACTATTGCCGAAGGATACAGTGTGTACTGTACAGTGTGAAATATTGAATTAAATAAACAGTAATAAATATGTATTAACTGACATTCCCAGTAATTCGAGGTGGTACTCCGCGCCCGGCGGCGGTGCGGGGGCGGTGCGGCGGCGGTGCGGCGGCGGTGCGGGGGCGGTGCGGCGGCGGTGCGGCGGCGGTGCGGGGGCGGTGCGGCGGCGGTGCGGCGGCGGTGCGGCGGCGGTGCGGGGGATGTTTTGTTTTCCTGTTTTATTTCAAAGCAATCACAACGTGTAATTGCCCGCGCGCTGGATGGTAATGATCGTCTGCGCGGAGGACGCACATTTATTATGAAATCTGTTTTCTTCTTCCGAAGAATTCATTTTCAACAATATTAAGTCATGTTTGGTAAGAACAGTGTGACGCATCTTAGTTCCAAATTACTTAACGACACATTGTATGGAACATGTCAAAGCATCAAAGACGCTACTAGCGCACTGTTGGCGCCACTGTCCCTACATTATGTATGGCAGAGAATGCATGTTGACTTTGCCCCGTTTGAGATTCGGTAGGTTTATTTTCGCTATATGGAGTCCCGTCTCTTATTACGTAGCATACTCGTACGTAAATGACATACTCTTTGGGTAAGAAATCAATATACCTAATTAAAGCTTTCAAAAAGTCGCCGTCGCCAATTTTTTGGACATAGTCGTTAAATTTAAATGATAGTATACCGAATAAGCTGAAAATTTTCTCCTTTTCAAAGTCGATTAAAAATTAAATTAAAACGGAATAAAAAATTATTTCAATGAACTAAAATTCAATAGGATACAGATTATTGTATTATCAAGAAACTTCTCAATATTGAGTTACAAAATCATCCGTCGAATGTGTCTATCTATCTACTATCATCGAGTGGTATTACTCGTATATGATTTATTATTGTGTCACGATGTCCGAACATTCACTACTGTCTCTGGGCGCGCTGCCCTGTTCTGCCGCCGGTTGTGTTGTATTCAGATAACTCTAATCAAATTAAAAATAACACCGTCCATATAAGGAGCATCTGGCGTCAAGATGCGGTCCGAGATTCATCTCGTATAAATCATATTTGTCGTTCTAGGAAGCGCCGGCGCAGTTAAATGCTCTTTTATGATTTCACGCGCCCCCATTAACTTTCTCAGGAAAAAATAAAAGTTGCTCTTTCCCATGGAGTGGCATGTGTTAGTCGTTGCGGTGACGTCACGGATGCGTGGCGTGATGGATGGCTGGGAGAGCAAGGTCGCTTTTCATCCGACGTCAATGACTTGCGGATAAAGCCTCGAACATAGGCGTCAGATTGCCTGCCTTTCGGTATTTTATAGGATACATTTTGGAGAGTGGGCGCAGGAGCTCTTTTTGTTGATTCCGCCTTCGCCGTTCAAGTACCGGTCAAACAGAAGAACGGCAGACCTTGACCTGTATACTGTGGATATTCCTACAGCTCGCACCAAATGTTTTGATTTCACATTTATTATGCGTACAGCTAAGGTATGGAATGCACTACCGGTTTCTGTATTCCCCGAAAACTACAACTTGGGAATCTTCAAAAGTAGAGTAAATAGTCACCCTCTAGACCAACACGTAACATCGTCGACCTCATCGTCACTTACCATCAGGTTCTCATATAAATAGACTCATGTGTGAACTGCACTGTACATGCAGCCCAATAAGAATATGATAACACCTGTGAAAAAAAGAGTTTTGTAATAAGTTTAATAAATACACCCATAATTGTTGCACCGACTAGTTTTGGACCTATCGGAGGTCCTTCTTCAGAGTAAGTGGGACTAGTCCGCGGTCATGGCCCGTCGCGTACTGTTGTTATGGCGGCAACAGACATACATCATCTGTGAAAATTTCAACTGTCTATCTATCACGGTTCATGAGATACAGCCTGGTGACAGACTGATGGACCGCGGAGTCTTAGTAATAGGGTCCCGTTGTACCCTTTGGGTACGGAACCCTAAAAAATCTGACCGTGTCAGAGATTTCACATTCATCATATGCTACCAGCCTTTATACTTTTATCGCCCCATAAAACGATCAAAATGGCGGAATCCATCGAAGACAGCACTTAGCAGCAATAACGTGGCATCTGACGCGGCCGGCGCGGGAGCACCCGGGTAATGGGCCTCCGCCCCCGGCCTCCATCTCCGTCTCGGCGTGGCGTTTGGACTTAGTTCACTACTTTATTGTGAGCCGTTAAATTTTACAGGCATGCATATAAGCTGGACGGTCCAAACCAGAGACATAGATACGGTTGTGCCGCAGACGGGACGCTCGGCGCGGCGGGGAGCTATTGTGCCTTCAGAGGAATATGTTAGTGGAGGCGAGTAAGTTGCGACGAATATTATAATAAAAACTTGAGAGGTGTCAAGGGACACCCGGATGGAACGAAGTTCTTTTCGATTAATTAGTGTAATAAAGTTTTATTTTTAAGTTATAGTAATATATTTTTTTATTATTAACAAATATAATGTCACATAGTGTACTGTTGGTATCGTCCATGTAGATAATACTAACAGATGACGCTAACTTACTATAGCAAAAAGTGTCGTGACAACTTTTCGGAAGAATTTTTTCCGTCTAGACCCCTTTCACAACGCGCGATAAGGAACTGCGTTCCAACAATTTCTAGGTACATTTTCAATACATTTGCTATTAATACGGTCCTTACGACATCGAAACTTGGATCGTAATGTTGTATTTTACGAACTAGTCCCTTTTCTTTACACCAATCACAGTTGTTCATTAGCCCAATTGCACAGATTTTTATTTTATTTTTTAAAAGACCAGCGCTTGACTTCAATCTCACCTGATGTTAAGTGACGAGGTGACGATGAGGTCAACGATGTTACGCGTTGGTCTAGAAGGTGACTATTTACTCTTCTTTTGAAAATTCCCAAGCGAAAGTGTTGTTTTACTTTCCATGACGCGAAATCGCTCCTCATGGCAGGTGGATTTGTGATCGCAGTTAGATGTTGTTACGAGTA
The DNA here is from genome assembly GCA_910589575.2 of Carcina quercana. NCBI lineage: Eukaryota > Metazoa > Arthropoda > Insecta > Lepidoptera > Depressariidae > Carcina > Carcina quercana. Next base: position 12,785,038 of record OU342444.1, read on the forward strand.
TATTGTTGGATGCTAGTGTACATCTCCTGTATATTGTTCCCAAGCGGGATAATTTATAAGAACTTGAAACGTAGTGCAGGAGAAAATAAGCTTTAAATTTTTTAATATCTGGTGGACTGAGTTTCCTTCGTCTGTACCTACTGCCACGTCTACTGATCTAGAATTCAATGTGTACCGACTATCTGACCGTTTTGCGTTTCTAGAGGTTTTTTCTTTTTTCGTCGCAAAGTTGGTAGCACTGTCGACCGTCACATGTGCCGCGCGTCCCCGTGCAGTGCTGCCACACTTGCGAACTTTTAAATTAAACGCCATTTTGGTACCGGCCACGGTCTTTTTGTATGTTTCAGGAACCACGTAGCGAATGAACATTGATCCGTTAACTTGCATTTTATAATTAACTGTGAAGCTCCTGATTTTTTTTAATGAAAGACTAGAAAATTTGATTGAAAAGCTTTCAGCTGTCATTGAAGGAGCACTTACTGTTATTTTAAGTTGTTTTTATTGCGTAAGTAGCTATAGTGTTTCTTTGTTGGAAATCCAAAATAAATAACGATATCGTAACAATAACAGCAACCCTATGTACTATATAAGCGGAGCTGAAGCGCCAGGTGTTGAGCAATTTCGTGTATGTACTAACGCAGTCTCTTCCTGGAGCCTACTTGAGGAGTCACTACTGGGAACTTGCGTGAAGAAAGAACCAACAGGCAGAAGCTCTCCGCGGCTGAAAGCTCGTGGAAATGAACCGAGACTTGCTCCGTGAAATGAACGCGCGGCTCCAGTGACACGAGCGAGAGGAACTAGATGAATTGTAACAAAAATAACTAACATTATTTTTGGGCAGTTCCAAACACACGTTGACTTTTCATATCGCATGAGAACGTAATACCTTGTAGTGGAAGTAGTAGGCGGGTAATGTGTGTGTTGTGTATGTATGACTTTTACATACAAATATCGACACTATATTATTTTTCCACCAGATTTTCACATGCTTGTTTAGTCACATGTATATGTGAAAAGTAATAAATACTCTGTCTTTGTACATGTAATTTTTGGAATTATTCTACTAATTACGGGCCCTGCTTTAGACTTTATGTGTGCTTTATGTATGCTACGGTAGGACAATTGTTGTCGATCATGCGCTGACTTCGTGAAGATTGCCAAAGCCTCGAATATAGCTGTCAAGCAGACTGTATAATGTATGTAGGAACGGCCAGAGCGTATACCGCCCTCTGGTTCACTAGCTCAGTACCAGCTAATACCGCAAGACTTGCACCCTTGCACCAAACCATAAAGTAACCGCAGAAAAATAGATTTCACCGTCTGGGCGTCGCCCGGCGCCGCGCCCCGCAGCCGGCGTAAAACAATGCTTTTGTGTCGCGAGATCCTTTTTGCTGTTTCCATCCCTCTTTACACCGAGCTCTGAAGCACTGCTCCCGAATTACTGGAAGATGTTTTTTCCGTCCCGATCGGAGCGGGCTCACCTTCGCGACTGAGTGTTGAGCGCGAGTCGCCTGCTAGCTAGTCAGATTGCTTCCTCTACTTGGTTTGCTTGTACAAATATTCGCACCCTCACTTCATCTATCAAGTTATCGACTTGTAGTTTAAAGCGCAGTGAACAAAGTATCATCAACACCAAATGGATCTTTCCACAGCACACAGATATTTTAATTTTTATACCTAATAGTTAATCACTTATATATATTTATTGTGTGTTTGTTAAATATTTATTGAGGAGGATTTATTGAGGTATAAATATAAGATAGTATGAACTCTCGGTTCGCGAGACCTACTGGCACGGTCGCTTCATAATATGATTTTAACCGACTTAAAAAAAGAAGGAGGCTCTCACTTCGACCCGAATTTTTTTTTGTAAGTGTGTTACGCGATAGCTCTGCCTATAGTGAACCAATTTTGATAATTCTTTTTTGATTGTTTGGTAGACCATACTTGAGAGGTGGTTCAATATAAATTTTATTGTAATTGATTAATCGCTTTTTAAGAAAATCAACAAAAATCAATTTTTTTTGGCAATTGATGTCGGTTTTTTTAAAGTTCTTTTTGAACGTGTTAATTTTGTAGCTGAAGTCGTTTTTTGAAGCCACGATCTCCATTATGTTTTCACTATAAGTACACTTACTTACCTAAATACATTTTTCAGGGATATTTTCAAATGAAATATATCATATTGAACGCCTGTTTCATTCTGAATAGCAATGTGTGGCGTTGTTAATGTAGTGTAACATTGATGTGAGGGGTTCTAAACGGACTTGCACGTGACCTGCACCGTGCATCTCACGTGACGGTTACGTTACGATATAAGCTAATTATCGTTAGCCATTTGACCATTGTAAAGATAGCGTGATCAACTAGAAGCCCCAATCGCTCTGATACTCTTCATTCCGGAACACAACAGTGCTATTAACACTGCCATTTGGCAGCAGAAATAAGTGCCATGGTGGTAGCTAGCCAGGCGGACATAAAGAATGCGCTACCACCAATCAAACCGAGTACCATTTTAACGAGTTGCAATTCAACTTAAAATAAGAAAATATAATCACAGCGTTGTCTGTAAACCTCTATGAGCTGCATCAGTAACGAGTCCCGCCAATATTTATATTACTACTAGACCTAATATAAAGCAGCTGCCGGGTGATCGCCATAAAGCTCCGCTGCGCTGTAAACCTCGGCGTCTGTGTTGTACTGGTACACAGGGACGAGCGACGCCAGAGACGGAACAGCTCATAATAAAATAAAGCAGCAGATGTTATCTGACCCTCGTTGTTTGTGGTGAAAATTATATGGCAAATAAACATTTTTCTAACAATTATACTTTCAAGTGACATGTTTTTTGTAAATGGGTTTTTCACTTGGCCTCCATCCTGACGATGAAGCCGTTAGATGTAAAACGTACTGAACCAGTAGCTAATGAGGCCCTGGCTCAGCTATATACCTTCCATTCCGGTACACAAAATTTCGTCTCAGACTTAAATAGCCACGCGGACATGACACTACCTACTACAACTACTGCCAACCAAACCGTGTACCTATACGACGAATTCGCCAGCAACCGGCCACCAGCCAGTCTCATGACTATTGTAGTTCCGTTCCCAAAGGAAGCCAACGGGACCGTATTACTGGAACTTCGTTGTTTGTCCGTCCCTCTGTCAGTCTCAATGCTGAAACTGTTGCACCGCAATAGGTAGATACTTGAAGTATTCACAGAGAGTCTAGTTCTTGTGGGTGATATAAAACAAATAACAAAAAGCGAGAGGATTTTACGGCGTATTTCCTCGATCTAAAATATACTACATTTAAGAATATGTAGTGATGATTTCTTACCACACGAGTTAAGCATTACATTATGAAATCTTACAGTGTATGGTGAAGTGGGTACTTCCCCAACAACAAACTGTTAACAATAATAATATGAATGGGAGAGTTGGAACAGTCGACGCAGACAGCATTGGATATCTGAGGACATAACAATAACCGATTGTTGTAAAAGTGTGCGGGGCGGGGGTGCGGGGGTGCGGGGGTGCGGGGTGCTGCAGATAAGTGAATCTGTTCTATACTGTTATTGCTGGAGATTATCCGGAACGTGGTGGAAGTGGAAACGTTCTACAAGACACCGAGGTAATACTACGTGCAACTGTAACAGAATTTCAGACTTATAACAGTAAATCACTTGACCTTAAAATTAATTATAACAATGAACCAATTGAATCAGTTGATAGTTCAATATTCTTAGGATTCACTATTGATAAATACTGCAACTGGAAACCTCATATAGAAAAATTATGTAGAAAACTGGACAGATTTGTGTACGTTTTGTTTAAGTTACAGCAAACAGCCTCTAAAGATGCTGCCCTTCTGGCATATCACGGCTATGTGTCAGCTAATTTGCGGTATGGATTAATACTATGGGGATGTTCTGTAGAAGTTGACAAAGTATTTATATTGCAAAAAAAATGCATGAGAGCAATATGTAAGGCAAATTTTTTGGACAGTTGTAGGCCATTATTTAAGGAAAATGGCATTTTACCATTGCCTAGTATGTATATTTATGAGATCAGCACTTTTGTACATACACACTCAAATTTATTTAAAAAATTAAAAGACAACACCGGCAGGGCGTATAGGGCTGGATACATTCATAAATTGCAAGTACCGAGACAAAAACTTGCAGTTCATAGAAATAATTCTTACTGTATGGCAGTCCGAATATATAATAAAGTTCCTGACAAATTTAAATCTCATGACATTTACACATTTAAAAAACAATTGTTTGACTACCTGCTACAGAAATGCTATTATAAGGTTAATGAATTTTTAAATGACTAAAATTATGTATATATCAATACTGACATTTTTGGTAACAATATAAAATAATTAGTTTTAAGTAATTTTATATCGTGTAAATAACTAGTTAATATTATTATTATGTATGTTAAACATTTGCACACCTGAGATAGGTAGGATGTAATATGGACTACAACTATATGTAACACCAATGTATCAACATGCATCCTGGCAAATAAATATTTCATTTCATTTCATTTCATTTCATTTCATTTCACTGCACGCCTCCCACCTAACTGCATAACGGCTGCATATATGAACCGACGACGGCAAGATACCCTGTCTGCAGACTGAACGGTCCCATGTGGCTGGACGACTACATACAGATCGTCCTTATTCCTGATAGATACAGTTAAATTGTATACTTGTATTTTTTCACCGTGACTAACAATACTCGGCCGTGTAGTCTAGGCTTCAGACTAGGAACACCGCATGTCATACCGCGGGCGTCGTAAAAGGCGACCAAATATATTCAGGAGAGGGGCAATAGCATCTACGTAATTACAATATCTTGCTGCGATAACAAACCCGCTTGCGAGGCGAAGTGATTATGCCAAATCCGACAAAGTAGTAGAAGCTACCACCATGCTGCCTAAGTCTGCCGCCAAACATCAATGTTAACAGCAATGTTATCTCCCACCGGCCTTATCGTCACATAATACCATCAGGTGAAATGAAGGCCATCATTATATAAAAATCTATTAAAGACAAATTACGTTTCCCTGGGAGAGCCTACAACACGTGTCGCTGGAAAGAAACCGGATTTGACTGTTTTATAAAACCAAAACCTATTCATGACTTATGAGGCAAGGAAGGAAGGTTATGGATAGTAAATTCTGTATTTACTGCACTAAGGTATCTGCTGACTGTCCCCAACAATGTTGTCTCTGCACCCACGGAACGATGTGTTATAACCAGAATAGTTTAGGTTCCCGTGTGCCTCGCCTGGAGCGCGCCGGTGGCTGGTGCCTCCCCTCATCCCCTCGGCCCTCGCGCCGGGAACAAGGTTACAGAACGTCACCTGCATTATCTATTCACTAGTCATTCATTTTTCATCTCTAAACCGGAATTACGTCTCTGCGCCGCTGAAATAAGGAGCATCTTCTATATAAATTACTGAGCATCTCGTCGAGTGCAAATTCTCAAAGATCCCCGAGCGAGGCGAAGTGAGCTCTAAAGGATTGCGTTAGGGTTCGCGGGAGTGTCTGTGGGATGGCTGGAGAATAAAGATGAATGTACTGTCATCCTGTCTCCCGGTAGGTGGTCCCTGACTGACAGGTGCTCCTCGCGTCGTACATCACCGGGCACGAGGCGGGGCTTCGTTAATTCCTGCTAGTTGAGGTTAGGTTTGAATTGTCAGTGGAGCGACATCACTAGGTCGCTTTCATACGAGCTTTTTGTATGTCATTGGGGATATACGCTAAAAAGACCTTCGAGTGAAATTGCAATACTGAAATACATCGATCGCGGAAAAATGTGACTCGGTAAAAAGCTACAAGGGAAAAAAAGAGTCCGCGGAATCCACCGAACAAAATCACTGAATCATTCTGTGAAGATGAACGTATATGAAATTTTGAAAAAAGCGTAAATAACAATGGACATACAAGCTCAGTTGGGTACAGCGTCAGTCCTTGAACAATGGGCGGTCCATTTCTACACAGTGAGCCAGCATTTCGGCGAGCTGGATAAATTCGCCGACACCTATGTATTCTTCAAACACGCTAATCTTTCTATATGTGTTCGAAATTACCTACAATGAAAAAAAAATGGAGGTCTGGGTTCGATCCTGGCTCGTACCAATGAGTTCCAATTTGTTCTTTAGAATTTATGTACAAATTATTCGATGAAGGAAAACATTGTGAGGTAACCTTCACACATCCTGAGCAGAAATTCAAAGGTGTGTGTGAAGTCACACGACGGACACACGCCCTTTTTAAATTAATAAAAAAATATCATTTTAACCCCCAGCGCAAAAAGAAAGGCGTTATAAGTTTGACGCCAATCTGTCTGTCTGTCTGTCAGTGGCATCGTAGCTCTCGAACGGATGCACCGATTTTGAAGCGTTTTTTACGAGGAAACAACGTTCTTCACTATATTTGGTAATGTTTATTGCGTAGGGTAGGTAGAATGTATAAATTTAATGTATCACAATAAACTAGCGACCCGCCCCGGTTTCGCGCGGGCAGAGTATACGAGTATAATACCGGTGCCTACGTTTTGCATCAGCTCATTCCGTCGAGTAATTAAATTTCAATATAACGTAGTACCGCAACACGACACGACTTTGAATATTTTTAATGTATTTCCTATCTTGCAAATATTTGAAAATTTACAACAACAAAAAACTGAAATAAATCTATTTTCCTTCATTCATCACCTAGTTGCGAGTAAACATTCGCTTTGAATGACTGTCATTGATGCAGTATTCACGGGCGCGCAGGACGCGGCGCGGCGCGAGCCAGTATTACAAACGCAAAATATTGCGTTCCATTTACCCTAACTACCCGCGAGGGAGGCCCAATGCCGACGACAACAAAACGAATTTCTTACAAGTAAATAACGACCAGCGTAATGTCGCCTATATCATATCGTTCACATATATAAACACACGACGCAGATCCGAATTTGTGCTATTCTTGTTCTAAATTAAAGAATCAAGCCTCCAGTTTCATACATAAACAAGACATAAAAGTAATAAAATGACGTGAGCGCTCCTTTATTCGAAGTTCAAAATTTATTTTGACACTAATCGATTATTTCAATATATCTTCTTCATTCTTCGGTCCCTTTTTCTGATGTCTCCCACTCGAATGTTGACATTCCCTGCTACTCTTTATGTAATAGCTCATTCATCATCGAATCGAAACATTTCTATACACTTAGCAAGTTTCAAGCTACTCTTAGGAAGACAAGTTCTACAGCTTCAACCATTTTACCTAGATTTTTATTTGTTGAAATTTGAAGCTAGCTACTAAGGCGGTGCCAGTGCCTACTAGAAATTCCATACTGTGCCTCACTCCCCCAATACCAATAACAGGAAAGAATGAAAGGGTGAGCAACAGCGTGCTATATGAAACCCGACGTGCTTGACCTTGGCGTGCGTAACTAGACGCTGGCTCAGGTACCTTTCATACCGGAACACAACAGTGCTATTAACACTGCTGATTGGCGGCAGACCATGGTGGTAGATAACCCGGCGGAAAATGATCTACCACCAACCAAACCAAGTACCGAGGGGAATCGAACCCGGGACCTATGCATTGTTAGTCTAACTTTTAGCCAATAAGCCACGGCGGCGGTTGAATTCGATTTCATAGCTTTCTAGTCTCGATTATTTTTAAATTTTATTTGCATAAGGTGTAGAAATTATAAAGCTGTCAACCTAGTGTCATAGAGTTTCATTCAAATAGTATCTAAGGTGAACGAACCTACCAAGAGTTACAGATAAGGGCGGTCTTAAACTTAGTTCTTGTTTGATGACGTGCACCAGGCGTGGGGTGGTAGGCTCTGATAACTTTTATTGCCGCCGCACAACAGTGCTATTAAAATTTCCTTCATCATCATCATCATCAGCCGGGAAACGTCCACTGCTGGACATAGGCCTCCCTCATGGTACGCCACATCGACCGGTCCCGAGCCACCTGCATCCAGCGACTCCCCGCGACTCTAACCAGGTCTTCGATCCATCTAGTAGGGGGACGTCCTGGTAGACGTTTCCCGGTACGTGGTCGCCACTCGAGAACCTTTACTCCCCACCGGTTATCGGTTCTTCGAGCGACGTGGCCTGCCCATTGCCACTTCAGCTCACTGACTCGTCGAGCTATGTCGGTGACTTTCGTTCGTCTACGGATTTCCTCATTCCGGACCTTACATTCCAAATTTCCTTACATTAGCTAATAGAGTCATGAATACAGATTAGGCTATTAAATTCGAACCATGTTAAATTTTCGCTAGCCCTGGCCTCACTAGACAGAGGTTCTGTTGCCGCCATCCTCCACAAAGTTAGTCATATTCTACTGGGTAAATTCTATGTTTTAGGATGCCGTACCTCAAAATGAAAGAAGGAACCCTTATTGGGATCATTTCCCTCCGTAGCTTTTACCGAAAACATGGCGTAGTCCTATTCTAAATGCCTCTTACACAATCCATATGTACAAAATATGTACAATTACATTAAATATTTTCGCATTGAAATTTTATGATAGAAACAATAGTAAACTTTTAAAGGAACCCGATTGTTTCCTACAGTAAAGATTGGACATAACGTGTATCATGCGGTCACAATGTGAATGAATGATGGAGCGTTGCCCGCGAGGTATGCTAGAGATCAGACTGAGGGAACCTGCAGGTGTTGCAGTCAGTACACACTATCGCCATCGTATCTAATTGAATCATTCCATCAATTACCGTCGCGAGTGTCGCGCCATTACACTAACCACGTAATAGCAGCTAGCTAGCGTCTACTCCGGGCGCGGCGGCGCGACAGCGTCACAGCGCTGGTAATGGTGTCCCCAAATCCGCGGTGAGAGGCGACACACCGCAGTCAGCACTCACGACTCCTTCAGTAATGATTCTATGTCATATGAATATGATAAATAATTAGCAATGCTAACAGATTCAGATATGTAGGATGTATCTAACATCCTTGGCCTACTTGATACACAGTTGGAGTCACTGTCTGGCGCTGGTTCGATATTCAGGTTGTTTAGTTGTATTTTTCCATGTCCTGACTAGCTACAATAACACTACTGTGTTCCAGGAACGGGATGAAGCGCAAATGAAAACCTTAGAGTTACTTCTGCAACATTTTGTTTGATAATTTAAACAATCAGAGATAAATAAAACAAAGGCGTCATTCCTTCACATTTTTATTCCTCTAGCACTCTTAACTAACAACGCCACTGTAGAAAGCTCTCAGATAATTGTTATTTTAAGCGAGTCTCTAACAAGTGCTTTCAATATAAATGCTTTTAAACCAGCACTAACGAAAAAATGTTCTACAACTACACCAGCATGGAAATCTCATTTCTACTGCATTATAAAAGAGCTGAAAATATATCCTGCTTCCCATAGTAGTGAAGCTTTATGAAAATCAACGAAAACATTTTTTTATTGATAGACATTGTCGTTGGTCTTTGTGGAGACATTGAACTCCTCGCGCTGTCCACGTGGTAAAGTACACTGACGTAGTAAGTCACGTTCTTCATTTCACTGTGACACTCTATGAACTATTGTTTCTCATGAAACTAATGAAATAATGTTGAGCAGACACTCTCTTAAAGCTTCCAGCTCGTGCCACGTCTAAGGTGCTCCTCTCATTGGAGCGACGTTCCGCAGCCTCCTCCTCGTCTGCACCAGGCCGGATGCTAGCTCCAGCATGAATACGAGAACGCTGGCTCCGTACATGAACCCTATAAACAAAAATGCACCGAACAAGTGGGGAACTCCGAGCGGCTTGACGGAGCTCGTCGTGTCCACGCTCGGAACGTGAATGAATAGCTCTCGGTTCCATTTATCTATTAAACCGTTCTCGGAGACACTGCGGATGATACTGTTGAAACGATCCAGCATCGGAAACCATTTCCTAGCCAACAAGACCACGCCATATTTGTACAGATTATTACTTTCAGAGAAGCAGTACACGAGTGGAGCGCCTCTCCCGAGCTTCTGGTCTTGGTACTCCCCCTGGCGTCTCGAAGACACGACGGCGAAGTTCCGGTCCAGGGCTGTCCGCTTTATCCCATCGGAGAATGTCGTCGACGTGTATTTGCGATACAGGTAGAAGTCGCTCGCGTTATTGGTCTCAAAATAGGCTCGGTAAATCTCTCTGCCTCCCAGTGGGATCCCGGAAGCGATGAGACCAGCTTCAGAGCTGATCTGCTTTTCGTACCGCGGATGCATTAGAAACCCTCTGAGAAACGACTCATAGGAAACAGTCATGTTGAAGCCGAAGAATAACCAACTGAAGATTAAAATTCTGAACGTTATGGTTTTAGGTTCGAACGACGCTCCCCATCCGAGCAGCATATTCAACGTCATCAGTAAAGAATTCGTCGGCCATTTCGTTACTTTCCCGTTCCGTTCTCTATAGTAACAATAATGGAACAGGACGCCCATTACGACTAAACTAGCGAAAGTAGCGACCCATGTCGACCATTGAAAAACAATGACGAGACTGTCTAACGTTGAGGCTCGTCCCGCCCTCGGCACGCACCATGTCATATCATCCTGCGTGTAGCTCACTGTTGGATGGAACCACCTGCGCAGGACCCTGGTGACCTCGACGTTACCCACAACTAGGTCGATGCCGTCGTTGCTCAATACGCCATAGGCACCGGTGGCCGTGCCGTTCGGATAAACGACCCCCCAACTCTCGGCTGCCTCTGACATCCGTATAATCAAGCTCATGTTTGTAAATTGGCTTATGATTTTAACAAGATTTATGTCCCCACCCCTCTGGAATTCGTAAGCGTCGTCGAAACTCCCGCTAGTTAACTTTCGCGCCGGAGGCATGACGTAGGGCTCCGAGACGACGGCGTACGCTACTAAGGGACAACCCCGCATGTCTGCAGGGAACACTTCCCGGAGACGTTCTATTTCAGTGATCTCCGCGTCTTTACATCTGTCTAGAATGTAAACTGATTCACATCTCCCGCCGCAATTGATACCGGTGTAAGGACTCCAAGTGTAAGCGACCATCTCTTCAGATAAAGGCGAATAAATGAATATTATACTGTTTAATAGCTTATAACCTCGAAGTTCGTTTATGAATTGCATTGCTGAAACTTCCCCGTCTTCTTCATCTTTTAATTGATAGAAAACTATAGCCTTCGCTAAAGGATTCCAAGTGGGCAACTTATTCAATTGCAAAATATTTCTTTTTAGTTCACTCCTGTCTTCCAAGATAAGCATATAGTTTTTAGCCTTTTCAGGGAAATGGGACGCATTCGCGTGCGGGTATAAGGAATCCTTTGTCATGACGGAGTATTGTATTCCAGCGTGTATCGTCTGCAGCAGCAGGTGCTGCGTAGTCGACGTGTAAGAGTTGATGTTAATGATGACGATGCTGCCGCTAAGAGCCTTCTTCTCTACGAAGTATTTCGCTGATAACTTTAGCACACATTTAGCTGTTATTGCAATCTTGCCAGAATCCCCTGACGTCAGCAGTAAGGGATTCACACACGTTACTACTGTGACTGAAGCTATGAGAGCAAACCACACCACTATCCAATAATCCGTCATTTTCTTGCGATGTTCATCGACCGACTGCTGAGGGACATCATAACTTAGTTATGCAGACTGAACGGCAGATGATTGCTCGCGCTCGTGCGGTCATGTTTATAGTTGACATTTACACAAATCACTGCTCTAAATTGCTACTTTTAATATTTGCCTTGAACTTTTAAATGTCAGCTTAAAACCATTGCAGAGTTGGAAAAGCTTCATATATTCAGTACCTTGAGAATTAAGTTGCAATCGAATGTAAAAATGTTTTTAACAAGGCATATTTTTTGGCACATACAATCAGGTGGACAACAATAAAACAAAGCTTTCGTCATGTATTTTACATTATTTATTACGTTAAAAAAAAGAATAATTCCACGTGACACTTAAATTGGTCTTATTCCAGTTGACTATAGTTATTTCAGTTATTTGAAGTAAATAAACAACTTTTCTTGTGATCACTGGATGAAACTATGTATGTAGCACCTCAACTTTTTCACTAAGTTATAGTATGACAGTCTAGATTTTATCATTCCATTTAATTAAATGTTGAAAACCCTCATTTAAAACTGACATTTAGTGTAGAGCTAAAAGCTATTTTTATAGAAAAAATTAACGCGCTACATCCATAGAAAACTACATCGGCATTTTTCGATAACTTTAATTGTATATGGTACAAATTATTTAACCACATTAACCTCATAGTTACGACTAAAATTGACAAACAAACGAATACCTTGATCCTAACATTTTGTGCCGTAAAACGAGTGTGATACACCGCTGGGTACTGCTTAACATTATCATTGTTAATAATAACTGTATTCTTACTATTTACAATAAATGCAACTTCAAATACCTAGAACCTGTGCTTTATAACAATCTATATAAATATGTTTTTGTTTTTAAAGCTAATTTATTTTCATTAATCGGAAAGAGAAAACGGGACGGTGGATGTACTCTCTAATTTGTAAAAATATAAGCTGTTTATTTATATGAAGACGATTTATAGAAGAAACTGCATGCAATAGAGTATCTACAGGGAGGCTTCGGCTTGAGGCGCCAGTCGACACTATGGTTTCCGTTTTGAAGTCACTCGCAATATGCTCGCAATCAATTCCAAAGATAGTGGAGCGAGAATGCAGCCTTGCAGCACACCAAAGAAAAACTAGTAACTTTGATAAAATCACAATATTCTCGGCCGTTAACAATTGTTTTGAGATATCATAATGAAATACTAAACATACCTAAAACATATCTTTCAATTCTATCAGCTGCATTGCGAGATTTCCAGTTGAGTTTAGTGATATTTCAACTCAAAAGGATTGCTAAAAACTTTTTATAGAATTTGTATGCAATAAAAGTACAACGGATTCTTTGAGCATTATTTATGACAAAGAGTTTGTAAACAGAAAATACTTAAACCTCGTACGAAATCTACAAGCTCTTATGATTATCCTCTACAGTACAATCTCCCCTGGCCTGATGTCTACTTGCAAGCGATATACCACGTGATTATGTCCCTCCTAATGCGACTCGCCAGTCTCTAAAAATATTGTATAAGATCTAATAAATATATAGGAAAGAGATATTGAAATTTTAAAAGTACGGTAGTCTTCAATAGAACGATATGCAACATTTCCGTGATGGCAGCTCCATGTTTTGATGCGATGTCTTTTGATTTTGGGTTTGATGAACGATTCATGTGATCAGATTCCAATCAAGTTCGATGTCAGTTCATTTGTTCGATGAGTATTTTAGAATAACAACGCACTAAATTGAAACCTGGAACACGGCATGGTCTATATCGAGTCTACACTAGTCTTAGTGTAATTAAACTAGCGAAGGCAATGTAGATAGAAAAGTTGCAAATAGATAACATCTTAGGATAGCAATGTACAGTGCGATCCGTAAACAACTCAACAACACAAATAATAGTACAAAACTATACAAAACAAAGATTAGACTAGGATAAATGCAATTCCAGGATATAAGTTGAGTTCCAACTATTAAAATTGATCGTTAAAAATTGCACATTCCGATCGCACAAGTGATTCGTACCGTTACATTTAATATTAATATTTACACTAAACACTTGCGTATCAGTCAGTTATTCATCTTACGATATCGCCTTATAGCAACTTATTCCTTATTCATTTCTCTCCTACGAACAGACACGCTCTGAGTCAGTATTGATTATGAGTGTTGAGGTCTGGCCCAAGTCTGCAGTAGCAGCACTGGCCTGCAGATCAACCGAGGCAAGACATCAGTGCAGCCCTGTGCAGCACAATACTAACTAACTTCGCAAGTCAGACAAGGAAATGGACGCGTACCATGGAACTATATTATTATGTCTCACAGAACCCATGAATCGCATAGGTGTGGTACTAGATTTAGAGCCATTGCATTTCAGCAGCTCTTGTCTGTTCCAATTGACAGTGGAGATATGACCATACTCTAACTTCTGTTTCTGGTGCACATAAATAAGACAAAATTTTAAAAATGTTGAAAAATTATCATCATCTTGCTCAACGCTGACTGTGGCGTTAACTCAAGGTGAACGATTTCACAACTATGCTATCGAGTAAAAATTTGTTGATAATTTTATAACATTTTCAAAATTTCATTGGAATTTTGTTATTTTTCATCAGTTCATAATTCGCTATACTAGACAGCTGCACTGGTTCGCTCGTATCAGCCGATCCAATGATTAGTTCCTACAGACATAATGACGCAACTTATTGCATCGGTATTATCCCAGTGTTGGAACTGCTCTCAATAAATTGGAAAAAATCTGATGTAGGATACGAGGAATAGCAAAATGCAAGAAGTGTATCAGAACCAGTAAGAGTAATTGAATCTCTGTCAGTGCTCCAGTGGAGAGTGAGAAGCAGTTCTAACTGAGGGTGGCGACCTCCTCGAGCAACCAACACACGACACAGATACCGAGGAACTGCGAGGTACAGTGATCGAAGCAGAACTACGGGATTCGCGATTAAATTCATTCACCTCACTAAAGTAGCTAGTGTCTTGATATGTCCTTGTCACATCACGAATGGTCGGTGGTGGCTGGTGGCTTAGACGTACCACTCCTTGATGCCGTCGCGCTTGACCGGCTGCGCGGGCGCCGGCGCCAGGCCCGCCGCGCCGTTGCGGTTGAGCGGCAGCGGCTGCAGGTTGCGCACGGCCCCGCCCTGGGGCGCGCTCGACGCACCGCTCTGGTAGCTTGAGTGAGCCTGGTGACGTATCAAAATTATGAATGCTCATTCAATATTTGTTTCAGATCGGTAAATAACGTAGTGTCATTGTGGCGGTTGAGATCAGCATTATGAAATACCACCAGGATTTTCTTAATTACAGAATAAATTCAGAATGACGCCACGGTAATGAAGTAGATGGAAGTCTATTTCCCCAAAATATCAATCATCTTCACCACATTTAAAATGCGGGTTTGACCACTGAAAACCACAAATTATGTGTCGGTTTAAAAAGCTATATCATAAACATCGGCTACAATTTGGCTAATATCTCAATTCTTATTTATCATTAGACTTCATCTTCACCATAAATGTTCACCGTTCAACCTGAATTTAGGATCTTCTAGTTTATAGTGTTGAGGAAGTATGCGACTGGGGACCGCATGACACCTCATCCTCCGTGAGTTACCTGGTTCCCTAGCAGGGCAGCGCCGGCGCCCTGCTGGTATCCCTTGTCCTCGGTCACCTTGTACGAGGGGTCCAGCTTGAACACGATGTACTTCAGCACGATGATCACGATGAGAATGATGGCTATCAGCACCGACGCCACGATGCCTGACAACATCGAATAGCTGGTTACTAAACACTACACCCAACACCAGAAGCGCAGGGACGTCAAAACACAGACTTGTACAATGTACAATTATTCATTAAATTAGGTATAGGTAAAGGTATAGCTGATGATGATTCGAAACAGAAGTCTGGAGTGTCTTTTGAAATAGCACAGCTGGCTGTGAATCTACATAACGACAGCTAATATGTATAATATGTATAAAACATTGTTTTAGACATACATTATCAGGATACACATTAATTTGATTATTTTCAAGTACAAGTCTGCATTATTAATAATTTAAAAAATATTACGATTAAATCATATTCAAAAACATATTTATTGATTCCCCACAAAGCTTGTACATATTAATTCTAAAATTACTTAATTCTTTGGTTTCGTGACTTTGTGAAGCCTGGCTCCTGAACTAGGATCCCCTGTGCTACAGGAACAATGATTGTTTGATTGCTAATAAACGCCATCTAGTGACGTCTACACTGCTAGACACCAGCGTGTCGAGCAGTCGTCTAGTTTTCACAAGATCTGTATAGATGTCACTGTTCTTAATCAGTGTCAGTTATAAAACGCAGTTTTGTTCGCAGCCCCGGTCAGCCGGCTGCCCTCGCTGGCACTCACCTACAACTGTGGCGAAGAACTCTGACTCCGGCGGCACGACTCTGTTGTCCGTTGTTTTCGGCGGGTAATGCCATTTAGTGGTGATCTCAGGCTCGTATCCGTTGACGTGCACTCCGGGTATCCTGTCCTGGTCTATCCCGTACGTTGGCGTGTGCTCTATCTCGTTCTCCCTGTTGCTCTCGTAGTCGTGGATATGGTTGTCTTCGTCCGTAACGTGCGTGGTCTCCGAGGGGGGGAGGTGGTCCGGCAGGGAGGGGGTGTGGTGATGCGTGTAGCTGTGGTCTGTAAACAAAATATCTCATATATAACTCAAAAATATATCGCAAAAAGCGATGGTAACTCAGTTGGGTAGAGCGTCAGTCCTTGAACAATCGTCTGGGTTCGATCCTGGCTCATACCAAAGAAATCCAATTTGTTTTTTGGAATTTATGTACGAATTATAATAATCATTACCATTGGCTTTTCGGTGAAGGAAAACATCGTGAGGAAACCTGCACACTCCTGAGAAGAATTCAAAGGTGTGTGTGAAGTCTAGAAATCCGCACTGGGCCCGCGTAGTGGACTGTGTCCCATACACTTTCTGTAGGAGAGAAGGCCTGAGCCCCTGCAGTTGGGGCATATATAGGCTGATGAATAAATTGGAAACACAAAATTTTCAATTTCAACTCGTAAAAGATGAAAATTTACTTTGCTACTCATATAAATAACCCAATGATGATAAATGGCTTCTAACAATTAGTGCCTTATCTCTAGAAAGCCTTTTCTTGATGCTACAACTAGCTGTTTTGAACTTTCTTAAGTGTTTCTTACTTATCAAATCCAGCTATTCTATTTTAAGAAAACTTTGTATGGAAGCATACTGCGAGATGTTTTCTGTTATTCATAGTGTATTTGTTTATGATATACAACGGCGCTGACCCTCGGTCGGGGTTGTGACGCGCTGTCCCTGGTCGGTCTCTGTGCCGGCCTGTATGTTCCCGTGGTCCGGCACCGTGGAGTGGGCGTCCGTGGTGCGCGTGTGTGCGTCGGTGGCCACGTCCGCGCCCGCTCCGGACGACGCGTGCTCCGTCGACACAGACACCGTGGTAGACATGCTGTGTGTGCTAGACGCGCCAGATCTGCAACAAACATAGTCAATATCACACATTAATTTTCTACACAATGCTCTACACAGTACATACTGACAGAGTCAACCCCTACCCTCGATCAATACATGGCACTGTCATCTACATTTGTTGGTGTATTGACAGCGAATGGTGTGCAGCGACATCTAGCTACTTTTGGGTGTAACTTCAACTGACAGTGTTATGAATACCCCTCATATACAGGCCTAACGCATAACTGAGTCTGGGATTATTGGCGCGGACTGGTGAAAAATGGTGGTTCATTGCAATTTTGTTAATTGGTTAATAATACTATTATGTGTGTTTTTGGTGTTATAAATGTTGTGATATAGTGCAAAAAGTGTCGTGGACGATGTTATAGTATCAATTACGCAAAATTGCGAGGGTTTCGACGCGATCGGAAGAGTTTACCATGTCGAGTACATTCGGCATATAAATTCTTTCGAATAATGTTGAAAGCAAGGCTGGCCTTTGAAATTCTCGTCAAGAAACCAAAACAAGCGATAAAATGTACACATTATACATTTTATTGAGAAAGCTGAAGAAATGGCTTCGGCATAGTTTATAACCTCAAAATTTGTTCACCTAATTTTACTCGTCATTGGCTAGCTAACCACTAGTTAAAGCCATTATTTAAAAATAAAATAAACCGAGTCTGCTCCTGAGGTATGGCAGCGGTACGGGAGGGGTGACAAGTGGTGTGTCGCGTGACGCCCGACTGACGTTTAACGTTCCGCAAACACCGTACCGCTCACATACCTCAGCAACAGACTCAGTTTTACGTTAGACTACAAAACTGAACCGTACATTCATGTTGTAAATGCTGTCTGTGTAGGAAAATTATATGTTCATTTAAAAGGTGGAGCATTGTCAACAAGCAGCACACGTCACCTGAGGGCGTTAGTTTAAATACTATTCCTGGCGATGCATTACTCACGTGGTGGCGGGATGTTCGGGCTCCGTGACCTCCTCGCCAGCCCCCGAGCCCTCGACGCAGTCCTCGTCGTCGCAGGGCTTCATCAGCTTGCCGCTCGCGTCGCCCTGAAACGAGCGCGAAGGCCGGGTCATGACTACGTCATCAACATCAACCAGGGAACATCGAGCTGAACATTCTTTCATCAACAGCCTATATACGTCCCCACTGCAGGGGCTCAGGCCTACTCTCCTACAGACAGTGTATGGGCCATAGTCCACCACGCGGGACCAGTGCGGATCGGCGGACTTCACATGCCTGTTCAAGACATGCAGGTTTCCTCACGATGTTTTCCTTCACCGTTAAGCAATCGGATAATGTACTTGAATTGAAAAACAACTCATAGGTACACGGCTGGATTCGAACCCGGCACCCTCAGATTGAGAGTCCGCGCCTTATCCATTGCGCCACCGACGCTTCTCCCCTTGTCGCCCCTTGCCGTCTGACGTACAGAGCAACTGGTGCTTGTTTTAATATGTATGATGGGTTTGCACTTGGCCTTCATCTCACCTAAGCTGCGCACCAAGAAGTCTCAACTTAATAAGTACCAATATGTGCCCCCATTGGGAATCGAACCCTGACCCTTGTGATTGTTAGTCCAACATTTAGACAGCACTCCACGGAGGCGGTTTTAGTTATTTGTACATTCGTGTTGGTACGTCACCTTGTGTGCCTTGTGTGGGGGTCGCCTGGTGGAGGGCACGTACACCGGTGTGATGAGGTCGTCCCCGGAGCCCGGGCCCGCGTCCGGCAGCACGCACGCGTCCTCGTCGTCGTCCCGGCACCCGGACCCCGCCCCAGAGTACACCAGCTCGTCGAGCGCGCCCCCGCCTCCGTAGCCAGACGGTGGAGTCTGACACACACAATATACTATAGCATAGTGATCACATATCACACATGCAGCGCTCTGCAAAACAGCACGCACGCTTTTTTACTCAACTGCGCCAGAAGGAGGGCTATGTTTTTCGAGAGTATGTATTTATAAGTTTGGCACGCTCGGCGCCCTGAACGGCTCCATAGATTTTAGCTCTTTCGCTCTTTTCAACATTTCTAAGCAATTATACAGTGATTTTAAAATCTGGCTGGACTTTTGTAGTTATTGATGGTTTACGATTTATCGATACATCGTGGATTGATATATCGATGGTGTGCAGTTACTATCAATAAAACAGATAAAAGTGACCATTTTACGTGGTGCAACTTATAATACGTAACAGAATCGAAACACGAATACATAATATATCGATAAATAAGTAATAACATTAAAAAATCCGATTTTGTTTTTGAAAAATGTGAAAAAGAGCGTATCAGAGCGCCAAAGTCGCTCAATGCCCTCTTCAATACTCTCCATAAATACATTGAAACCCTGATGTAAATACAGTTCGATTGTAACGCCTGAATGGCGATGTACATATATCGCTTATAACAACATCGGATAAAGCCACGTATCGCTTGCATATTCTAATAAAATATAAATTTTTTTACTTATTATTTTAGCCAAATCCAATGTCACTCATGTGTATACTGAAATCCTTCTGCATTTACAAACTTAGAATGAGATCTGTGAAATCATCAATTCCACTAAGTCACATACATTCATGCACTACAGTGTAGTGTAGTGACTACACTCTCACAGGTCTCCCATTGGGACACGAGCTACCGACATTAGCAGTACACATATGTTGAACAGTGGTCAGCAGTGTACCTGCTGCATGCGATTGATGTCCCGGTCGAGCGGGGCGGCGGCGCGGCGAGCGTCCCCCCGCACCGACACGCGCGGGTCCCCGGCCGCGGCCAGGTCGAGCACGCGCACAGTGTTCACCACCAGCCCGGCGATGACGCCGCTGAACACCCGCGCACCAGCACCACCCGCGCCACCCGAACCACCCACCGTGATGCTGGACATGCTGTTGAAGATCGTCGACTGCTGACCGCCTGCAATGTAGTTCACACTGTAGTTTAAATTCAACTAAACTAGGAGACTCCAGAGTGGTTGTTAATATTACAGTACGAACTTAAGTTTATGCCTTTCAAAATGTAAAAGGTCAAGGGTTATTTAGGCAGTTTATTGGCCAGGCTGTCGGTGCTCGTTGGGGCCCTCTAGCCCGTAAGCAAATCGTTGTTACTTTAGGACAGAACAGGTTTTAATAAGTCCCGTAGTTTTCAACCGGACTTACAGTAGAAATCAATTGGAAGTTGCAAATGCAAAGACTTTGTTTGCGCCCCCGCGCCCCGCGCCCCGCGCCCCGCGCCCCGCGCCCCGCGCCCCGCGCCCGATAGCAAGGTTAGACACCAGCTCACATACATAAGCTTTCAGGATTCGGACCACGTTATGTTTTATCAGATTGGTCGCGTGTGTTCACCTTGCGGGTGTCTTATGTTGACGGCGTAGTTATCCAGCTGCAGAGCTGCTCGGCTGCCGTTCCTCGTGAACCTGGCCACGTGGTACGCTCCGTCGTCGACGCGCGCCGCCTCGTCCCCCAGGGGGTGGTCCCCGCCACCAACGTTGTACACCATGAACAGGTTGCCCCGGATCTGGTTGATACACACAATACACACAACTACACAATCTGCCTCCTTTAACCTCCTCCGTATCCTGATGGCTACACTTGGATTTACAATACAGAACACCTGGGTTAGATTCACAGTAAAGGTGCCTATCGGTATTCGGTTCGGTTGGTGGTAGGGCATTTGATATGTCCGCCTGGCTGTAAGTCTGCCGCTAAACAGCAAGCGTTACTAGCACTGTTGTGTTCCGGTTTGAAAGGTAGTAGAACCAGCGCGGCATCAGATTGAGGAGGTGTTCGTGATCGCCTCGGCAGCCAATTGGCAACACAGCCCAGCAAAATTTAATGGATACGGTCCGCATTACCAAGAGCGAATCAAATTAAACCTGTTACAAAATCTCTTTTGATGTCAGTAAATCTACCATCACTTTCGTATAGTCATACTGCAGGTAAGAAAGTGTACAGAAACCATGATTGCTGGTACACTTGATATATATACAGTGTGCAAGTGTTTATAGGGATCTTGACTCACGATCTCCATCTGCATGTAGTCCTGCGTGTTGGAGGACTCCACCCTCAGCAGCACCGCGTCCGCCTTGCTGGTGACGAAGCCGAGCGCCACGCGGTCCGTCTCCGTGTCGAGCACCGCGCTCGCCGGGAACGTGTACGTCACCGAGCCCCGCCCCGGGCCGAACTCGTACGCGATAGACTCTGCAACACCAACAGACACCGTGCGTTAGCAACTTCACAAATAGATAGCATTCAATCTGTATAAAAAAGAATTTTCAAATGTTTCCATTCGGTTGCCTAACAAATTATAGTGCATAAATGATCTTTTGGCGCGTACTTGACATTAACACGGGTCGTTCCAAATATAAAAGTGCAGCAGGCAATAGCAATAATGAAGTCAGACAAGATGGCGGCCATCGATATAATGAACTACTACATGGAACTACTTTCGTAATCGAAACATTCAACTGACAGACTAGTGTTGTTACTAAAGAAGCGATTTAGCGCTGCATGTTTTAATGATTTGGTTAGGCGACATTAAATGTGTTAGCGCTGCAGCGAACTTTAGTTCTAACCAGTATTCGAACAAATTATTGCTATGATGTTCTTGTCTATCTGCAGAATACATGTCAATGATGGCGGCATTCTTTTTTCAATTTTTGTCCTACGTGTCAAAAGCTCCGTGTTGGACAGTACTTTAGTTAATGACTATTTACATTTTACATATACGGTATTGTGGAATTAAAAATTCTGCCAGAAATAATCTTTGGATAGGAGAAAGCTCAGCGCCATCTATCGAGTATATCGAAACTTTTAAAAATCGCTCGAATATGACTACCGACGACCCGTGTAGAGAGACACAGAGAGAGTCTGGAGACCGCGTGGGGTATATTTTTAGCAATGGACGATGGACTACAGATGATGGTGAAGACTTGTGTGGTGTGACTTTGACATTCATGTTGTGTGTGTATAGGTAAGGAGTCTGACCGTCGTAGCAGGTGGTCCCGGTGAAGGAGGTGAGGTCGCAGTCGCACACGTACGTGTTCCACTGCTGCACGCACACGCCCTTGTTGGCGCATGCGTTGTGCGTGCACTTCGTAGGACCTGGAAACACGCACACATGGATATTTTGAGTAAGTATTCGTACGAGCATACGTCGAAGATATCGATTAAACCGAGTCCGTGGTCTAATGGACTAAGCTATATACATATACTAGCGGCCCGCCCCGGCTTCGCACGGGTGGACAAATGTCCACCATTTTTAACATTTTGGGAAAAACGTAAATGTATCTTTTTGCAAGACATAAGTAGTTTTTTCTGATTAAATTACTATTTATATTTTTAGAGTTTCAATTTTTTTACTTAATCTAAAGTTTTTCATTTCTATATTTACATTTTTGTACATTTTTAGGGATTCGTAACTCAAAAGGAAAAAAGGGACCCTTATTTATTGGTTTACTTTGTTGTCCGTCTGTGTGTCTTTCAAGACCCTTTTTCTCAGGAAGGCGATCTGTAATATCTTCGAAAATATTCATTTAAATTACTCTCTGTAAAGGTCCATATTGATCTATATTAAACGCACAATGTGTCTAAGGTACTTAAATGGATAAGGATTAATGCTGTATATTGCCTAAGATCGCTGCAAAATAAGCCGCTTTTTCTCGGAAAAAGTAAAGGATAAAAATGGTTACTGTGGGTTATCCTTAAGAGATAGACATATACCGTCGCAGACTTTTTTGTTGATCTTTCTAAGGTGTACAATACAGTAGTACATTATTTTGATCTATCTGGTAGGGTTTAGCCAGCGTTTGCAATGTAAGCGCTAAAAGATGTGTTTATTTACGACATCACATTAGAAACCCCTAAAATTATCGGTGTTGCTCTACTATATTATGCATGTATTATATATATAAACCTTCCTCTTGAATCACTCTTATCTATTTAAAAAAAAACGCATCAAAATCCGTTGCGTAGTTTTAAAGATTTAAGCATACATACATACAGCGGGCAGCGACTTTGTTTTATACTATTTAATGATATAGGCCGAAAAGACGTTGAAGTTCTCAACTACGGTGGTGGTTATACAAAGAAGTTATCATGTACTGGGTCGGCTTTTCAAGTATACACCGACAGAAGTAAAGGATGTGTGTATCCTGACCTTCACACCCGGAGACCAGGGAGGAGCTGGGCACGACGGCATCATCCATCAGCGAGGGGGACTCCCCCGGCAGATCTAGGCTGGCCACGCACCCTTCGAAGCCCTGGCGGGACGTGACGCCCACCGGCAGCGCGGGGTAGAGATCCCGCGGCACTCCTCCTACGTACAGCACGCCTTCCAGCTCCAACATCAGGTTCGAGCCTGGGGGAAGAACGACAACAACTTAGAATGGAGCCTCAGTCATACTTTCAAAGTTCCAAGTTTTGAGTAGGTTACTTTGTGTAATAAGTTTGTCCATTGTAACATATTTGCGTCGCCGTTTCAGCTTATGCAAAAATTCCTTCATATGTCCGGCGGATGTCCGACTATTTCATTGTGGAGAAAACTTAAAAACCCATATTTCAGCCATTTGAAAAATAGTCCAAAATGTCACAGAACTATTTCGTTACCCTTATAAAATTGCACAAACTTCAATAAGTGTGAGGGGTGGAAAATTATGAAAATTATATTTTATTTATTCAGTTTTCAGCTATGGAAAGACAGACTCGCGAGGTCTGCAGCTCACAGAGTGACTAGTTTATTTACAGTAACCTGATCTACCCTTGGCTTCATATGGCATGCATGAAATTAACGCACTCCTGTAATGTACTTCGGTTATTTAGGACTACAATTTTAAAATTGTAGTCCAGTATTGAGCTATCGCAATATGGTTTACAGACACTACATATTGTGTAAACATGGACGCGTCATGTGTCATATCATGATCGATTGTGATTACATGGTGTACGTAATGAGCTGTGTGAGTGAACTTACTCGTCGTATGCATTTCTATGTCATCGTCTACTTGGAGGGTGTGTATCTGCGGAGTGGGTCTTCTGACAGACACCGTGTGCCAGCGGTTGTCGTTGAGGAAGTTCTTTATCTTGTCCTTCATGGTGACCACCCCGTCGCCCAGGTTGAACACGCACTGGATGTGACCGTTCACCAGCTCGATGGCTATGAAGTCCTGCTTCTTCCCGCCGTTGTAGAACAGCAGCCCGTCCATCTCCGTGGTGCGGAAGTAGAAGTCCAGGTAGGTGTTGGCGTACGCCTTCATGAGCGGCAGGCCCACGTACGTGTGCTTGGACTTGAACGTGACCGACTTGTACACGTTGAGGGAGTCCGGCTTCACGAACTTCCCCGTGAAGACCAGGCTCGAGGTGTCGATGTTATTGTTCTCGTCGCTGCTCCCGATGCCCAGAGACTTAGCCATGTCTATATACTTGATGCCGTTGAAAATAAACTTCTGCAGGTACCCCACAAAGTTAGGTAGTGTTGACGTCATCTGTATTTCTTCCTCCGGGTGGTACAGACCCCCGAGGTGCAACGTTGATATCTCGAGAGTGGAAGCTTTCCCTAGAATCGTCTCAGCTGAAAAATAAACCAAAACGCATGATAATAACGTTGCAGTGATGACATCGACACTTACACAACATTGACTTTAAAACAAAAGAAACTAGCAAATGCAACGCTTCATATATCACTTCTTGCAAACAGTTATGTACAGTTCTATAGCACAGGGTTGTTAGAGGAGACTTGAAGCTCGGAAATGACTAGTGACAGTGTTACAACGTACAAAGTCTAGCAGAGCGACTACAAGAATTTAGAATTCAATCACAAATTTTCGACACATGAACAGCTTAGCACAGTAATTTGCATCTTAAATTTTGAAATATTCTAAAATATAGATTTCAGTTAACTGTTTTAAGGACCAAATCTGTTACCGCAGTGAGGATATTGAGATTCAGCTAGTACGGAACAGAAACAGTCGACAACTAATTATTTTATAGGAGGCACATTCACAAGGACACTAAGGGAGAAAGAAATGAATCCAACAGTAAGTAGAAAGAAATAAGAGTTCTCAACTGAAAGGTGGAAATACCAAGTGCCGGCTAGAAATGAACTCAAAATAAGCCACTATGCTACTTCTAATAGGACGGCTAACATCGAGGAGGCACCTCGCAAGCCAGCACACAGGCGAGGCTTGCCAGACACCTCGCGAGTTCACTTGAAGCATTGTCAAATAAACTCTATTCTTATGTTCTACAATTCGTTTCTGCCCCGGTCGCTTTTGGTGCATATAAACAATTATGTAAAGGCATCACTAAAAGGTATTTTTGAAGATGAACTACATAAATAAATATTGTTAATATACGAGCAATCTTAAGTAGCAAGAAACAAGACTTTTAAATACATTACGCTTTTTTGCTTCGTGGTGCGGTGAAGTTTGAGTTTATTAAGTTCGGGTGTTAAGACATCGCGGACATTATGTTTAGACAACAGGTTTCCCTACAGATGTAAATCAAATATTAAATTTAGGTAACTAGATAAATGACATGTAGATATAGTCCTTTGAAAAAGGTTTTCTATTGCCAGATAAAGATAACAGTCGAAAAATTATTTGCGACTTGCTCGTGGCTCACAATTTGATGTGATAGAATTACTTCCAAGCATATTTGTATTGATTGAGTGAATTCGTGACTAATTTAAATCACTTTTGTAGAAATTTAAACTGCTAGTTTATTTTACAACAAATCATCGAACGAATCAAAGCAAATCTTCAATGTTTACAAAAGTCTTGTAATTATATAATAGGTAAGTTATGGTAATTACGCCACTTAAAGTCATATGTACTGCACCATGTAGTTGGTAACTATCGACCGGGTCAGAGGTTGTCAAACCTGAGCCCACTAGGGCAGGATGGGGAGAAATAAAAGAGTGCGGGTGCTCCCGTGCATACGTACATAACATACCGCGCACGGGCGCTGAACCGTCCACCTGCAGCTTGAGGTTGGAGGCGCGCCGCGAGAAGCGCACCGTGTGCCACGCAGAGTCCGCCACCCCAGAGCCAGCCAACAGGTTCTGAGACGAGATCGTTGAACAAATGTCCAATTTAGTTGAACCAATGATTCCTTGTTAGCCCCAACCTCCATACCCCACGTCCTATATATAGATATTGATTGTTTGCCTCCATCTCTCAAGAACCGTAGGATGCCTCCAGTTTTCTGGATCAAGGTCAGCCTTAAAATACTTTGTACTTCAAAATATAAACGTAGAAGTACAAATCTTCAGGGCAAATAATGCACAACCATGGCAAGGTTCAACAGATAAATGGGCGACAGAAACTATAAAGCTATCGCATGAAGAAAATCAGTGGAAATGCTATCCCGCCCAGAGATGATGGCAGTGCTCAGCCACTGCAGCAAACTGGCGTGATCAGTACACAGTACACTACTGTACCTTCTCTCTGTCCCCAAGGCGCACGCTGGCACGCACGCGTCCCGCGGCCACCGCCAGCTCGAGCCGGTCAGCGGAGTGCTCGCTGGCCGTGCGCAGCAGCAGACCGGCGCGGCTGGTGCGGAATCGGAGCATCAGCTCCTCGGTCTGGGTGGCGTGCTCGGGGCCCAGCGACGCTGTCAGGTGCTGGCTGCCGTTCAGATGGATCGTCGCAGACTCTGGAACACATTGTTCAATATATATTGAAAGTCGGTGTGGAGGAGTAGAGATTCATCAAATGAGCCAGGTGTTTGTGGCAGTCAGTCGTACCTCGCCCGCACGTGGGTCCTCCATAGTCGGTGGAGGAGCAGTCGCAGAGCGGACGGTTCCAGCCCTCAGAGCAGACGCCCCCGTGCTGGCACGGGGCGCTCACGCACTGTTTCATCAGCACGTGGCACGCTGGACGCACCGACGCTGCAACAAAACACATTGCTCGTAATCAGAAGTTTAATCACTACGTCTCATACTCATCTGAAATTATCTTGCCTTCTTATTATTTTCTCTAAACACTACTGATATCTTTAGGAAAAAACATTGAGGTAAACGGGCAAAATAAACTCTTTGCCATACTTTACATGCTGAACCTAGTCTCCTGTGTGTGAGATCTCGACTATCCAACCAAACATTCAAAATAACATTCAGTCGAATTTTCCATTATATTTCTGGTACTTTTAATCTCATTGTATTCCAAAAATAGCTCCCAGATCAAAAATCATACAGAAGTGTACCTGAATCCTGTTGCCTCGCGTAAGCTGTTAAGTCTTGAGGTTTGCCATTAAGCACCAGGTCTCTGATGCAGCCCACGAAACCCTGCCGCAGCGCGGCCGTCCAGAGCGCCGGCGGAGTCCTGGATGCTGAGTACTCCGAGCCCAGACCGCCGACAAATAGAGGCCCGTCAAGTTCCAGCTGGTTAGATTCACCTGTAATTGTGTGAGAATCTAGTAAGGAAAACATAATTTTGCTGGATGTATTTACATGTATAAGGCTTATAAAAGTGAAATGATTCAAGTTGAATTCTCTAAAACAGTGACAATATTACATTTATCAAAACATCAAATTAATCAAAAAAGTAAAAGAAAAATAAATCTGTATTTTTGACGTCATTTTCAAATAACCAAAGCTGTGCGCCAGTCTGCCGCAACTGACACAACTCATCTAGGTTTCATACGATAATATGACGCCGCTGATCTTAACAATATTACTATCACTTAGGCATTTTTTACATCGTACAGTTTCGGACATAGAATTCTCAACTATCTATCATGCCTTCTTCCCTTACGGACAATGATATTCTAATGTAAAACATCTCACCAGGCGTTTTGAACTCAGCATTGGCACCATCGACGGTGACCCTGCCGTCGCGCCCAGTCCGTCTCAGAAGGAACTCGTGCCAGTGGGAGTCGTCCACCCTCCTCCTGGAGGCGCGCACCCGCACTCCCCCCGAGCCCAGGTCCATGTGCACGTATATGTACCCGTTCAGCATCTCCACCGCGAACAAATCCGCCTGAAACGTCCGTCGGGACACTCATGATTAGAGATGTGTGACTGACAGAGCGAGCATCACTGCCAACAAAGTTGTAGTTATGATGCAACTAAAGTGTAGCTCGGCGTAACAGTTTTGATGCGAACATTTCTAGTTAACGCTAAACTTTGTCCTCGGTTCTTGACAAACTTGCTCGGTCACTGTTTTATCATTGACCTTATTTCAAGAGCCGTCTTGAAATTCGAAACTAAAGGCATGCATAGCTTTGGAGCATTCCAATACGAAATCGCAGCTGAAACTTCAATCTGGCATAAATCCACCTACAAACGTTTACATCCAATCTAAAAATACGACCTCGCACAAAAATCAATAGCAGGTCTAACTGTAAAAACGAATAAAGTAAAAAATCGTCATGCCCGAGCACGTAATACATGCAAACTATTCACAAGCAATTTGAATACTAACATTCGCTCAGAACTCAGACATGCGAATCTAGAAATCGGAGTTACTACGGCTTATCGGAAGTTAGTTTAGAAATCAATAGTTGTGATGTGTTCGAGCGAGACGCTTGGGTTGGTCACAATACATATGTAAATAATGTGGAATGCGGTGTGTTCCTCGCAGCACATTCTCTCTAAATGTATGTTAGGTAATCAAACTAAAGATATGTTACACAATGTAGGTATAGCAAAAGTGATTACAGAGCTAAGGCGCAATAGTGCGAATTTGTGTAGGTATTAATAAAGCCCTCTCCAAGTACAAGCTTACATAAAATACATAATAACTTCAAATTAGCAATAAATTTGTACAATAATTTAGGCAACAGTAATCTGCTAGTAACCCTACGGTGTGTCAAGAGTGCGTGGCGGGGCCGGCCTAGGTACTCGGTGTCGGGGCGTCGTGAACTCGGTACTACGTGCACATCAAATCACATGGAACATATAAATACACTCCAGTAGAAAGTGGGTGAAACTTTATAAGGTACCATACACAAATTCCCCTAAAATCTGTTCTCGGATGGTCTCATATACTTCCTGGGATCTCGACCTACCATGCAGCTCAATGGATAACGCTCTAATTGGGCCAAATTAAATTGCCTCGGGGAGTTAATTAATATTTTATTAAATCAAGGATTTGTAATATCAGGCCAGAAGCAATAAAGCCATATTATTGAATTAAGTTGATTCTGCTTCCTCTAAGATAGAATAAGAAATTTTATCCATTGAGTTATTTTAGGGAATTGCAATTAAGAAGTCTGATATGTTCACTTTCTTAGATGCGATCGACGATGGAGTCAATTTCAGGGACTAACAACAATTGGAGCTTTAAATATGATTACTAACTGCACATCACGGAGTGTTAAGGGACGGAAAAGTGGTGCAGTAAACTTGAAGTAGAGGCCTTATTCGGATGTTCCTAAACACTATGTAATAAGTGTTGTTTATTTTCATTAGTGGATTCCCTAAGGTAGTTAAGTTTACGACACCACTTGACGCTTTGCAATCCCCTATGAAGTGAAAAAGCTTCATAATGGTGATGATCTGATATTTTGACGAATGTCATCGTTGATGATAATGGCGATGATGATGAGAGTTCAGTTGGTGTCATCTGTCCAACCCCAAAAGCTTCACCCCTTACCGTGCAACCTACCCTTGGTGGCTTGGCGCCCATGTTGAACAGGATCAAACCATTAGGTTCGTTCGTCCTGAATTTGAAGGATATCGTTCCAGTCTTGACTGCTTCCCATTTTGGTAGAATCTGTAGTGGAAAAAGAGTTTTAAAACAACGACTAACATTATTTATTAAATTTTGAACTGGTTCCATTGGTTCAATTCTTTCTATTAATCCTCTTGCTTTTGTGCGTATGTAATGTATTTTCATCGTGTGTATAGACCATATGCAATAAAAGTATAAACTTTACACTATTCAAGGCAATTTTTTTTCTCTTTGTATTAACACGATCCCTATCATAACAATTCAGAAAACAAAGAAATTAATACAATTATAACAATTCACGCCTCTGCCACGTTCGTTATGACCATGATAAGATTAACATTAGATTATTGTACAACTATACGTGTTCGCTTACTGAATAAATTTACATAAGCTATTCGTGTTCAAATAGAAAAGGTATTTTAACACATGAAAGTTTAAATTAGCTAGCTACGAGCACAAAGGCAATATCCAATTCACACTCCACTAACGCACCGACATAATCAATGAACTCACCGCGGCTCACTGCACTCGCAATGGATATAACCAACACGATAATTACGGATCATATTCTACTGAATTTAGTAGCGAATCGAGACATTAATCGTTGAATCGATGTATAATGCCCAAGTGACCCGTCAGGAGACAGCAGTACTGCTGAGGGACAACGAGACCTGAAGCCGATCTAATGTGTATTGGAAACAACGTACATAACACAAATACAAATAGGAAACCTTTCTAAGAATAATGGAGGTAATCCGATGAGATTATTGATTAATGTTCTATCACATAAATGCTTCGTAGTAAATGTATTGTCGTTGAAATATCCGCACTTCCATATCATATTTGGTTGTTTTCTATCTACTCTACCTGTCTTCGGTCATCATCATCGTCAACAGCCTATATACGTCCCCACTGCAGAGGCTCAATGGCTCAGGCCTACTCTCCTACAGAGAGTGTATGGGCCGTAGTCCACCATGCGGGACCAGTGCGGAACAGCGGACTTCACATGCCTGTTCAAGACATGCAGGTTTCCTTCACCGTTAAGCAATCGGATAATGTACTTGAATTGAAAAACAACTCATAGGTACACGGCTGGATTCGACCCCGGAACCCTCAGATTGAGAGTCCGCGCCTTGTCCAATGCGCCATCGACGCTTCTTCTTCTGTTTTCGGTCACGGATAAACATTTAAGCTCGCCAATACCAAAATAACTTCATCTCTATTTATAGTTACACCATTCTCTTTCTTTGTATATACTTTACAGTTTGTGTGTTTTCCTATCTCTATATATAATTGTGCATGTCTGTGAATAAATGTCTATGTCCACTGTGAACCCAGCCAGCAGAAAAATGTCAGTGCAGTAAATGAGTTTCGCCTTTTTGAGATCGCCGATGAACACCGCGTTCATCAGTCGTATTGTTGACCGGAGTGAGGGGTGCATACGTGCCGTGGTGTTTCCGTATTGTGAAGTTGCAATCTCCGAATAAATTGTAAGTAGTAATAGCATGAGTGGGTGATAGAAGGCAACCTTTGCCGCGCGGGGCCAGCGAGCGGTCCTCAATTAACCCGCGGTAGATTAGCGCGGCCTCGCGTGGTCTCCACTCGCCGGTGCCCGCGCCGCCCGCGCCTGCCTTCGTCCCGCAGAGATCAGACCCACGATAACAATTACTTTATTGGAACTTTTCCACGGTTATGGTTCCTTCGACCTTGTGATAAATAACTTTTTTAATTCGTGACTCGGTGATTGGTGGCCGACGTGTTTCATTGTTTATTGCGGACAGTATAAATTCTAATTGGAACGGTTGCCGACGACTCGCATAATCGCCGTGGATTCATTTCGAACGTTGTTACGAAACGATTGCCGGTCGCAAAGGGTAAACCTGAAAAGTCCCATTATCCGAAATACAGACTGTGAAATACTGTAGAAAATACATTAACTATGCTAATCCAAATTACAGCGACCCACGGAAGCCGGTACGTAGGCTGGCGAATCGCAGTGCTCGTAATAAAACTATTTGCGAACGAAAATAACCGTCATTAATATGTACACCCACGTAAGCCGATAGAGGCCGACACTCGGGACCACGGAGGGAAGGTCGCGGCGACACTCACTTGATGAGCCCGGACGGTGCACGAGCTCAGAATATCGTTGTTGGAGTTTATCTACTGTATAGTTATTACTTTCATCTTGAAAGTGCACGTCTACATAAAACACAATGTCAACTATTTAGGCAGGTGCAGACACGTGGAACAGGCTATCAATTTTACAGCAACCGAGTTCAAAACACTTGGGAAATGTAAGTAGGTTAACCAGAAGCATCACTGATCCTGGACCGTTGAATGCACGGAGCGATCTGTTCGTACATTTTAGTGTAAATCTGCGTGACGCTCGTGCCATTTGCGTGGCCCTTATCGCCGCGTTAAAATCAGTTTTCTTCGTTTACCCGCTCTTTGTGCGCGCTCTACCGCCCGGCCCGAGCACTCTGCGGACCGGGTCTAACAACGCGACTGATATTTCAGTAATAGCTACTCTATGTTGTTCTGACTTATCTTTTATGGGTCTATCAGATTAATGAATATTATTTATGTATCTCCTTTGTTATGGTTAGTTTCTTTAATATCTTCAATATCATATGAGGGTAAGTAAGTACTCATGTGTACGAAGACAGTACACAACTCTGAATAACGGGCGAGCAACATATAATGTTCTGAGCTTGCCATCGAACAACATGATCAGAATTCCATCTCACTATTGAAGAAGAGCCGTGTTATTCTTTAGATGCACTAATCGAAAAAAATATCATTGGCACTAGGTACATTCTCAATATTTTTTTCCTTTCCATCTGCAAACGTATAAAAAATTAAAGTCTCCTCAATTCATGTATGATTGACGTAATCCTTAACTTTTATAATTGTGTAGGTCGTTAAATCAAGGGTTGAACCGGTGGGGTGGGGGACATTCAAATGAATTTACACGAAATGCCCCAAAACACAAATTACGGGCGTTTCGACGAATTGGCCAAATCGTGTTTCCACAGGCGGCCATTAACGGCGGGGTGAACGGACGTATAAAATATGATTACAGTAATAATTATTAAGGACTAGTTGTAATAACGCTGACGCCATTAGAGCGCGCATAGTCCCAGGCTGTTAACAATCAAGCAACAATAAAGAGAATACGAGTACAAAAAACATAGCGCAGGTATCACACTTGACCTACTTACATTACAGTAAAAGGCATCGCCGCACCACTTTCTGTTAAAAAAGTCTCATAACTTCGCCGCAAGCCCTCGCGCTCCCCGCACAATGCTCGCTTCACACACGCCATTACCCCACAATAGCGTTTCGTCCAACCAATTAAAAACAATGGTCCATCGCGAAAACCCGTCGTCTAAAACCCTGTCATTTGAAGACATCCGTCGTCAGTCGCGTGAAGGGCTCTCGGGGCGCCGGACTCTCGAATTCGGTCGAGTAGCCGAGTGCCCGCCGTCTGATTAGATCTCGGATTGAGGTTATTGGATTTGAGTTAAGCGGTTAGTGACTATCACGGAGGACGCTTTCTGGCGGAAATGCTCGCAAGGCTTCGTGTTATTGCATTACGATTGGAGTTGGACGGATGAAACTTTGTTCCAGCCTCGTCGGAGCGGAGGTATCTTAACTAAATGGAAAGATCATCCTTGATTTTGTTGCTACGTTTCTCTAAAGTTCGATCCAGTTAATATGCAATGCTTACATGTTGTTTGTATGCTATCGTCAGTACTGAAAACTTTGGAAATGGTTCCATCCCATAAGCTTATGTTCGTAACAGCACTTTTGTTGACAACTTATTTATCCTGCGCCACGCAGCTACGAGAATAATTAGCTTCTGCTGGATACGGGACGGGATAGGAAATGTCTACGTTGATTAGGAAACAACTGCCTGTCGTCTGAGCGTTACACTTGACGCGCAACGCTGCCAAGAAGAAGCAAACAACAATGGCAGGTTAGAAGTTAAGGCGCACTTTCTTGGACAATGGACTAGACCCATCATATTTTTTATATCTTGTCAAAGTTGTTCACATCTCCGTTTTCGTCTCTGTATGCCACGAAATGTACAATGAGAGTGAGATTGCAAGGTCTCACCAGATGCGCGTCCCGGGTGGAGAAGGTGACGGGATCAGCGGAGTCGGTGGCGGTGCAGGCGTACTCGAGGCGGCCGGTGACCGTGATGAGCTTGCTGCCCGTGCGCGCCAGATCCACCAGGTTCAGCCGCAGCGTGTCCGCCGAGAACTCCACCTGACAACACACACACAACGACGTCAACAATGACAACACCCGCGATAACACTGACACCACATGATGCTACAAAAAAATAGGCAAAAGATTTACTTTTTACATGAATGCTACAACAATGAATTAGCTAATGCTAGCGTGTGCTGTTCAATTAACCTTTCCAAACACTGCCACGAGACGGACTACCAGGCCCTGCACAAAGTTCACCCTCAATGACCAGCGCTCCGGCATAACATGAAGGTTGTCTAAACACAGCCACTGGGTTCATTAAAGGAAACAAAAAGTGAACAGCATTGCAGAACAACTATAATTCAAGACTCATTGTTCTTGGCAACAACTTCTACAAACAAACACCAATGTTTGGCAGTTTTCAGACAGACAATTCTCGTTCTCAAACGGAAGCTCAGTGCGATTATGTTGTTGAGATACTATATAACTACGATATGTCTCATACTGCGCCCGTGACTACAGCAGGGGCCACCTCTACCACATCATCTAAGAAAGTTTTATTGTACCAGCTTTGCATGAATGCCTATGACGCTTGAGCTATTTACAGAGAGATCTTAAAGAGGGCTATCCTTAGAAGAGCTACCGAACTAGGTTTTTCTCTTCTACTTCCAAGTCATTTATACTTGTCTGTCTCGTCCTTTACTTTAGCATAAACTTATTCCAGTGTACTCTGCTCCAGCTAGTGTCAATTCTCAACCATCCTCGGTACCAATGTACCGGCAATGTGTATGCTACGCCTGGCTCACATCCCCAGCTCACCTTCTTGAGGCAGCCGATGAAGTTTGTGTGGACACGTGCACCGGGCAGGGCGCGCGCGTTGAGCGACCCCCCCACGTGCGCGCGCGAGCTGGCCAGCATGGTGAACGAGCCAGCCACGTGCGCGTGCTCAGAGTACACGTCGTCCACGATCGCAGACACCTGACGGAAATCGACGTTATAGTGAGTTGGGACGGTTTGCTACAGCCAATAGCCACTGGTTATAGCATATGGAGGGAATTGTAAAAAAGCCAGTAACAATCGCAGGTGCGCCAAGGACCAACCAGATGGAGTGGCGTGCTAGAGGCGGAATAAGTAAGTTCTCTTCATTCTCGTCGCAGTTTCCGTAATGTTGACTGACATAAACAATTTGTATCGTATTATGTTGACTTTTGGCAATATGTTGGCACAAAAACTGGAAATAATTTTCATACAATTTTCTGTGATACTGCGAGCAATAGGGAGAATCAAAAACAAGTTGTAGCCTTAGAAAATATATACTTCATTCCTATAGAGTTATCCAGTGGACGATCGAACATTTTGCGTCGTAACTTGAAGAAAGAGTTCACGTCTGGAGGTACGTCTACTCCACTTCTATGCAATAGTGACGCAGATCTTACTTTCACGAACTGTTATTCTTGACTAGATTTACTAAACCATCACCAGCAGGCCCTAAGATCTAGTTTATCATAATGATTCCTTATTCTTCCATTCATCGTCATATCTGCGTGCCCCTCGTCTACCAGTACGCGGCTCGTCGAACGAGCTCCATCCACCGCGCCCGGCTCGTCCCATCGCCCGCAGCACGCAACCCCCGCCCTTGAACTTAAACCAAACCTGTACGAACCCTGTTTAAAACCCGCCAGCCTCGTTCACTGCGCACTTCGCAAGTACTTGCGGCTTGTTAGTGTTTCCGGGTTTGATGTAACAATTTATGACGCTGTTAAATACGTAGACGTATTAAATGATTATCATTCATCATTAAATGAATCCGCTGCCGGCGTGTCTTTATTAACGGATGAATCACGGGTGCAATTATACACCTCAAACTCTTATATTAAGTGAAGAAGCTAGATACCTTAACAGCTCTTAATTAAATTTTAGACATAACGGTTGTATGAAATCAAAACACTCTTATTAATGACAGACTGAAATTAAAGACAGTTGGACAATGTTCAAAGATACAAATCAAACTTGAAATTTTAGGTGAAGGTAAGTGTTTATAGATCAGGTTACAGGGAGATTAATTCGCATATACCCTGCCCCCCTCGCTACACGCGGTCGTCATCCCAATGCAGAAGTCTCTATGACAATTATTACAAATTCAAATCAGTTACTCGCATTTATATTTATTTTTAATTGGACAAAAATCAATGAAATTTTTTAAAAGATGAGAAGGGATTTATATAGGAAATACGTGTAAGGATACTTTCCACTCCACTGCACACTTTCACGTCTTTATCAAGGTATTTTTAATTCCAAGAAAATTATATATTTTCTTTCTGAAAAGGTCTTCTCATTCGTGAAGCACCTCCTCGCTCCGGACGCAATTTCTTACGTAGAAGGAAAATCGGGGAGTTCCTGTCATTAAAGTATCTTTAGGAACGTTCTGTCGGTCGTTATTACACGTTTATTTAGATGTGTAAGTGAATTGTTTATTTTTAGGAAAAGTGAACGGATCGTGTAGCGGCCCGTGGTTAATGAAGTAGAAAATATTCCATGAGAACGAACACGTGATTCGTCGATGGAAATATTCAATGTACTTACATACGAGTAGACACACTGGAATGTACAGTTTGATATTCATTTAATAATGCTAGTGTAATTGGAATTATATATGCCTTGGGAAGGCTAGCTTGCTTTGAACCTTATTTCTCAATTTTAACTTATTGTTTTGTTTACTAGTTACATGATGATTTAGCAAATGGGACACCATTTACATTTTCAAAAACTAGTTATGCACAAAGTACTATCCGTAGAAGCATCTACAAAAAGTCTTCCCCCCTTCCCAGTAGAATCATGAACAACATTCAATGTACGTTTTAGAATTTTAGAAGTAAATGAACTCCATCAAATAAATCGAAACGATTCTTGATAACGAAGTCCGCATTGTAGACGGGAACGTTCATTATGATAAATTGTTCACAAACGCGACGAGTACTACAAATTGAACTCCAGCTTTGTTACCATTGTGCCAGAGATAGGTCAGCAAACTTATATTCAGGTCAGACCGTGTTTTAAATGTGCACCGAAATGTGAATGCATAGCGTAAAGCGGACTCAGTAAAAGAAAATAGCGCTTTAAAACTACATCTCAAAGCGCAGAAAATTGCAGTAATTCCTCAAGAAAACTACGTGAGCGTTGAAATTCTCCGCTTTCACCGTCCAGATACAAAAGGCAGCGCTGCGAAGTTTCGCCTTCGCTCAAGGAGAACTTTTTTCATATCGGCCACACCCGCCCGACTAACGAAATTTGTTGCCTTTCCTATATCACTGGTAAATATAGTAGATCCACAACCCGCCCCGCGGGACGGTGCTTGAGATCTAGAATGATGTAAGTGTATTTACAGTGGCTTCTTTTACTTACATCCCGTATTTAATAACAACTCGCAATATTGTCAGAAGATTGATATTCGGATGTACAAGTCCGTGTTCTCAAGATATACATTGGGAGTCTATTCTTTGTTCGTGCGGCGAGAACTTTGAGTAATGACCACCTCGTGAAGCGCCGCGTCGGAGGGATGCAGGGCGAACGTTCTCAGCAGACAGGGGAGTTGTGATGATGTCGACAGAACGTGGTGTAAATATATATGTGTGTATATATATAATGTAAAATAACATGTTGATACTTAATATGAATTAACTTCAATAAGAAGTTTGTCAGCGAGTGCCCTGTACGCGTTTGTTTGACTCACATTAGAAGGAGGTTATCAATCACTAAATTATTTGTGAAGCAGAAACCATAGCATTGAGTTTCTTTGGTCTCTCTTTGCAAGACGCCTTCCGCATCTGGTCCCAAAAACTACAGCCCCAGTACATGACTCCGGCCGTGGGTCCCAGCGGCTGCGTAACGGACCATTGTTTGTCTAACTAAGATAAAGGAGCACCATTATCGCAGCTCGCTAATTGGACCGGGGAATATTCATCTCGGGCGGGCTGCAGACCAATGTCAGACATATACCTCGGTGTCGCTACAGCTTGGTACAGAGGCATAGGAAGCTATTTTAAGTTTTGTAGAACAAATAAAGCAAATATTATTACAGAGTTCAAGAAAAGCATTCTGCTTCTGTAGCAGCACTTCGCAGAACGACCTTTGTATAAATCTGTTATGTAGTTCACCGTCTTTGGACGCTCCGATGTCGTCATCAGTTAAATATAAGAATCATCTTCGTCATCGTCAGCCGAGAAACGTCCACAGCTGGACATAGGCCTCCTCCATGGTACGCCACATTGACGTAAGATGAGAATGGCTCACAGAAACCAGCCTGCGACTAATCTCCTTTCAATTTATTTAACGTTTCACATGGAACGTGTGTTCAGCGGGGATGTCCCTGTGTACGGTACCGGCGGCGTCACGGCAGGGACACGGCTCGGTGGATACTCACTCATCTATTCGTCAAATATTACTTTGAACGTCACATGCGTCGAGCGGGAGGCACGGAGGATTATGGCTCGGACGAAATTAAATTGCTGATAAGTATTCGGCAGCGCAGAGCTGTGTGGGGTTGCTGATGATCGTCATCTGGTGGTAAGTGACGATATGACTGGGTAATGCAAGTGTGAGCTAGGAACCTCACTTTGCTGATGAAATCGCTATACCTGATCACACCTTGATTTGCCATTGCATGTGTACTTTTGCACCTGGTGATGAGGATGACCCCTGGACAGCAACAAGTAGGTTTACCATGCGATTGAACTATGACAACGCTACGAACAGACACAGGAAACCGAATAAGCATTTAATTCTAATTTTAGATGTGATAAGGTTGTTTATTTGTAATAGTATTTTTCTTGTGATGTCTATTTATTCGGCTTGTGTATTCAGGTATATTCTTGTTGTTATATGAAGTGGTATGTTTGTATTCTACATATAGTTATTACTGTACTCAGTTCCTATCCGTGGTAGTGGAGGATATATTATGTCTTGGTGCGGAAACCTGGTATTAATAACCTGTTTTCTATGTTGATGTTAAATATATCATTTTGAGCTTTTGGTCCCCCTTCATAAATAAATACAATATACAAACGATAAAAGAAGGCAGTCTATCACTCGAATTACAAGGAAAATAGAATCTTGTAATTTGTCCTTGTACAGTAACGTACCCTAATGTAGCGCATAAATAAATATACATGTCCAGAGTGAGACAACCTACATCTATTTCTGAAATTAATATTTACACACCTCGACTCGAGCTCGCATCCCACATCACACACGCGTAAAGAAACATGCCTTGCAAATATGAATTTAAATTTTAAATACCGTTTTGCATTTCATATAAGCAGCCCCTTGTAATTCGTCTTACATCTCTCACGAAACACAGAGAGACAGGAAGTTCTCCAACATGCCCCACGCAACGGCTATGCCTGCTGACATACTACTGTGACAACCTACCCGCTGGCCAAGCCTCCATAACACGGTATAACATCATATATCGTTGATATGAGTTACTCCCCGCGGCCCTTACCATGTTCGGTTGCTATCTCGTAGGGTAAACGTTTCCCGGTACGTGGGGACCACACAAGAACTCTTAATCCCCTTCGGTCTTCGATCGATGCGGCCTGCCCATTGCCGCTTTAGTTCACTGACTCGTCGATCTATGTCTGTGACCTTACTTCGCCTACTGATTTAGACGTGAGATGCGGTAGCTGCAGTTCTTACGCCATTTCATGTGTTTCTTTGCCGAAAGCGTAGTATATTCAATGTCAACAAGATTTGTGTAATAAATAGTCAGAACAAAAACTCGACTGTCTCACATAAAGAATCGCCACGTCAAACGAGCTTTCTATGAGGTGATCTGACGTGGTCACGCTTCACAGACGAGTCAGTGATCGCAGAAGGATGTCAGGGGTAAACACACCTATAGACGCGACTCAACATACCCTTGGAAACAAAGGGCCATTCTATATAGGTTTCAAGACTGTCCTTCATCTCAGCTGCGTGTGCACAGCGTGTCTAGAAGCCTAAATATTTCATTACCAAAACACAACAGTGCTATTAACACTAATATTCAATAGCACACTTAGGTATCAACAAACCTGAGTACCTATAGGTACCCCCGCTGGGACCTCGCTATTGTACCTATTTGCGGAATTGAATAAGACCTTGTCCTTCTAGGCATGGGAATCTATGCATGTGTACTGCAGGCTGGCAGGCAGCGAGCGACTCGTGAAAGCCACGACGTCGCTCGCCCGCCCGCCCCGTGCCGCCCGCCCTTGGCCGCAGCTGTGGCACGGCACGGCCTGTGCGACGACCCATCG
The DNA here is from genome assembly GCA_910589575.2 of Carcina quercana. Classification (NCBI taxonomy): domain Eukaryota; kingdom Metazoa; phylum Arthropoda; class Insecta; order Lepidoptera; family Depressariidae; genus Carcina; species Carcina quercana. Next base: position 12,825,364 of record OU342444.1, read on the forward strand.
GCACAGATATAATGTGCAGTATCGAGGGTTGGAGACAGCTGCCGACGGAAACACAAATGTAATGTTTCTGCAACATCTTTTACTGAATAGCAGTTTATTTGTTTGTGTAATAGAAAAATAGAAACGGAAACGTGTAGGCATTGTCGCAGCGATCATCATCTACAGATAAACCGGGTCGCTGTTGGACACGTGCTCTCACGTGCGTGAACGTGTTCCTTCTGTCTGTCAGAAGCACCGCGCTGGCCAGGCGGAATGATGGCGGGATATATGTTATTAGTATTACTATCGCATGGCTTTTGTCTATGTTATTGATACTGGTAGATGCCTCCGTCCATTTACTACACAATAATTGTTTTATGAATAAATGAATCCACTGAAATTTCCTTATATCCTGTATGACACCCTCGGGATGGCATGGTTCGTTTGTAAAGTCGAAACCACGCGGCCAATTACACTCTGACATTATGCAGTTCAAACAAACGATTCAATTAGAATTGAAACGGAAATACAATTTTCCACGCCGATTTACTTATCAAGAAAATGTATTGATAATGTATTCGTCTATGAAACGCAATGATGGTGTGCGGGGGAACCAATCATTGGTAATGTTGTCGTTGGAAATAAATAATGCGAATAAGAGTAGGGCGGGCGCTGAGTTATCTACATGACAATAGGTTAGTTCAATGGAATGCTCTCTTGTAACCTGTCACTAAGTCGATATTTCGTGTACAATATCTATCACATAACTAGGTAGTCGGTCCATCTAGTAGGACGGCCCGGTAGACTTTTACCGGTACGTAATCGCCACTCGAGAACTCTTACTCCCCTCGCTCGCATATTTATTATATTTGACGATAATTATTAACCAATTGTTATTGGATTTAGATAAATAACTAATAATTAAATTGTGAAGAAAAAAACATTACTTTCATATGCTGAGTTTAATGTTCCCATGGACTGATGAACGAAGGGTGCGGTGGTTGAGGGGGGCGGAGGGGACCCCTATACTATTTCTTATAGCTATCTTCACTCCCATTACAGCCAGGGCCGCGCCCTTATCTTGAGTCACGCGTGATTTTTAGCCATTATTTTTATCCACTAGGAACGGCAGCATAAAGGATTGCAGTATACTTACCTAGTGTCGCTTAGTGACATCTGTATGTAGTTGAGCCAGCTAGCAGGTTGGCTTTAGCGTATTGACAGCGCTCCGTGGGGTAGAATCGAACCCGAGACTTCTGTATTATGAAGGCTATTCCCCCTGAGTATTTCAACAAATACTACCTATCAGTCATGTCCCCCTGCGGGTGCGGGGTGCAGGCACTACTGCTCATTATTTTGTATTTGGCGCGCGAGTTCCGGCGCCATTGTGAAGTATTGTGGAGCCGAGCCGGTCCCATTCACTCATTCGTTCGTTCTTCTATTGTCCGCCATATTGGACGCACGCCGCCATTTATGAATTCAGGAAACATCCTCGGGCCTAAGCTCTATTATGCCTCGAATGAGAAATACTAAATCGTAGCGAAATAATGGATTTCCCAGGAAAGTTGGTTGAGCTAACTTGGAAATTATAAGTAACTTTAATTCCTTTCAAACAAATAAAGTACTTTTTTATGAACTGCTGAAATAAGTAAACTTATTTAGAGATAAAGTACTTACCCTACAAAAGCTGGTGAACGGCGTGATCTGGAAACAACAATCCACATTATTATATACCTTATGCAGCTTTTACTTTTATTCAATAATTTAAATTTTACTTAAATTATGTATAGTTTCATACTCGGCCATAAATAATTATCTTCTGTGCATTAATCAATCTCAATTTGTAATAAAACCATTAGTTTAACTTGCAACAAATGATACACTCCTGATTATGTCATGGGTATGGGATGATAGAATAAAATGCACGTTGACGCCCTTAATTTTTTCTCCCACAGTTCAGCTTATTATATTTGTTTCATTAGAACACAACGTAAGTATTCTGTTTATTTATATTTCCTAATAAATATGGATGTGGGTTGGTTCAAAACATAAGTATTTCGGTGTAATAAAAAGCAAAACATCCAAAGAAGCAAAATGTCTGTGTTTGTTAACTGTGATAGCACACATACGCTATCTCGCGTGTCCTTGTTTTGGTCTGCTAAACTTCAGTGTCAAAGTGAGGAACACAGGGAGTGGGCGAGTGAGGATCGTTTAGCTACGAGTAGCAATGATTACGTCACGTTGACATTGTCGAGACAGTCAAGTGGAATGGAATGATCAAATCTAACAACTCCAAATATCTTCATGTAAATGCGACCGCTAGACACTCGTACATATTTTACATCCAAAGTCTTTACTGATATTACACACTGCACGTGGCTACCGGGCGGCAAGTTTCCCGTCGCAGGCTCGCTGGGTCGCACAAGCTGGGCCCGGCCTGGGCATGCATTAGTAACGAGCCCGACCACGCAGGTTCGCGGAACTACGACCTCACATCAATAAACTGTTACCGGCGCGCTGTCTGTACATACTCGTATACAATACCCTGCGATAGTTACGCGCGGGTAGAACAAGCGCACCGTGATATGCGCGGTCACATCGGGCCCAAGAGACGCAATCGCTTCAGATATTGACAAGTGTTGTTACAGGGTTTTACTATTTACATTCTGCTTGCAAAGAAAATTAACCCTTTAGCTGCACCATGTAATTAATGTTCTGGAGGTCGGGAGTTCCATTCCCATTCGGTACTAGTTTCAATTGCTGGGACTATTTCCTATACCGAACTGTCTAGCTAGTTGTGGTCCGACAGTGAAAGATATAGACAGTGTTATATTGATTTAAAGCACCCAAGTGAAACAAAATCATACCCGCTCATTCTGGCCAAATGAACAAGCTGTACATTCGATAAAAAATTACATGTCAAAATTGTTTCTTTATCAAAAGCGAGACGGTATGACCCCGATGAACCTGCCTGTCGTTGGTGGCGTGGAACGTCGATCGCATTATCCGAATATAGCAACAATACCTGAATGAGTTTCCTTTTCAATAAAGTAAAATATTGTGACATTGACGAGAGCGGAACCAGGCGGAGCACACAGTTCCTTTAGAAACGGAACACAATACAATCCAGTAATGGAAGTAGACCGCGCGAGTCGTCGCCGGACCGATCACAAAATAGCTAATTACGAGCGGGGGGCGCTAATCGGCGACGTCACAAAGCCGGCTCCAATTCCCCGCACGAGCTGCTACATACAACACTCGATGAACACCTCGTGTCGGGCCTTCACTCACATTATTACCGAGAAATGAGCGGGTTTTCTTTTGACCGATCGACGCTAGGAATTGACCTGGTTCCTTATACATAAGGGCATGCCCTTTGCATCCATATTAGGACGCGGTAAGTAACAAAAATACCCCTCAAAAATACCGTAAAAGCTTGCTCACTGAAGCCTTAAGAGGGTATGCTGTTGTCAAAGCGCCCATACAAACGTAGTCCAGTCATATTTTGAGTATTAAGCTATGAAAATCTATGAAATTTTCAAGACACAATCTAGAAACAAATATCTGTGTCGGTGGTCAGTCAGATTTTCGTTTAAATATATACGAGTACTTCCAGAGTTACAGGGCGTCAAAGAATTGTATTTTACGGTAATAAAAAGCCCCAACTTTGAACCTGATTTACAAGAGTATGAATCAATTTAGAATAATTTGGAAAAACCACCGACATCTGAAATTTCATTAGTATACTGTATTAAAAAAATGGTGAACATGCTATGCTAGAGCAATTTTGGATCGAAAAACTTTCAGAATTGACTTAGAACCGGGTGGAATAAAAACAATGTTGTACCTGGCGATATGTGTAGTGCATTTTGCTGTAAACATTCTTGTAATACTCGTAAAACATATAACGAAGTAAAGCATCCCATTGCAGATGTTACCTCCTGAATGCGCCGGTGCACGGTGAGCCGGTGCCACTGGTGGTCATCGAAGCGTGTTCGCGCCGGCTTGATGTGCATCTCCTGCTTGCCGTTGCCGAGGCCCATCGTGAGCGACACGCCGCCGTCCCGCACCGCCAGGTTCAGGTAGTCCGCCTCGTGACCTGCGCATGCGCAGCACACACTTCACAAACAACCTACCTCAGCACAGTTTTAGTCAAAATGACACAACACAACCATATGAGTACCACTGTTCTTTGCCGGCAGACTTAGGTAACATGGTGGCAACTAGCCAAGCCAGACAGAAAATGCCCTACCACCAAACAACCATTTTTAGTAAGTCCAACATTTAGCCATTATGGCAAGGAGGTATGCACCTATGTAAAATCACTACTTACCCGTGGTACGAGTACTTATTATTTTTTGTCCTTAGTATTGATAGTGTACGGTAAAACCTAGCGTGACGTAGGAGCAGCACTGACCGGTGTAGAAGAGCAGTCCGTTGGGCTGTCTAGTCTTGAAGTACAGCGAGATGGTGTCCTGGGTGCTGACGATGGGCTCGCCGCCGGTCTGCGTCAGGTCGTATGAGAGGAACTCAGCGCCACGGAACGTAGCCTCAGACGGAGCTTTGTCTGAAACAAACATACGTCGCCGTTACAAAAGTATTACATTGTAATGTTGATGTTCACCTGGCAACACTGCGGCAGTGTTCTATCCCCACTACTTGATAGAGCGTGGGGCGTGGTGGGGCGCAAATGTAAGGCAGGCCGGCACTTGCACAGCGATAGTTACATTTAGAAATTTGTTTGGGGTGGTTGCTTGGAACGAATATATGCATATAGTGTGTAAGCACAAATAGTGTTATAAACATACATATTGACGCAATTGGAGTTTAAATGTAAATGTACTGTATCACATAGTGATGTCCTGCGCCAGCGAAGATGTACCCAACAGTGAAGAAAGGGACTCGATCGATCGATGTCAATGTGTAGCATGGTCTATGCATATTTACAGTTGAATAATAAGGTATGAAGAGGAGAGGTGAGATTTTTGTCAAACGAGACTCTGCGAAAACTTAAAAGAAAAACAAAGAGCTTCGAACAAGTCAAGAAGATATTATGAACTCTTTCTCCTTTGTTTATTTCTTACAATGTATTACAATTGTTTATTATTACATACACATCTTACAATAAAAATAATAAATTAGTAAATTATTCGTCAATTATTAAACTAAATACATATATTGTCACTGGGGATGTCAACAACTGTGCTTCGGATTTCCCGTGACTTGTAATTTACCCGTGCATAGTATGAACATAGTCGGGTATAATTAGGGATAGTATCCAATTTTATACAGAAATCTAAGAAACGAGTTTCGAATGCTCTCAACGATTGTCGCATACGCATCCAATGTTATACAATGGAGTTTGTGTCTAGTTCACTGCGGGCGAATGTATCAATATGCATAGAAATAACACAACCACAGCTGAGAATTATGTTTCGTCTGTTGCAAGTGTCCATATTGTGGTGACTGAAATTAAATAGTGAGTGGAACCACGGGCTCCACCAGATCTCCTATAATATCAACTCTTATTACATAAGGAAATAACATGTTTATCTAAAGAACAATCTCGTAAGAAGTTAAGAATATGAATTCATGAATGTCAATTATCTGTAGCGAGGGCCTGCCCCCGCGCACCCCGCACCCCGCACCACGTCTCATTAGGGAAGTTACCGCTCATCCCTCGTTCTCACTCCTTAATTTGAGTTACGACTCAAAAACATCCACTCCACGGTCTGTAAACTACAATTACGAAGTAAGTAGCGTAATTTGGTCTAATTTCAACTTGTATAATGAACTGAGTCGTGTTTTAACAAATGTGCCTGTGCCGGCAGACAGAGACAAGAGGCACGCGCCCTCCTTGTCGCACCTTGAGCTGGCAGTGACTGCAATATATTATATAGCTGTTGAAAGTTTATGAAAGCTCAAGTTGTTTATCGCATTTCTAGGTTAAAGTTCCAGACACACAGCCACAGTGAGCTACGCATACGAATGTAAGAATGGAATCAAACTTGACTTAGTTGATTTTACTATCTTTTTTCGAAAAGTCAGAACTGGACTAAATTGAAATGGGACCACACGGGAAGCACCAGCTTTCAAGGCAGAACATGCAACAATGGCGGACCCCGGGTCCGTGCTAATGTGCAAGGGGCAAACATCATTGCAATTTAATCGATAACTACGTCAAAAAAAATTGACTGACTTGTCTGGGAATATGCGAGGTTACGTTATAATGTGTTTATGGGAAAACGATGTGATTGTTGCTCGTGTACAAAGAGGAGATCTGATGACCCTGCAATAGGTTCTAAGTACATGAACAAGATCTGACACCAAACAAGGTAGCGGGTAACTGACGCAAAATGAAATGAAATTACTGTCTCAATTATATGTGGACCTAATCCCTGTTTGAGGGCAGTGTTCTGACGTCAGCGGCTTTTAGCCTTTAATGTACAGCCTGCGGCAGTCCACAGCTGGATATAGTCATCTCCCAGAATGCGAGTCTCAATCCGGTCCTCTGCATCCATTCACGTCTGGCTACATAAGTCGTGGTCTCCTCTCAAGGACTCGTCTGCTCCAGCGGTTGTCGGTTCTTCGGCAAATATGACCAGCTCACTGCCACAGGTAGCTAGTACGTGCGTATATACACTACAAGTTAAAATTCTACATTAAATCTCCATAATGACCCCCCCCCCCCCCCCTTCTACTCTCCCCCGCATCCAACGATGAACCTCTCAACGATATGAATTCGTTATTAACTTCTTGAGAAAAATATTCTTGAACGGACTCCACTTCTAAAGGGTTTATGTAATTTGTCTGTATCTCTCTAGTGCCCTTTAGAGTTATAATTAATATTTATTACAATCCAGATAAGTAAAAATCAAGAAACGAAGAAAGTCGATTTCTTGTAGTACCGTCGTTGGTTATATCTGGAGCCAAGCTGGAAATAAATGATGCATGGCTGCCGAAGAACTACTCGTAAACCCGAAGAAAACTTGATGGAGCACCAAGAGGCGCGGCGCGCCCCAAGAGCAATATCTTTAAATAATTTAAAAAGGAAGGCATTTAAAAACTTCGCGCGAGCGCTCCAAAGTTGGGCGATTAATCAATTTCCCGCCTTCCAGGTGTTGCCAGCGCTCCCGATTAAAACTGCATAAGCTGGCAACCCGAGTTCTATATTGCTTCAGGAACACTATCGAACAAAATTTACTGCCTAAATCGAATATCTTTTTCGCGTTTACAGCGCAACGGCTACAGATATTAAAAGAAAAGTTTCGCGTCTTCAAAACACGAGAAATACACCAAAAGATTGAACTATGCGCGATCCAGAAATGTTACGTAAATTTAAATTAAAACAGCACGTTCGAAAACGTTTACAGAGTTTTCTGAGACAACGTAAAAAAATATAGACATTAGGTTTTACACCCCAAAGTAGTGATAGAATTCACATTATCCAAATTGAAGGATTACCGCGCCCTCTCTCTCTCTCTCTTCATCTGGGAAAACGACTTGTTTACGAAATAAACTCCCGCTTAAACGATAAAAAATGTCTTAGCAAACTTAGTGAGTCGGGTTTACTTAGGAAATAATATTGAGTAAAGTTTAGTCGTATCAGTGTAGTGGGCCCCGCGGGGCTGTTCCCACTGGAAAGTTTAAATAAGGGCCCCCTAGCCAGCACGCTGACGTCATTTGTGGAATGACCCAACTTTTAGCTTGTTTGTGAGATACCCTGTTTTGCATACCGGTGAAGGCATACAGCCCGAGTGAAGCAGCTCGGGTTGAACGCGGACAGGACCAGTTCTTTATTTGATCCAATATACTGTAGTAGGTAGGTGGACCGTGCTTTGTCCACGCGGGAATGTCTTCTTTAGTGGTACTACATCGAAAGAGACTAATCGTCCTCCCCAGGCCCCTGACCCTGATAACCTGACCCTACCGTGCGTACCACAGATTTAAACAGAACTATAAAAAAAGACGGAGGTCCTCAGTTCCTTCTTGTTGCTCTTTAATGCTTTTTCGAAAGAGCGGGCAATAGTGTGTTCATTATTTAAAAAAATATACGAGCAAAGTTTTTGACAGTCATGTTCCGATTTTTATAACATTTCAATCGCGGTCCCATTGACATTTCATTCCTTTGCCAAAATTAGAGGGTAAATGACATTCATGAAAGTTTCATTCGATCCCCGATTTTATTAAAACTTGTACACTCGAGTACAAAAATATGTATCCACTTTTTAACCATGTCACATTCACTCTGGCTTGTTCCTATGCAGTGTGTTGAGGAAACTGTCAATCAAAGGTGAATGTGACAAGGTTTAAAAATGGATACATATTTTTGTACTCGAGTGTACATACTCGTCTACTTATAATAAGACTTCACACACAAATTAAGTATGTACCTTGTCTTCGTAATTGTATTTAAAAGGTTCCTCTAAATGTACTTGGCCACTGCATGGAACCAAAACAAAATCAACTTCTTTATATAACATTGAATTGTCACGGTGAACACAAACAATTTTCCATTAAACAATAACTGTTTTCCTTGCAACAGAAGCCCATGAATCAAGTCTCTACACGAGTTACGAGAAAGTTGACGCTTGTGGTCAAAAGTTAGAACAAAAAGGACGCTTGTACTTAGTATAATGAATTCAAAAGTCCACGTAACGAAATTGAACAAAGCTCAGTTTGTAAACGTCGTCATGAAAATGAATTAAGTTGAGACAAAACAAGGGGACGGACCGGGGACGGACAGGGACCGACTGAGGACAAGCTAGCGTGTGAGCGGCTGGGTTTAGGCAGACAGGGACCGTCGAGGTCTGGAGCCGGCCCTGTGTGCGTCACAGACTTATTAACTAAGTGTCAGATATGTTGTGAGATAGCTTCTGAATCGTGTATCATACTATCTCAATCCACAAATTGAAAGAATAATAATAATAACAATTGTAACATAGTAATGCATTGGTACAGTTATCTGGCAGCCCGCAGGACCACTTGTAGCGTTACGCGTTCCGATGAAAATGACTCGTCCTTATATGTGATAAGAATCACCAGTTGTAGTTGTCGGTGAACTCGGAGACCGGTACTGCATTCCATTGATAAATATGGAAGCGAAACGCTTGGTGAATATCAGCAGTGTACGGGTCGAGGGCGGACGTTCTTCTGTTCGAAGGCGACATCAACAATAGCTCCTGCGCACTCTCTCCAAAGTGTATCCTATAAAAGGCAGGCAACCTTGCCTATCAGTCCGTCTCATATTCGGTTTACCGTTGGCTGCCTCCGTTGGCTGCATGTTTAGATTTCTCCACCAACTTGTACACGATCGATCCCCACTTACGATTGTCAAGGTTGGCATCACGTGGTAGTGTGAGGGGGCGGCGGGGGTCGCGGGGAGGTCACCGCTGCCAACATGAACACGGACGCATTGTGATGGGGTGTATGACGTCATGACGTGACACCACAGATACACAACGAGCTTGCTCTTGATGTACAAGACCTCACGTTAATAAGGCGCTGGATATGACAGCTTCATTAGTGCGACTGGGCTTCAGACTTAGATGACAATATGATATGAGCTTTGATGACTTTTAGATTGATATCCAAGATCGTTTTTTTTCCGGTTTTTTTTTCAAACAAAAAAAGTTAAAGTACAGGCTTTTTTATTTTTAGCGCAAAAGCTACGACCAGCCTTCTCGAGCGTGATAACATAGGTAAGTAGTGATGGTTATAAAATGTTATAAGAAATTATATAACTTATTATACAACGGTCACGAATTAGTAATAACATTGTATGACCATATGTATGTGAGTCCGTCACTCACACCAGCGCGCACACACGGCACACACTATCTGCATCAGTGAGTGTTCATCTCCGCACACACGCACACAGGTACATCTGCCTCCGCGATCGAGGCACAACGACGATATACCAATTTACATAGTTGCAAACATGTTCCAAATTCGATCTGTTCCGAATTTGAGCAAACTTCCCGCGCAGCCGATGGGAACGGAATTAGTCTCGCTTCCGGGATTTCATAAAAGTTCACAAACTGTTCCCCCGCCCCCGCCCCCGCCCCCAGGTGCAGGTCCTCACAGTCCCACACTCAGTCACAGCTTACTTTATAATTACTTCGTAACTCCGAGTGTTTCATGGAAGGCGTGTCTTTTTATGTACGCAAAAGATACGGATACCACTTCACCTGAGTGGTGGCGATGAGCCCTTAAGAAAAGTGCTCATCAAAAGCCTCATCATAGCGCACGCGTACCATCCAAAAGCACTATGAATCACTCACCATCAGAGGAGATGAAGGCCAAGGGCAAATTCATTTTTTTTAAATTAGTCTCTTCTTTTTTAAAAGAAATAAAGCTCATGTCTGTTTGAACGCAGTAAATTGTTGTACTGAAGCCGCCCACTCGCACACGACCATATGCAGCCCCGTGATGTTGGTCAACAACAACCAGACCCACTCTGTGATGTGTGGGTCGGGCAGCGCCTCAAATTACATTATTTATCCGCAAACACGCCGCACGTTACACCAGAAAAGAACGTTACAAACAGCACCCATCACCGCTCACCGCAGCACTAATTTACATACTAAGCTGCTTTACGCAGCATTGTACGTGAAAATAAGCTATTTTCCCGAATTCGATTATTTCTCGTGGTGGAGAGGCCGGGACAACGCCCGCCATATTGGTTTCGTGCACACACACAGAGGTAGGGCGGCGGGGGCGGGGGCGGGGGTGTATTGTTAACAAATTCGGGTGGTAATGTTTATTCGAACAAAGGATCCGGATGGTAATTCTTTACAGGTCAATTACGTATCGGGAGCAGGTAATGATACGATGTATTCTCCGGTGACGCGCGCGTGGACGGAGTGCTCCAACATTCGGCGCTGAGCGCTCAGTGAACGGAACACAACGCTGCCCGAGGCTTTCGGAACTCCATAATGTACCAAAGTAAAAAGTCGTCCTAAAATACGTCCTTTTCCATATCATAAGCTACCGGAATGCCAAATTCCATTACGATTAGTTATGCCGTGCGGCATCAAGATCTAACAACCAGATAAAACGCACTTTCGTATTGTGTGTGACAGACAGGTTGCACTGTATAAGCGAATCACTTAACAAATGAACACTTCCGTTTCATTTTCATTCCATTCTAGAATGTGACTAACTCGTTGTAGCGCACGACACCAATTCAGTAAAGAGTTCTAACACATCCACGGATAGGTTACATACATTTTAATTGACAACATACCTATAGGAGGCGGGGGCACCCTGCATCTCGCACCAAAATAACGCGCACGTTCTTCACAAATCGGTTTTATCTATTACATTTTAAACACACAACAAATACGAGTACATGCCAATGGACACGTACGGACCAACAGTCGTACAATATAGTGTCAGATCTCCGCAGCAGACACCTTTCACCGTGAACTTTAGCATAATACAAAATCAAAGTAGTTTCCGTGGGATCAAGTACACACGGACAAAGTCGCCCAAAAGCTTGCAAGTAAAATAAAACAAGTTTTAAAGAAAGGATCGTTTTGTTGATTTTGTTGTTACTTCGCTGCGACACGACGCGATTGATTGAACAAATCAATAGAACCACAAGTTCTGTTTGAACTATATCGAACTTAGCGAAGGACTTGGATCCACAGATCGAGGCCAATATTTGTTGTTCATTTCCAAAGTCGAGCGAATTGCTAGCGGAGATAACTTGTATAAAAATTGCATCTGATTAAATACCGGGTTTGGTATTCAGGTAAAAGTCACATCGCACAGTTGTAAGCAATATCAAACGATTTGGATTCTAACAGTCTGTATCTGTGAGGTGAGAGGTGAGGGGTCACCGCTGGGATTGGTCTACAAATACCTATAAAGCTTTGAAACGGAAACCTCGAAATATACGGTGATGAGTGGAGAGCGGCGTCACATTTCAATATTATGAAAATGGTCGACCCACACCCCCTGCCGCCCCACCCGCGCCGCGCCCCCGGCATGGTCCACCTGCAACTATGCGGAGCACCGGACTATCTCCGTAACTAATGGACATCTTGTGTTATTATAATTTTGTTGGATTGCTCATGTCACACTTATGCTGGTAATATTTTAAGAATAGAGAAACCATCACATGAAGGAAGGAGAAGACTAACACCTCTATCCATCGTTGGAATGACTGTTTTCGACCTTTAACAATTATTGTTGGCGTTTGTCCCGGACGATAGCAACGGAAATATAGTAAATTTTGCACAATTTTCTAAACTGTTTCTAACTAACACTCTCGCATGTTGTCTTCCACACAATAGCTTATCAAGAATCACGTCACTAAATCCTCAGCGATTCATTCACGCATCTACTAAGCCCACGCTCAAGTGGTTTGCCAAATGTTTGCTTCCTGAGCCGTTGATTCATATTCAAATGTGGGGATCTCCCGTGCATACAACCGTCACGCAGTAATTATAACAAATGGCAGATGTCGCGGAACGCACGCCGCCGGAGCCTCCTTAACCTTTGAAGGTTTAGTTTGAGTGAGATTTGTCGCGGAGGAAGGGAACATTGCATATTTATTCCCTGATTACATTTGACACCTGAAATGACTAAGACATTGCAAATATTGTCAGTATATTTTGAGGGTTTCACGGCTTAATGTGAGACAGACAACCGCTACTCATTCTTCAATTATTTGCTGGCCTCGTCACTGAATCTAATTTTTTTAAATAATGTATAGCAGTAGTAACAAGATCCTCAAAAAATTCTAATCAGTTCCTCCTAAGACGAATCAGGGGTGCAATTCACTAAGAATAAACATCCTTACTACCGCATGGCTCACGGATGTCTTTGCTGGCGGTGTCTCTAGTCTCCTGGACAAGAACACTCTCGAAGACTGCACCTCAGATCTCCGCCCAAGCTTTTAAGTAATCCGCCATTAGTTATTATAATTACCGTGAGTTGTTCGAAATCGTTTCAAAGAAAAAATATGTAAATTCCCAGGTCACACTTGAAAAGGTCGGTGGGTACTTGGGAAATCGGACAAATGTTTGCTATCTTCAGCTTTCAAGTTGTATCGTACTTGGAAAGGGTCGAGAAATTGTATACGTTTGATGTCAGTGACGGGATGAGGTCCCACCAGCACTCACTCGAACACAAGGTACAACGTCACCTGAGAGCACGCGCGGCAGTGGTATGTGAGACGTACGCCGGGATCCTGTTTATCCCTAATCATACTTCAGGAGACGAAGACTTGTTTTGATAAATTAAACTTCAGTAGTTTTTCAATGTCTATCATTTCAGTAAATCGTTTTTACCTGTAGATGCAACAATAAGTTCATCTACTATTTTTAAGCAGTGTATTTTTTAACAAAGACAGACTCTACGTATAACATCATCAGCCGGGAAAGTCCACTGTTGGACATAGGCCTCCTCCATGGTTTGTCACATTGACCGGTCCGAGCCCCTTGCACCCAGCGACGACCCGCGACCTTAACTAGATCGTCGACCCTACTAGTAGAGGGACGGGCGGTGTCTCGTCGCAACTCGAAAACATTTACTCAATTTAAGTACATTAGTTCCAACATGGCGTACCTCAATCACGATCAACCAACAGTCTTACAATATACATTCCTAGATATAAAGTGATCAGCTTCACTAATACGTGGCAGTATGTGGGGTCGGCATGGTCGTGTGCGCAGTACCCAGAAGCCCGCCCGATCCTCGCATAGATTACACGACGCAGATTACTCGTATGTGCTAGGATCCGACACAAACTGCCTCCAGCCGACGCGAACCACCCCCGCCGATAGTGCAGGAGGCAAGAGAACATTGAAAAACCTTAGGGCTCTGCGATTCTCATTAGATCCAGCATCAAATGTTCCTATTCACTGAATTATATATTTTTACATTATCATCATAGACCATAGAAGTCATTTTTTATTCAAATCCAGAGATAATGGCCTATCTTAGTCTAGAGCATGTCGTATAATAATCATGGCGTCTGCGTCTTGTCAAAGCCCACAGACATAGAGACAAACATTATCAGTCACCCTCTGCTCAGTAGTTCACTGCTGGACATAGCGCAAACAGCTGAAGACACTATGTATCGCAATTGCCGTTAATGATACCAGGTAGTTCCTGATCATGAGGATCCACGTTATACCTTCACACAAAAAGGTTATACAAAGAATGTTTTCTTGTATTGTCACGTTACAGACATTGTTTACCATCCATTCGCATGACCAATGCTGAATGCTGCCCTTGGCTTAGACTATAGCCGTGCGAGAGGTAGGAAAGAGGACATTTCGCCTAGCTTAATTAAGAATAGCCTAATTGTAAAATAAATCTGTAGTAAGTCTCGAGTGAGGGCGACACTAATGAAGACGTAGTATGAAATGGCACGGCAATTATGTAAATGAAGAGGACAGTCGTCTCCCGGTCTATGCTGGCCGCGGCAACAATCTGCATGTTAATGCCGCGAGGGGCCATAAACCGAAGTAATGGCTCCGTGTTCTGCGCCTCGATTGTTATTTGAATGGATACCGTGAGTTATGTGATAATTAACTGTTGCTAGAGTATGGTTCGCATTTATTGCTCGGGGACTTCCGGGGGTGTCTGAGGATGACGTCACAGTACGACAGTGAACTGTCAACTACTGAGCTTGTGCAGTTCTCCTCAATGAAACTGTACCTTCGTCTGGCAGGATGTCATCGGCAAATTGATGACCAGAATAAAGACAGAGTCCAGATAGAACACGACTTGGTAATTAATGATGAATCTGTGTTTGTTGTATCAATGAGTTACAAGATATCTTTCCAATGATATTCCTACGAGATTCCTCAAGGAATAATGTATCAGCGGAGCAGGCCGCGGATGGATGCGATACCCGAGGAATATTAAATTGGACCTCGGGACTGACTCGCTTACTTAGTTCGCTATTCTCGTCGCTCGCTCGCTCGCGGTAGCTGTTAGAGGTGTACTTTATCGTCTGTCAGTCGATACATTGTCTGTGTGGTGGGAGCTGTATATAGCACGCGCGGGGGACGGGTGACGTGGAGGTTTGGATTTATAATAGACCCACCTAATGCCTTCCTATTGGTCGTAGGTGACATAGTGAACGATCAAGGAAACGGGCAGCGTCCTCCTGTCCAATCCTACCGATACTTTACTGCGATGACCCGTGGCCTCCAGCGAGCTATAGATGAACAGATTCATGGCAAGTCAGTCATATAAAAACCGTACTTACAATACCAGCCTATACTTCCAAAACTACGCGTTAAATTTTTCGACACGAGATTTCTCTTATATATTTAAGGTCTTATATAAAAGGGATGTGATGATCGATTTTACTACATCGCGGTTTGCTTATATAATACGGTGTTAGTTTAGGTACTGTAGATGTCCCGGACCGCATGTCCCGCAGCCCGGGATATTGTAATGTCCCGCGTCCCGGAACCATGTCGTATGCATATGAGCTCGGGTCGCGGAGTCAGCGGGACGGGACGGCGGGTAGAGAGGGAGGGATAGAGAGCGCCTCGAGATGGCTGCGAGCGGTGGTACTAGCAGATAACTAGTTGTTGTAAAATCACAGTCAAAGGCGCACTAGTGTTAGCAACAGACAAAAGAATACTCGCAGCATCTACAAAATGAACAACTTTCTGTTTAGCATTTATAAAACTACTAAATACACTGCCCTGTATCGACCACAACGAGATCACAGTATATTCATCTAGGTCACAGTGAGTGATCATGCCCTGTGGGACAACTCCTTATTACATGTAAGCAACGACAAAAACCTTTAAGAAATATAGAAGATTGAAGAAAGAATGCAAGCACAAGCTTGAAACAAGATATATCAAAATATTAGCTAAAATATAATACGGTAATTGTGAGGGTAATTGTAACAGCCCGTGATACTGTCCCCGGGTCGGGCCTCGCTCGCGCCAACTGGAAGGTCACGTCGTCGTCGAGTGGCACTCAGACAAACACAAAGAAACCTTGTTACAGCGTCAGGTGGGTCCTGAAATTGGCGCTGATAAAGTATTCAGGGGGCGAAGTGGAGACTGGAAAGTTTCCAGACGCGGGATGACGGACAAAGCCGGGGTCGCGTGCGGTAATAGTTAGAAGCGACTTAATGTTACCTTCTGGGAACTGTGCCGCATTAACCGAAGTGCTTATTGTGCTAAACTTGTACGTACCGCTGCGCTCAAGCCGCGACATTGTCACCCGAGCGCGCACCCGACACCCACCCAACACATCAATATGTTTTTACTAGTATTTTGCCGGCGACTTCGTGCGCATTGACTTCATATATCATCCCGCGTGATTCCGACTCACAGTTACGACGTACAGTAAGAGCACACCAGATCACTGAATGAATGAACGAATGTAAAGGAAACTGTCAGTCTTCGAACGAATGGAAATAGTTGCGCCGTCGATAGAAACCAATTCATATTGCTATCCATGTTCAAAATGTAATGTCCAGACTCTCCTCTCTAACAGTATGTAGTATCATCACTGTTATTGTATGTTGCATAGTGCATTGACTCTCCCATAAAGTAGCATTGAGGCGTGAGTGTGGTCTGCTGCCGGCACGTGTGCACCTGCAGGGCGGCGCGGCATGGCGATCGAGCTACTGTCGATGCACGTGGCTGCACCGTAGCACACTGAGTTACAGGTCTAGTGAAGTGGACATTTAAAAACGAGTTCATACTTGTCTTACTTGTCTGTACTGATTATTGGTGAGTTGAGTACTGACACAACACTCTACAGCACTATGCAAGGATCGCTTCACAAAACGTTTAAATAAATATCGACTCTTGCAATAATACAACAAAGAGCAATAAGTTCATTTCGCGCACCGCGACCATAGACTAATATGCACTCTCTCTTTCTAGCGCGTAACTCTATCTCTTCTGACAGCATTCGACTTGTCCCTCTGTATGTTTGTTCCTAGCTAACGACTCCACCGATCTGGATTTTTGGCATGAACGTAACACAAAGACAAATTTTGTTATCGGTGAAAGATTCAATTGGGACGCTTGTACTGCTAAATCACCAATCAGTCACTCACATAAGTTATCCTCTCTCTACACGTATTACTTATGACGCCGACTGTGCTCTGAATTCGCGCCATCATCTAAATTGTTATTGTATACATGCTCGTCGGCACTGCACCACGCTCCGGCGGCGGCGGCGGTACAATTCCGCGCGTCACCTCTCAGTTCCAAATTCAAATTTCCTTCGGGCGCGCTCGTCCGTTTCCGGTGCGCGTCGCGTCGCGTGGAAAATGGCGGCTCGCGGGAAATGACGCCATGATAGGTGCAGGAAGTGTGGCCGCGCGCGGAATGTCCAGTCCGGGAGCCGCGGGACGGGGCGGGGCGGGGTGCGGGGCGGAGAGAGTGACGGGTGTAAGGATTATACGGACATTCGCGACCTCGTTAAAAGTTTCCCGACTTGTTCTCTGGAGACACTTTTATGTTTGGAAGATATACGGCGACGGCAAAAATATGTTGTGAAACATTTGAATCAAATATTTACTCAAGAAATTTTTTACAAATATTTATTGACGTCAATTATACCCATTCGAAAAAGTGACCTGCATAGAAGAAAGAGCGAATAAAACTACAGCAGACGCATCTTTTTTAAAATTATACAAAAGAAGCTCACCAAAATATAAAAGGATATGTGTATCAAATCGTCGGATCGCATCGGGAATGCGAAAGGAAAGTCTTCAAAACAACGGACAGAAAGAGTTAAAAAATTATGCAGTGTCTTGTTTGACTTTGAAAACCTAAGGATGGCCCGGATGGGCCTGGGAACGGCCCAGCACATAATTGTCCTGTGAACTGTGCTGCTCGACTAGTGCTTCACACTGTACACAACAGCAACGACATCGAGTCAGCAACTCTCTCACGCTGTAATTATAACGAACACTCTTCACAAACATGTAACAAGAACGATTTGTTAAATATTAGTTAGCATAGAAACATGACTCGTCCTGGGTTTCGACTCGACGAAGTTGAAATTGTGTTGATCGCGCGCGTTGGGCCTCCGCAACACACGACAAATAATGGCTTTCGCTTTTGAGCCACTGTAAACAAATATTGATACGCTTATCCATAAAGCATATACGAGTAGTATACATAACCTGTCCTGCGTGTGTGAGTCCTGCATCAAATACCAACACCCGACTCCATCATTAACGTGACATCATCTACCGTCTGGGAAACGCTCGGGAGAGTCCCCACACCTTGGTGCAAGCGATGCGTCGTCAGGTTCTTCCCACTTTAAAATAACACTAGTACACGAACCGTTGGCAAATAATCTCCGATGTAAATTGATTTCTGTAATACGAACTGTAAGACAGCACCACTGATTTGTAAAGAATATAATAATAATGTAATAACGACTGAACAGTATACATATACCTCTACATATATCGGCATTGCATAGTTGCAACGTTTGGGGGCATCGCGCTCCCTACATATATGAGTTGTTCCCTGTGCACTCACGCGGTCCGCTCCTGTCGTCGCAGAGTTGTCAGGAATCGATTTGAGAGTGGTGAAAGACATCCCCCCTCCCCCGTCCTCGTCCTCCTCTCCCCCACAGGTATGTGTCTACCAGGAGAACAAAGGCAGCAGAAGTTTAAACTTTCCGGACAAAATATTTGGCTACTTTTTCGAACAAATGCTGCAATTTCGGTTCCATTTCCAATTTTTCATTGGTTTCTATAAAGCGATCACATTGTGTAAAATATTCCTAAAAGTATTCCAGCGATTCTTGAACTAACTAACACCTAGTAAAACATACATACATACATCTACAATGCGCGCCGCGCTGTCAGGATTATGCAAAGAGCGCACCTTTACATTCTCAGAGAGAGAGGGTACTAAAAGCAGGTGGACATTGTCCATACAACTGACTCGTTTGTTCTGAGAAATTCAATTCATATGTATAACTGTGCCAGGACGTAACGTACAAAGTAAATGTGAAAAAGAAGTGTTTTAGCCGTGTGAAGTACAATTTGCTGAGTTCTAGGAACTGAACGTTTTCTGTGAACTAGTGGTTGCCAAATGGTCCAAATTAGACCAAAATTAATTGTAATTTTTTTAAATAATAGCATTCTGCGTGCCTCTATATAAACTATAAGTGTGCGAAATTTCATACTCCTCGGTCCGTGCCATTTTCGTAAAAAGTGGTACAGAGTTTTGTGACGTGAAGTGGGGCGGTGCGAGCGAGTCAACGCACGAATTTGATAGCTACGTCCAAAATTTTTCGAAATTCCCTTTTTAATGTCAGCATTGACATTTTGAATATTTTTGACGATCTTCGTACACTCTGACATTTTTATATTTATTGTAAACTTGAAATCGTTACTCGGAAATAAATAAATATACTGTAATGTATTCATTTCCGAAACAACATTTTGAATTAAACTGGGTCAGTCCCGCGTTATTTTGATTTTACTCGTAGGCTGGAAGCAAACGTGTCCGTCTGCGTCCACAAAGGTTCCGTGTCAATGCCTACATTTTGCCGCGAATCTAAACCGCCGCTAATGGTTCCAGTCACCTACCGGATGGTTAATGCAACTTGGTGACGTTTGGGTACGTTGGGAGCAATCATGGTTACGTTCACAGCAAAAACTGGTTACGTCTAATAGTTTGAACCACTGTCTCGTATTTATTTGCCCTGCGGGTATGCTGAATGTGTGTGTCTTGTTTAATATTTCCAGGTTAACCTTAACTTTAAGTTCAGGGATGAAATTCACTAAGGTCAAACACAACTCACGGAGATATTTGCTGACGTCATTCGTTGATCCTTGTTGACTAGGGAACTAGAGATATCGTCAGCATACATCCATAAGCCGTGAGGTGTAAGGTGGTTTGTCCGTAGTGAGTTGCGCCACAGCTGGTGTCATAAAAATAAGAAGTTGTTTTTTATTAAATGTAAAAAATGTTTATATGGACGTAGCCACTTTGTATCCTACATCCCTGAGTGCAAGGGATAGATATATAGAAGAAGACATAAATACATTGCAATGTCCGCAAAGCGCCCAGAGGGACAGGGAACATATTAACACAACCTCCTTCATCTGCGGTATATAAAACCAACAATCATACAACGTTTATCGCAACAACAAAGCTTGTCAGCGCGCACGCTCAGAGAACACGGATAATGAGATTACATCAAAGAGCAGCACCAGCACCCCCCGTACAGAACCCCTTCCCCGCCACTCCCCGTATCAATTACCTCTCAAAGAATACCCTCTTTATTGTTAACAGCTATAAATGTACCCCTCTGTGAACATTATGACAGGAAAATACCGGAGTTGTTGGAAAAACATTTTTTCCTTCAATTTGCTTTAAATATTTACACGTGTCTAGATTTTGTTTCCCTTCAAAGGTTTTACCTCGAATTTCCATGAAATACATTTTTAAAGAAGTTCTCTATAATAAACATCAATATTATTATGTGTCGCACACGCCTGCCTGCCTGCACGACGAGACATATGTGCTCGTAATTTATTAATTACCTCGGTGGCGCAGTGGATCAGGCGCGGTCTCTCAATCTGAGGGAGCCGGGTTCCAATCCAGCCATCTACCTATGAGTTGTTTTTCAATTCAAGTACATTATCCGATTGCTTAACGGTGAAGGAAAACATCGTGAGGAAACCTGCATATCTTGAACAGCGGCCTTATCGTCTAACTCCAACACCTATCGCGATACCTTTGAAAGGTATCGGGATCGCGATCGGGATTGCGACTCTTAAATGGTATCGTCTAACATTCTTAATCACAATCGCTTTCGGAACGAATGAAATCGGCGCTTGTTGTCGTTGTGATTTTTCATTATCCTTAGCAGGAAAGGCAATGGTCTTTAAATCTTACAGCCAGTTGTTTAGATGTCTTAAAAGGCAACGATCATTAAATCTTACAGCCAATTCTTTAGTTACCTTAACAGGCAATGGTCCTTAAATCTTACAGCCACTTCTTTAGTTATCTTAAAATATTTTTATCGCTGGTTTTGGTATCTTTTTTTACAAAAATTGCTAAGGTTTCATTTCATCTAATAACTAAGATAGCCTTGGTACCACCAGTGGTGTAGAAAGTTCATTTCCGAAGTATATATAATATAAATTATATACAAATATTATATTGTGGGTTCTCATCCAGTCACACATAGCACAGTAAACAAGCAGCAAAAATTATTATTTATTATCTACACAACAATAGTCACCTACAGTCACCCATCATAGCTAATTTTGAAGAGATACCATAATTCTCGAAATTAATACAAAATAATTATTTACGTACGTAACGTATATTATCTTGTTGATTTTATTACTTATTTAGGCAAATAATAAAAACAATCTGAAATCACTGAGAGTTATAAATAAAACATCAATTTATTATATTGTGCGGCTGAATTTCTTCTTCTACGCGAGCTATCAAAATAGTACTTGCTGCTAATTCAATTGATAGAACGACATTAAAACTAAATCAATCATTATAGTTATAAAACAATGATAAACTTGCGAGAAACATTTGAAAGATTCGAGGCTAGTGTTGAATCTTTCATTTGACACTTGAGAGTCGCTTTGAAAGCAATTTCTAGTTGTCAAAAAGTTACACGGTACCAATTTTATGTCAAAATTACGATTTCGTTCATTCATAATCTTTCAAACTCATGATTAATCGCTATACCTTTCAATGACATTTAGCAGTCGCGTTTGAGCGGTGTGAAGTTCGTGAATCATCTTCAAACGTCAAATTCAAAGGGATCGTGATCGGTGTTGGAGTTACACGATAAGGCCGCTGGCATGTGAAGTCTGCCGATCCGCACTGGTCCCGCGTGGTGGACTATGGCCCATACACTCTCTGTAGGAGAGTAGGCCTGCGCCCCAGCAGTGGGGACATGTATAGGCTGGTGATGATGAATTTATTAATTAAATCACCTTATGTCCGCGATGACCTCAGATCCCAAGGTATTAAATGGCCGGGGTGACAAGATGTTTACATATCCATTACGAGGTTAGCGTCGAGACTGGACGGAGGGAGGGAGGGAGGGGGTGTAATTATCATAAACAGGTGTATTACTTTACAAAGAACAACATCGCGGGGTCTGAAGTATATGGAACGTAATATAATTTACTGAGTGAATTAAGCTGTATCCAATATTTAGAATGATTTGTGTTCGGACACGTTTTAATATATAACCATTCCGGTTGTGTTCAAGTTACTTCAAACAAAAATGTTTCACGTGTGGCGATTTCGTGTAAGTAAGAATCCTGGTTTGAATTATACTAGAGCAAAAAAAATTGCAGTAAACCACGTCGCGGCTCGGCTCGGCTCGGCTCGGCTCGGCTCGTGCCGGCGCCACAATCTACCACTTACATTGTTCCCATTTAACTGACGTACTAACGTTACCTCAATGCCTGCAATGCAGGTGGTCAGCACTGCAGGAGACCTGGGTTGGGTATGCACTTGCCCTTCATCTCACCTGATCGTAACTGACGATAAGCCCGTTGAATAGAACGGGTGTTCACCCTGAAGCCTCAACCTAAGGAGCTCTGCTACCCTACACACCGGAACACACCAGTGCTATGCTGTGTATGTTGTTTGACTTAGATAGCGTGGTGGTAGCTACCCAGGCGGACAAGGAAAAGGCCACGGAGGCGGTTAAAAGTACAATTTTTTAGTATCATTGTGAAGTCTAGTTTCAAACACAAGAAACACCCTTGTGTTTGAAACTAGACCGTAACTTATAGTTATAAATAATTTATACTTTGTATCTATAAATAGCGTAATGCTGTGAAAACATCTTCAAACGAGTTCCCACTGCACGAAAAGCTCAAAGGAAATCCCCAATTCTCATGCAAATATAAAACACAATCTCTGTTTCACTTGCACGCCGTACGTCCCGGACTCTGTGTGCTGATAAATGTATTGTGTGCTCCACTCTTGCTGATGTACTGTACAGTGGAGTTGATTACAGATTGCACTCGAGAGACCGTGTGAAATGCAAAATCGACCCGTCAGATAATTTAGATACAACTTTTTTCTTAATATAACCCGTCGAAAAGTGATTCTAGTCACGCATCACGCGGACAACTGTCATCGCATCGGGCATCGCGCCCGACCCGTGACGTCACTCAGCTAAACTAACTAAATGAAGCTGTCGTTAATGGGTGAGTTATCTAGAAGAAGAAATAATGTTGAATGTGTCCACATCCTTGTTAAGAAATGTTAAAAAACTCAATGAAAAAATCTAATCAGCTTTTTACCGTTCGAGTAAAGATAATCATTCGGATCTCTGTAGCCTTTAATTCCTGTAAACTCATATACAATGTAATATGTGATACTTTTGACTTTAGGTAGTTTGTGATGTCAGTCCTCGTTGTTGTGAACTATTGCGGAGGGTCTGTTAGTGTAATTGGTACAAACAATCCTAGTGATATATAGTGCTGTGCCCGTCCTCGGTGCTCGCCTCCACTACTAATTAACAAGCAGATGTTTAAACTGCGAGATTCACGGACCCGTCCCTCCACACGACCTCACATCAAGGGCGAGGAGAGGAGAAGGGACCAGCAGTTTACGCAACTCCTGGTTACAAAAACTCCGTTACAAAACGAATCGAACGAAAAGTTAAATTGTTAAAACTTTCGTGAGACATTATGCACATATACCACGTTCACGTGAGATAGACGTTTTTAACGTTATCCCTCTCCTTCCATACTACATTTCGGTTGCCATGTTTTAAAATAGAATAGCAGCTTAGATAAGTGATTACCTAAAACAGGAGATGAAATTACAGTGTCGCGAAATAAATATCATTAATTTACAACTTTATAGTCAGCTACAATAGCTGTTTGTTACGCAGCGAATGGTTCAAAATTAGTATTATAATGTACAAATGAAGACCTTGTATATGTTACCCACTTGACCTATTGACTCCACTTTGAAATTCCGAAATCGCTTTCTACGGAGCCCGACAAGGCTATACAAGTCAATAGGTTTAAAGGGTCTCTAAAATCTGAATTTAATAAAACCGCAAAACAAGCGGAAAATGCTAACGGCACGACGCCTTTCCCAAGCACCTTTATTTATTGATTAATATTATGAATTCAATACGGACGGAGGCAACCCTAACCTGAAGTCAGGGAGGAACAACTTTCGGCCGCGCGATTCAAGTTGACGTGTAATTAATAGCGAGTACCTGCGGGCCAGCGTTGAACACCCCTGACGCGGGCCCAGTTGTTTTGTTCTTCTTAACTAAACTGTGTGTCGAGTTGAGAACAAACATGTACCGCGGCTGACGTGAGCGACGCAACTCTACTAGACAATAAACTTATTGCAAATGTACGACATTCATTGCATAAACATTGTATTGCGTAATGTAACTGACAAGCAAGTATTATCAACCGAATTGAAAAAAGAAAGAGGTTCTCAATTACACTTTTTTAATATTTTGTTTACTTCAGAAGTTTCGACTGGGTGAACCTATTTTGATGTTTTTATTTATTTGAAAGCTGGTACTTCTCGTGTGGTCCCACTTAAATTTAGTCCAGTTCTGATAATGGCACCCTTTTAGGCCAGTTGAAGTTGGTTCCAGTTCTTTTTGAACGCGTTTATTATGTTGAAAAAACACAAACAGCAAGTGATGAAACAAACTGACAAACATACGATGCTGCATATACATATACTGCATATGATATACTGACTACATACATCAAGAAAATGACTTAGGAACCGTAGAGAGACCAATGAGGATTTATTATTTAACCAAGCATTACGGATGATAATTATGCCTGAGCGCGTGGTGCATGTGGAGGATGTGGAGCGTGCAGCGCGCGGTACAGGGCAGGTCCAACTATTGATGATGTTACAACTGAACGCTTCTCATGTTCTTGACAAAGTTACTCCCACATCAAACGTGTGTGTGTGCATGGAAAATCTTCTCTTCTTATCGTGTAGGTTGTAAGGTCAATTACCGACCTCAGAAATTCGACACGAATTATGCAGCTACTACCTGTCTCAGATAGTACCCAGTAACAACGGATTAACGTGCCTTACGAAGCATGGGATCACCTTACTTTTCAGACAATCAGGGAAAGGACTCACAAAGCTATTTAGACGATGTCCCCGCCGGGAACCGTACCCGAGACCTGTGAGTCTAACGCTCAGACAACTGCGACACTGAGGCCGTTACAAAAACGCAGCGACGACAAGGACGTGTCTGAGGCGAGTGTACGTGTGTGTGTGTGAGTGACTCACCCCTCTCGCAGAAGGCTCCCTCGTAGTCGCCGTCCCTGCACTCGCACACGGGGCCCTCGTCGGTGCTGATGCACACGCCGCCGTGCTGGCACGGGTCCCGGCGCTCGCACGCGTCCCCGCTCGCGTTGCGGCTCGCAGACTTAACACAAACATACAAACATATTACTACATATGTAACATATAGGAACAGTTACAAAGCTGTTCATTGATCGCGAAAGGCAATGGAAAGAAAAGAAAGAAAATCAAATGTATTGTATTATTTATTGTCTGTGGTATACATACACACACACACCGATACATATAGCACAGCGGATATATCACAGACAACAACACTATTATATCTACCGCAGTACACCATCACAGTGTGATATCTTGATGTTGTAGATACATGCCGAAGATTGTTTCCCTTAGTCGCCTTACACGACACCGGCGGGATGACGCGCAGTGATCCTAGTTTAAGAACACACAGAAAAGTTGTCCAGTATATACTTGACATCATCTTGTAACAACAATAGGCTGCTGTGTTATCCATCCCGCGGCCTTACTGCCACTTAACATCAGATGTCATGAAGGCCAACGTTGGTGAATCATGCTACATACACTTTATATATACACTGGATACACGCCATCTACAGTGTCAAAGAAAAGTAAAAGCTTCATTATAAAAGCTCGCCTAGATACCATAACGTTTTTGACCCAAAAGTGTTCGTGGCTTGCAACATTAGATATTCTGCATCGTCATGTTCACTTTAGAAAATGTAGGAGTGACTTTAATTTGTAACTCGATTTGTAACACGATGCCTGACGCGGCCGTTCACGTGTGCCGGCCTGCGGTCCAACACTACAGGTATTCAAGACATCATAGAGTAGACAACCCAATACAACGCTCACAAAATGAGACGAAGGCATCAACATCAAAAGCATTTACGAAATGTATAACAACGGGAGTGACGTCATCGCACCGCCATCTTGTGCATTAGGCTCGAGTTAAGAAACAGTGAATAACGCAGTCGCGATAACGAGACAGCATCCGAGTGATGCTCAATAATTCACAGTGTCGGGGCGCGACGCCGCCTCGGTGGCGGTCTGACGCCGAAGTAGGCTGGCGATGAGCTAGCGAGACTGACGAGTCCAATCACCCGGACATAGCTGTTGCACTAGATGAAGATGAACTATGTGATACACGATGATAGACAGATGAAAGCAGGTGAGCCACGTCTGACCAACACGCAGGATGTCTGCGAGTAAGGGCGTGCGTGTCAGGGTCAGATCTAGACCGTCCCTCGTGGACACCGCGACACGGCCGGGGAGGGACTACTCGCCGCCGCCATCTGTCAGCGGATTAGCGCGCACGGCGCGGGCTCTGCGCGTTAATCACGGATTATCTCCTGATTAACACTCCGCTTTGATTTCATTATGGATATATTCAATGTCATTTACACATCGCTTCGGATGTGTGAAACTGTGACTTCAGTGTGCTGTTGTTTCAGTTAACTGCGGGCTATGAGGAACGTATGAATTAATAATTTGAATCGGTTTCGTTCGCGATCGCAGCGCGCCGGGTGAAGACGTCCTTGGCATCTATCTACTCGGTTTTATCGATCGATTGTGAATTAAAATGTATATTGAATCTTCCGCCACTTTGGTAAAGGCGTTTTTTACTAGGATCAACATTTAAACTCGGATCCGCCTCCGTGGCCTTATCGTTACACGTTCGAACTAGAAATCCTGTGGTCCCGGATCGATTACTACGAGTAGCAGTGGTAGTCGGTTTGGTTGGTGGTATAAGTAGGTCATTTTCTGTGTCCGCCTGGTTAGCTACCACCATGTTACCTAAGTCTGCCGCCAAACAGCGGTGTTAATAGCACGGTTGTGTTCCCGTATGAAAGGTAGCAGAGCCAGCGCCGCATCAGATTGAGGTTTCTGTATGCGCACGCGCACCATCGAACGGACTTATCCTCACTTACCATCATGTCGCCGGTCTCTGTATAGTGTTATGCGGTACTTGACGCGTTGTAAATACGATTCTCCATACAGACAGACAATTAAATTTTAAAACTCAATATTGCATAACAGGTTCGCGATGTCATGTCGCGACGGCAGTGGTCCGTAATATGATTGCGTGACACGCGCACACAGTGTGACAGACCGACAGTAAACATCTACTGGCGAACATTGCAGGGCACCGTTGTCAACAGATGTGACACGTCCGGGGCTGCACACACGCAATACACACTGGTTACATTCTACAATTACATTGCAGCATGATTTAAGAACAGTAATATTTTGCACATCATTATGAATTTTTTAAATGTACACCTCTAGTCAGTTAATTTTTAATTTAGGTTGAATTTTAGTTGATAATCTTTAATTAATAATGGCCATTTACTATCTTGACACCTGATTGGATCAGTGCACGTAATGTGAAAACAGATCTTTGCTTTGTTCAGTTAATTTCTGACAGACGTTGACGAACTCGTAAGAAAAATGCATGTAGTTTTACACAATACGCCTGACCACCAACTAGCATAGATCTGTGCGGATACATTACCGCTGTTATCAGATGCAGTGAGACTGCAATCTTGTGCGGGTTCAGTTGAGGAGACGGTATTTTTCAATCGTAGAGCTGCAGTGACGCAAGTAAACCGCGGCGGGCGCGGGGGCCAGGGCGGGCGCGGGAAAAGGCATCTTACATTGTCGGCATAGCATTGTTCGTCTCCTTATTACTCTACCTGTTATCTATGATTTTACGGTACGGATCCCTTTTTATATGTATGAATGTATGTATGTATGTATGTAGGTATACTTTATTTTCCCCCCGTTCTGTATGAAAGCTCCAGTGTGTATGACAGCAGAAATCGTTTGAAAGGGATAGTCAATGCTTAACTTGTAAAGAACATATCTATTACTTTTTATCCGGATAAAACCTTCCCATGTGATGAAAGTGGACGTGGACATTTTGTTTATAGTGCGGAGGCAAGCGCAGCACAAGTAATTAATACATTACACAGAGAGAGAGAGAGAGATGAGGGGAGAAATTACAATTGAATTTAAAAGTAAAATTAAGGCACGGCTGTTGTATGATTTTAAAGATGTAAAATATGTTCAGGAAATAGTAACTAATTTCAATAAGTATTTTGACTTTGAATAGAGTGCCGTAGGCTACCATTATCCCTGTTAAAGGTTCCTAAGTGATAATTTCTGGAATTCATGGACAAGAAGTCGTTGAGAAAAGCTAGTATATAATAAACATCCGCATGCCCCGTGACCGCTCGTCCTGATAACAAGCGTCTGTTTATCTAATGTGAGTCCTGTGACCCCAGCACACGGTGCAATCTGCCCTCAAGCTCGGTAAAGCTCGGTAAATCCGTGAAGGAATTCCGCCGCGTCCCGCTCCGGGGAGAGAGGGGAGGCGGCGGGAGTGCGGGGGGACTGCAGTGTCCAGTCTGCTGCCACGAGATATATATCTTACTTTTCTTATCCTGCTACTAGCTAGCAGATTTATATAAAGTTCAATGTCTTTATTGTAATTCTATAAATAAAGACAATGCAAGTTTTTTAAGTGTATCTCTGTATCAAACGCAGTTACGTGATTTACTTCGAGAATGAGCCTCCATCCTACGCTATAAAAATAAATAACACAATATAACTATAAACAAATACCGTCCCACGTCTCACCTCTTTTAGGGAGCCAATAGTGCATTTCTCTTCAATGTATTTGATTCAAAAGAGACAGGTAATGTAACTACAGTAGAGCATCACCCATTATCCCGTGCGTGCCCGAAAAGTAAAGACACACAAAAATGTATTAAAGAGAAGTTCAAAGTATTAGAAAAAGTAAAAAAAACTTGCCTAACTAAAAAAACTTTGTCGGTAAAACACTCAAATGTAAGACTAAAACTAAGTTACAATTTTGCTCAAATTATTTTCAAACAAATTAGAAATATTTTTAAATAAATTAGCGTGGAGCTTTCAAATGAACGTAGCCGCTGCAGCAGCGGTACATAGAGAGCTGACCCAGCTCCGGGAGCAGAGGTCAAAGTGACGCTTCAAAAGATTATCGTTAGTCCTGCCGCTGCCCGCCCACCGCCGCCGCCCGCCCACGTTCATCTCAACCCTTGTCGCACTGTAACTGTACTCGAACATAGAGTTCTGGACAATGAAGTGTGTCCTGGAATTATCTGCTAAGTATAAGTCTTTCCAATAATGTCTAGCTGTCCAACGCGCTTTTTTCATTCATCATCAACAGCCTATATGTGAGTGAGTGAGGACATGTATATATATATGTACATGTCCTCACTGCAGGGGCTCACGCCTACTCTCCTACAGAGAGTGTATGGGACATAGTACACAGATTGCTAGACTTCACATACACGTTTAGATTTCTTCTCATGAGTGTGCAGGTTGCCTCACGATGTTTTCCTTCACCGAAAAGCCAATGGTAATGATTTGTATCATTCGTACATAAATTCCAAGTAACAAATTGGAACTCATTGTCACGAGCCAGGATCGAACCCAGACCTCAATTGTTGTGTTGTGTTTTAGCTTTATTAGAACCACGCGCTGGTGTCCGGTTACAGTAAAATCTTTTTATCTTCACGGTAAATACAACACGTCATTATATTAGAGTTTGTCAGTCATGTATCTCTCCACTGCCGCTCGGTACATCAGTGCACAGTGTCTGTTCGAGAGACTATCAATTACACCCTGATTTGTATATCCCTCAAAACAACTCCATTTGTATACTATTGTTCTTTACAGTGGATTCAAATTCAAATCATTTACTTGCGTTCATTCATGTACAAGAGTCCTTTGAATTTATACATATAATATTTGGATTAAAGTACATGAACCCTATCAGGGCATAGCAAAATGTATACATGCCATTTTTAGTATTCAATAGTCAACCAAGGAGCCCTTATAGTTTCGCTCTGTCCGTCTGTCCGTCCGCGGCTTAGCTCAGAGACTCTTACTACTAGAAAGCTGTAAGTTGGTACGGGTATACATATTAATTACGCCGGCAAAGTGGTAGAATAAATTCTTGAAAAATATTTTTTAGTCTACACGCAACTGGGGGATGAAAAAAAATTTTTGCGACTTCCCCGTTGTTTGGGGAATCGTATCACACACAATATCCTGGCACATGGCCTCCGTCTCCCCCGATCTCACCTCATACTTCAAGATAATGCAGAGCTGGCTATATAATCTTAGATTACTGAAACACAAAAGTGCTATTAACGCTGCTGTTTGACGTCGGACTATGATAACATGGTGTTCACTAGGCACTGATCACTTAAATACCGAATCTAAGAACTTACAGAAAACCATAATCAACTGCTGTGTAGCAACTAACTTAGAGAGAGTGAGGTAGATATGGTGAGGGAGATGTCAGCTGTGCCCAGTATATCCTCGACCTTTGCCCCTCGACCCGCGCTCCACTCAACTGCAGATATCTCACGATATTTATAGGCTACTAATACATTTATCTGAGCCGTGCCGATTTATAAGTAGAATAACCTCACCCGAGACGTACCTCAAGTGTCGCTACGAGAGGACAGCGAGTGAGGGATAGGCACAGTCTATTAGCTTAGATAGTGCAGTCTTTATAAAACACCGCCCAGCACACGCCACCTCTAATCAAAGGAAATCAAAGCAGGCCAACTGCGGCGTACAGTCGCTGGTGAATTTAGTTTATAATATAATTTTGAGGTGACTGCTGCTTCTATAGCAAATATTTTGTGTTTAATTTTTTTGTGTACCCATTTTTCGTCCACTAAATTATTTTTGCTACCCTAATTAAACTATGTACATTATTTAATACTAGTTTTTGTTACAATAACCGTTTGGGTGTACCGGCTCTATCTAAGCCGACTATACAGTCGTCAACAACGTCTTCCTACATAGGTGCACGTGATATCACACTGCGATCGTCCACCATCACGCAGCGGGCGGCCAATCAATGCAACTCTAGGGGGGTGCGTCCGGCAGCGTCCTTGTATGAGTGACAAACAAAAAACAAATCTGTCTCTATGACCACAAAGTACATACCAATAATGACTGTTGCAGTTAAAAAGTTGTACATTGACTACCGACGTGGCACATGCGGGACGCGCACGCCGCTCAGCGCAACCAGAACCATCCAACTAAATGTTGTTTCGTTTCGATTTCGGATTTAGAGCAAATTGTATGAATCAGAAATTTGAATTTAACACGGATTCCGGTGGGTAGTTTTTGGTACCAGCCTGTCTCAGAAACACCACCATGTTATTGAAACGTTTCGCTGATCGGTTGTTTAGCTGAGTTAAATGAATGTAAGTGACACGTGAACTCGAGCAGCCACATTCAGATTGTGGTAAACCAACCCTGAACTCTCTCGGATCACGACATGTCTGAACGTCGGCTCCAGCACAACAACAACACTGACCTCTTACAGTGCTGTATACGGTAATCCACCCCGCGCCCCCGCTCCCGCCCGCAGGCGATCGATCGTCTCCATTACACGTCGACACACGATCGAATGACTCTACGATTTAAACAGGGTCTCTATTCTATTCTCAGTGTTGTCAACCTTACTGGCAGTCTTCGAAATTACGCGAGTATAGTTGTCCAGAAAACAATCTATTTAAAAGAAAAATATGTTTAGAGATTCTAATGTACTTATTAATAGAATAATAAATAAGCATATAGAGGTACAGAGGGATTAAGATTTTTTATTTGACAGCCGCATACCGGGAAACGTGTGCAAAGCCGTCCCCCTGCTATATGGAGCCACACCCTATCAAAGCTCGCTGGGAGTCGCGGAGTCACACGGCTCGGGAACGGGCATTGTGGGACACCATAGGGAAGCCATATGTCCAACTGTGGACGATTCCCGATGAAGAAATATCACATTGTCACAAATTAATTGTTGACTGCAAAAAAGCGTGACATGACATAAATATGAGAAACGAAACCGTTGATCGAAGATTTTTACGATACATCGAGGTATCATCGTAAAGAAACTTTTGCTAGTACTTCAGAAACTGTCCTGACGGAACACTTGAACGAGATAAAAATAGCTAACGTCCCCTCTCATTGCAACAGGCTTCGGTATACAATTATTCACGATCGGTTCAGCCATTTGCAAGTGAAAAGGTAACAAGAGAAAGATAGACAAAGATGCACTGCATTCAATTTTGCTCGTTACTACATTTTGCTTGACTTGAACACCTCCGTGCCAGAGCCGGTGGACCGACGCCCTGTCCCGTCCCGTCCCGCCCCTGTCCCGCGCATGTCCCGCTACTTGGCGAGACAAATCACGCGCGGGACATAAATCTATCGCCGCGGAGATCGCAGCACCGACTTTACATATTTTATTACGGAGACATTTTACAATCCGGGGAAATTGCTTCTCGCCAACTTTATAGGTCAGCTTATTTCTAATATAAAGTGACTCCCAGCGCCGCGTCGCTGTGATATGTGGTACTCTAACTAGGTGGATATTATTGCTTTCGACGCGGGAGCATTGTTTCTCAAGCGGATACTGATGTCTACCTACTGAACATGAGATAAATGTGTCTACGCCGCGGCATAAATGTTGGTTTGTGATGTACAATCGTATTCATCTCAAAAGTTATTCTTTATTTTATGTACCAATGTAACGGAGTGCTAATATTGTAGAAACGGAACGCACCCAAATTAAATATTTAAAAAGTAAGCTCTGACAGTTGACATCAGACATCACATAAACACGGTTACACGGATTCTTGGCGCGAACTAAAACGTAGTTTTGGTCACCAGATTTTGGCAGAATTACCATGAAGTTGGTAGTTGCCATAAATGTCAAGAATTGAATTGAATTAAAACGTAGTGATTAAATGCTCCTAGGCGCAAACTTGCATAATGGTGGTTGATTGCAATTTTTCGGAATTCGTTAATAATACTGTTATGTGTGTTTTTTGTGTTATAATGGTGTGATATAGTGCAAAAAATGTCATGGACGGTGTTATAGTATCAATTACGCAAAATTGCGAAGGTTTCGACGCGATCGAAAGGGTTTAACATGTCGAGTACATTCGGCATGTGGATTCTTTCGAATTATGTTGAAACCAAGACTGGCTTTTGAAATTCAAGAATCGTCAAAACAAGCGATAAAATGTACACATTATACATTTTATTGAGAAAACTGAAGAAAAGATATGTTCAGAGTATAGCTTTGTATGGCTGTATGGCTTTGTTCCATTGCCTTCCCATTCGGGAGAATTAAACTACTACTACTACACGGTTACACGTAATGATTATATGCTCCTAGACGGTTACCTCCGCAGACATTGTACATACATGTAATCTATTTTTTAATTGTTTTTTTAACTAATTAATGTTAAAATAACCATTATGCAATTTACTGAAATAAACACAGTACAATATTAAATTATTGTTTCAATAATACAACCAATGGTCCGCCTAGCGGGTGTTGGCGGCCATCTTAACTGTACTGACTGTAACTTGAAACTGACTTCTTGACCGTCCATATTTAAATTATAAATGTATTTAAATAACTGTAAATTTAACTAAAATAATTAAAAGTTAAAAATGTACACCTTCTGTTCAGTTCCCATCCTAAACAAGGGACATTTGCCGATTCCACAACACTTGGCAGGCGTTGGTGATATTGTAATAGACAAGTCTCTAACCTGTCACTATATTTAAATCTCTCTGTTTCAAACTTATAATCTGTACGATACACGGAGAGTAAACCTGCACCTTGCAGTCTACAAGCTAGACAACACCAGCGTGTAACGTGGTCGACCTCATCGTCACGTAGCCCCAGGTGAGGTGAGCAGGCAGCACTCATTAAATAATAATGAATAAGAACACCACACCAATGAAAACTTCCAACTTATATTTCATACGAGCGTATATTTTTATGGCAATTAGTGTTGACCCCAAACAACACTTTTACATGAATTTCGTTAATTATTAATTCTGTTGTTTATTTCCAAACAAAATAATTGAGTACGCAATGTATTAATTACATCTAAAGTTATCGACTGATTGACGTTTTTTTACACGTCATATCATGACAGTTCATTGAACCGTTTATCCTTAGTCAAGTCAAGTCAATTTGGACACAATACATTGCTGTTCGTTAGTACTTTTAAAAATGATTAACTTTATATTAATTAAGCTATTTAACAGAATTGCTTTCACATATGATTTGTACAGTCGTGAACTATATCTGGATAAATTATATGCCCGCATGAAATATACACGCTGTATATTTTCATAAGCATGAGTTGTTATAAACCATCGCAGTAAAAACTGTTGTTCCCGGCTCCATCGCCCTAGCCTGATAATGGAGGTACAATTTCACAAGTTTATGTTATTTTTAGCTAATTTCTAAATTAAAATATATTGTCATTATAAACGCTGCATACTCCTACAAAGAACTGGAAGAAGCTCCAGCGACGTCTCTCAGGGAATAGTCAGAAACAATTTGTTACTGAGCTGGCCTCGCCTCTCAAATATAACTGTACGTCAACTGCAAGAGAAACAGGGATTTATCTCAATTTCGCGCTGAGGCGGGCAGTGCCCTGCAGGCTTGCTGGGGGACGGCGACAGACCGCCTGCAGCTCACTCAACAATACATTTCACGTATTTTCAAAACTCGTTAAGTCCTTTTAGCTTTGGGATATCTGCAATTTATACAGAACACATCCACGCCTCGAGGAAGTGCAACAGTATCAGAAAAAGAAAGATTGTTCAGTGTTTAACATACTTTTACGTTATTTAAGACGATTAACCATGTTAAAGTGCTTAATTTTCAACTGTCTTTAACCATACATTTTGATTTGATTCGTGGCAGGTGGTTAACTCTATCTTAACAGATGATTTGGTATATAATTCGCTACACAACAATACGCAACAGTGTGAAGCTGTTGATAAAGTCCGCGGTCTCAGTGCTGACTATAATGTTATTACGGAGCTAGACGCAGACACCGACAGCAGACGGGAGTCTGTCCACTAGTAGCTGATATTGATTTTGTTCGATAAACCGATACAAGCCAGATATAACTATGTTTTGAACAAGACTCCGTCTGCGTGGAAATGGAGAATGAACCTTCCCGCGAGTGTACGGGGCACCGCGGCCCGGCACAACTCATTCAGAAGTCCTGATATTGGCATGTCCAACCGTTTGTTGTAATTGAGTAACAAACATTCAAACTTTAAACATAAGTATTACTTAGTAGGATATTATATCAATACTCTTGTGTATTACATTATAGAACACTATTACGCTGCGATGACAGCTCGTGCAGATCACCGTGCAGATATCAGCGGTACAGACCGAGCTAGGTCGACGGTCGACGGTCTGGCGAGGGACGAGCGTGACAACAGACGGTGCAACGAGGCGAGCGAGCGAGGTTACTGTTATTGTGATCATAAAGGTCGCATGCGATGTCGACGAAGGCGGCGCGGGGCGGCGCGGCGGGGGACGTTCAACTTGGTGCGTCTCAGCACCGACCCCGGGTGATGGGAGGACATACAAGCATGCGCTGAGTGAGGCTTTCAACATGTAATGGACGCAAATCTATATAAAACTGTAGCGTTCAAAATTGCGCCTTCGTAGCGTTTAAAATTGCCCGACTTCTTAAGAGAAAAGCCGGATGTAGTGAGATTTCCATGTGACACAGGGTGGTCATTCTCTGCGCAAGTAGAGGAGCCCTGGGAACTCCAGAACTCCCAGAACACTCCACATGCTTCGTACCTGCCTGTGGCGTAGCGGGAGGCATCGCACGAGACGCCGTATCACATTGCAAACAAATTGCAAACATAAAGTGTATTCGGGATCCTAAAAATGGTCCGCACCAAACACCGCCATACACAAATTGATAAATTGAATTTGTCACCGAGTGTCACCTGTCACTGTGCCTGTCACGGCGCGGCTTTAAATTCCACTGTAATCCCCAATGCAGGGGGCAGAGCACAGTCACTGGCGTCACTTCACATCAGGGGGCAGGGCAGCCTGGATGCGGTCCTGGGGGACCTGGGGGACTGTTGACTTTTATATAAAGTAGATAATTAAATCCACGGAACACAGACAGTACTTAGAGGACAAGGATACACGCACAGACGATAATTTATTTTAAAGAAAAAAACAATAACATGAATAATTGTATAAACATCAATTCGTGCTTGCAAACGTTGCTTTTTCCAAATCCAATTAATCACAAATAATCATATGACAAAACTAAAGGATATAAACTATTCATGATCGAAGACTACACGACTGAAATGTAGATAACCTCTCCAACCTATATGAACGGCGACAGTCAGAACGGAAGGACCCACCCAGCACGTTCGTCTAGGACCGCTCCTGATATCTTTTAAAGCATCGATTGGGGAGGTAAATGGGCCGCCATTAAAAATCCATTACACGCGGTGC
This sequence comes from Carcina quercana, assembly GCA_910589575.2. Classification (NCBI taxonomy): domain Eukaryota; kingdom Metazoa; phylum Arthropoda; class Insecta; order Lepidoptera; family Depressariidae; genus Carcina; species Carcina quercana. Next base: position 12,862,030 of record OU342444.1, read on the forward strand.
ATGCCGACGATAGCTTTTTAATCTGGCCTCACTACTGGCAGGTGGGCCCCGAGCGGGGCTCTACAGTGGCACCCGGTGGCCCGCGCGACGTGCGGTAAAGGTGCTTTGGACTGCAATTGCTAACGTGCGCCAGAGCGTAATGTGCAACGTCCCTCCGAAGCTGAGGAAGTTAGCTTGCAAGCAGGTGTACAGCACTCAACCTGCCCATTAGTTGCTGTACAAATGCCTGCACAGTTTAGTGAAATGTTTTAAATAGGACAGAAACTTATTGATATTATATAAATATAGAATCTACATTGTACAGTTTCGGTGCCTCGTTTATGATGATAGCAAAAGGTCTTTTTGGATTACTTAAGGGGATTACAGGGTCAAACATGTCTGCTTAAATTTTTTGAAAGAATTAACGCGTCAATAACTGCTTCATTTAACTTCACTCAATAGAAAAATCACAAAATCGTCTCTGATATAAATTTAAACTTAAATAAAAACTGACATTCAGTACACACAGTGATCAAAGTTAAACATTGTTACTGATCGATACATTACTTGATTAGGGTTCTCTCATAATTTCAGTGTTTTTGTCAAGTTTAAAGGGTCTTTTACTGAAAACGTTGTCACAACGAAAGCGAAATTAATTGTAAGTCCTGTCTCTAGTCACCTGCCTGACTCTCCCTCATGGAAACTCTGTTATATGTCGGTTTTTGAGCGATTTGATGATGATGACGACAAACCTCGTAATCGATCGCTCGACGACCGCGTGCCTCGCTCGGTGGCAGTGTGCGAGCGAGATACAACGAACAACTAGCCATTTTTTCGCTTGAACCTGAATACTAAAATTGTTGTCGCTAGAAAGAGATGTTGTGTTTGCTTCTCATTATCATTGATCATTCACATTAGGAACGTTCGTGTTTGTTCTGTAAATATCGAGTCACTGGACTAGAAGCGTGTCTAGTGATGTAAGCAACCCATGCCCTGTTGTGGGTAGCCACAAAATATAATTTAAAAAAGCGGTCAAGTGCGAGTCAAACTGCGAGCCTAGAGATGCGTATTGTTTTTTGGTTTATAAAGGTTTTGGGGGTTTCTTAAAATCCGTGCTAGTTATATACATATAAATTTCACGTTTTTCATGGGACACCCCCGCCGGGGGGTGCGGGCGGTGGGAAGATCTTCTTTTAACAAAGCAACGACCTAAACATTTATCTGACTGAGCCTCTGCCGCGCGTCACGCAGCTCTGCTCGGGTGAAGGAACCAACAGAGCAAAATCAGTCCGGAACAAAAATCATACGTTCTGAACCCCAGTCATAGTTTGTAAAAAGAATCCATACTACCTCTAGTATTAAAACTTCAAAAGTGAGTTGTTCCTTTACCTCGTAACGGAGTGTCAGAATGTCTGAAGTTTTTGTACAGGGGGAGTTGAAGGATCACTAAATTATCGATTACTTCGATGATTGAACAAGTAGTTCTCGCGGCATACTTCTTGAAGTCCATGTAGATGAAGCCGCGGTAATAAGCTAGTTGTCATAAAAATGGAACATCCCAAATAATGTCTCCGATATAGATTCCAGCTAATTTTAGAACCGTTCCGATTCGTGACTGAACTTTGGTCTTTTACGATAGGTATAAATGAAACAGGCAATAAAATAGGACCCCCTTGTCGGGAACTATTGGCAGTTGGCAACGATCTTCAGACTGACGGCCGGGGGTGGGGGGAGGGGGTGGGGTGGTAGTCATCTTTTACTGCACGTCTTAATCCGCGTCGCCGCAGGTACCGCCGCGACGGTTTAATGGCGGTGATATAAAAATAACGCTCCAGATATGCATGGCTGACGTCGCAGGCGGGGGTCGTAACCCTCGACACAGGCTGTGCCGGCGTGCGTCGCTGGTGTTTTTAATATCATACGGAACACATTGTATTGTATTAATTGCTAGTTGGGGGCCATGCGCAGGTGTACACGTGGTTCAAGAAAATTCCTGAAATGGAATCATCATCATCAACAGACCATATATTTCCTCACTGCAGGGGCTCAGGCCTACTCTCCTACTGAGAATATATGGGACATAGTCTACCACGCGGGAACAGTGCGGGTTGGTAGAAATTATACCCCTACAAATTATTTGTTTTCTTTATTTATATACACACTGTAAATTTCAAAAATTTAAAAATAAGTACATCTTAAGTTTTACCACCGGTCTAAAATTATAAATCGCTTCAATACTAGATATCCCCGTACAGTAATATTTAAAGAAGACAAAAAAACTATACATATCCACAGAAACTGTTACTGGGCAAAACTATTTATAACAAAGCAACAAAGACAATCCAGTAAAGCTTTAAAGATACATTTAAATTTAATTTACGAGAATGGCTTCTGCAGCTCTCTTCGATGAAAGAGTTTTTAGAATACAGGCCTGAGTAATAAATCCCAACAAAAACATAAATGTGAAAAGAGGGCCAAGTTCTATACAACGACTCCCCGTTAGGTAACAGTGGCTCGGTGTGTTAGTAGATGCCAGGTTGCAGCAGTAGCGACAGCTGGTCCCACAACCGTAGCCACGTGAGGTGTGTAACGATCTTATATGGATTTTAAATAAAATTTGTTACGTTCTGTAACTGTACATGTGGTATAACTGTACTGTCATCTCGTCTAATCGAGGCCAGCATCACTGTCGCTCTCGTTCCATCGGTCGCTGACAACGGAAGTTCGCTCGTCATCAAAGTAACTGCAGCCCGTAAACGAACATGGAAATTTTCGAGAACTTCAGCTATCATTAGCAGCAATTTCATCTCCGGTAATTAATTCAGCGCTGACTGCGTCCGTGACGAAGCAGCTATCACCTGAGACCCCCTGCCCTGGCCCCCCCGCCTGGCCCCCTCGCTCCCAATTACACGAGTCTACACCGAACGTACACATTGCTACGTGATTGGAATAACCCGCGTTCTTTCGCCGTCGCTCCGTCACGTCAGTCCATCAACGTCACTACAGTCAATATTTGGAAAGGCGTAATAATTAATTACCCGATTAAATTGGGTATGAAAAATCGCTTCGTAGCAAAGAACAAACGACTTACTCTTTAACAAACGTCAGGTTTTTTTATAACGACCGCCGGACGAAAATGTATGTTAAAATAATAAAATGGTAACAATTTGAAGGGATGTGTTGATCGGAGGGAAATGGTGAGGAATAGAAAAGGCAAGAGTAGACTGCTGCCACGAGCGTTGACACCAGCGTTGACGCTCGCCACCATCCACGCGGCGACGTTCACTGAAGCCCCCTGCAGCGCCGCGGTGACGCACAGCGCGTCGTTTGTAACACGCTCGCCTCACTAGACACTTAGTTTCTTTTAGATTGAAGCGCACACGTGAGCCGGATCACAACAACTAGAAATTAAATAGAGCAACGTTTTAATATTTATGTGTCGCTCGTAGACTGGCCCACATTCATACAACCATCTTTTTTATTTTTTAACAGCCAATAGTTATTCGACTTTATTTTTACATTATTTTATTTTTATCAAATTCGGAAGAAAAACGCCTTATTTCATCAAATCGGACCAAAATGTTTTATCTGTCATTTTCATAGAAGACTGCTACACAGTGGAACCATGCCCTCAGTTTCAAGCAGACATTTTAACAAAAGCAAAAGTCTAACAAGTAAAACTATTAAATTATGTTTGCATTACTAAAGCTTGAGCGGTTTATTAGTAAACCTCATGAAAAAAGTCGGTTGAGATCCAGATAACTGATGCAACTCTCACTAAATCTATACCTTATCTATGCACCACAATGTATGCCAGCCTGGAATGTTACCGGCTTCCAATATACTGAATACCGTCGGTTGCACCGGTTGCCCGCCCTCGCCGCCGCCCCGCCCCGTCCCGCCCCGTCCCGCCTCAACCACAGATATCACGCAAATACATTATTGTGAATTCTTGATGACATTGCTGACAGATCGTGGTTGCCGTGCCGCCGTGGTGCCGCCCAGTGGTTGGATGTTATCTATTGAACGGATCGTGTTGATTCTCATTCCGTAAAAGTATAAAGAAACAGGTGCGATGTGCGGTCGTGGGATGGATGAGCTGATGAATCTTTGTCGCTGCTGTCACTCGACACTGCTTGCTGCAAATGATCTACGCGCGCGTCGCTGAGTAAACTCTGTCCGACACGTGTCCTCCTGCTTCCACAGCTTGCACCGAGCGTGTCGCTGCCACGTGTACCATGCGTACAGACGTAACTATGGAATACACTACCGGCTTCCGTGTTTCCCGAAAACTACAACTTGGGAATCTTCAAACGAAGAGTAAATAGGCACCTTCTAGATCAACATCGCCGGCGATATCAGATGAGATTGAGGTCAAGCGCTGGTCTATATTTTATTTTAAAAACCTTTAGAACACTAATGTTAAGGTGAACTGTATAAAAGCACTTATAGCAGGGAAAGTACACGAAAGCTTTTACGGTAAAAATAATAATAATTAAGAAACACAATCAAATTGCGTAGTCAAGGGTTACAATCTAGATGGCGGGCGCATATTTCCTAAATTTATTGTCCCAATCTCGATGACCTTCCTCGCGGGTGGCGGGGTGGAGCCCCGGGCCGGGGGCGGAGGGCTAGCGCCGGTATCAACGGTTTCTTTATGATTGTAATATAAAATGCTCGCGCGAGCTCCGCGGCGCGATGCCACAGTGCTGTGCGTGCGGCGGGCGGGGCGGGCGGGGCGGGCGGGGGAAATATACTGGTGCTCAGGTTGCGAGGGTCGGAGCGCGGCACGGCGCGCGGCACGAATACACGCAGAGGAGATAGAAATATGTGGCTGCTCCATTACGTTTTAATATAACTGAGAACAACGGGATTCAGAATTTGATCTTCTACGTAGCCAAATGGCTTAGAGAGTTTAATAACCCCTTTTCGTCATCATCCGTTCAGATGAGTGCCAAGAGATAGGCTAACCATCGCCATATTGGCCGTCTCTCTGCCTGTCACGTGTCGCGCGTGTATAGTGCAATATGCTATCAAACTGTACGTCACGCAACCTCTCTCACTCTAACTTGCAGACGAGGCGACCCACTTGCACCCACCTCAGGTTGAACTTTTTTAAAACAAATCCAATTGTAACTTGTCCCGCAGCACCGCCCGCCGTATGCATGTATGACAGTCTGGTGTACGTGCGAGTATCTACCCGGCACCGGCCGCGCCGCACCGGCTCAACACCAGTGTTACACAAATCGATCTGATACCTGAGCTCCGCCGCGTCAGCTTGTCATGTCGCCGCTGGACACGGCGCCGCGGCTGGCTCGGCTCCGACAAAGTTTACGGTCAGAGTAATGTGCGACATTACTGAACCCTAGCGTTAAATGTAGTTACTGCCCGACCTCGACGGACCACTGAAGGTCACCGGATATCGCACCGGCGGCGTTTAGCTATGCTCTTTTTACCCGACTGCGGCAAAGCCCAAAAGGACTTCCGACTCTATGTAAGTAACTACTCGTATTAAATGGTTAAACCGATTTTAATAAATTATTTGTGGGTAGATTCATCTCAAGTGTTAAAATTATTGGGAATCAAAATGGCGGATTTTTAGCGCCAAATTGCGCGGCATGAAAAATCTTTTCGAAACCTGTCGCCTGGGGTATTAAAATAAAGGGCTCTATAAATATATACACCGTATGTTTAGAAAAAATTTACGCATTTGGGTTTTTTAAATTTACTTTTCATTAGCTTGCTTGTCTGTACATATATCTACACTTGTCCACGATTTCACCTGACGGTAAGCGACGATGTGGCCTGCGGTGGTGCGCGCTGGTGTAGAGGGTGCCTGTTCACCCGCGACCAACCTCGACCTACAGCCAGACACACATCATTCCTTGACTTTGTGATACCAAAAGAGCGTCACGAAGGACATTTCTGGACACTTTCCACACCGAAACCACTTTTATAGCTATATTTATACATACTCATCCATACTATGATAGTTGAGTGTGATTGGTAGCTAAGAAAATATTTGTAACTTCTTAAATGTTCCAGTAGACAAGACAACACAACCAGTATATGGTTACGCTCGCAGCCTAGTTATAACCGTAACAAAAGCACCCATATCGACGCCGTTACATTACACAAACATACATACATTCTCCAACGTAACGGAATCACCCAACACTGCAGAGAAACTTGTGCAAATAAACAAGAGCGCAGGATGAAACGTCTTTGGTTTCCAATGCAAAGAGAGCTATTACATTGCAAGTTGGTACCGCGCTCTTGTTGCAGCTACCTGACGACGATGGTGGCGGGGTGAGGCGGACCGCGGGCCACGGTGAACAATAAATTAAATAAGTTTATAAAGCAGGTAATACGAGGGATATTACACCCCCCGCCCGCCCGCCTGTAGCAGGCACCGACAAAGGGTCGGCCGGTGCGTGGGAGCGTGTTCACAAACCTACGAGTTCTGCCAAATGTCAAGGGTGGGCGGGCGCGACACACGGCTCCCCCGTGCAGAACGAGGTGAGAGCTTACATAGATGACACCTGTACGGGGAACGCACGTGGTCAGCAGGTTAGGTAAATAGTTGCTTACTCAGTTTAGACTTTAGACAATAACCTAGATTTAGATGGGTGGTGCTAGCGATGGGCTGGCGCCACGTGCAGTTGTTTTCCAACTCACCAAACATTCAACAAATAACATTACACGTAAGAGAAAGGATTCACTTCACCACTCTTACATTTTGATCCTTCGAGCCGGATATGAACCAGCGACCTAGTGCTCTACAGAGACGTTCTCCAGATGGGACTATAAAGTAAGTAAACCGAATATATAAAGATCCACGCTCGTTGATTTTTGCTCCGAGACACAGCTTTACAGAAGATTTGAGTGCGCTATGTTACTCACACGAGTATAATGACACATTGTATATAACCGGACTCGTGACGCATCTTTTATGTAACACACATCAATGGTATGTGTCGTCACTGAGGTCGATGATGGCACGCGTTGCCCTATAGACTGTATTTACTCTTCGTTCGAAAAATCAAAAATTGTATTTCGTTGTATTTTAGGTAACATGGAAACTGGTAACGCAGTCCATTTTTTAGCTGTGTGCATGATAAAAGAGGAATCTATACGTTTTGTGAGAGCTGTGGGAATGTCAACTGTATAGGCGTGGAGGTCTGCCGGTCTTATATTTGACCGGTACTTGAACGTCGACCGACGAGAATCAACTAAATTAGTGCCAGACAACCCTACACAACTGCAACCATGTCTCGTGTGTCCCCGCGCGTCCCGCGGTCCTCCCACGGCGGACAAACGTTGAACTGAGTGAACGAAACTCTGTCACTGATACTATTTATGCGCCCCACTCCAGTCCCCCTCCCCCGGCCAGCGGGCGTGGGACAGTCCTGAGAGAAATACATAATTTATAATTTCTCAAGCGAGAGTTTTCTTTACATCGGCATTGTGAATGAACCGCGCCGGAAATCTTTACGTGACCATTTTGTCAGGGTGTTCTCCGATTCACGTTTGCTTCGCGCGATACGATCAATGTGCCTACAATGTACAGAAGTCTCTCGCTTCGGTAACTGTTTATTTACTCTCTACATTGATACTACATACACGACCCCGATGAAGAGAATGAAACATTTACAATTTTGCCAGTAATGTTAAAACGTTTATTTTGCTAGTCTTGTGTAGGGACTCCCCTAGCAAAAGTATAAACGGCTCGGCACTGGTCAATGTGTCGTACTATAGCGGAGGCTTATGTCCAGCAGTGGATATTTCTCGGCTGAAGAGGAAGCTGCAGAGTATTGTTCCTTCTGTTATTGATTTGTAAAGTTGCAATTTTGTTTTTAAATAAATATAGTCTCTCCTATCTGTAATCAATCATCAGGCTAGCAACCGAGTGCATAATCAGCAAATCCATACTAATATTATAATTCGGAAGGTGCGTTTGTTTGTACTTCTTGGCCGTTGTAACGGAGAGTCAGTGAATTGATTTATTGTATAGAGATAGATATTTGAAAGTCTGCAAAAGGAAAATTAGGCAACTGTTGATCTCGATCGAGCAAGTAGTTCCCGTGGGATAGTTTGTAAAGTCCAAGGACCAACTCCATCATTATGTTTTTGTACTATATTGTCATTAGCATACCAGCTCAGTGTCTGATGACGTGTGATCATTGTAGACAGGGCCCAACGACCTCATTGCTCACCTCCGCATGCACTACGAGCGTTTGATAAATCGGAGACCCTCAGAAACCAAAACTAGCGCGAGTCGAGCTCAGCACAAGTTGAATATCAACAGTTACACTGTAAAGTGGCATCTGTGAGTTATCTCGGCGTCGAGTCATTCCTGAGGGGGTCCTGCGACCTCCTCCCGGCTATCCAGGTGTAGTGACGAGGGTTGCACCTCCACACACACTCGCCCACTAGTACTCATTAGTTTTACTTACAATCAAATGGTTAAAGGGTCCACAGTCTCTGGTATTTAAATTGCACCCCCCGCGCGCACCGCGTGCCCTACCGCCCCGCCCCGCCCCTTCGAGAGTCACTATCAATTAAACTCAGGTGCTGTTGAGTGCTGTGAGAATAATTTGTAGGTTGCAGCACGTGCTTAATGCAATTGGTTTTTTAAATATCAGGTGCAAATAAATATTACTGTGTGTTTGAATATTTACAATGCAAGCTGCTCAGAGAGAAGACAGCGAGCTTTAAATTCAAGACAAGTATTCAATGATAAACAGTTTACATAAAGTTTTTGCTCCTCTCTTTCATCTCATCTCGTATTTGAAACTAACAAACATACATATATCAATTTTATTCTCTGTCAAGATCATCATACCGACACAATAAAGGTGTGAGTTTATCTATATTATTATATATGGAAATAACCACAAATTTAGAATACCAGTATTCATTGTAACAAAGTATTTAGTTGATGTTTAAACGAAAATCATATAATGGACTTTCAATGACCAAACAATAGCCTTTTCGTAGCACTCTCGTAGCTCGTAGCACTTAGCTACGCTAGACTTATAAAAGAAATTGCTTTCCAAGAATATTGAACCGGCCTACGCGCGTGCTGCAGTCAAGTGCTCCATATAAACTAGGACTTCATTTAAATACTTATAAAATGACACGTCGACCTACTTGTGGCTAGCATCTAGTGCTAGTGGCTACTATCGAGCAGCTAGTAGCTGTAGTAGTGGGTTAGGAGGCTATACTTCGTCAAACTTGTAGCGAAATACGAAAATTATAATTGTGATCAAATAAGTAATTATTGCTATGATTGTTGCTCTGAAATACACATGATATTTTTTGAAATTAAAATTGAGTATGGATTTCATTTTCAAATTAAGATTGAGAATTGTAACATTGTGTAACTGTAATGTAATCTGGTGTACGGAGCCTGTCACATGTATCACAATGAAACACTTACATTTCAGATAGATGTCCGCGCTTAAAGGCTTTGGTATCGTTATCACTGTTGTCCGACGGTTTGGTGATCGCAGTAAGATGTTAGTAATACATAAGAAGTAGGGTTTGATTCTTATTAAACTGTTCCTAGTTTTATAGTTATTTAATTATACAGAAACCATTTACATTGTGTGTCGATAGTGTGACGTCGCTGTAGACGTGTCCACCACTGTCAACACACGCACACCATTGTTGTTTTGTATCCGTACACAGGACATTGTGTGTGTGCATGTAGCACGCGGCCGGCGGTGGGCGGCGGTGGGCGGCGGGGGCGCGTTCAGTAATCAACGTAACAACAACGACTCACGGCCGTCACTTGACTCGCGGCGCGGACCTCACCCACATATCAATATTTAATTTTATTGATTCTGGGGTCGCACGCTCGAGCGGTGGCAGGACCGCGGCGCGGCTCTAGTGCCACGTCCGTGCTAAAGTCACTGCGGAAATACCCCGGCGTGCCTCTAGTTGTCACAACCGTGTGAGCGTCACGGTGGCACGACCCCGGCGTGCCTCTAGTTGTCACATCCGTGCGAGCGTCACGGTGGCACGACCCCGACGTGCCTCTAGTTGTCACATCCGTGCGAGCGTCACGGTGGCACGACCCCGGCGTGCCTCTAGTTGTCACATCCGTGCGAGCGTCACGGTGGCACGACCCCGGCGTGCCTCTAGTTGTCACATCCGTGCGAGCGTCACGGTGGCACGACCCCGGCGTGCCTCTAGTTGTCACATCCGTGCGAGCGTCACGGTGGCACGACCCCGGCGTGCCTCTAGTTGTCACATCCGTGCGAGCGTCACGGTGGCACGACCCCGGCGTGCCTCTAGTTGTCACATCCGTGCGAGCGTCACGGTGGCACGACCCCGGCGTGCCTCTAGTTGTCACATCCGTGCGAGCGTCACGGTGGCACGACCCCGGCGTGCCTCTAGTTGTCACATCCGTGCGAGCGTCACGGTGGCACGACCCCGGCGTGCCTCTAGTTGTCACATCCGTGCGAGCGTCACGGTGGCACGACCCCGGCGTGCCTCTAGTTGTCACATCCGTGCGAGCGTCACGGTGGCACGACCCCGGCGTGCCTCTAGTTGTCACATCCGTGCGAGCGTCACGGTGGCACGACCCCGGCGTGCCTCTAGTTGTCACATCCGTGCGAGCGTCACGGTGGCACGACCCCGGCGTGCCTCTAGTTGTCACATCCGTGCGAGCGTCACGGTGGCACGACCCCGGCGTGCCTCTAGTTGTCACATCCGTGCGAGCGTCACGGTGGCACGACCCCGGCGTGCCTCTAGTTGTCACATCCGTGCGAGCGTCACGGTGGCACGACCCCGGCGTGCCTCTAGTTGTCACATCCGTGCGAGCGTCACGGTGGCACGACCCCGGCGTGCCTCTAGTTGTCACATCCGTGCGAGCGTCACGGTGGCACGACCCCGGCGTGCCTCTAGTTGTCACATCCGTGCGAGCGTCACGGTGGCACGACCCCGGCGTGCCTCTAGTTGTCACATCCGTGCGAGCGTCACGGTGGCACGACCCCGGCGTGCCTCTAGTTGTCACATCCGTGCGAGCGTCACGGTGGCACGACCCCGGCGTGCCTCTAGTTGTCACATCCGTGCGAGCGTCACGGTGGCACGACCCCGGCGTGCCTCTAGTTGTCACATCCGTGCGAGCGTCACGGTGGCACGACCCCGGCGTGCCTCTAGTTGTCACATCCGTGCGAGCGTCACGGTGGCACGACCCCGGCGTGACTCTCGTTGCCCGCTTGTCTCGGCACCACTTACGTCACAGCCTGATGGGAGGCTAAATAAATAATGACGAACAAGCGTACCGGCGCTAGCTGCTTGTCGTGACGGCTGTTGCTAGGCCGAACATTACATTGAAACTAGTGCGTCCACTAGCAGGGTACACTAGCAGTGTGCGTCAGTAGAACCCCAACTGTCAATATCATTATCATTTGCTGCGGTTGTAACGAGCACAACTACTTAAACAAAGACTTGAATTGACATATATATGTGTGTTCACCTTCCCGCTGGTGGACGCGTGTGGTACTCGTAGCGCCGAGGCAGGTACCGAATGTACTTATGAACTATAATAATTGTAGTTGGATTTAAAAACCTACTTTTAATTCGCATTTTTGTTTTTTGTCATAATAATGATGATAATTAAACTATTTATTTATATTCATGTCATAATACATGTTTTAAATCACACATATATATTATGTGTCGTGTGTTGTTGGTTTTACATTCCGCGTGAGGTCCGCGGGTGACGTAGTATGCGACTAATGGGAGATGCAACAGCATCTACCCAAGAGTGACCAGCGATGACGACAAGTCCCCTCATGGAAAGTTTAATGTTCCGATCAGGTTTTATAATTTTTCGTGATGAATCCAACAAAGTTTCAATGGGTGTTGAAAATATTACCAAATTAGTTGCAGACCGAGTTTCCATTTTTAACTGCAGGCAAACATCTAGCTTTCGTAATAATGTTGATGTACATCAGATAAGTATTTTAACAAGTCTGAATAAAGAATAAATATGGGTGTCAATTTAATTTTCCACGTATAGTAACTGTTTTATTTTCTGGTAAACCAGGAATATTATTAGAAGCATACTAAACAACTGTTTTATACATCTAGATAACCTCTCATTTGAACACAGGCATGTGTTTGTGGATGGAAGCTTGCTGTCAACGCAGATACTGAAGTAGCCATTGTATCGCTCTGGATACACTGTAGCAAATTCTTTCCTATGAGCTCGCCGTAACAAAAGTCGTGTCATGAGAGATGGGTAACAAGTTACTGCGTCCGTTGGTAGACTTACCTTCAGGTCTCTGGAGTGCCTGAGCTCCTGCCTGCGCGGCGACTGCCCCGGCTGGTCGGAGTAGACGAGGTTCCTCACAGAGCCCCGGAACTTGGGCTCGAAGATGACGGACGGCAGCGCGAGCGCCGTCAGCTTAGAGTTGTACCTGAGGACAACACCGGGAACGGTTACTGACGTACTCACTGTGCGAGGGTCGAGCTGGTCGAACACTGGTGAAGATCAACGCAAAAAATAATACAAAAGAAACCTAATAACGGATAAAAAGGTTCATGTTCTGAGCTACAAGCACCATCACGAGTGTTGGAACAAGATTTACATCTATATAATATGCATAACGATGGTTATTTCATAATTATTTTACAGGTACATAAGCGCATCCGCGCCTGTCATCTCTTTTAGGGTAGGATATCACATAGTGTTTAGCAGGGCTTAACTCATATTATCCCAGTATTCCATTTTTGGAAAGGTTATTAGGTAAGGATGTGAAATATGTACTAAGTATTAGGTTTCCAGTGCAGTTAGTTTAAAATCAGTCCACCGTTTTTAGTATTCAATTAAATAACAATAATAAAAATAAATTTCTTTTAAGCTTTTAGTAGAGATTTCCGCTCTTGCGTTAGCTTATAGAGGTTGATTACAAAAAAGACGGCTTCAAAAAAATAATATAACCAAAACAAAATGGTTGCAGGAATTTTCATCTAACGGCAGCTATTATTACATAAACAGACCGTAGCGACTGTCAAACCACACAACATTATCCACATGGAACTACTCTGCATCAGTCCCCCCCCCCCCCCCCCTGATGACGCAATCACATAATGTGTGTTGTGTGTATGAACGTAACGTGTTCACCAGACGCAGCCGTCACGTGTTCCACAGAGACGCGTCTGCTGAGCTCGTCAACACACACACACACACACGCGCGCGGCGAGTGGTATACGTATCAAGATGGTGTCACCGTGTCGACAGTAGATAACAAAGCTACAGAATACAGTGGTCAATGTAACCGCGACATAACCAAGCAGCACGCGACAGGAAAGCATGCAAGCAAAGCTAACATGTTAATTGTTGGAACCGTGTCGATGATTGCGTATAGCCAAGGATGTCCACACGACACACACACACACACGCCCGCCCGCCCGCCGTGACTGTCAACAACGTCTATTTCAATTCACTCATTTCAAGTCGTCTCGTCATACTGTTAATCCATTAATATCGAAATATGTATAAACCACTACACCAATAAAGTTTACATTCTCCAGACGATTTTACGTGTATTCACTACTCTATAGTTGAGTATGTGATATATTTGTATAGCTCATACAGTCAACATAATCACATATATGTATAGCTTCCACCTGTCGTAAATATTTGACTGCCGAGTCCCGAAACGACTCATCAATATCCGGACGGTCTCGCGTCACGTGCTCCGTATACTGAACATCAGCACTACACCCGACCACCCAACCAATCGACTACATACCCAACTATCGATCCACCCGACTACCGCCCAGCAGTGGGACAACAATATTATTGGATTAATGAAAGTGATACTTACGTAAATAGCGAAGAGCATGGCTTTTTGGAATTTATTAGACTTCAAATGTAAATGGATCGACATTTAGGCAGAGAACTGTGGCACTGTATGTTAGCACGCGGTGTGTAATATTTGATTTAGGAATTAGTCAGTATTATAATCCAAATTACTTTATACTTTGTTATCAGAAAATATTTACATTTTTTGTTGTATGCCTATGTTAGTAAACACAAATATAAAATGCCAATCAAATGTCAAAAATGTCAATTCCATCAATATATATTAAATTATATATAAATAATATTACGTAAATTATCTTTAAACACATTTCAAGCAGTTCTATATTGTTGGTTTGTATAGAACACTTATTTATTCTGATAGACTTTATGACAAACAACATTGTAACCCTACGCTTTCCTGGTCGAGTGATGAAACTAATGTATCTATTTACGATGTACGTTGTCACACGCAGACAGTAGACATGATTGTGTTTGATGGCGTCGGGGCGGGCGGGGGCGGGCGGCGCTGCGCGGGCGCGCGTTCCTCGAGAGCGCATTGTTCCTGCGTGTGATTAATGTGAGGAGATAAACGATGTCTCCTCACATCACACGGGACATCGTTGATCCATCTACTGCCACTGTCACTGGCGGCCATTAATTTAAAATAAACAACTTAATGAACTATCAACTTACAATGTTAACGAGGTCTATATAACATCAATGTGTTTGATGTTGTTAATGTGAAGTTGTTCAATATGAACCTGTATGACAGTAACACTAGATAAAAACGTGTTGTTTTCTCGTCATTGGTGGCTTCTAGTGCAGTTAATATTGTCACGCACGTGGAACGTCTCGTCCGTCGCGAGGATGAGCCCCTCAGGGACTCCAATCAAACAGTAGTTAATGACTCCACCGACCTACTTCAACATGTAATGAGAACGTAGTGAAGTCCACGGCTGCGGGGAACCATCTACAGCAGGGATGTCGAACCATTGGCACGCGTGCCATTACCGGCACGCGACACAATATTTTGGGCACGTCACTGTCCACAAAATTCATTATGCACTACGAAAAAAGTGTAAAATAGGTATTATATGACTAGCGATTGCGTATTAAATATTTTATACGCTTATATATGAAACATTGCAAAATGTTCCTATTTTTTGTAGTAAATTAAGAGTTTTGAGTTTATAGTATTTATAGTCAAAATTATTTGATGGCACGTCTTATGACCTCATTAAACATTTCTTTGGAAAAATGGCACGCGGATACGTAAAGGTTCGCTACCCTTGATCTACAGGATATACATTTAATACGTGTGCAGTGAATGATAAATGAACGGTCTATGGTAAAATGAAAATTTTTGTTTGTACAAAGTCTCGGTGGAATCACTGGTTATTGCGACACAGGTTTTACCTACTGCAGTAATCAGAGATCCTCAACAAGCATAGCAGTAACAAAAATATAATTAGCGATATTTTATGTATTTAAACAGTGTTAATAAACTATTTTAATTTTTTATTATTATTTTATGTTCGTGATACGCCGCAGTGACCGGTCCCGAGCCGCCTGCATCCAGCGACTCCCCGACACCTTTACCAGATCATCCCTCCATCTAGTAGGAGGACGCCCCGGGACACGTTTTCCGATACGCGATCGCCTCTCGAGACTCCGCTCCCCATCGGTTTAAAACATTTATTTCACAAAACAGAATACCATTTTCTTGTATTGTGAAATACAAGATACAGTGGGTAGTATTATTATTTTAACTAGAGGGTAGGCTGCATATTGAAATCCACCTCTCTCATACAGAAAACTAAACACAAAACAAAACATGTCGCAATAGTCGACGACCATAGCGATTGAATAACTAGTGGGTTGTAGGCTCACGCACACATATGTGTTTCGCTCGTCTAGTTGACCGTTGTGGACTTGTCCTACCTTGACGACGCAGAATGTTGACTCCAACTAAAGTATTATCTCTACATTGGCTGATTGAAATATATATTTAATGAATGAGAGACTGTGATCAGACAGCCATGTACGCAGTTGCCGGTGTGCATGGAGCGGACACCCTTTCACTAGGACACGACATCCAGACAAAGCATTCCGCTCCGGTTGTTTGTAAGCAGCTGCGACGGGGTTCTTCATCGATCACCTACAATTGATATCCTCGTATGTATACGTAAACAGTATCATTAAACATGTAGGTGGTGTGGAGGTCGGATGTCAGACACTTGGTAATGTATATACAATGTTCGACGCAAGTAAACTTGTTTATCTTAATATCCCTACAAATATATGTTGTCGTGTGTGCCTCGTGGGAGGCGACCCGGGCGTGTAGAGCGCAGGGACGTGGCGGCGTGGCGGGGCGCTGGCGGAGCCCTGCGAGCCGTGCGGGTCGGGGCAGCGCCTCCGCCCCCCGATACAAAACACATAGACGCAGCGTTTCTCGTAATGAGAGCTCCTAATTATACATCCAGTCTGTTTCACGAATATGATTGTCTGTAGTAAGTCAACACCGGGCGGGGGTGAGGTTACAGTCGAACGATCTCATGGAACATCAAAGATACTCACTATAATTGAATATAAATTATATAATAATATTCTTTCTTCCTTGCTCCTCCTCTAGCTAACAGTTTTACACTGTTCAAAAATTCACAAAAATTGTTCGTGGAACTTTCTTGAATATTATAGATACTAGCTTCTGCGCACGACTTCGCCTGCGTACAACTCGGATAACAGTATCCCACATGTAAATTCCGTCTGTGTTCGATATTTCATCTAACTACGTCAAGCTGTATTTTTAAATCGTAAAAGAATCCCAAACATCCAAACTCACAAACTCTCAAATAATATCTATTTTACGAATGAATAGACGGTAAACCTGATGAAGACAGTATAATGTACACGAGGCGTGCTACGTAGATGCACCTGTGTGCGTTTGTGCTGCAGCTATTGTCCAACACCAAAAGATACAAGATGTGTCCTTTCATGGTTGCTTTTACAGTAGAGGCAATAAACGCAGTTCTCCTTTATACTAACGATCTACCTCAGCAACGTTCTCTCTGGTATTAAAGCCGAGCTGAGCCTTCATATTTTCCGTCCACTTTATCTTTTACGACGCTGCCAGACTACCGGCCCTCTTCTATCTCCGTCGGTTCACTATCCCTCTCTGTCCCTCCTGGTCACAAAGCCTGTGTTATATTTGAGACGGTATATATCTCCCATGAAGTCTCATCCGGTTATTCGATTATCAATTTAGTGTGTATGCACACGAGGACGCGTTCATTATATTCCCGAGACATGTGTTATTGCTCGTCGTTCTGCAGAACCTTATTACGTCGCCAGCCCTTAGCCCTTGTGAGAGTTCGTGCTCTGCTGCGACACAATCTCACTATCATGTTGCTTCTCATTGATAAAACAGGATCCGATACATTTTCTGTTCGAGTACATTTCAATAACTACTAGGGTTTTATCTTGGTATTGATTTGTAGACTTCCTGCTATACATAATTATACTAACCAAAACGGACTTCTGAAAAAGTTCTTGAAATGTTCTACGTTCTCGTACAAGGTATATGTTGTACCTCAATTTCTTGTCTTTTAGTTGTTTTGGGACTGTTCCAATAAATAATTAGTTCCCGTGGTACCGTTATTCATTTTTCATATACGAGTACCTACATTAATCCGCGCTATATGAAGTGAACGAGCGGGGCTGGTAGAGGGCAGACGAGGCAGACACGTTGGGGCCGCGTCTACGGGGACCGCGACGACATAATATAACGGTGCTGTCAGCGGAGCGGTCCCCGAGTTACCAGCGCTAGTGCTGACCGTTTTCGCAGACTGTAGTTTGCAGATCCTCCAGACCGCAGGGATATGATGTGTCTTGGAGGGGTGGGGTGGGGTGGGGAGGGAACGCTCCGGGGAACGCTGACCTATAAAGATAACTGATGGAATTTATTATGTACCTTATCTTATAGTATGGTGAGTGAGTACCAGTGAGTGGTCGGGGCCGCCTGCCATCTGTAGTCTTACTTGTAGCCGCGACGGACGGGTCTTTATGAAGCTATAGTTGAGTCGGGGGCACACGGTCCGAACGTAAAACTTTGGCTTTTATATTAGAGTAAATCTAGACAAGTGCGAGTTTGTGAGGCGCATGGTTCGTGACCCGTGAACCATGAAAAGAAACGTACAGATATATTGTTCAGGTTCATTTTCTGGGATTCATAACTAAGTATGTTTGTCTAGGTTTTGGATAACCTCTCATCATCAGCTCAGGTTTTCCTGAAATATTTATACAATTATTTTTTAGAAGATAGATCAACGCATGACGTCAATCCCACCTGATGGTAAGTGACGGTGAGGTCGACGATGTTACGCGTTGGTCTAGAAGGTGACTACTACTGTGATAATTACAGAGTTTTCGCATTGGAAGCTTTGTTGCTAGCGCGGAGAGAATTGTATTTTATGCACATTTTCATAAGCGGTCCTTCTTTCAACCGCCGACAGCTCGTCCCATGCTTCACAGTTTGGTGAAAAATCACATTTAACTCTAATACCACGTCTCACGCGCTGGTTGCCGCTCTATGGGGCGCGCTCATATATTTCCGTGAACGAAACTAATCACGGCAGCGACCCGCCGCGTCGTCGGGACACACCTATGTCCCGGAAACGTGTGTCCCGTTGTCCCGCATGGCCAGGTTGTGTTTGGTTAGGACGCAAATGTAAATACGTTTTTCCGGATGCGTAATTCGTGTTTGGTCCTGTACTCCCGCCGACCGCGCCCCGCGCCCCGCGCACCCCCTCGACAGCACGCTGCGGGCGGTGATGACGTCACACTCACGTTTTATTCCAAACAAAGGCCAGTTGACAGCCTCCACGGCATGTTCGATAATTATTAGAGAGTGTCACTTCTCGCGTTGTTCACTCCGCCGCCGAACTGCAACATTTGCAAGGATTCTCGTCGTATTGTCTCGTTGGGTTGTAGTCTGTCCCGCCAGAAGGTAGAGTAGTCGGCGACGTGCGCCTGTGCTATAGTTGTATGCAGTTTACCTCGCATGATGTGGTACAAACTGCATGAGTTACCGCATGCGTGTACGCAGGCTGCGCACGCTGCGAGCTCCGCGGCATAACACAAAGCAGATTGTATAATCACGCAGCGGCGTGGGGCCGGTCGCTCGGAACGTTATTTTTCTTATAACAAGGTAAGTTAGGAAGTTTTGAATTACACTGCCAATTCGTACCTAACTCCGTCTTCATTACGAAAGTTTTATTTGTGTTTCGCTGGAAGATGTTAAAAATACGGTCTGTTTCATAACCAGCGGAGCACGTAACCATGGAAGATAGAATAACTGTTGTTTACAAAAGGCCCGCCACCTCTCAGTTGACGTATTATATGAAGTGACGTTACATTCATTGAAGTCGAAAGAATTTGTAACAAAATGTAAATTTTTCACGTTACCAACTAACATGTTACTGAATTTATCACCACTTTATAAAAAACACCACGTTGAACATGGATGTCCATACAAACAAACACAACGTAACTGTGCGTCGTGAGCATTCTTGCCAGCAGTTCCTGCATCATTAATAATAGTGTTAAGTAACAATCTTTAGGAAACACAAATGGTTCTGGGTTGAACCCTCGCCCGTGCCCGCGTGGACGGCTGTGCGTACAGTATCGCACTGCCTATTGCCCGCACGAGAATTTCCCTGAACGAATTTATAACGTTAGGTTATGTCCGGAGCTTGCATTTGTGTGCTATTAGGGTCTCGGACATTGTTTGACGGATCAGGAAGATGTTGACTATGTTTTAATAAAATCAATGGTTAATGTTAAATCACTCTGTTTATTTTAATCACCCGTAAGTACAGTTAGTGCAGAAGTATATTGTACCACGGTTGAAGTCAGAATGAATGTTCCACGGTTCACTCAGCGTCCATATTAGTGCAACGGAAATTTCCAGAACCTCCCACCAAAAGCCATGTCCAAGCGAAGGAAAACGCTCGTGTTACCTCATTGGTTGATTCGGTGTTGTCTACCAACTTTACAAATCGAGTTCTAGACACCATTGGTTGATATCGATCAGGTCTACCATCTTTACAAGCAAAACCTACAAATCTATTGGTTGAATAGGCCAGGCGTACCAACCTTACAAATGGATTTAAAAGCAAACTTTAACAATGTTGCCATATCAAAATAACAAGTGTCAGAATGCAGTTATGACAACGCAAAAGACTTAATAAAGAACTAATGTTGCTAACAGAGAAATTAAATCAAACATATCAAAAACAAGAATTGTGCTAAACTAGCACTATCCGTTGGCATACCCATCAAACTACGAGAACTAAAATGCTATGCTATCGTTCAGAAATTCGCTTTAAGTCAACTGTCGAAGTTATTTTTCGTCCAGCAAAGGTTGTTGCTGACAATCGGTGCTCTCCAAGATCCGACATATTCCACTACGACGTTGTAATTGTCCTCTGTATGTACATACACGTACACGTGTGTGTGTATTTAAATACATATAATATATTTTTATAACAATGCTACAGCGATCATCTCAAATTTCATGAAGATCAGTACAGCGTTCATGTAGACACGTGGATACACTGGACTGATAGCGCCGTGACAACTCAGCGTAATGAGGACAATCAAACAAACATTGAACTAGTACGTGAGGTGTAAGATGGGGGCGGCAGAGGACGCTGGAGGGGCGCTAGTGGGGCGCAATAACGAGCCAAAACGTCCGCACAACTGGGTCACGCAGAAGTAGTTAGCACTTGAAGCTCGCGCTCAAAACTGTCCCCTGCTGCAGAGCTGCACGCTGGTAATTGCTTGCTTGTTAATGTCGCCCTCCTCGCCGCGGAGCTGCCGTGCCCGCATAGAGTACTCTACAGCCGCCGTCAGGAGTGGGTAGTCTCACGATACCAGGGCCCTCCCCCTGTACTTACTCATACAATAATAGACTGCAGTACTAAAATATATGGTATTTTAAGTGAATTGTCATCATAGACAAAAATAGAACAACTAAGCCTCTGTGGAGGTACTCGATCCCAGAGACACTATGCTGAGCCTCTGCCTGACCAACATCTCGATACAATGTCGTTTATGTTAGTTGTTTATAGCAGTGGTTTATAGTACATATATAGGGATATGTCTCTGTGGTTGTTTATATATGCTTCATCAATAAACGTATTATTATTTTATTTACTGTTATTACATTCTGTAGGCATTTAGGCAAAGGCAGGAATTTAATGAAACATATTTTGTTATTGTGAGGACAGAAAAGGACAGGAGCAGGTTTTAATGACTCACCTACAAGGGAGGCTCGTAATGGTGATTGATGACTAACAAGGCAATGTTTTACAGCAGATTAACATGGTGGTAGTCGTCGCCAGACTACCGTCGTCGTGGAATCTCGGACGACCGAGGTGTATGGGTGGAGAGCGCGTTGACGCAGTTTTGTTTTAAACAAAACTCACCGGTTTGAAGTTGCAGTACACATTACAAGCAACCTAATTTTTAATTTTGCTGTTAGAAATCCTCGCGTATGTATGCATATAAAAAGGTCATACGGTTGTCGACTGTCCCCCGCCGCGCCTTCCACTGGTTATTGGGCCTCGTGGTCAGGACAGCAGTACAGTCGTGCCTGCCAGACATAGGCACATCCATATTCTCAATAACTAGAACATAGAACTGAGCCTCCTCGCATCAAGTTTAATTATCAAGGTAAATGAAGTTATATCTCAAAAATTATGTCCGCATAACTCCTAAACAAGGGTCGGACGCGCTCCGGGGTGTTCGCGGGTGACGGCGGGTGACGGGGGGAGGGGTGGTGGCACAATGGGGGCTGGAGCCGAGCAACACGCTGGAATTTTTGTATTAATGACGTCTATTTCTCCCGACACGCAGCTACAAGCTTCTTGCCGCGTTCACAGGGTGTGACGTCACGGAGCGAGCGACGAGACGATGCGGCGTGGGACTCGTCTTACCTTTATAGAATAGCAGGTGATCACAAACGGTCACAGTGTTCTAAGGTATAATTTATCTTATCTGCATTTCAAACAAACACTACTCAAGTCATTCATTATTCATTGCAATCCGCACCGTCTCTCACTCTCTTTCTCTCTCTCTCTCTGTCTGTCCGGCGCGACAACGCGTCCACATAGTCTGTAACACGGGGGGCAGCCGACCGACGCGGGGACGTCGTCAAATGGATCAACATTTGTCCGACATCTCGCCTGATAGTAAGTGACGATAACAAAATAGGATGGAAGCGTTTTCACTCACTAGCCCCTTGCGAGCAGATATAAAGTCACGTGCCCAGTTGGCGGAGGCAGGCGGCTCCAACAACGAAAACTCAATTAAAATTCTTTCGTCGCGCCTCCCTAGATACCGCGCTGTAGATACTGTGCTGTAGGTGCCGCTCTAGAGGTATATATGATCTTAATGTGCTACAGTAATATTCTCTCTCTCTCTCTCGCTCGCTAGTCACACGTGTGTTGATTACTCGCTACAAAGACGATACTCGCAGATCACGACAATATTTAGTGAGGGTCTACTCGCATGCTTGAACAGCGCCCGCGTTCATCAAACACCGAAGTGGCTTTTTTACACTCAACAGCTAACGTTTCTGTAAAATGCAGTTTCCAAAAATGTTAGATAAATAAAAATTACTAATTATCTTTAATTTAAACTAGATTGTTAAATAACACGAACCATCGGGCGGCACAACAAGTGTGAAACAGTTCTCTGCGCCAACAACAGTGACATTGCCGGCTACGAAAAAATATAACACCCTACGAGACACCGTGCCCCCGTGTGCCATCCCAGCTCCGGCTAACAAACACAAACACACAGAACAACATGTGCACACGATCCGAAACGATCATATTTCGTGCTCACAACACAGTCGGGCAAGTTGTTTATCGTCGACGCTAGGACGTCGCTGTGTTGTGTGGTGTGGAGCCTGGGTACTGCGCAAGTAGGTCACTGTGCGAGCTCACTCGTGACTCTACCGGGGATCTTGTTATAGCCCCACTACATGATGGTCCATCGTGTGGAGGGTGCAGTGGTGGCAGCTGGCTGCTATGATGACGGACTTGTCCCACTGTCTTCTCATCGTTCCTTGAACGAGATTTAGGTTAAAATGTGTTATATTATTAACTACACTATTCCATTTTTAGGGCTCCATACCCAAAGGGTACCCAACGGGACACTATTACTAAGACTCCGCTGTCCGTCTGTCACCAGGATGTATCTCACGATCGGTGATAGTTAGACAGTTGAAATTTTCACAGATGATGTATTTCTGTTGACGCTACAACAACAAACTAAAAAAAGGAATAAAATAAATATTTAAGGGGGTTCCCATACAACAAACATGATATTTTTGCTCGTTTTTGCTCGATATTGATAACGGCAACAGGTAGATGCTTGAATTATTCACAGAATATTTATTTAATATTCACTTTAAAAATAAATAATAAAATTAAAACAAATATTTAAAGGGGGCCCCCATACAACAAACGTGATTTTTGCCGTTTTTATAGAGGTACGGAACCCTTCGTGCACAAATCCGACTCGCACTTGGACGGAGTTTTCTCGTATAATAGATTTGCACTTGGCCTTTATCTCACCTGATGCTAGGTGACGTAAGGCCGTTGAAAGGTAACCGTGTGCACCCAGTAACCTCAAGCTATTGAAGTCCATCTTAAACTACGACGAAATTATAACTGTACGTCGCCATGTAGCAAGCAATGCTTGGTCACTTAATCGACCATTTGATGGGCCATCATGTGGACGACACACTAAAATCTTGTACGGTTACCGTAATTACCGGTCGGTTCATCTCACACCACACGGGTCAGTATTGTATCAGACAGAGTTGTCGAGACAAGTATATCGTTTGCGCTACAGATTGAGAGAGATTGTCGAGTCTAGAAAGTATTAGATCGTTATTAAAGGCTTTTCAGATGTTTTGCACTGCCTCCTCCCTGCAGAGAGAACTATCTTGAAACACAATACGCACAGAAAGCCTCAATAAATCCGAGCGACCTGACACAGATTTACGAAAGCTCCCATGTGAGGTCGTCGCTCCAATGTACCGAGATAAACAGCGGGGGAAATGGTCGCGCGCGGCGCTGCGGCTTAGAGGCATTGTTTTCATTATATGCCAAATTATTAGTTTTTAGAATTCCTTACGAGCGTAGAGACACGTGACAAGATGCCTCGACACAATCAATGCGAGTACTGAAGTACCAATACTGCAGCCCCGAGGTAAGCGGACGGTCGAATCCTCTAAGTACTAACAAATACTTTACAATTAAAAACAAACTGCAAGCGACACTCTACAATCTATCTGTGATCTCCAATAAGAACACAGAGCCAGGGACTGGAGCTAGGCGGAGCGGTGCGGGACGGGCGGCGGGCTTATTTGCCACTGGGACTCTAGCCCCGACCGTCCCCGGCTTACATTTGGTCCAATTACAGGATAAATAATGTAATTTAACCAGCATTCTTGCATTGTTATATCAGTAGAACGTCGGTGCTCAACTGATGGACTGACGGAAGGACGGCATCGGGCGCCGCCCGCCGCCCGCCGCCCGCCGCCCTGTCTAGACAGAACGCTGCGTGCTCATTATAGTTTCAGTGGGGCATGCGGGGTGCGGGGTGCGGGGTGCGGGGAACACACCACACAACCCGTGGTTGCGTTAGATATACGATTTTGAATATCTTCTTGAACGAACACAATGTGTGACAATTTACAAATATTCTACCTAGAACCGAACTAATATAACACATACCCGTAAGCTATATCACTACTGTCGTTCTCCGTCAGTCAACGCGAGATCTATATTCATATTTGAAAGTTCAAAACTTCCCTAACACGAGAACAATCCGAGTTTACTGGAGAAAGTTGTAACAAACGCAACGAGAGCGCGAGCACTCCGACAACCAGTTCATTACAACTTTGTTACATCTTCACTTTGCACCACAAACCGAGGAACTTGGCAAAGTTGACCCCAGACTACAATTATAATGATATACTATCTAACACATGTTCACACGAGATAGATGTTAGATGAGATAGCTCCCCAACAGCTCCATTCCTCCCGCAGTCTGGAGGCAGTTAGTCTGAGGTCACAGCAGAGAATAACGTGCGGCAACAGAGAAGCACCTGGTGTGTCCGGGTTACACTACACATACCTCTTTCTTTCAGGGTTATTTCCTGTTAGCAAACCTCTCAAGGCACTCCCACTTTGCGACTTTCAAATGCTAACCCTGTGCACGCACCCCCTCTGAGATAATAAGTAATGACGTGGGGGAATCCAGCACTCACAGCATCTAGTGACTCAGATTTTTGTGGATTTCGAACTCTCTTAGCAAATCTTTTGACAGAATCGAGTAAAAAGTAGCACGTTGTGTCATTACAAATAAAGATCAACATCTACGGTGTGAGCAGATTCCGCCACACAGTGTTGTCACTTAGCTGAGATGAAGGCCGAGTACATGCTGTGTATTATTACCTTAAAAGATGATATAAATAAATAGCAACTGTGTGATACCTAGTCAGCGTGACCCTCATGAAGGAAGACCCCGTGTGGACTCATGTAAAGCCATATTTTTCGTCTGGCTGCGACGTATCTCTGTAAAGCAACTACATATCGCCGCCGAGGGGCCGCGCGGCGCCGCGGCCCGATACTCCTCATATTAAACTTGTCGTCTTGTCAAGGTTATACCTTCAGCACGCTGAAGAACGCTCAAGTTTAAATCATCCGAATGACATTACAGTCGATTTTCCGATTTAGTTCTAATTAATCAACGTCAAGCTTAAAGATACAATAAAACTAGAAACATTGCTAAATCAAAAGAAATTTAATGATGTATATTGTATCAGAAAACTGAAATGTAGGCGTCGCAGGTCGTATGATGAGAAGTAACAAAAGAAAATGGGCGAAGGATGTAACCGAACCTTTCTTTCTTCCTAACTTAACCTCTAGAATACTAATTCTAGACAAAATAAAAGAAAGAAAGGAAACAGACAGCGCCTTTAAAATATCTGGTGTTACTTGTAAGAGACTGACCCATGATCGTCGAGCGCGGCGAGCTCGGGGGGCTGCGAGGATACGCAACACAATCGCAATAATTAAGATACGATTTACATAGTATGTTTTAGAGATAATTACCAATAAGTTCAAGTTATATTAATATAGTGTGCATTCGGATACTAGAAGCACGTACTGTATGCTGTTACGAGGCGGTTAAGGGGGAACCTGTTTTAAAAATGCAGTAATTGTAGCACCGCAGTGCAGGCGTCCCTGTCCCACACACTACTACACTAATTACATTTTCTTATAAAGTTTTCTGAGACGCTGGCTTACAGAAACTATAGACACGCGACTGTGTACTGTAAAGCTGTGCCCTAATAATTAACGCAATTAAAAAAGAACTAAAACCCGACTTAAACTGCCTTAAAAATGTTCACCCTTAGAGGTGGAATGATCTGGGTACATATTTGGTTTTTATTGATTTCTTCAAAAAGCGCTCGATCAATTTCGAAAAAAATTTGATGGGACCATTTCTGAAGTATTTTGTACCAAACAAAAAAGATTCATATCGGTGCACAATTGGCGGAGTTATCGCGTAACATACATACAAAAAAGAAGAGGAAAAACATATAGTTGAATTGAGAACCTCCTCCTTTTTTGAAGTCAGTTAAAAATCCACAAAACTTATTCAAATTCCTGTGTAGTGCCTTAAGGAACAACAATTCTACCTAGTTACGAGAAAATCTCTACTGTACAAATGAAGATTTTAGACATTAATAGAAAAATTCGTGTTTAAGGCGTGACGTACTTAATGGCACGTCCATAGCCATGATAAGTCAATGGTTCTACTCTGTTTCAGCGAAGTAACAGCTGGATATTTTGTAACTAGAGTCAAGTGTAGATGAGCAGGAGCAGCCGAGCGCAGTGCAACTGCAGGACCGTGGCGGTACGACTACTAACGAAGCTTTTATTCCTTTTCCTAATGAAAGTTCACTGGCTCCCATTAAAAGTGTCATAAATAGCCGACGCGTTTTATTTGTCTCAGAAAATGTATCAGTTCAAGTTTTAGTTCGATACTCTATATATTGTGCATAGCTGCTTCCATAGCTCGCTGACTTGGTGATTGTTTATTTGATAAAATTTGAAGAATTTTATTTATTTGTCTACTTTCCTTATTTTCCTGACCCAGTACCAGGAGCGCATGAAATCATGTCGTCCGCACTCAGAGGAGATTATGGCTCGTAGCCGCACCGTGATTACCACAACAAATCACAGAGTGTAGCGAGCCGGCAGCGACCAGCGACCTACTTCACACGGCCGGCCTGCAACAATCCAGCCGCTAACTACTCCATACCGCCCGCCCGCCGCCCGCTCTTATCTCAATGGACAATATCTGATACATTTTATACATTAGGTTGTTTCGTCTCTTGTACTATGCTGGACCGAAGCGTATAGCGAAAATAAGACTAAGATCAAAACCTAATATTTCTGTTAAAGAGTCATGTGTCAAACAAAATTGGAATTTGAAATTTAAACAAAGTCTGGATTGAACATCCTTGTTGAAACGAGTGCTCCGCGAGGTCTACGCATGTGCTACGCGAGGGCTACGCATGTGCTACGCGAGGGCTACGAATCCGCTACGACACTACGCCTATAGGTATATTCTACGTTGTCTTGAACACCTAAGTCAAGATGTGAGTCGAGTGTGAGTGAGTTTACTACATAGTAACTACAGAACAAAGCTAGACGTGATCACAATAAACAACTGCCATAATTGCTTCAGGTAAGTTGTCGGAGGTCGGTACGAGTAATGACTGCGACCTCGAGGAGAACGCGGGACCCTTAGATTACACTATAAATCTAAGTGAAACCTGCTGGAGCCAGCGAGCATGATCAACCCAGAGGAGGGTCAGAAACGGGGACTGGACGGAACAAACACGCGAAGTTCATTTTAAATCATGTTTGTAGTGCTTATTATGTATGTCCATCTTTACTTCGAAATATCTGGGACACGTGCCACTTTAGAATACTGTGTTTCATTCCATTTTTAGTTCATACAATAGTCTTCTATCGATGTATATCAGCAGAGTTGTGCGCTGCGGACTTGGGGAAAAAAACAAGATGGCGGCCGGTCTCTGCCGGGCCTCAAACAAAAATCTTCGCACATCTTTGTATTGTACTACGATAGTTGTATCCAGGACGCCTGACGAGCCCACGTTATTGTATTGCAACGCCTTAAAATATAGTGTAAAATATGCAGTACTTCTGTTCATAGAATCACATATTATATTAGAACCTCAAGTCGTAGTTCACGTGTGTTAGCGCATTCATATAATAAAAGCCTCTGACTAATCTAAAATAACAGATGAAACTCAGATACAAGACATTTTTTCTTTAGAGCATTGTTCCGTCATCAGTAACGTGTGCCCGTCGTGGCTCTCACGGCCACAGACGGTGTCATGCTGTTGTTGAGGTAAACAAAATATATAGAAAAATTCGTAAAAATCACGTTTTTGTCAAGAAGGCGAGAACAACGCGAAGTCCAGTATTTTTCAAAATATACACAGCTAAAGGAATCGTTGCATTGTTTCTGAGCATGCGTGTATGTGCAGGCACCATACAGTAACATGTGTGGACTCACTCTGGAGGGATGCCGCCCACGAACACGTCCGAGTTGGAGGAGAACTTCCCGAAGAGGAACTCCTTCCCGCGCGCCGCCTTGCTGCTCACCGCGCCGTCCACGCCCAGCGACGTCACCTCGTCCCGGCGCAGCACCTGACAACACACACTCACACATAGTTCACACGCGTCACTGCAGTGCTCACAGGACCGAGATCTATGTTTTTGATTCGCTCAACGCACCACGAGCGCTCAATTTCTACAGATTTTTATTCGACTTCAGAAATTTGGTATTTTTTAATCGCTATTACTACCTTACTAACTGACGTCACTGAATCGACTGTCACTTCAGGCACCACTACTGTGTTGTCAATATTTGCTGACATAGAAACAGTAGATTATGTCCTCAGGAATGTTTCCAGGGTCAAATATAGTAAGCACCGTGGAGACCAGCTCACCTGCACCTTGTGCCAGTGCCCGTCGTGCAGTCCGCTGCCCACGGTGAGCACCTGCGCACCTCCGCCAAGGTTGTACCGCAGCCGCAGGGCTCCGCCCACCAGCTTGAGCTCGAAGAAGTCGTACGTGCCGCCATCGTCTGTGTACAGCAGCAGACCGTCCGGCTGCTCCGTCTTGAACTCTAGCTCGAGGGTGCCGTTGAGGCCGGCGTGCCACTTGCGGAACTGTGAGTACGGGTTCTGCTTGTCCAGCACGAACCCCAGCGCACGCTGCACGGCCAGCGCTAGCACGCACGCCAGCACGCAGCGCGCGCCCGACGCCGACATGACGCGCTCAGCACGTGCGCCGCGCGCGCGACGGCTCACGTCTGCGTTTCATGTCTCGCGACTGCTGAAACAAGGACACCAGCGCACACGTCACGTAGGGAATGTTGCTGTGTAACCAGTTTATATTATAAAGATATACGTGCGTGAGTTACCTCGCGATAACTTATCATCAACAACATCAGCCTGTATACGTCCCCACTGGAGGGGCTCAGTCCTACTCTCCTACAGAGAGTGCATGGGACACAGTACACCACGCGGGACCAGTGCGGATTCGTAGACTTCACACACACACACCTTTGAATTTCTTCTCAGGTGTGTGCAGGTTTCCTAACTATGTTTTCCTTCACCGAAACGCCAATGGTAATGATTTTTTATCATTCGTACATAAATTCCAATTAACAAATTGGAACACATTGGTACGAGCCAGGATCGAACCCAGACCACGTCTCATCGCGATATCTATTTATTACTGAACTTACAGAACACAATATAGAAGAGAGTAGCGGTGTTACAAAAACCCAGCCTACCACTAGTCGGGCTTGCACACCGAGGGCTCCGTACATTATATGTATAATTAACATACTGAAATTTATAAGTAATAGATAAGATCACCGAACAATGTTAAGTCAATCAGGCCTATAGTAAAAACCCGTTCAAGTGCGAGTCAGACTCGCGTAGATAGATAGATAATCATTTTATTTGCCAGCAAAAAACAAAGTAAAAATACACACACAAAAGAAGAAGAACCGAGGGTTCCGTATAGAATATGAATATTCTATCTTTTCTACTATAATACAACTATAGAATTGACTTGTCTGTGACCCAGAAATTATTTGTCAAAAACTGATCGAGTGTGATGCAGGGAGTATAACAGAATACAATTATACTATTACAAAAAATGTCTGTCTGTTTATACACGCTACTAATTCACGCAGCGGAAACAGAAACTGAGAACTATATGAACTGTCAATGTCAACCAATGTAATGTCAGTGGTGACGTTGACATGTAGTCTATCGCCCGCCGCCAGCAAACAGTGATTGAGACCACTCCTTGCAGAAGAGAGATGCAAAAATATAACATTTCAAAAGTCAAAAGAAAATCAGTACCAGCGCTCCGAGGATGACGATTGCGGGAAGATTTGATTGCCCACTGATGTGGCATTTTAATAAGATTACGAAATTTGTAGTTATGTACGATGTTACTAAAATGATCATAGTGATCTAAATGTTTAATAAATAAAGTGTAAACGTGTAACACAGTTTACAGCGCCAGTCTCGTGTACCCGCAGCTGCAGCGCTGACTCAACAGCTGACGACCCCGAGCTGCCCCGAGCTCACTCCGACGCGAGATATCTGCCCGCAACCGTCCGTCATCACCCCACCCACTAATACCAGCCGAACTCCCATCCCTCTACCCCCGTCCCTCCCCCGTAGACTTGGCTCGGGTGACTACGCACTCGGGCCCACCTCGGCACAGATTTGACGAACTCTCGAACTACACTCTTTGCTTAGTCTTTTTGCTTTTTAATTGCCCGCGTTCTGAGAGGCGTCGGCGTCCCGCGCGCCCCTTCTGCCAGTGGTTCAACATTATTATTCACTAGCTTTTTTCCGCGACTTCGTCTGCATCAGCTTCAGAAATCATCCCACAGGAATTGGGTATTGACTAAAATATATTTTCGTCTCATTCGATAGTCCATGTAAAAAGATAAATGTAAAAATGTAAAAAAAAAACCACTCTACCACCTGCTTCCTGAACACATCTCACAACACATCGACACACCACACTCAAACAAAACACATATACTTACTTTAAAAACAAACATTAAACAATTCTTAATGAAGTGTACTGAAGCTGAAATTAAAAACATATGGGAGAAAATCTACATTCGATGCTGACTGATGAAAATAGTAAATAAACGCTACAACATTACTAAAGCATATTCGCAACAAATATTTTTGATGTCCTTTTGGTATATAGCTATCGCATCTTGTATAAGAAAATAAATAAATCATGCATGTGATATGCAGAGTTTGAGTGACAGAGACAGCACACTATCGCGCGTCCTCGCCACCTATTTAATTAATACTTCCCGCCGCTTCCCACGCAGGTACCCACCCAGCAGAAGGAATACATTAGAGAACGTGCTAATACCCCCCGCGCTGCTGTCCGCCGCGTCGCTCCCGCTCAACAACAAAACACCTCCATCTACAGATGAAAGTTTAAAACCCGGCCAAGTGCAAGTCGGACTCACCGGACGCGCCGAGGGTTCCGCGCAGAACATTAATAATTAAACCATACTGAAAATCGTAAATAATAGGTAATGCAATGTGCACCAAACAATGCTCTAACTAATAAGATTAGAATGAATAAAATTGCATTACATAATATAAATTATAAAGTCACATTTAAGCTTTAGTTTAGTTCCGCGAGCATTAGATGGCGCCACTAGTACTATACACGACGCAAGTCTCAATCAAAACAAGCTTTACTTTACTGTTTGTCTGTCTGTTTGTACACGATAATCTCCGGAACTACTGAACGGATTTGAATAAAACTTTTTGTTGTTGTATAGCTATTGAGTCTGGGCATCTACTAGGCTATAATTTATTCTGAAGATCGGACTTACTACCTTAGCAGTACCAGTCAAACTATTATTCAGCGTGATGAACATTTACTTACAAAAATTGAAGGGCTGGATGGAGCATTCTAAATAATTTGAAAAACCTGCGACCGCACGTCGCGGCGCGGTGCGGCGGCGCGGTCGTAAGAGCTGCCCCACAGTGCGCCGCAATAGCTGCACTACAATATGCAAATAGCTTGTTCTGTTGTAGCACTCCACGTTCAACGATTGTGATGTGAAGGGGGAGGGGGCCTGGAGATGTACCGGACGCAGGAATGAGTAGCAACGCGGGCGGCGTAGCGCGGCGTAGCTCAGCGTAGCATACTACAATGATGCATCGTATGTTGACACTAACATTGTTAGTAAATAGCTTTCACCCGCGACTTCTCCCGCGTGGAATATTTAATTATAAAATATTTTTAGATTACTTAAAGCTCCGCTGTCTGTCCGTCCGTATGTCACAGGTCTGTATGTTTTGGACCGTAATCGGAAGACACTTGTGATTTTTACAGAGTGAGAGAAACTATTGAGGCTATTAAAAGAAATAATACAACTCATTATTTGTATACGATATACTATGTTGTGTAGTTTACTGAACTGCAAATCGTGCCGTGAGATGTTAAGCGAACAAATCAATTAAGGATTCTTCCTTGTTGGGCACCGGACTACTAGCACACTCCTGTTTTAAAGATTCACTTATGTAATTCAAAATTGTACTCTTCCTGCAACTTCCACATCGCTCAAACCACAGAGGACTGTGAACACTCGCAAACAAATGATAACCAATCCATATAGAATAAGGGAGTTCTCGAGTGACTGGACGTGTCCGGCAGACGGCCAGGTCGGACAACTACTTTAATGACGAGTTTCAATAGCACTGTTGTATTACAGTATGAAAGGTAGAAGCAGCCTCATTAGTGAGGCTTCTGGGTCTCCTGGGCACTCCTACCGTACAATGGACTTATCGACACTTACCATCACTTACTCCGTGACTTAATGGCTACAAGCTCGGACAAACAATGTGGATGTCCTGGATTCGATGCCCAGTGGAGGTACGTACGTACGTACTCGGTTTGCTTTTGGTACGGTCGACGGTCCTTCGGCAAAAATGACCAGCCAGTAATCTATGTCCTCCACAACTTTGAGTATTGCGGCCAAGTGGACGCGGTGAGACGCACAATAAACATTTGAAGCGTGCCTGGACGAGTCTAATCTGATGTTACTGTGATTGTTTACTGGTGGTGTCTGTGCTACCGCTCTCGTAGGAGAGAGACGAGCAGCTTGTCAAGATTAACCTGCGAGTGTGTAACTAAACTAACTTAACCCCGATCTGTGCGTCGGGTGAACTCTGTGACCTGAGCGCGGCAGGGTGATGGTGGCAGAGGAAGATACACGCGAGTAGAACAACTAGCGACGGGGGATTCAATCACTGCACACTGTACTTGCCTACACAACGATAAACAAGTGTGCAGCCGCCGCGACACCAGGATGCAGGACCTCCTCGCGCGTGCAATCGATACCAGCACCTCGCAATGAGGACTCGACCACAACACACGACGACGCTCCCTCCCTCCTCCCCGCGGTACTCCCCACCACAGCAACCTCACACACCAAGTAACGCTCATGTGACGAGGCTACATTCAAACGTAGCATAAAGCTCGTAAAATATATAAACCCCATTATACCTATGTGTTGGACGCGACGGCCGTCCCGACGAGCGTCGAGCGCCGTGAACACAGCACGGCACGGCACGGCACAGCACGGAGACACACGCGGGCGCGGGCGTGCCGCGGCCCCCAGCGCTGGAGCACGGGCTGGCGGTGGCGGTGGCGGGGATAGTGAACGACAACCTTGTTAGGTATTATATAATTTGTGTGCTCGGGGGCATGGCGCGGCGAGCACGCGCGGACGTCGACTGCGGCCCGAGGCGGGCGGGCGGGCGGACGCGGCGGATGGGGGCTGCGCGCGCAGCGGGGGGCACGAGTGATGCAAGTGCGGATGAAAACCAGAAATTGAAAACCTTTAGGAGAGAAGCAGACATCTTCTAAACAACCGACGAGGACCACTTTCGTCAAAAGCCTGCTCAACTGTGTCAGACTGCTCAATTTCGGTTCGACTAAAACTATTCACCGATTGATTCCGAAGTATATGGATACTACTTGTATCACTCGTCTGTGGCAACGCTATCTAACCTGCTATATAAGCATTACCCAACAATGGTGTCGTTTATATAACCGTGGATAGTCTTTATTCCAGACAAAAGGCACCTTGTAACGTTGAACGTTCGTTCAGCTACCTCCGACCCCCGCCCGGCGCCGCGCGGCCCCGCCCTCACGAGCATCCCCCTATGGATCGCATACATCGCTGCTTCGTCACCAGTCAACGTCCTATGACGGTTAGCTAAGCGCAGTAATGTAAGACTATTCTGCCTATTTGGTTATTTATACATGAGTGCGCTAGGTAGGCAAAGACTCTAAGAAAAACGTAGGTTTTCATGCACAAAGGAGTTGAGAAGTGCATTGCGATGTGGAGCAGCGACTGCTCGCAGCCGCCCGGAGTGAGATGCTTCACTGGCGGGCTTTGTTGTTGCTTTTGTGTTGTTTTTATATATGCTCGTATCAGATAGGCATCCGTTTGACCACAATCTAGAAAGCTAGAAATAGCCTATTCTCTCTGGCCTTGAAGACATCCAGGTTAATGCACAGGAAAACACAAAAGCCGGACGGGAATTCTACTCCTTAGATGGACACATAATAAATGAATGAACGAAACACTTCATACTAAACGGTGGAATGCGAACTAATTAGGAGTTGTTCAGCCGTTGTTCTGGTTGACCGAATCAGCACACTCTCCGAAACAAAGCCTGTGGAAAAGCGACCAGCTGGTATTGTGAACTTCTTATTTACGTATCAAGTAGGTTGCAATAAGTTATTCAAGTCGAGTGACCAGCTTTCGGAGCTTTCCGTGTAGTTTAGACACTTTACTTTTACTTTCATGATAAAAAAAGAATCCTCAAAATCGGTTCACCCTGTCGAAAGTTCTAGGTAGCAATCATTTTTTTTAAAATACCCGTTGAATTGAGAACCTCCTGCCTTTTGCAAACGATGAAGGAACATGTTTATTGTGCCTGCATTTAATGAAATCGACATCCACCGGTACATCACTTTTCAACACTTTTCTTGCTGTCACACAGGATTCTTGGCGCGAAATTGAAAAATGGTGCATTGCAATTTTAGTAATTCGTTAATAATACTGTTATGTGTATTTTTTATGTTATAATGGTGTGATATAGTGCAAAAAGTGTCACGGACGGTGTTATAGTATCAATTACGCAAAATTGTGTGGGTTTCGACGCGATCGAAAGGGTTTACCATGTCGAGTACATTCGGCATATGGATTCGTTCGAATTATGTTGAAACCAAGGCTGACCTTTGAAGTTCTCGTCAAGAAT
This sequence comes from Carcina quercana, assembly GCA_910589575.2. Lineage (NCBI taxonomy): Eukaryota > Metazoa > Arthropoda > Insecta > Lepidoptera > Depressariidae > Carcina > Carcina quercana. Next base: position 12,897,363 of record OU342444.1, read on the forward strand.
CGTTCTCTCTCGTTTTGAACAAGCGATAAAATGTGCACATTATACATTTTATTAAGAAAGCTGAAGAAATGGCTGCGGCCTTGTTTATAACCTTAAAATTCTAAGAAATAATATCATGTTACCGGCAATAACATCCGGTGCAAGGGCTACCAGCGACATATATATGAAGAGGCATGACAAGCATCTCCAGCAGGTGCCATCAAATTAAATTAATACAAGTTACTCGGATACGTGACTGAACGATATCTACATTTAGTCATAAATGTTTAAACAATAACTACGTTTGTATTTTGATATTGTATACTTGATTCTATGATTTATTAACGAGAAAGATAAATATTGTATAATATGTCGTAGGCAATTACTTCCGGCGAGAAGGCGATGCACGCTGCCTCAACCAGCTCTGTTTATCTAATTTATAGGAATAATTATGTATTTAAATAATGTGAGCCTTTAGTAACAAATATCGAATATAATTATCCATTCTGGAATTTCAGTATTAACGTAATTGGTTATAGGGATTAATTAATATTGTATAACTGTGCCTGTTTTGATTCACGGAAGTTGTAGTTTTCGAAGTAGGAACTGACGATGGTGGGAGCTATGAAAATCGTATTATAAAACTGATGAACACTCATTTTGTAGACCATTCCTGTTGTGAATTCTGTTGAAATAGTACTAGTAAACGTTACTCTGCCCGACTGTGTGTTGAGAATATATTGAAGAATGTATGTACAATTATACATGCCTGATGGATTGAATCGACTAAGAGTTTTATTACTGAAAATACTGATGCACACACAATGTTCCTCTATGTAAAAATCATTATTAAAAACATGGCTGTATGGTGTTTTGCCTTTGCTTCTTCCTGGTAGGAAAAAATAATAATATGTCAATGTCAAAATTGTGTCAAAGTGGGTCTTTGTAAAGGCGCAGAAAGGCGCCGCGACATTTTGGATTTTATTTTAATTATACGTTTACGTTTGCCATTTTCAGTCAATTTTACTTTCAAGTTGTGTGGTATATTCAATAATGTTATAAAAATCATCTAATTATGACTACACAATACAAGAAGTTCACCAGATTAATTGCTAAATGGCCAGTTGACAACAGCAAAGGCGAAAGGTTAGTATTTATACTTTTATACTGTTCAGGTTAAATGAAAATATTTTGATTATAATAACTTACTCGCTTTCACCTTTCAGAGATCTCGGGAAATTTATCCGAGACAAAGTAAAACGAGCTTTCGAGACGTCTGATAGGCAGAACTTAGATACGGATCTCTGCAACCGTCAGTACACCGCGCTGAACCGTCTGGCGGACAACCACTACAGAGATAAGTACAAGCGTGCGAGCAGCAGCACCGCCACCGGACTCAGCACCGAGGAGTGCAACGTGATCCTGTCTAATGAGGTGTTGACCTACCTCAAGGAGGAAAACAAAGGCTTCTTCAGTAAGATCTTCAACAAAGACTAGAAATGCTACAGAGATCCTTCCGCCGCCTCAGCCGGGCCCTGCTTACCACCAGATACTCCACAGAGGCTGCAGAGTACAGGGACCATACACCTGTCATGCTAACTGAAGCTATGAAATACCTTAACCCTAAAAATGATGAGTTGTATGTCGATATGACTTTTGGTGCTGGCGGACATTCAAGAAAAATACTGGAAACAGCTGATTGTAAACTGATAACATTAGACAGAGATCCAGTTGCTTATGAAAAGGCAAAAGAACTAGCGGAAGAATATCCTGGCAGAGTAACACCACTGCTTGGAAGATTCAGTGAGCTCCCTGCACTTCTTAAAGAAAAAGGCATCAAGCAGACATCTATAGACGGTGTACTATTTGACTTTGGATGCTCATCTATGCAACTGGACAATGGAGAAAGAGGATTTTCAGTCAATAAGAATGCCCTGTTAGATATGAGAATGGACTCCGACAGAGATCCGCAGCAGCTAACCGCACGGGAAGTATTGGCAACCGCCGATGAGCATGAACTCTATAAGATTTTTAAAATATATGGGGAGGAGAAGAAAGCTGCCAAAATAGCTCAGACCATTATACAAGCAAGATATATGATCAAGAACATAGAGACAACACAGGAGCTGGTGGAGGTGGTCAACTCTTGCTGTCCCGATGAACTCCGCCTGGATAAGCTGCAGAGGCCACAGTCCAATGCAACCAAAGTATTTCAAGCTCTGCGTATATTCATCAACAATGAACTGAACGAGTTGAACTATGGGATGACTCTAGCCAAGTATTATTTAAAGATCAATGGTAGACTGGTGACGATATGCTTCCACTCCCTGGAGGACACGGTTGTCAAGCGCCACATCGCAGGTAATATAGTCAATGAAGTTGCCAACCCGGTGCCGCTGCGTTATCTCAGCCCCACTCTGGTTCAAGACCAGGACACTATCAACCAGTTCCTGGCCACTCCATGGAGAGCCATCACCAAGCATGTGCTGGTGCCCACTGACGAGGAGGTGGAGCGGAACCCACGCAGCCGGAGCGCGCGGCTACGAGCCGCCATCAAGATCAAATAGTGCCCGCCTCACTGACATGTTTGTTACTAATGTTGTTCTAACATTGTAGTTGCTAATGTTATGTAAATATAAATAATAGTAGAATTTTAAAACAAACAATAAATTGTTTTTATTTCATTTTCCATGACTCTTTCTACTGTGCTAATGGTGCTATGGTAAACATTGACAGCTTGAGAGTGTGTTAGTTAACTAATCACGAGAATGGAGGAGGACATGTGATATTTTTGTCTCGGTAGAGATCATTTGTGATATTTTTAGAATTCCATGCAGTCTCGAGCTAAAGATATTATAGATAAAGTGGTTCATTTAACCATGTAAATACGTCTATACTGTTGTATCTGAACATAAATGGATTGTGTAGAAATGCCATTAGAGGCGAGAAGGTCACAGTGGTTTCACAGTAAAACAAGCATAAGATAAACTCATTTATTGATCCACTTATTACCGAACAAGGTGACTATATCATTACGATGATGTAGATTGAGATGACCTCATGAGGTGCGCACATGTGGCAAACACGAGCTTCACTCATTCATATAGACTAGCTTTAATATTATTTAGCCCCAGAAGCCGTTTAAAATTACAACATAGACAAAATGCAAAATATTTTAAATAAGATAATAGAAAATACAATTTCTTTCACAATTTATTCTGCGTTCATTAAATATAAATAATTTTTATTACATTTCGACAATTACAAATATATGTTTTTCACTACGTCAAGCGATCTGCCGTGTACATTAGGTTTCAATAATAAATACAACATAATTACAAACAAAGCACATCTCGTAGCTTTGTATCGTAACATCGATACATGATGCTCGCTATATTGACGTATTAAATGTATTTTTCGTCTGTCAACGCAAGGGCCGCGTGCGCAGGCAGGATCCCTCCGCCCTCGGAGCAGAATGTACACAACGCAAAATGAACACAACTCGCAAAACGTACAAGAAGGCCTCTTTCACAACGACGACGCAATGATGCTCGGTTTGTACGTGGTAGATGCAGGACTAAGCGTCACGGCTGACGAATTTATAATTATAAGAATAATAATTAGTTGTATGGTAAGTGTGCACACGCAGAAGCGTGATTCCAATGATGCGCTGGTTATGCTATATTTACTGCCGCAACAAAACAGTGCTTAACTTATTTTAATTAAAATTTTTGTTTGGCGGCAGACTTAAGTAACGTGGTGGTAGCTAGCCAGGCGGACATAGTGAAATGCCCTACCACCAACCACACCGAGTAACGATAGGTACTCTCACTGGGAATCAAACCCAGGACCTCCGGACTGTTGGTCCAACAACGGGTCCAATTAGGCTGCGGAGGTGGTTAAAATTTCAATTGAAAAAAGAAAAATATCCATTAACAGTTGGCAAAATAAACATAGTGCACGTGTGTGAACGTGGGCCTCCTTGTTGCATTATGTACATTGTGCTCCCTCCGCCCTCGGACACTCTCCATGGGAGCAAACAACAGAGACCTCCTTGAATTCATGATGATTGATCCTCCCGCGCACGCAGGCCTGTCAACGACGCGGCCTGCACGGCCCGCAGCGGACACAACGCGAGGGTATTGTTGCCTCACAATCTCACCGCTATCTACACTTGGTTCACTAAATACTGTCATTGTTTATGTATGTGACCAATGACAGTGTGTGTGCTATGGTCGCACGCTCACGTCACCAGGTGTCGCGTGGAATGTGGGAAGGTAAGGTACGTGTAGCAGACACGGGACAGGCAGCTCCACTCCACCGGAGCGCACTGACCCTCTAATACAGAGTGGTAGGATATGGTCTTTTCGCTCTCTGTTAACCAATATGACAAGTAGATAAACTAGATATAAGTGAAAAGTACTCATTCCCGGCAGTAGTGGGGATGAGTTCGCGCATCGCGGGCGACAGAGGGGCGCTGGCAGTGTTGCCAACTTAGTGGATTTTCCACTAGATCTGGTGGTTTAGGCATGCCTTACAGCAAGATTTTTTTGGTTTTAGTGGCTAGTGGATTTTATAGTGGATTAGATTGTTCCAGTTAGTGGTAATTTACGTAATTTAACCGCTAGTGTGATTCATAAAATGCTCTGTATACGTTATAGTTAAAAATGAGCATTTAGGCCCGGAACTTCAAACATGGTTTAAGTTTAGGATGTAGGCAACATTGCTCAAATCAAATCTGTCGGGTCGGGGATTCCCCGATTATTGTCTACAAACTTCTTGAATAAACGATTATGAACGTTATTTGTACGGTCATTGGATTAGGTTTGATTTGATTCGCGAAAAGTACCTCCTATTGGTTATTTCATATAAAAATATACTCGGCCAGATCAGTTGATCAGTTCAGTTCAGTGAGTAAAGTAAACTAAACAAACAGTACAGTTTGCTATTGTTATGATAGAGGATACGTACTTCTTAATCTTACTTGAATGAAAACTGATTTCATAGTAGGTATTTAATTAATTATGCCTAAGCCACAGTACACCCAAAAGTTTCACACACGCACACACACGCGACATTTCACAAGTATCGCAGATGGTTGTCGCTCATGAATAAGTAATATTTTGTGTCGCACTGTAATTTCTAGTGGAATTCTGGTGGTTTGAGAGCCCGACAAAGTTTAGTGGTTTTCTGGTGGTTAATACGGCCTTATTTGGTGGGTTGATAAAAATAAAGTTGGCAACACTGGGCGCTGGTCGGCCAATCGCACGCCTCAGCGCGTTCGAAATGAATTTCCCCTCCCGCGCAAAAAGAGACCCGAAAATCTGTTTGTAAAAGTTATTTTGCGGGAACTATGCACGCCTGCACGCGCCAGCACGCGCGAACGTGCTCGGCGGTGCGGCAGAGAGCGCGCCGCAGTGGACAACACAACTACAGTCATACACTAAAGCAAATGGAATATCGAACAACCTCCAATATAAACTAACGTGGCCTCGTGACGCACTAGCATCCCGCCCCGCCCCGCCCCGCCCCGCCCCGCCCCGTGGCTCTAGCTACATAACTCACGTGCACAGCTCGCTCGCACCACACCCGGGTACATCGCATACACTATCACTGCAATGTACGAGTATATGTTTCATGCGAGATGAACCTCTGGTGTGATCCGGGGCAACGTGAGTGCAGGCAGCTGCACCGTGTGCCGCGAGCTGTCATGGCGGCCGATAAACAAATGTACATATCTACACATAACGAGTGCAGTGCGTCTAATGTAGCACGCGGTAGACACACGCATCATATATTATACGATATATATACTCTTCGTTCTATATAGTTATTGATTTTTTCTTATCAAAAAATATACCTTGATTACATAAAACATGAACGATTGAATTTGTGTCTACAAATTATAAAGAGGTACGTACAGTGTCTTTGATATGCAGCACCCCCCACCCCCACCCCCACCGCCGAGACATGCTCTATAACTAATTTCATTGTTATTGGTAACGACGTACTTGTTCAGTCTGAACTCAACACCAGCGGGGCGGGGCGGGGCGGAGGCTGTAGTGGTCTAGTCCGATGTAGGTGCTGGGTGTGTGTGGGGGGGACGAGCGTGTCTCGGTCACGTACGCTGAACCGAGTGCAGGACGTTTGCCTTGGCGCGGTCGGTGGCGGCGGCGGCGGCCGAGCGCATCTCCTTGAGCGTGTGCGCGACGGGCGCTCCGCCCCCCGCACCCGACGCGCCCGCAGCTCCCGCGCCCCCGAACGTGCTCGCAAGCACAAAGTTGAACCCGTTCACCTGCAGTCACAAGGCGCGTGGTGTGATGGAATAAGTTACTCATACAACTCACGCCAGATGTCTCCATTGTATCCATGACTGCTGCCAATATTAGTACTATCATTCAGTATGTCTGGTAGTATATTTTTAAAACGTCATCACGAAATAAAGAAATATGGATAAACAGCACTTTATTTCTTGGACCATAAATCACTTTTTCGGTCGATCACGCTCGGCATCCAGCGACAAGGTTCGATTGTTAGTACTAATTAGTAATGATCATTCCATTATGAAAATTAGTAATTACTTATTTCATAATCGGTTAGTTAGTATTAGTAGATTATAGTTTTAGTTATTAGTAGATTTTATAGAGCATAGTCGATTACGTCAATGTTTGTAAATGGCCATCGCTAAAATATCTAAAATCGGTTTGTGGATAGAGGACAAACGAACCACTCCACACAAACTACGTACAGGAGGAGGGTCTGTTGGTGCGAACGAGGTGTGGGTTAAAGTGTGTGAGGTCGGCTACGTACCATCTGCGAGGCGTTCTTTCTGAACCTGTCCAGTCCGAATGCTCTGATGGCTCTACTGAACCCGAACACCTGCGAGTCTATCCACGCGGAGCGGCGCGCGGCGGTGAGCGCGGGGCCCGCCGCCCGGTACTCCACGCGCTCCACGACGCTCTGAAACACACTCTAGTAGTTAGCCCTCATCTCATGTTATGTTAAACTTCGACCAGACAGATTCATCCAAAGCATATCTTTCATAACTGTAACAATTACTGCCAGGGCCATACATGCAGCATGCCGATTGCCACCCGGGCCCCAGCCTGCGCGCGCTGTCCTCCTAAAATTAGCTACCTTGTAACTTCTTTCTATGCAAGCCCAGCTATAAATTCATAGCTTTTGGTCTCGAAGCCCTGGGACCATGGGGCCCAGTCCTGTATTCATTATACCTTACTTTAAAATATCTAACATTTTGAAGAAGAAAAAAACACTTTTTGCCCTCTAGATAGGCGGCGCGGGCCCTTATCTGATATTGCTACTCGGGCCCCTGAGGCCCAGTCCGACTCTGATTACTGCTATCAACTCTTCGTTAGGGTTGCAAACATGATGGAAAAACTGAACCCTTATAATCTCACTTTAAGTAGTAGGTGGCGCAGGGGCTTTTAAAATGGAGTCACTAAGGGCTTCATTTAGGGCTCTGCTCCACGCTATCTCTGAAGTTTCCAAAACTAAAATCTATAATATTCAAAGTAGACATGCATTTGTCATTGTGAAATCGTGAAATCATCAAAGAGCCTTCACAAACAAATTTAGTGACGCGTCAATATCTGTACACTTCGGTTTATGGACTGGTGCGCGAGGCTGACTCACAATTAGCGTACGGTTGTTCTTCTCTCTTGTCATGTAAATTGTAAGATCGATGAACAACCTCAATGAAACTAGTACTGAGAGTTGTTGAGCTACCATAGAGGCCTCTGACATGTCTCCTGTAGCTACTCCTGTCGTAGATAGTAACCGGTAACAATGGCTCAATGTGGACGGACATTTTCTATGTCCACCTGACCAGCAACCACAATGCCAACGCCTCTAGCTTGAGGCACATGGGTACACACACTTACCATCCATCGCCCTTATCATCACTTACAGTCAGGTGAGATGAAGGCCAAGTGCAAACTCATCACACATTTTTTTAAAGTGTTGTTCACTCACCATAACTTTAGTGTACCCCAGGTTCCTCGTGTACGTGACCAGGATCTTGTTGTGAGGGTCCACTATACTCTCCTCTATGATCTTTACTGACTTGGCATTGAAGAACCTGCAACAGAACACAACAATCTAAATGCACTATCAAGCACTCGTAATCATATCAGGCTGCGTCCAACCCGTCCAACAAGCACAACCCCTGTGCACACCCAACTGTTTCAAATTGAAAATTATGTTTTATATAATACTATCTTCTGCCCGCGGCTTCGCCCGAGTGGACTTTATTTTTCGCATTAAAAAGTAGCCTATGTCCTTTCTCAGGGTCTAAAGATTGTCTGTGCCAAATTTCATCAAAATCGGTTGAGAGGTTTAAGCGGGAAAGCGTAACAGACAGACAGAGTTACTTTCGCATTTATAATATTAGTAGGGATTCTTTCATTGTTTAGTACATGTATTAGAAATTAGTTTTACTATGTGTTTCCTGAATGCTACAACCTTAAAGTCTTCAAGGCCAAAGTGAATAAACCATTGCGAGGCACACGAGAACCATCCTAGACCACATCATTACTTAACACTTTTTATGGCAAATACAAATTATCTTATCTTTAGCATTATGGAGCAGTCAGGTCAACCATAGCGTTAATAGATGTTTTAGATGGTGCTACGTCACCAACCATGGCTGGTGTGAATCACCACATCTGTGAATTTTTGAACGTTCACTTGATAAACATATCTGTGTAATGTGACCAGATTAGATTACATGCCAATCACATTCAGGACACAACTAAACAGGTAAACAACATTTCAAATTGAGTTATTGGATATAATAGTTACTAGATCTGTCTTTCCACTTGATTGATGATAATTTTTAAAATAAATACAACTTTGTTAAGAGTCCAGTTTGGTGACGAGTGTTTTGCTGACATAATTCTACACACCTCTCTCCCCACTTGGGCACTCTGTTTGTCTTGGTCAGCACACGCTTGGTGTGCAGACAGCCGTCCTTCACCTGCCGGCTCCACGTGTCCTCTGACAGTACATGGGTGCTGCGGACATAATTTGTATTGTACAGATCTAAAACCTAAAATAAATATGACATACTGTGGTCATCTAATCAAGACTTTTAACTTTATTATCCATATTGCACAAGGTACCTGACCTCAATGATTTACTGTATCAAGTTACAGAGTGAGGATGGTGATGATCATGCAGTAAACAAGTAAACAACTCATGTGTGGTTCAATGGTCTCACTGAGATGTCAAGGATGATGAATGCCGTCTGGAGACACTTTACTTACATTTAAAGTATGTTATGATTGTGCAGGCCTGACATACTTTAGGTAACCCTATATTGCAAGCAAGTCCATTTTCAATCCCAGACCATCTGATAATAAAGAACTGTGCTATTGTGCCCTAGCTTTACAACTTTCAATAATAAAACTTTTATCTAAATTGTAATTTCAAAGTGCCAACTGAGTTGAATGAACCTTGTACTCTGGAGTGCCTAACCTCCATCTACACTACTTCACTGACCTTGCTATAAGGCCTCTCACAGAACAATCCACAGTGTTCAATGTCAAATTAATTAATATTGAATATCTATGAATTAATATTATGCTTAATAAATAAATTAATATAAATTGTTAAATTAAACAATGCACTGAGTGTCTCTTACCTCTGTGGGTTAGGATACCTCTTCCAGTACCCGCTGGCCACCTGGTCCCAGCTAAAGTTGAACATGGTCGTGTGTTCAAAATATCTTGCCATTTTGCACTTTTTTTACAGATTTTGGAATGATTATGAATATAGAACTGACAAACTCAGCATGACATTTTGTATATTTAGTTGACCAACCCTGCAAGAACGCGGATGTTAACATGTGATTTTCTTTGTTAAATAAGTGAGTATCAAGTTACATAAATACAATACAAGTAGGTCAAACACGTCCCGCCATGTCGCGGACGGACGGACCTTGCCGCGGGACGGTGTGGGACGGTGGCCGTCGGGACGAGCGTGCGGACGTGCCTCGAGATGTCTGTAGACAGACACCGACACCAGATGAGTAAACACGATCCAATCAAGGACAATGTACACTACACACGTAATGCGACCGGTTGAAATGATTTATAACCATACCAAATTACATCTGCCCAATAGATAACGGCTTATCTCAAGTAACCGCGCCTTCTGATAAACAAATATAAAATCTTTCTCAGGAAATAGTATAAAATATGACATTTACCTACTTAACACTTTACCGGACGAAGTATCAGGTTGTATTCGTGTGGCGTATTTTTGTATATGTGTCTTTATTCACACTGCGCTTTGATCTTATGTCGATCGCATATTGAATAAACCAGCCAAGATGCACATGTTATCAGTCATATTTCAGGTGTTTTGATAAAATTTTAGAGTTGACTCAACTGACAGATGGTTGGTGGCAAAGAGTATGTTATATACGTATACTACGTAATAAGAGACGGAACTCCATACAGCGAAAATTAACCTATCAAATCTTAAACGGAGCAAAATCAACATCCATTCTCTAATGTAGGGATAGTGGCGCAAAAAATGCGCTGGTAGCGTCTTTGATGCTTTGCCATGTTTCATACAATGTGTCGTTAAGTAATTTGGAACTAAGTTGGTGCCTTATATACTTTGTCTATGGTTGATTTCAAAGTACAACCAAAAACAAATTTAATCATGCAATAACGAAACGAAACTGTTAATAAGGCTATTCCTTTGGGTTATTCGCTCAATAAACGTTTCGTACTCTACATTACTTTTACTTAATCTTTTGAAATATTTATAAAAATTTTAAAAAATTAAATAGGAAAGCTGGTGCAGTGTATGCAGTCATTATCTTAAAATACGACATTGGATTATCATGTCGCGAAATGAGTCACAAATTAGCTATTACACAGAGAGAGGCTAGAACGTAGTGATTACTTGCTCAGTGCACAGAGGCACTAGTTAGTTACAAACACGTTTCAAATGAGTATCGAGTATCATTAACATCTAACTTCATAGTGAACCCAAACCACAATTATGATTCTTGCACACTATTTACGATTATTGTTCAAAACGCCATCTATTGATTGACCTATATCTATCGATCTATTGATTGTATGTTAATGATATTTTTAGGTAATGACTTATCAAAGCCAGTTATTCTATTTTAAAAGATCTTGGCAACAGTTTAGTATTGAAAAATTTTGAGCGGATTTCCGTTAAGGCATGCTAGCAGCACAAGCAGCCGTTGCAGCGCAGTGGTCCCGCCAAAGAAGTTTTAGAAGCACCGACAGTAGCTGGGGGAATGCGTGAGGATTCCTCTGAAGACGCGCGACCTTTTTTGCTCGTATTTAAGTTTGTATATTATGCAGTTGACATAAAATTCATAATGATATGTACAATTTTGTTGCAAAAAGTCTCGTCCATTCCATTCCGTAAATTGAGCCTTACAAGTGTTCGGGGGGAGGGGGTAACAATAAAACACTTGTGTATTTGTAAAGGTAGGTAGGTAGGTACAGGTATTTATTTATTGTTCAAGCGTCTACTAGACAATAACGAGACACGTCGCGACACAACGTACACTTCCGTCAGAAAGCTAAATTATAATAATAATAAAACAACCATCCGATAAACCTACACTTTATAATTTTGATAGATAAACAAAACCCATGTAGTATGTACCCATCGGCATGCGCTGTGTGCGAGCTGGAGCCGCCGGCGAGCCTCGGCGACCTACACCCTGGGTGTACGAACGAATACACTCGTGCCAGCTTACAGAACTCAGCGTGTCTGCATACACAAGCGACCCGGCGCCCGCGCTGTGCTCTCAAGTCTGACGATGTAAGCGACCAAACGTCGCGTCGCTCAGTACGCGCGAGTGCTGCCAGTGTGCGGGCGCGCGCTCCAAACAATCAACGCACGATCCTCGACTCTAGTTACATTACCACTCGAACAGGTACGAAAGTATTCATTATCTTTTATTTACAAGAGGAAAAGAAATAAACTCTGTGTCGTCTGAGACACGACCGATGCCGCTCGGCACGTCATTTACACTAGTACCGATCCACTATAATGAAAATAATGTTTAAAAGTCGACAACTACAAAAGAAAATAATTAGATTTATATACGCCAATTACATCTAAAAAAATTCATTTCATAACAAAAACAAGTACCTAATGAAGTACATACTTTTGGGAGAAATTCACAAAACCCCCGATCAGTAGCGGCCCCTGCCAGCCATCCGCTGTATGCATGCATCGTGTAATAATATAGCTAGATACATGTACATTACACCGACGACGTCACACCGATGACGTCACATTCAAATTATTGCGTGACAGTAATAGTAGTAAGTATAAAATTATGTACAAACAGAAAGCATGCTGTGCGGGAGGAGGCCCGCGCGGCGCGGCGCGGCGCGAGAGACGTACCATACATTACACTAATGGCAACTGGCCAAATTGAATCGTTATCAATTATAAAAGATACAAAATAAAGGTTTCGCCGTTTGGTCTACGCGGACCGATCTGTCGGTATTTATACTTTACTTCAACCTCTATATTACACATCTAATATTATGACATTTATGTGGTGGATCATGGACAAACAAAATACTAAACTATGAACGTAACGTGTCTGGGATGCCGTCGCCGTGCTCAGTTGTGGAAGGCGTCTGCGAGCTCCGCCTGACAGTCGAACGTCTCCGAGCTGTCCGCGTGGTCGGGGTAGTACTCCCGGTACAGCTTGTCGAGCAGCGCCTGCCTGTAACACACGACGCGACACCGTCACACGTCTGCCCTGCGTGCCGTGTCACTGAGCACGTGGCGTGGGACACTCACTTGGCCGCCAGCCCGCCGCCGGGGGGCAGGCCCGGTATGTTCTCCTGTAGCAGCTGCTTCAGCACCCACGAGAAGTGGCTCGCCGCGTCCTCCCGCTCCGCTCCCTCCGCTCCACGCTCGATCAGAGCTGGAAACACACACGAGACAACGCTTACATCACATGTACAGTAATGATTTACCGTTCACTGGAAATACATCAACATAGTACTGCAGGATATGTACTCCCCCAGCTGCGCCGCGGCCGGCACTGGGGACAGAGCACACGACTCTCATGGTTGGTGCCGGATGTTCTGGCGGCGCGCTCGTCGCGGGGGGATTCCAGCGACGCAAGACACAAGTGTACCGTAAATGTTGTAACAAAATATGTAATTGTTAGTGTGCTCGTCGTGTCCACTTGTGGAGACTGTGGGTCTGGTCCACGATAGTGTTAAGCATACAGATATGTGCGTCCGGTAGTTCCACAAGCAGACATGGGTTCATCACCACATTATAGTCCTGGTTGACACGTACACCCGTGGAACTGTCACAGGGCGTCGATCGCGACGTCCGAGCGAGGTGCAGACGGTACTGTCACCTCGACATAACTACTGTCTAACAGGATCATCCGTGAGTGTCGGGCTTCCGAGCGTGGAGCGTGCACCCACCCACCCACCACCCACCGACCCGCTACACGATCATTGCTTTGCGTCCCCCACGTCACACATGCATCACTACAGTACACAGGGTCACGAATAAAGCAATGAAACATGTCTTGTACTTTAGAAAACATTTTAATGAGCAAAAACATGACAACTTTAGGGTAGGGTACAAAAGTTCGATTTCATTGAAACGATTCAAAAATTCCACCGAGATAATATATACTGGGGAGTATAGTTGTACAAACAGTGTGGAGGTTGCACGAGGCCAGTGCCCTGTACTACACCTAGGAACACGTGGCGATATGTCATATCTACTCTTAATCTATACATATAAAAATTCTTTGAGATGTACAACTGACTGTACAAAGGTACCGGGCGCGGGGTGCAACGTTATCTGTGCTGCTGGAACAAGTCTCCATCGTCAACAGTTCCTACTGGCAAACAACGCATCGTACGACAAACACTACAACCAATTAACAACAGTAAACAAACAATGCATGGTAAAAAACACAATATAAACTAAAATGCGTAAATAGATAAATAAAAAGCTATTTATTATTAATAGTTATGATAACATATGGTAATGAGTGTAAAATAGCAGAATATATGACTCGCCCTTACATTACACATGCATGTTTTTATTTTAACAAATATTGTATTTAGGGAAATTATGTATTTGTTATACAATATACAACAATGTCAGAAAAGTGGACTGTTCCTGTGCCATTGTTATAGCTAGAGAACTCCAGACCATGCTGAAATGATTGCAAATTCTAATTACATACAAAACAATAATAAAATAATAGAATCACTGTTAAAATAATTTTTGGTGTTTTCTTCTTTCATCCATACTGATGTTGAATTAATGACATACAAACTCATGCAAATATGTTTGTAGTATTAAATGTTAGTTAACATTATCCATGAAGACGTATGAACTGGCCGCGCGGGCGGGGCTGTTGTTCATGTCAGATCTCAATATATAAACATTAATAGGCCATGGTAGAGGCTCTGGGCTGGAGTGTAGATGGCAGATATGTCTGTGTGTGTGTACTGTGTGGTGATTGGTAAAATCTGTACGTATTTACGATACCCTTGAGCGCGTGTGTGCACAAGTGTGTGCGGCATGCGACGCCGCCTTACAATCTACCTACAGTCAACATTGGACACAATCAACAGCACTAACAGAACACATAATACGGGAATCATCTACTTAGATTATTGCTTTCTGTCGCCCACCACAGACCTTCAACTTGACTCGTGTTGTGTCAACAGATGAAACAAACCTGAAATGCCTATGTAATAGATGTACCTCTGTGTGGGCGCGTGTATGCTTACATTTAAATATTACCTGGCCTGGGATAGATTTAACATATTGTAGAGTCAAACTGAAGTATTCAGTTCTGTAAGGCAAATATGGCATTTGTATAAAATGTGAATGGTATAACTCAACATTTTACAGATTTGTATATAATGTATTATGTTGCAAAGGTCCAATCAGCCTCAAGTTTGAATCAACATCAATAAAAGTTAAATTTAACATTTAAACGTCAACATTTGTATTGTAGTTCAGACATTTGTTAAGATAACTCCGATGTCATATTTTCTATGATTTGACACTCAATAGAAGTGTCAATATTTCATTGATATTATATGTAGTTATGTGTAGATGGAGGGAGTCTTCTTGAGGAGGATGTATGTATGTAAGAATGTCTACCCCCTGGCACCGGCAGCGAGCCGGCGGGGTGAGCGGGGTGAGGGTGTCGTGCGGGGGGGACGGCAGGCATGCACAAGGGAGTGATAGCAACCTGCGAGCCGCTGCCGCAGCGTGTCGTCCAGCTCGCGGTCCGCGCGCTGCGCAGCCTCGCTGGGCCTCGGAGCTGCAGGGAACACCACCAGCACCAGGCTCATGTTGTCTTTGCTGCCCTGCACACACAACAACACAGACTCTGTCACAAGACTCAAGACAACACACGACTCACTGCAATAAATTACATCTCACATTCTACACTCCGCTGAGTTAGGACCACTCGGACACAGTCTGTACTAGTAATCATGGCTTGTATAATAAACTATTTTAATTACTTTTTTATCAGTTTGGACGACCAACAGCTAAAGCACAAGTATAAAATAGCTTTAATAATAACAGAAAGCCAATTACAGGTCTTCACTAATAGGAAATAGAACAATTATAATGAAGTGAAGCACTAAAAACCAGGTTAAACTATTATTGCATAAATTTTTGAATAGCGCTAGTAAATTTCTTCATAATATAGCAACGTAATATATAGCCATTTCATTGACAATAAAAATAGCTCATTCTAGTAAAAAATGCTCTCAATAGTTGCTAGTCAGATCGTCAAATCAAATCCTCTATCCAATAACTTGAATGAAAACATAAAGCCTTTTGGAGCGGAATGTACAAAATGCAAAATGTACAAAAAGGACTACAAGGCCTCTTTCACAACAATGCAATGATGCTTTGGTCTGTGAATGGCAGATGCAGAACAAATCACCATAGTAGTGAAATATCTGTTTACTATAAACACTTGACAATATAGAGTGAATGCATGTAGATGTGGGCCTTCTTGTTCATTCTGCTTTAAAGATAACTAGAGCAGAAGTAATTTGAGTTCCAAGTTCAACAACATTATCAATTGTAATGCAGGTTGTCATCTTGTTTTCATCGGATGATTTCTCAAAAACTTATTGTAGTTGATAAAGCAAGTGTTGAGATTGCATGCAAATTGCACACAGAACAGACAATAAATAGCCAGAACAAAAGTGTTGCATTAATGAAGGTAGTTTGAGGTCAGGTACAACTGCATCTGTGTCACTGGAGGGAGGTACCTTGTAGAGGCAGGTGTCGATGACTTGGTTGGCGACCTGCACCAAATCGTCTGTGAGCAGCAACAGCGAGTGCACATATGCACACAGCGCCTCATTGCTCATCACGTCCCAGACGCCGTCACACGCCAGTACCAGGAACTCGTCCTCTGCCTCGCAGCGCTCATGCACCGACACCTCGGGTTCCGGCGACACCAGCTGCTCGCACGGACCCCGATCCAACACCTTCTTGTACTCGTAGTCCCCAAGCGCGCGCGACACCGCCAGCGATCCGTTCACGCGCTGGATCATGACGGAGCCGCCCGCCTGCACGATGCGCAACTTCTCCGACGGCAGCTCGGGCTTGTGATCGCGCGTCGCAAAGATGGGCGCGCCGCCCCGCGCGAGCACGGCGCGTGAGTCGCCGCAGTTGGCGATGTATATCTGCTTGGGCGACACGAAAGCGCACACGGCCGTCGACCCGGACTTCTCCTCGCCGTTTGACAGCTCAGGTAGCTCGCGCATCTTCTTGTCTAGGTCCAGGAATCCGGCGCGGATCGCCTCAGCCACCTCCTCGCGCCGGAACTCGTCCGTCTGCAGGATGCACTCTAACAGGTTCTCGGCGCAGTGAGCGGACACCCGCGCCCCCGCATGGCCGTCGAACACCGCGAAGTACGACCAGTCAGACAGCGTGCCGTTCAGCGTCAGCTGCGCGTGGTGCGCGTCCTCCATCTCCACGCGCCAGCCCTGCATCGACGCCACGCCATAGCGAAGTCCGTTTCCTTCCCCCCTCTCATTGTACTTCTTAGTCTCAGGTTTGTTCAAAAACGCTCCCATTCTGAATCCTCCCTCGCAGTCCACGAGTTAATCGCACATAGTTCCACCATCAGGCACTCGAGCGAGTTTTTAAGATGACGTCCAGGGGATAAGAAACCATCACTGGCACGATACAATCTCGCGGGTGGGTCACGTCGGTACGAAGTCTCACACTCCGCGCGGTTCGAATCTCGGATTTCTGTTTCGCTGATTCTACGTAATTAAGTTTACGCTATGGTGTTGCGTCGAGCTCGATGACAAATACGGGAATCGTAAAACGAAAAAGCAACTCAAAAGAATGAATGGCGGACATAAATAGTGATTGTCTATGATTTAGTTTTTTAGTTGCGCGAAAAAGCCACGAAAGGACATAATTTAATTCGTTATTGATTACAGCTGATTAACATCTAATTAATTTCAAACACGATATGGGACATCACATGGCTAAATTAATGAAGCTTTTTCATCCAACCTAATTCAACGTCTTTTAGACAAAATATTTAATTGTAAAAAAATCGTTGAAAATATTAACAGTGTTTAACACGAAAGGAACGTGATGTGGTATTACTTTGCTCAATGGTCCTTGTCTATTGCAGTTTGACACAAGTTTGACATTTGACAGATGATTCCCAAGTCTAACCCACTAGTATAACATAACCTCACTTTTGTCTGTTGAATTGAATCACAGATCACTATATGTGTTGAATGTTGAACCAATGTATGTATGTATAATGTATTTGAGTAGTAGTAAGTATTACACTGAATCCTGATTACACTACAGATAGATCATAAACGATAAAATGTATAGAAATATATTATTTCGATGGTACGTATATTACTAAGCTGCTAGCTATTTCCTTAATGAGTGTTCTAAATTAATAAATTTAATATTTGATACAATTGCAGGCTACCTGTGAAACAAATATTAAAAGATTGTTTGGTACAAGCTGCAGAGATCAGGAGTCCATTACACGGTGATCGGTGGTCGAGGCAACTCTCCGTGTCGCGGGTTTGCTGTAAAAAAAGAAGATCAGCAGAGGAAAAGGTCAATATAATATGACTATAAAAATATAATATTGCTATGTTCCTAATGGAAAAAAAATTAATACTAAAAAAAATTCTGGCTGTATACAAAAGCGGGCGCTAACAACAATAATTTAATTATTTTTTTACGTGATACTGTCATATAAATCTATGAACGCCGGCTGCACACACACACACTGAGCTGAGAGTGTGACAGTGCGGAACAAGTGATAGAGAGCCACAATCGGCCTAAGCATTCGGCTTGTGACACATCTTTTCTTATGAAGTTATCACATAAAATTACTGTCCGGAAACTGATTTTACAGACAACCAATTTTGTTTTCTCAGCGGTCCTGTTTTATACCCTAACCAAAAATATTTGCCCCCATGAAAATTTTCATTTTCATTCTTCTCACTAGGTCATTTGTTTAACATATTGTATCTCATGCCATGTGTGCAGGCTATAGAGAACCATGGTCGTCGTGTGATCCGGTACTCTCCTAAAGCCCATGGGGAGGTGGTGGGCTTGTGGCGAGACATGACCGTTGAAGACATCGCTCATGTGCTCGACAAAGATGTAGGTATGTGTTGCAGGCACGGTCTCCAAAGATACATCTTAAATTTACGTTATAAGGTATGCATAACTCATACTAAACAACCGATCAAGATATAACGAATGCCGTTGTTATTTATTGTGAATAAGGTAAACAAGCTTCACAGTTGTCAGTATTGTACTTTTCAAAAACCCTGTGGTCTACAAGATAGTTTCTTGGTCATACACAGACTGCACTGTGGTACACACCATATCCTGAGTGATTCAGTTCATAGAGGACAGATTGGTTGATACATTCAGCAGCAAATTGTATAAATGCTGGTTGTGACCCATTCCATCAACGGGTTTCCTCATTACTAATAATATAAATGTTGTAACAGAGCATGTGCTGAAGGCACTCGAGTTTGCGGACAAGACATCTGACACGGAGTACCGTGCAGACACGGTGGTGGGCAGCATGCAGGTGGCGCGCGACGTGGTCAAAATCTGCGGGTTCCGGTACAAGACGGTGCCGCGTCCAGACCTGCCCGTGCAGGAGGAGGAGGTAGGAGCATGCGGCATGGCAGCTGCGGACGAAATTGATACTCGTGTAGTGTCACCTATAGGGTCACATATGGACATCGCAAGCAAAAATCTAACGGGCGCTACTAGCTCCAAATCCTCAAAAGATACAATAACTCTTCGCCACTTATTTACCGAAGGATATTGTGTATGTTTGTGATTACTTATAGTGTTTCTGTTGGAAATTCTAATAAATAAATAAAAAACTGTGATCGCAGTATTTGTAAGATAATTGTACGTTGTATGGTTTATTGCGTGTACAGAGCAAGGACGCGGTGCCGCTGCCCCCGGCGCGGGCGGAGCTGCTGCGCGCGCGCCCCCCCGTCGTGTGCGTCATGGGGCACGTGGACCACGGCAAGACCTCGCTGCTGGACGCGCTCAGACACACCCGCGTGGCACAGGACGAGAGCGGCGGCATCACACAGCGCATCGGAGCGTTCGAGGGTCAGACAGTGGCACATTTAAAAAAAAATATTGATGGGTTTGCACTTGGCCTTCATGTCACCGGATGGTAAGTGACGATAAGTCCGTTGGATGGTAATCGTGTGTACACAGAAGCCAATATCTAATGAGGCGTTGGTTGTGCTACCTTTCGTATCATGGCGGCAGACTTAGACAAGTACCAATAGGTCCCCTATCGGCACCATCGTCATCGAACACAGGAATCCCAGATTGTTAAGTCCAACATTAGCCCACGAAGACGGTTCAGATTATACTTTTACGAATTAAATAAATAGTTACAGAAGGAAAAATAAAAGCTTTTAAAAACTAATCACCTGTCAGCCGAGCCGGCCTGCCCGCGGCACAGCTCTCGCAGCGGGGAGCTAATGTCAATTGTGTATGCGATCGTATGTTAGAAAATGCATTACGCAGTGCAGTGACGTCAGTTGTTGTTGATGCAGTGTCGCTGCCTGGGGGAGAGTCTGTGACGTTCCTGGACACGCCGGGACACGCGGCCTTCAGCGCCATGCGGGCGAGGGGAGCGCACGCCACGGACGTGGTGGTGCTGGTGGTGGCGGCCGACGACGGGGTCATGGCGCAGACAGTGGAGTCCGTGCGCATGGCGCGTGATGCAGATGGTGAGTCACTGCGGCGAGCGACGTGCCACACGGACGTGGTGGTGCTGGTGGTAGCGGCGGACGACGGGGTCATGGCGCAGACAGTGGAGTCCGTGCGCATGGCGCGTGATGCAGATGGTGAGTCACTGCGGCGAGCGACGTGCCACACGGACGTGGTGGTGCTGGTGGTGGCGGCCGACGACGGGGTCATGGCGCAGACAGTGGAGTCCGTGCGCATGGCGCGTGATGCAGATGGTGAGTCACTGCGGCGAGCGACGTGCCACACGGACGTGGTGGTGCTGGTGGTGGCGGCCGACGACGGGGTCATGGCGCAGACAGTGGAGTCCGTGCGCATGGCGCGTGATGCAGATGGTGAGTCACTGCGGCGAGCGACGTGCCACACGGACGTGGTGGTGCTGGTGGTAGCGGCGGACGACGGGGTCATGGCGCAGACAGTGGAGTCCGTGCGCATGGCGCGTGATGCAGATGGTGAGTCACTGCGGCGAGCGACGTGCCACACGGACGTGGTGGTGCTGGTGGTGGCGGCCGACGACGGGGTCATGGCGCAGACAGTGGAGTCCGTGCGCATGGCGCGTGATGCAGATGGTGAGTCACTGCGGCGAGCGACGTGCCACACGGACGTGGTGGTGCTGGTGGTGGCGGCCGACGACGGGGTCATGGCGCAGACAGTGGAATCCGTGCGCATGGCGCGTGATGCAGATGGTGAGTCACTGCGGCGAGCGAGGTGCCACACGGACGTGGTGGTGCTGGTGGTGGCGGCCGACGACGGGGTCATGGCGCAGACAGTGGAGTCCGTGCGCATGGCGCGTGATGCAGATGGTGAGTCACTGCGGCGAGCGACGTGCCACACGGACGTGGTGGTGCTAGTGGTGGCGGCCGACGACGGGGTCATGGCGCAGACAGTGGAGTCCGTGCGCATGGCGCGTGATGCAGATGGTGAGTCACTGCGGCGAGCGACGTGCCACACGGACGTGGTGGTGCTGGTGGTGGCGGCGGACGACGGGGTCATAGCCATCTCTTTGCTTGAAACGGTTTAATTGCGCATAAATATAAAAAAGTAATCCTCAAACAAATGTCAATAACATCTAGGTAATATTTGAATATTACAACGTATGCGTGTACCTGTAGCTAGTGTATATAGCGAGGAGGTCGTGATGGGGACGTGTGGTGAGTGCATCGCGGGTGTTCTGTTGCAGTTCCCATCCTGGTCGCCGTCAACAAGATCGACAAGCCCGGCGCTGACATTGTGCGTATGATGAACGGTGCGTTACTCTGGACACTGACTTGGTGATAATTAACAAGACATCACAGAAATATCAGTTCGGTATATGATAATACATATATATAATGAAACAGTAGAGGTCCTAAACGTTCGCCCTGCGGTACCCCTGTCTCCTGTCTGGAACGACGACATGGCGAGTTACTGTCGTCAGTGGCAACACAACGCGCGTCGTTTTAAATAAAACGTCACGCACGGTCGGGAGGATACAGCACGGACCGACATAATATAGCAAAACTTGTTGACGTCATTGTCAAATGGTTCATTTTATAAAATGCCTTCGAAAAATCGGAATTGACGACCTTGATTTCTAGTTCGAGTACATTCATTCATTCATCATACATACATTACACAAATCCAGTTAACGTAACATTTACTATATGCAGTAGATGTTCGTGATAACCTACTGTAGGGTTTAGTGCTTTTGCTATAGTAATTGGGTATATTGACTGTAACTGTTGGTTTGAGTAAATATTTATACATATAAATGTGTAATGTGAGTAGTTAACGTCTCGCGGTTTGACATAAAGTCAGTGATCCACGGTAACGGGATCGTCGCGTGTTGGGCGGGGCCGCGGGGGGCCGCGAGCGACACGGACTGAGTGCATGTCGGGCGGTGTAGGATCGCACGCTACGAGGGCTGGCGAGCATCGGGGTGGTGGCGGAGTCGCTGGGTGGTCCGGTGCAGGCGGTGCCGGTGTCTGCCAAGCTCGGCACGAACCTGCCCGCGCTGCTCGAGGCGCTCGTGCTGCAGGCGCAGATGATGGACCTGCGCGCGTGCCACGAGGGGCCCGCCGAGGGAGTCGTGCTGGAGGCACAGCTGCACGCGCGAACAGGGTCAGTCTATTATGTATAAGCAGCGCCCCGCCCGCCTGCGCCTGCGCATTGGCACTTGACCATATACCTGTCTACATTTTTGCATCAGCTTGTTGCGTCGAGTATGAATTAGATATAAAAACGTAACTTATAAACATAAAACAAACTAAAATAAATATATGTGTACATTTGCCTTCAGTCATCCATCACCTAGTTGCGAGTAACCATTCGCTTCGAATGTCTGTCATCGATAGGGCGCGCTCTGTTCCACTAAGCGACTGCGGGTGCTGCATCGCGGGCGGGGTGCGTCGTCACGCTAGCGTTGTTGCGAGACGCTTGAGTTTATTTTCTTACGCGTAGTTTTTAATTTACGATAAATTCTTAAAAATTCATTTAAATTGTACGGTGTCAAGGGCTATTATTATGCTCAAAGTAACTAACTTATTTAATTTGATAAAGATTCAAGAAGAGCCAGATACACGCGGAGAGGGACTGTGTTTTATAGGGATATGTTGCATTAGATGTAATAACCGTTGTTGTTATTACAGGAAGCAGGCAACGGTGCTGGTTGAGCGCGGGGAGCTGCGCGCGGGCGCGGTGCTCGTGGCGGGGCTCGCCTGGGCAAAGGTCAGTCAGCCAGCTGTTGCTGGGGTGGCGGGTTCATTATTGTGTATGAGACCGCCTGTAGTCAAACAACACTAAGTTAGCCTGTATCCATATTCTCATCTCATCGAGCAGGTTGTAAGGTAGATGACCTCGCGCGCCCCAGTGCCGCCACAGTCGTAGATAGTAACCGGTAACAACGGATTAACGTGAAACGTGAAAAGCCACGGAACCATCTCACTGTTCACACAATCCGGTGATTGCAATGTCTTAACTGAACTGGGGAAAGTCTCACAGAGTGATGTTCGACAATGTCCCCACCGGGAATCGAACCCGGGACCTGCGCGTGTGTTGTGCCTCTGTCAGACACGTCCGGGTCTGTATGTGTGCGTACGTCGAGTGTGAATGAGAACATCATTTATGGGTAAGCACAGGTAGATAACTGTGTTGGTGTATGGCTGGTGCACCCACACATATGTACGAACATTGTATGACACGTGTTAGGTGCGAGCGCTGTACAGCGCGGACGGCGGAGCTCGCTCGGCGGCGGGTCCCTCGGCCCCGGTCACCGTGCTGGGGTGGCGCGTGCTGCCCGCCGCCGGGGACCTGGTGCTGCAGGTGCCTAGCGAGGTGAGCACACAACACATACACGGTTTACATACATTATTGTAAATGCTAATAGTCCTGTGAACAGCTCACCCCGCGAGCACCAACTTGTTTACCAGTATACCCCTGTAGTAGTACCCTGTAGGTGTTGATTCTCTTGCATCGCAAAGGAAATGTGCTAATAACTTGAACAGACGTATCTTTTTATTGCGTTGATATGGATCCAAGGGTCGGCAACTTGAGAATTCAATATTAATTTCAACTTGATACCATTACGCCTTCCTGAGAAAAAGGGAATCGACAGACAGAAAGCTAACTGATTCTATAAGAGGTACTTTTTCCTATGGAACCCAAAAAATAATCGAAATTGGATCAGTAGGTCCCTTTTGCCCCTATTTGGAGGAAGGACCTTATAGTTACGGGAACGCAAAGTTTTTATATATAATGAAGGTCCAGCTTTATGGATGTGTATGTGTCAGCGTCGCGCGCACGAGGTGCTGCGGTATCGTGCCGGTGCGCGTGCGCAGGAGCGTGCGGAGGAGGAGCGCGCGGTGCTGGAGGAGCGGGCGGCGGTGCACCGGGAGCAGTACGAGCGTCAGCTGGCGCACAAGCGGCGCCTGGGACGAGTGCGGCTCAAGCCGGACGGACCGAGGCAGAAGATGGTGCAGCATGACGACCACCCCACACTCAACGTGGTGGTCAAAGGTACGGGGAATGTGTACAAGCAACCAACGAGACAGTGTACCAAACCTGCCGCTAGAAGAACATCACAGTTGGTGCACTGACTTGCAGCTGGTACCACAGACTTGACCCGGCCGGCCCTGTGATGGTGATAAAAATTAGTAGTTGTGTATTCATTTTTATTTACAACTCTACCTTTGCTGAATGTTTTAAAGTTTAAATTAAATAGTTAGGTATCGGTTATTGTCGGTGAGCAGGTGCACCACTGAACACGGGGATCGCCTGGAAGCGTGCGCACCCCGCGCTCTGGAGCACGGCGACCCGATACCAGTAGTAGCTGTCACCCGGCGGGCGGCGTAAAAAGCAACTAAGAGAAAAAGATTCAGGAGATGAGCAGCATTATCTACATATGTAACATCTTACCGTTTTGTCGTTAGTCGCGTTTTACGACACCCGCGAGATAAAATGGAGTAGCCTTCTCATTGCTTCGTGGCCTTCTCACACGAAACATTCATAAGGAACCATGGCAGACGTGACGTAACAGCTTCGGATGACATCATACGACAAAGATCAACACGGACGATCTCATCACAACAACAACGCTCACACTACTTCGAATCCACCCGTACTCCTACAATGTAAGGTTGGCTCGCGGCTGCATGGCCGGGCGACTGTGACTCCTTGGCTGCAGCGGGCGAGTCCTTGTCTCCTATGCTAGAGCGTGTTACTCCTATACAGTTATGCGTCGTCTGGTATGGCGGTTCCACTGGATCAGGCTTCACCTGCCCGGGTGTGCCTATCATCATTTTGTTGTAAATATTAAAAGTGTCTCAGAGAATTGTGCGAGCTATCTGTATCTGAGGGTGTTTTTATTTTATTTTATTTTATTAGGGTGGCTTACAGCTATAAAATCGGAACATAGTGTAAAATTAATGACGAACAGCCATTGACAAGCCTCCACATATGGCTTTTTTATCAGCTATAAGTTCACAATTATATATACTTACTAATAAGTAACATAAATTCCTAAATAATATTTAAACTAAAGTCAATATATATGTATATAAATAAATAATAGCATCCAAGAAAATTACAAATAATAATAACATAAACAGGACAACAAAGAGAATACTAATAGTCGAGCATACAAGACATACTCGTAGGTATCAACTATACAACAGACAAGAAGTAGTTCCGGTAGTTATTATTCAGATTAGTTTTCACCGTGCTTACATTACTACAGAAGAGATCTAAATTTGAATCAATTTCAGATATTTCATTGAAAGAGTTACATGCTCGCCTTATGAAAATGTTTTTTTCATAATTTGTGTTGTGTGCAGGGGACGCGGACGGCTCAGTGGAGGCGCTGCTGGCGCTGCTGGACAGCTACACGCAGCATGACGTGGTGCGGCTGCAGGTGGTGCACAGCGGCGTGGGTGCCGTCACGCCCGGTGACCTCGAGGTGGGTGTGCCTGCTAGCTGGAGCAGAGACTAATGAATGCCGTCGAGACACTTCTCGTTTCGGCTAAGCACTTGCTGCTGAGTCACAATGCTGGTTGCACTGTTGCAGTCGTGGTGTATCAATGTTT
Organism: Carcina quercana; assembly: GCA_910589575.2. Taxonomy (NCBI): domain Eukaryota; kingdom Metazoa; phylum Arthropoda; class Insecta; order Lepidoptera; family Depressariidae; genus Carcina; species Carcina quercana. The sequence continues at coordinate 12,923,249 of OU342444.1, forward strand.
CTGCTCGCGACACGCGATTAATAGTTCCGCCTGTTTCGTAGACACTGCAGCAAGTTACAAAATAAGAGTGACAGCTGAGACACGTGCTCTGGGCATAATTTTTCCGGCCCATAATGTCCACTAATGAAAAGGCTGCATTTTTTTTCTTCAATATTTGATTTCAAAATAGTCACCCTGGTCGTGAAGTAACCATTGCGCGTTTTATTTGTCTAGACAAGCACTGCAACATTGTGTGGTGACCAGGGTCTGATGATGAAGGCGGAAGATGACCATAGGAACTTCTGAACGACACTTGGTAAACCCGTCGTGTTTGGGCTCGTTTTGTTTGTCTAGATGGGCACTCTTAAGTAGTCCCGGTGACAATGCAATACCACGCACTCAACCCGATATCTACGAAACTATAAACCTTAGAAACTTGAAATTTTACAATTAGCTTTATTACTCACGATGCTCACTAAAAGGGCTCTTCATACAGTTTTAACACTTGTCTAGAATGAATCCGGAATTCAACATCTAAGGTGGTGACAGATAGTTTCAAAGCCAACATCTATAGCAACATGTCATGTGTATGTCAATATTTGTATGTTTACAAATGTTTTTCTGACTCTGTGTTATATTTGTGAGGAGCGGCGGTGAGTGTAGCGTGTGTGTGCAGCTGGCGGCGTCGTTCGGGGCGGTGCTGTACGCGTTCAACGTGGAGTGCCCGCCCCCGCTGGAGGGGGAGGCGCGGCGGCGCGGCGTGCGCGTGCGACTCCATGACGTCATATACCGCGTGCTGGACGACGTGCGCGCGGAGCTGGACGCGCGCGTGCCCCCCCACCACGTCGAGGAGGTGCTCGGTCAGTGCTGGTTACTACTCCTACTACAGAACGTTCAACTTTTAGTTACACTTGCGTTCTATAACCTGTGATTAGATGTTGTGGAACCCACAACTTAATATTTCTGCCCTCTGCCAACGAATATGTTACGTATTTTTAGTTGTTTAGCATCGTGCAGTGTAGTGTTGGTGTGTGTGTGTTATCAGGGGAGGCTCGGGTGCTGCAGCAGTTCGAGGTGAGCGCGGGCGGGGGGCGGGGGCGGGCGGTGGTGGCGGGGTGCCGGTGCACGCGGGGGGCGCTGGCGCGGGACGCGAGGTACAGGCTCACGAGGAACGGGGAGGTCCTCTACGACGGTCAGTTATATACTATATACAACAATATTGGCATGATACTTTGTATATGGAAGGCCTATAAGTGATTTGATCTGTAAAATACAATTATATGCGTTCGTAAGAAGTGTACAAGAGTTCGACTCTGTGGTCTGCTACATGCTAACTCCGTTGAAGCTGCAAAATATCATAATATTGTATCCCTTTGTTTAACGAAGGGGAATCATCACAAGGTACTGGACTCCTCCTCCAGGGGAAACGACGACTTGTTAAACAACACTTTTATTTACTATCGCTGACATGTGTAATACCTGCAGTGTTGTTGTCAGGCGCGCTGTCCTCCATGAAGCACCTGAAGCAGGAGGTGAGCACGGTGTCGCGCGACGTGGAGTGCGGCCTGCGCTTCGAGGACCCGGCGCCGGCCGCGCAGCCCGGGGACCTCGTCACCTGCTACCGGCTCGTGGAGGCGCGACGTCAGATACAGTGGGACCCGGGGTTCTAGAACCGTACACGCGCGCACGCATGTAGGAAATAAATGATGTTCTAGTTACACACGGAGTAGTTTTATTTATCAACTATTCGGTGATTTATTTATTATGTGATTTGTTTGTTTAGTAAAACATGTAACTGTTATGGAAAACAGGTTATTATACAATGCAACTGCGACGTCAGAGACAGGACAGGACGAATGCACGAAACCGATTTAAGTGCGGGTGCAGGATAGGGTGACGAGAACGTAATGAAATACTTTCTCGCAGTACTCAAATATGATCCTTCGGAGTGTAGGTGTGTGGTCCACGGTGCTGAAGCATTCACGGGAACCGTCTGCCACAGTAAGTACTACAAATGAAACAACCAGATATAAAGAGAATACTTTATTTTGATGTAAACCGGACACGACAAACTGCCGTCCCGCTCACACAGCACAACAGCGTTCATTGGTTGTCAGAGCGACGCTTCACAATACTATCATATAACATGATTCGTGTCAATACAATATAATTAACTAACAAACAGAAACATTCTCTCCAGCACAAACATGCAGTCCCACACACCGCGCACTCACGCGTTCTATAGTCCAATCATTTTTATTGCTTCTCATTGCAATGCACGCTCATAATGCAAGCTTTAGAAATAGTTTGATACCCAGGCTCTCTAGTGGCACAGATTTGTTTCGGTGTTTGATTGTTATTTATATTATATTGAAACCGACTGCAGTCGTCCGGTTGGAGGGAGACAGGTGCAGGTGTCATTGTCACGGAGCGAGCGATTTGTCTAGTTACAGTTACGTGTTTACAAAACCAGAGTCATACGCGTAGACAAATGTCTCAGTCAGTTTATATATTTACGAGTGAGTATAATTTGTACAACGTCGACCGCCGCCCCGGCCCCGGCCCCGGCCCGGGTACATGTTCAGAACACGCACTGATATACAATTACTACATGTAATCTTGATATAATTAAATTGACATTGCCCGATTCAAAGTGTCGTTGTTCATAATGACCGCGGAGTATACTATTTTTGTATGCCAGCTACTAACACTAATTCTTCATATATGTATTTGTAATATACTAACAACCTATGGACTATGTCCGAAATAAACATCTTTATTATAATAATATAAGGATACGGCATGCATCGATCACTCTGTGGGTACACCACGCACACCACCTCGCGCCCTCCTCGCAGCCAGCGCAGTCACTGCAGCTCAAGTAATAATATATGCAGTCACGTGATTCATATACATATAGATATCTAGTTGGTATCCTGTAGAACGACGCGCTCCTGTACACTTCATTGATTGCAGCTGCGGGGTGCGGTCATTAGACTGCGTTTGATAATCTTAATCGTCATGCATGACATACAATACAGGACCTTCAGTCGAATGTTTGGTTCCCGACAAAAGCCTCTGGACAAGGTTGTCATGTAGGTACCTGCAGACCTGCGGCGTTGCAGTCGGCTACATCTCATTCCTCTCCATACACGACATTCTTGTTTCAAAGGTTGCCGTTACAGAGGAGTTGATTTGGTTTATCCTCTATGGAGGCGTTGTTTATGTGAAGGAACCCCCTCTACATGACAACACTGGTTAACACTCGCATTTTATTATTGTTCAGGTCCCGGGCTCAATTTTTATTATTGTAATAAATATTAAAATATACAAAACAGGACTTCACATAGGACAACAACCTCCCGTCATATTAGATGTATGTTTTATAGAATGCAGGTATACAACTATACAGGAGCATTACTTTATTATAATCATATAAATACTTGTATGTACAAATGTATTATCGGAGATACATATATATTGCTGGCGTCTGATATTCTATTTCAACTAATTGTGTGCCAATGTTTGTTAGGAGACCGTCACGCACGGCGAGGCCGGCACGACCAACACTGACATCGACATCCGGAATGTTTCAACAGCACGTGCGTCTCATCACGCGCACGCGCACGCGCACGCGCAGCGACTGCACCCTCACGCTCACTGCGCGCTCACAACACAATAGTTATTTTCAATACAGTTGTTAATCATGGCGTACTTTCAGAGGCTGTAATCATGATTCGAAAATTACATTTTTTGCATCTTTCTTTTACGAGCTGAACTTTTGCAGTTTAGTTTTAAATTTATTAGTCAACTTAAATAGTTTAGTAGTAAGGATTTTCATAAATAGAATAAAATCGGATCGATTTTATATGAGGAAAAATAAAAGAGTACGTTTATCTTAGCATTGAATAAACACTGATATGTCAATAAACATATTTAATTATTTGATCTGTTTCTTATTATTTCCCACAACTGTATTGAAAAACGTCGTGAGATACACGGGTATGTTATTGCAAGCACGTGACATTAAATACCCTCGCCTCCGGCTCGGGCTTATTGATGACCTCTCGTTTACAATAACCTACTTTCGACCCTTGTATCACAGCGTACTATTGCGGGAGTATATGACGACTGAATTCTACGTCTGCCACATTTTAAACAAATAGAAACATAAACAGGTGCCTTGCAGGAAGCTGGCAGAGCAGCGCTGTCACAGGCGCACGGCAGGCGGTGGGCGGTGGGCGGTGGGCGGCGGGCGGCCGGCGGACGTGTCCAGTGTCTACATTAAGATATATCGATATTCCCTTATTTGTAAGATTGCGCCGTCCCCGTCGCTCCGGTACAGAAAGAGTGGGACGGTGTCGAGTCCCCGCGCACATGTTACGATGCACTTGACTGGTGACTACGCCCTGTGAACATTCACCGACAGCGCGCGACGCGCCCCCACCCCCACCCCCCGCCCCCGACCACACACAGTTACATCACACACACACACACACACATCGGAGACGTACACTGCGCACTTAGAGCTAACGGCACTACATACATACAACTGTATATGTTCTAAACACGTCACAGTTGTCCGTCCGTCCGTGGTCACTGTCACTAGTCGCGCGGGGCGACGGCGGGGGCGGCGGGAGACGTGTCCGGTGCGGGGGCGGGCGGGGGTCGGGGTGGCCGCGCCCACGTGTTGACGCATCCGTCCGCGCACGCGGTGAGGAAGTGCTCGGCGCGGAACACGAGCGCCGTGAGACGCTCGTGGGCTATCTTCTTGCAGACGAGCGGCTCGAGCACGGGGCACTCGTCGAAGCGGGGGCAGGCGGGCGTGCCGATCAGGCGCAGCGGGTCGGCCCACTCGCCCGCCCCCGCACCGCCCCCGCCGACCCCTGCAGACTTGCCGCGCAGCGACACCGACCCCGCACCCCCCTTCTGCTCCGGCCGGGACAAGCTCAGGTGTCGCCGGTGCTCGGAGCGACGATCGCCGAACGAGAACCCCGCGAGACGCTGCGTCAGCGAGTTGACGGCGAGCGGCTCGTCGCGCGCCTTGCCCACGCTGATGGTGAGGGTGGCGCCGGGACGCTCGGCCGCCGCCAGCTCGGCGTGCTTGTGGGCGAGCTTGCCCTTAGGCGGGGGACGACCGCCGGGGATGCCGTTTGGTGCGTGCTCGGCGTCGGCCGCGGGCGACAGATGTGCGGAGGCTCGGGGCCGGGGAGCGGGGCGCAGCACGTCCGCGCTCAGGTCCCACAGACACAGCTGCGTGTCCTGCGACACCGAGCCCAGGCGGTACCGCGGGTCGCGTGCGTCTACGTCTGCGGCGAAGGGATCGAACGCCACGACGGAGACCCACGAGCGGTGCCCTTGCCCCCGCGCCAGCACGCGACGCTCCACCGCGCACCACACCGTCACCAGGTCGTCCTCGCCGCCGACCACCACCAGCCGACCGTCCGGCGACCAGCACACGCACAGGAACCCCCCGAAGTACGAGCGCGCCGATCCCAGCAGCTCCATGCTGTCCCAGTGGAACACGCGCAGCAGGCCGTCCTGCGACACGACGGCGAGCCGCGACCCGCATGGGGAGAAGGCAAACTCGTTGATGGCGGTACCGTCGCGCCCCACCACCCACCGGTACAGGGGGTTGCGAGGAGTCTTGGCGCGGCACGTGTACACCGCGTACCCGGCGCCCTGCTTGTGCGCCTGGAAGGCGGGGGGCGCGGCGCCGCACCCCAGCCCCTCGCTGTACACGCACAGCGCGCCCGACGCGTGCGCCGCGCAGAACTGCGACCCCGAGCCCGGCACCCACTTGATGCACGTCACGCGCGTCTTGTCGATCACGCGCTGAAACACGCCCACAACACATTATGTATATGAGCTAAACGAATTTTTGAATTTTTAGTTGAGACTTTTGATTGGAGCGGTATGTCCTCCAAAAAGTGATAAAAAGGGGGTACTGGATATCTCCCCCATATAATATCCGATTTAGAAGCAGTTTCTTATTTTTAACTGACTTCAAAAAAGGAGGAGGTTATCAATTCAATGGGTATGTTTTTATTTCTTTTTTTATATATGTTTGTTACCTCAGAACTTTTGGATGATTCTTTTTTTAGTTGATAGCTGGTGCTTCCCGTGTGGTCCCATTTCAATTTGGTCCAGTTCTGACAATGGCACCCATGAGAAAACTATATCTTAAATTTGCCTTAATAAAAGTAAACTTTTAGGGCAATTGAAGTCGGTTTCCAGTTATTTTTGAACGCATACTCATTTTAAAATGTAAAAAGTCGAAAAGGTTCAGCTTTTAAGCTAGCAAGCACCTGATGATTGATAGTAACTAGAAATCGTGCGTAATAATAATGACAAGCTGGAGCACCAATCAATTTATTCTCATTGCTGTCGGGGTGGAGTCATAGAGCACTCTTCTAATCACAAAACTACCTCATAGGGCCAAAACAAATTAATATGTTCTATAGGTGGGTGCAACTACATCTTAGCGATTAATCTGTGCTGGGTGTTATTTATGCATCAATTTCGTTGATATTTAAAAAGAACTGACTGGCTCTGTGGGGCAAGACACTAGTTCTAAATATTTCCTGGCTAATGATGATTTTATAATGTAATAGAGATTGTACTTAAACAGGAGTGTCATCATGTACAACATGCATCATTTGCAACCGCTGGAGGGGTGTGGTTGGCTACCTCAGGATGACACACAACTCTGTCATCTGCTTTCCTCACAGATTCACATCTGGCTACCATATGTAAGTTGAGTCTCCACCTAGTTAGAGAGTGTCCTACACTATGCTTCCCTAGTCTCCTGTAGATGGGTCCTGACGTCAAGGACTAGCCTGGATCTGTGATCCCACCCTTCTGCCCAGCGTGATGATAACGATATCAGGTCACATGAATAATGCAAGTACATAATGTTTCCCTTTTAATCCAGGAAATTCCAGCCGTGTGTGTCATATTGTACTGTTATTATTAATATACATACAATGTGTGTGTTTCTCACCTCTTCGTTGAACAGCTTGCTGACCTCCTTCTTGATGGGGTCTATGAGCTGGATCTGTCCAGTGGAGAATCCAATGAGCAGCGCCACACTGTCGGGCGTCATTGTGACCGTGTTGAAGTCGTGGCAGGTGGGGTTTGTGCCCTTGTACATCTTCTTGTCTATTGGCTTGGTGAGGTCGGACGCCTGCTGACACACACAACACTCTCACAGTGTGTGATACTGACAATACACAGTTAACATTTACTGCAAAACAGCCCTTCATAAGTTCCATAGACAGACACACAGGCTACACATTGTTATAAGTGCTGCTTCAGTGAATTGTTTTAAAAACAGACTAGACAAGCATCAGCTCCAAGAGCTGCTAGTGTATCAAGCAAATAATAAAAATAATAACATAGTTCAACATTCAATGTTTACAAAAGGGAAGATACATGCTTCTCATTCCTTAGCACACACTAAAGGTTTCACTGTAACTTTCAAATATTTAATCAGTATTTAACAGTTAAAGACATTTGTGTGATGATTTTTTTTGGGTAAGCCATAGTTGCTTATAATTCCAGTGGCATTTAGATTTAATATATTATTTGATGATAATTTAGTAAAGGTATCAATATTTACTGCTTTAGCAACCAATAACATATATAAATAATTCATACAGCTAGGGAGTGTAACATCTTCATGTCTTTCATTTAATTTAAAAAAAAACTTGGGAATCTTGAAACTAAGAGTGAACATGCATATGTTCTAACATGGTGCACACCATCATCACCCCTGATCCCTTGCCATCCAGTGAGGTCAGTCACCATTTCCACAGCTTGCCATCTTCCAATAAAAGTAATTTCTATGTTATAATAAATATCATCATCTGCATCATTCCACTGGCAGAGTTTAGCTAATATTTGTATATAATAATATAATTGTCATTGGTCAGCTAATAAAATACTGATTGCTAGAGCTAAACTTATTATTACTAGATGACAGGCAAGTAGTTCATACAACTGATACAATTCTAAACTTAGTTCAGAATGCACTGTAGTTCTTAAAATTCTTACTGTTTAATTTGTAGCTGTCTGTGGAGATCTCTTATTGACTTTCTGTTTTAACACTTTATTTATACCATGTCTGTTTACTATAAGATGGTTCGTATTACAGACTTGAATTCCAACCAGAATACTGACAGACAGGTAGGTAAGGTGGTGGTAGGAGCCACGACGCCACTGACCTTCTTGATGCCACGATACACGTACACGTACAGCTCCTTGCCATGGTTGAAGCAAATGCGGTCGTCGGCGGGCGGCGCGTCGTCGGCGGTGGGTGGAGGCGTCGGCGCCGGCGGCAGGGTCACCAGGGACACGCGCACGTGCGAGGCGCCGCCGCCGCTTGTGTAGCCCACGCGGTTTGGCCGCGAGTACTCCGCCAACGTCATGAGGCGGTACGTGCCCTCGCGTGTCACGAACTGCGTCTTCACGTCGTCCTTGCCACCCGACTCCCCTTGCACGGCCATGTTAGCGCATCCTCGGGCTCGCGCTGCGCCCCACGACGCCGGACGCGGACCCGCTCACCCGACCAGCGCGCCGCTCGACGTTCCCACCTGACACACTACAGAAGCTGCCATCGCCCGCGCGCGACGATACTCTCGCTTTAAGCATCCACCGACAGAACAACACGCATTCGACTATGTACTAACGACGAAACCTTCCACTAAATTAAATAATAAATACACAAAAGCAAGTAAATGTAAAAGTCAGGTGTCAGAACCACAGATTAATGTCAGAAGTCAAAGACATCACCACTGACACTTGACAAATGTATTGATATCTATGGTTTTCATTTTACTTTTTCAGTTATGGTAGCCAAGGATTTTATATCAGTACCAGCGTAGTACCCACAGACTAATATATGTGTACATATAGTGGTACCAACTCAGGGAAGACTAACTTATTTTATTATATGTACTACCCATATGTACCATCAACAGACTTTACACACTCCATAAGAAGAAGAACAAAAATTAAATGCTCCTAGAAGAACAAGAGAGGGTTATGAAAGGTCCCACCTATTTTGTATTCGAGTGTATATAAAATACTGTTTAGGTATTAGGATTAGGTAAATATTTCAGAACTATTGAAAGCGGACGGGAAACCGGTACTTTTAGTCATTCAGACGCTATTTCAGTACGTACACAAGGTACCACGCCGTAAGTAAGGCTTCTGTAAAGCGATAATGCCTTACTGAAGAACAACTAACCGATATTCGGTCTGAGCCACGTTTTTAAGTTGTTTTCGATAGTTATTATGAACCAACTAGCCCGCAGGTTTGACGACTGGCAACCTCCCGTACTAAGCCGGTTTACGAAAGGGCTTCAGCACGGTAGCTGATATGTTCCCACTGCAGGGGATGATACACACTCACAGGATCGAACCCAGACCTCGATTATTCAAGGACCGATGCTCTACCCTACGGAGCTACCATGGCTGGTCAGCTGGTGGCTTATCAGTAGCGTAGACCACATATAATTATAGTACTCGCACAATAAGTTTGCCACTCTGAAGTTAGTCACAAAATATCGCGATCAATTTATTAACGTAAAAGACAAGGCAAATTTGCGGGTGCAAAGAAATGTCCTAGTGTTGCATGCAAAGAGATTTAAATATATATATGGTGTAGAGGGGCAAACTTATTATGCGAGTACTGTACATACCTACCGCCAGATTATACAGAAGACCGAGGAGTATAATCCGTTTGTGGACTACGTGAAAGCCTTTGATTCAATCGAGACTTGTGCAGTGATTCTTGCCTGATACATCTCGACTATCGCTACATCGATGTTCACATGTTAATACAATAAAGACACTATGTCGATTCAAGCACGGGCACCAATCCCAGTGAGATGAAGGCCAAGTGTTAACACACATTATTATTGTTAGAACAACCATAGCACCATATAGTTTTTATGAAAGACAGTCATCCTATCCTGGGTATAAGGCAATTTGGCGCCCCTTTTAGCACCTCGCTAGAGCAACTGCTCTCCTCTCGCTCTACCCTAATGGCCGTCACTAAAAGACCCACATGCAGCCTTATAGAACTTTACATAAGATTTTCTATAATCACCACCCTTGGCAGGCAGATGGATGATACAGTAACAAGTTATTTTAAGTAGATCCTGCTGACCGTCTTCCATTCCTAATCTCATGAAGTTATCTATATAAAACATGGGATTGATTATATCAAAAGTAAGAAGTAAGGAAGGTGGCTAACGTGCAGCCTGTGCCCAGAAAAGGAAGCCGTGCTGACCCTAACAACTATCGTCCTATAGCAATCACCTCCATACTCTGCAAGATTATGGAGCGTGTATTAAACAACCGTCTCCTCACATACCTAGAAGCCAACGACATCCTGAGCGAACAGCAATACGGATTTCGACGTGGTAGGTCAACGGGAGATCTTCTAGTGTATGCCACTCACTGCTGGAGCGAAGCCATCGAGAAGCACGGTGAGGCTCTTGCCGTGTCTCTTGATATCTCGAAGGCCTTTGATAGGGTTTGGCACGACAGCCTTATTAGCAAACTTCCAGCATATTGGATATCTGGTAGCTTGTGTTCGTGGACGTCTGATTTCCTGAGGGGCAGATCGATCCGAGTCGTCATCGATGGCTGCTCGTCCGATCTGCTGGACATAAATGCTGGTGTCCCTCAGGGATCTGTTCTCTCCGCTACTCTGTTTTTGCTGCACATCAACGACTTATTACTAATGCCCGGTATCTTTGGGTACGCTGATGACAGCACAGTCTCGGAGAGATATTTGTCTACTGCGCAGGCCGACAGTGACCTAACCCGATCCCTCAGAAAATCTATGGTAGATCGTGTTGAGCTGACACTTAAGGCCGTGTCCGATTGGGGCGATGCCAATCTTGTCAGCTTCAATGCGAAAAAGACACAGGCGTGTCTGTTCACTGCAAAGCGGAGTCCATTAATTACATCTTGCTCCATCTTTCCAAAATGTTTCCGTACCTATAACTAACCACCTTGAGCTTTTGGGTCTGGATATTACATCCGACCTCAACTTTGGGAGTTACATCGAGTCCATTGCAAAGACCGCTGCCAAAAAACTCGGCATCCTATCCAAGGTGAGACGGTACTTCACGCCTGAACAGCTCCTAAGCCTTTATAGAGCTCAAGTTCGATCATGTCTGGAGTACCTATGTCACCTTTGGGATGGCTCTGCTAAATACCAGCTAGCAGCCCTGGACTCGGTAGAACGACGTGCAAAGAGGCTCATTGGCAATGATTCGCTCGTGGAGGCCAAACTCCAAAGCCTTGAACACAGGCGAAAAGTGGCCTGCCTTTCTGTATTCTATAGGTTACATTTTGGAGAGTGCGCGTAAGAGCTGTTCATGTTGATTCCGCCATCGCCATTTAAGTATCGATCCAACAGACGAACAGCAGGGCTCCACCAATACGTCGTTGACATTCCTATGGCTCGCACTAAGCGCTTCTAATTGTTCTAATTTTATCATGCGTACAGCCAGGGAGTGGAACGCGCTGCCGGCGTCTGTATTCCCAGAAAACTATAACTTGGGTGTCTTCAAGTCGAGGGTGAACAGGCACCTTCTAGACCAACGCGCTCCATCGTAGGCCACATCGTCGCTTACCATCAGGTGAGATCGTGGCCAAGCGTTGATCTATACTCTGTAAAAAAAAATAGTATACCTATTTGGAGTTATATTTAAATCATGTATTCCAACAATCACTCAAGTGACTCAAGTCTCTCAGATCATTTCCTACAAGTATCTATATATGGCCAAATACTAGACAAGTTCAGAGAATATGGAGCCCCCACATGGACTTGTACACTACTGATTTTAAAATGACATTATCAAATAAAAGTATTTTAATTACTATTTTTGAACAGGTTCTGTTTAATTTATTTGTACAAAAACTCACAAAATAGTTAACACCTAACCAAAAAAAAAGAGGGCAGCAATGAAATGATGTTTGCTGGGTTTTGTACCAACAATATACAAACCAAAAATGTTATAATATTATTTATATTATATGTATATCTTTAGATTATAACTGTGTTTTAGAAGTAGTAATAAGTACAGGCCAGATTTGAAACAAAACATTTTAAAGAATGTTGGCTACAGTTTCTTCAGGGCAAGTATTACAGCTGTCACTGGTCTCCTCCACTCCTCTGGGCCCAGTTTTACTGCTGTCCTCAGAATCCTCTATACTGATGCTCACACTGGGCCTGGTTTTACTGCTGTCCTCACTCTCTGTACTGCTGCTCAAACTGGGGTCAGTTACACTACTGTCACTAGTCTCTCCCACCCCTCTAATCGCACCGGACCCAGTTTTACTGCTGTTCGCTGTCTCCTCTATACTGCTGCTCACACTGGGGTCAGTTTTATTGCTGTTACTGGCCTCCTCCACCCCACTGCCAGCACTGGGGTCCACCTTACTACTGTCACTGGTGTCTCCTGCCAGATATTTGTCCCATTTGTTGATTCTCACTCCAATGTCAGCATCCGTTTCAGCAATCTTATACTTGGTCCTCCCATCCCATATCTCAGCAGTTATCTGACGTTTGCCAAACCACCTTCCATTGATTAGAAGGATCACGGCATCTGCCTGTTCCGGCTCCTTCATGGTGATCTGAGCCACACCCTCAGGATGCCTGTCGTAGATTACCACTTTCCTAACTTCTCCACACTTTGAGCACTCCTCCCTCAGGTCTTGCTGGTAGTCAAGAATCAATTGGACTTCATTATCAAAGTCTGTAGGATGAAACAGATTTTTCACAATGACCACTCTTTCATGTTTTGATCTTTCCCCAACAAATTTCTCAGGTCGCCAGTCAAAGAGTTTCTGCTGCATTTTCTTAATTTTTTCAATTTCTTTTTTCTTCTTTTTCTTAGGTTTCAATGACGGATTATATTGTCCCTTCAACTGGAAATGTGCTCTCTCCACACGGATCTTGTTACCGCGAAGGTCACTGCCATCCAACAGCTTCAGAGCCAACTCAACTGACTCTATTTTGATGTATGTACACAATGCATCACCTTTAAAACAGTTTTGCTCTTTGTCCATGTACAGTTTGATTTTCATTTTCTGTGAAGCAGGGTCTCTCTCCACCAGCCCACACTTCTGCATCAGATTTACAAACTCTTCTTCAGTCAGGTCCAGTGGTAAGTTGGACACATACACTTTGGTGTTGTTTTCCTCCGATGGCTCGAACCATTGAGGTTCAATCTTTCTCTTAACACCCGCCTGTTCAGACTTATTCTGAATATCTTTTTTAATAGGTTCATCTTTTTTTTTCTCCTGTGGAGCGTTTTCCACAAATCCATATGACATTTGATATAATGCTAAGAAATCATCATCCACTTTGGGTATCCAAGCTTTCTTGTCAACGTCCCAAAAGTATTTGGATCCATCCGGCTCCGTGTATATGTGTGTGTCGTGCTCGTATGTGTAGGCTCGCTCGGGCGGCGGGTCTCGCGCACCCCAGGCCCCCGCACCAGCGTCCCACAAGTACTGCTGGCGCGTCGCGGGGTCCGTGTACACCGCCGCGGCGCCTTCGTACGTCACGTGCGCGGCGTACGGACCCCAGCTGTCGGGAGACACATCGGACACTTCACCAGATTTCTTTTCAACTTTAGCGGGCTGAACTCGCTCGACCGACGCCTCGCCGTCGTCTGTGCTCACAGCGCGTACTCCGAGTGCGGGCTTGTTGTCATGCCGCTCCGAATCGCTCGACCTAAGCTCGAGTTTCGGCGCTGGGACTTGGCTCTTTGCTTGCACTTCCTCTTCAGTCAGTTTCTGGACAGTTTCGCAAGATAGTTTGATTACAAACCCAGGTTTCGAACTTTTGATTAGTTTAGCCATCGTAAATTCATGCTTCACATCACTCAACAAATGATTCACAAGATCATTGAAAATTGAAGAAAACAGTAAATTATCTCCTCACTCGTTATCATTGGTTGCAATTGGTTGTCACTTGTCAGTCAGTAGTACTAGGAGCATTTAATCACTAGAGTGCGTTTCAACGAATAGTACCTATGGCGTTATGTTGGCTCCTCTGTCTGTCAAAGTCACTGGCACGAGAAGACGCTCTCGCAGATTTTGTTAATTTTCATTTGATTTTTGACTGAAATCATGCCCAAAACTTTGAAAAGTGGTGAAAGAATGATAGTGCTAAAGGTGAAGAACTTTTGTGAACGTGAAAAACGTAATGATGCCCCATTAATTCCTTTAAGATGTGTTCAGGCTCGTGTCGCCGCCATTACAGGTTAGTTAAATAGGGTTACCAGTAGCAGATAACAATATTCCCACTTAAACTTATTTATCTATTTAAACTTAGTTATTTGTTAAACCGAAATATCTGTTTTAGGTGTATCCTTGTCTACCGTGTCTAAAATTACCAAAGAAGGTGAGGTCGCAGCCAGTACGTCTACTAAGGTTTCAACACCACGCAAAAGCGGTCCCCGGCCTAAAAGAATCCTACTGGATGACTTCGAACGGTGTGCTATAAGGCATAGAATTCATGAATTTTATACCGTAAAAAAGGAATTGCCTACTCTAACAAAGTTATTGCATGAAATGAAAAGCGAGATAGATTTCAAAGGAAGTCGTACCACTTTGTGGAGAATTATGAAAGATATGGGGTTTTATTTTAAAAAATGTAGATCCAAAAGGAAAATCCTAATGGAGAGATACGACATTGTCGCCTGGCGCTATCGATACCTGGAAGAATTGCGAAATAATCGTCTCGGAAACCAGCGCCCAGTTGTATATTTAGACGAGACATATATACACTCAACATATTGCGCCGGAAAATGTTGGCAAAGCGAACAAGAAGAAGGTGTATTATCATCAGACTCCAAAGGGCCACGTTGGATTATCGTCCACGCGGGTGGTGCTATGGGTTTCATACCCAATGCTCAACTGATCTTCAAATCTCAGTCACAAGCGGCCGACTATCATGACGATATGAATAAAACGAATTTTAATAAGTGGCTTAGTGAAAAGCTTATACCGAATTTGCCTCCCCAATCAATTGTGGTGATGGATAACGCCTCCTACCACACAGTTCAGCTTAACAAAGCACCAACGATGTCAAGCAGAAAGGCAGAAATGCAAGACTGGATAACAAGTAATGGTCTTTCTTACTTGCCAACTATGTTAAAAGCCCAGTTATTTCAAATAATAAATGAGCACAAACAGCCGCCCGTTTATGAAGCCGATGTAATGTTGGAAGCGCATGGGCATAAAGTGGTAAAGCTTCCACCTTACCACTGCGATTTAAACCCTATAGAGCTCATATGGAGTGTCTTAAAAAGACGTATTGCTGAAAAAAACGTGGGTCAAAAAGCAGATAAAATCTTCCAAATCACAGAAGAAGCATCACCCAAGAAGAATGGATAAAAGAATGTGAGCACGTGAAAAAACTCGAAGAAAAATATTACGCCGATGGCCCAGTTATTGATAGCGAGATGGACAGGTTCATAATTGAAGTGGGTGACGATAGCGATACTTCTGATGAAGTGGATGATATGGAAGATGAAGATGACGACGATCTCTCGGGTATTAATCCGTTAGATGAGCATAACTACTCAAAATAAAAATTATTAAATTATTTAAGCTTTTTATTACTGTCCTATTTTTAAAATTATAACAATCGAATAAATTGCAGATATATAAGAATCATAACTAAAAAACGATATTTAAAATTACCTTGTGATTACCTTTACTTTGAGGTAGGTTATTATAGGTAATGTGGCAACACTGGAAAACCATTGCTGCCAACATAACGCGATACGTACTATTCAGTGAAACGCACTTTACGTTTTAGTAGTAGTCAGTGATGCCAACGCGCCATAGTCAAAAGTTACCATACTGTGACAAAAAAGTAACCTTTTGTTATGAAAAGTTACCTTTTACATACATTTTCAGGGGTTAGTCCGTCTATTGCTCCCACAGAGCACTAAAAAGTGCTCTGTGATTGCCCCAATATATTTCATCCAGGAGCAATACATATCCACGTATTTCTACTATAATAATAATATTATGCTTTATTGTAAGGGTTCTAGTAGAAATACATGGATAGGTGGGAGAGGGATACAGAATAGTTTTGCGTTGCTACAGTAGGGAACATAGGGCTGGCAACACTAGTAGTAGTAGTAGTTTAATTCTCCCGAATGGGAAGGCAATGGAACAAAGCCATACAGCCTACTCTGAATATATAATATCTTCTTTCTCATTTTCTTCAGCAGTTTTCTCAATAAAAATCATTGACGAGAATTTCAAAGGCCAGCCTTGGTTTCAACATAATTCGATAGAATCCATATGCCGAATGTAATAGACTGATTATTGTTTAATAAATTGGATAGGATGATTAATTGTACGTATATATGGATTTATGAACCGTTGATGAAACAATAGATTTTTTTTAAAGGTTGTGTATTTGATATATTTGCTTTTATATCTCAAAAAAAGTATCGTGTGTATACAACTTAATGTGAAGTTTTTCAGTATTTAACCATATAGTGTATACTTGTACTCATTATTCATTCTATAAGAAGTAAATAGATGAATTAAATAGAAGGCCAAATAGTACAAGGAAGACATAAAGAACCCTAAAATAAATGAACAGCTGATTCATAAAAACGTAGTGACCCAGTGACAGAGCAAAGTAAATGCTCCTAGAAGCAAATAAACACTCCGTTTTAGTGACTATATTGGACTATATTGCTCCTAGATAGTGATGTGATTGTGATATTGTGAATGTTTTGTGTGGTGTGATGCATTGTGATGCGTAACTAAATAATGTGAACCAAATGTCGTGATTAAATACAAACTACAATTACAGGGACGATTGAATGTTGATTAGACACCCATTCTTAAAAAATAATACAACGGAGCAGACAAGGAGCAGATTTTCACAAGTGCATTCGAACTCTAATCTATTTACAATAACTAGCATATTATAAAGATATATTTTGCCTTGGTCTTCGGTGCCTTTACATACACTCGACTCTAGTGAGATAGGGACCGGTCGGTGTTTGTGAGTCAGGTCGGCGTCATGGAGTCCGTGAGCCACGTGCAGCGCGTGCCTCTGCCGGCAGACTCGCCGTACGTGCGCCCGTTCCGCCTGCTGTACACGCAGGCGGGGCGCCGCAAGACGTGGGACCTACTGGAGGTGCACGACAGCGTCGCCGCCGTCATCTTCAACGTGACGCGGCGCGTGGTGGTGCTGGTGAAGCAGTTCCGACCCGCCGTGTACTACAACAGTGTGCGGGCGGAGGAGCGCGCCGGAGAGCGCATCGACGTGAGCAAGTACCCCGGCGCGCTCGGGGTCACGCTCGAGGTGTGCGCCGGCATCGTGGACAAGGACAAGGCGCTGGTGGAAATAGCGCGTGAGGAGGTGTTAGAGGAGTGTGGGTACAACGTGCCCCTAACAAACATGCAGCACGTGTGCAGCTACCGCTCCGGCGTGGGCGTGCAGGGAGCCATGCAGACCTTGTTCTACTGCGAGGTCACCGACGACATGAGAGTAGACGGTTAGCACATATACATACATTTACCTAAGTCTATTCACAGAGAAACTGTGAAATTAGTTTGAGACAACATCACATTATTCGATTTTGTTAAATTCAGTCCTCAGACAAAGATATCACAAGTTCAATTATATACAATAAAAAAATTAACACATCCAATAAGAACTAAAAACCCTACTTCAACTGCCCAAAAAGTGTATAACATTCATCCCCTAAAATAAATTAATACTCAATGCAAAGACTTGTTTGTTTTTCTCATGGACGCCATTGTCAGAGCTGGATCAAATTGAAATCGGACCACACAGGAAGCACCAGATTTCAAATAATCATCAAAATCGGTTCACCCAGTCGAAAGTTCTGAGGTAACAAACAAAAAATATAGTCGAATTGAAAACCTCCTCCTGTTTTCAGTCGGTTGAAAATAATATGCATAGTCCTGAAAATAGCTAATTGTATCAAATAATGTTGTTTTAATTTAAAAATATCAGGGCGACCGAGCTTTGCTCGTTTCTTTAAAAACAAACAAAAACTATCTCTGCCCCTGGTTAGTCATAAAGAGTGGAACAATAATTGCAAACTTGAATAAATAAATAAAAACAGACAAAAAACAAAAATAAAAGCAATTTTCCAACCGGGACTGAACGCGGATATCTCGGACGGAATGACACGTGTGAACCACTCGGCTAAAGTGATTATGTTTGACAGCGTGAAATTTCCTATCATATTTTGCGTCAAATAAGGCGAAGGAAAAATGCATGAAAACTCGAAAACTTGCATTTTCCCAGACATGAGAATAATCTAGATCGATTTTTCGCCCCCGAATACCCCCAAATACCAAATTTCAGCGAAATCGCTGGAGCCGTTTCGGAGATCCGAATTTTATTTATTAGCATGAATATGAGAAATCTGTCATCTCATACGTACCTCGTTCAATGTATCTATCTCGCTGAGTGCTTGTTCCTGAGGTGTTTTGAGCATTCTCATTGATCTGTTTTTCAGTTAATTTGTATAGTAATTTTTCATTTAATAATGTATGATATACCCCTAAATGTGTGTGTTTAGCTGGCGGGGGTGTCGACGATGAGCTGATAGATGTGGTTGAGCTGAGCATCCCGCAGGTGGAGGAGATGCTGGACTCTCCCGGGCCGCTCTCCTCTCCGCCGTCCGCGCTGTACGCCCTCACGTGGTTCCTCAGACACAAGGCAGATGTGTTCCGCAAGTACGTCCCTCACTCGCTCCCTACATGCTCACAAAACATTCAACAAACATTACATATTCTCTACAACGAAACGGGTCGTCGTCGTCGGCGGCGTATAACCAACGCGACACATAGGGCGACGGCGGTGAGTAGAGGTACACGGTGAGGCGTCGACGGCACCGCGGCGACTCTCATTATACATACCCGATAATAATTATGAGAATCATTTCGATTGGCTTCTCGGTGAAGGAACACGTAGGTAGGTATACAAGTTAGTCACGTGTCCGGTGGTGAGACGCTTATACAGTCGGAGGCTCCCTCGCTCGGTGTGCGTGCGCGGACCTGTGTGCGTGATCGCAGGTCGTTCGAGCGTCCCTGCGGGGAGTGCAAGGAGCATCAGGCGGGAGCGGGGCGCGCGACGACGCCTGAGTTGTCTACTATACCCACCACCTAGATACATACTGTACATTTAGACAACACCTCCCCCGCACGTCCGTGTTGTCAGAGTGTTCTCTGTGTTCGCAGGTGAGGAGCAGCCCCACTGTGCCCACCTAACGTCCGGCTGTGATCGCAGTTACGTCTTACTGGTACAAATAAATGATACATAAATATACTCGTTTATGTTTTTTCTAACCTTAGTAAGTACAAATTTTCGTAACCTTATGAATTTAGTTTCCCAATCAAGGTTTACGCTCGGTGTCTGACCGATCGAGCTGCAATTTTTGTTGTTCTACTTGCAAATTATTATTATTATTTGTTTGATACACCAGCAGCTCTTGGAGCTGATGCGTGTATATCACTGCACTTGTTTTAATGTTTCTAAATGATATTCAACCTTACGGTGGTAAACCATTTTTTGGCCGACAGTACTAATTATGTCCTAAAGCGAAAGCACATGCGCTAGCGAGGGATGTTCAGTATCTTTTGTTGTTACATAGGTTAGGTTAGTGACAGCTGGCTGGTTGCGCGCCGCGAGGGGTCGCGGAGAACGTGGTCGGACAAACAAAGTCGTTGTTGTTCGTTACAGACTAATACGTTTATTGTGTTGATGTGGTTAGTGTATCCGCGTGAGGTCCTCGACTATCTTGAGCACGTCGTCTAGTGTCGCGTCCCTCGTGACTCCGCCCTCGCTCAGCTGGAGCCCGGCGCACGCCTGACGCTGCAGGTCGCGGGGCAGGTCGAGGAACGTCTCCACAAGGTCTCCGTCCACGAACCCCTCGGCCGGCTCCTGCTTGATGTCCGTGCTGAACGCGCGCCAGAACGAGTGCGGCACGCGGCCAACAGCCTTGATGGCGCGCGCGAGACGTTCCTCGAGCGCGCGCAGCAGCTCGAACAGGGGCTGGGGGAGCTGCACGAGCAGCAGCACCGCCCCCGACACCGTCGCCAGCAGCTGGGGTCGCTGTGCGGGGGCGGCAGCGTCCGCGTGCTGCGCCGCCAGCGCGCCGCCACGCACCACGTTCACCATGTCCCCCAGGTGGAACTGGCCCGCGTACCCCATCTGCTGCCGCTCCTCGTCGGTGGCTGCGGCGCCGTCCTTCTGGCACACGAACAGGTTGAAGCTGTTCTCCGCTCCGAGGAACGTGTCGTCGTCCAGTATCTCTACGGCCGTCATCCAGTTCGGGCTGTAGTCGCGAGCTATCTCCTCAAAGCTACCCTCCATCTGGACAACAACAATGAAACTATATAGAATAGGTAGAATAATTTATTTGCTATAAATGTGGTGAAAAAAGGTGTTAAATCAAATAAAAGCTTTTAAAAAATTTCATATCACACATTTAGTCGAGTCATGTCGACACGCAAAAGTTCACGTAAAATCAAAATATACGGTCAATATCAAATTACATTATATATTACCTCAGTTATTACTATTCTTATTTGTTATTTCTTTATTATATTTCTTTATTATATTGTTATAGTCAAATAATTCCTTAAGAGTATAATAACATTTATCGAGAGTTGGTTTCGGGGACACTGAAAAACTGAGAGTACAACTTAACAAAACTACAGGCCTCAAGTATATACATGCAAATTAAAGGGCGTATGTTGAGCCTCTTGAATAAGGGCCTGCAGGATTCCCATGGTCCAGCTCCACAGATAGCCCTTATACACTTTTTCTGTGTGATCTGTGCTCTATTGATGTCTACAGACTTCCCCCATAGAACGATACCATACCGCAGCACTGGCGCTACATCGCCGTGGTGCTGTCAGTGCCACACTTTCCCCAGACATTTCTCTGAGACGCTTGAGTGCATACGTAAATCGTTCTAGTTTATTACAGACGTATTCTATATCCCCCCTACTAGATGGACCGACGACCTGGTTAGAGTCGCGGGGAGTCGCTGGATGCAGGTGGCTCGGGACCGGTCGATGTGGCGTACCATGAGGGAGGCCTATGTCCAGCAGTGAACGTTTCCCGGCTGATGATGATGATTCTATATGCGACTTCCAATTACAATGCTGGCAGACCATAACTCCCAAAAACGTTATTTCGCACAACTCCTCAATGCGCTCTCCGTTACAGCTCATGTTTAAGTTTGTATTTTGTGATTTATAATTATCAAAATCTATAAACTTAGTTTTGATTATGGTATTATTATCTTTTAGCCAATTATTTATATTTTCTACTGTTGTATTTATGTCCTTAATATATTCGTCAGTTTTTAAATGGTCATCATTTGGTATGATCACTGAATAGTGTCATTTTATGTTTGGTTATCAAAGGTATATCATTCACATAAATTATAAACAACAAAGGGCCTAAAATACATGTGTGGGTCGTCAGCTTCCTCATAGAGCTAGGGGAATTCTACGCATGCCAAATTTTAAGGCAATTTAGGAGCAATCAAACTTTAGCATTCATAATTTAGCAGCAACCATGACTCAGTTACAGCGAGTTGTTTTTAGTGTGTAAGCTGGTGACATGGGTCGCCAGCTGACACATGTTGTATCTCTGAAACTACATAAGTGATAACTTCGTTTTAAAGATCAGATGAGACCATACAATAGAAGCGTTCACGAGTCAAAATTTCAAATCTCCTGGCTGTCTAGATTCAAAGTTATAAGCAAAAAACTATTTTCCCGCCAAAAAATTCAAAATAATCGCACGGACGCCGCTGAGCGGGCCGTTGCCGTTCCGTGCGCTACGCTATTACAATAGAGTTTCAACTTAGCCGTCATTGTTTTAAAATTCATTTTAACCTGCACGTTCGTATCGATTCAATTGGTACATTGAGCGTGTTAGACCAGGAGCCGACTGAAATAAGCAATGGTATACTACCGATTAACTTCATAGAGAGATTACGAACGATCTTCACCAAATTTGAGGTCTAGCTAGAATCTAACCCTTCACCGTTAGTGCATAATTCAAATCTACTAATTTGACTAATACTAATATAATAATAATAAATTAATTTTTTTGGCTCTCATTGCTTTAATTGTGCTTTAAATGCCTGACTATAGTCTAAAGCCCTAACCTCACTGGTTTGCCTTCCTGGCATGTGTCAGCTGGAGACCCATGTCTCCAGCTGACACACTAAAAACAACTCGCTGTAACTGAGTCATGGTTGCTGCTAAATTATGAATGCTAAAGTTTGATTGCTCCTAAATTGCCTTAAAATTTGGCATGCGTAGAATTCCCCTAGCTCTATGAGGAAGCTGACGACCCACACATCTAAAATACTTCCCTGTGGTACTCCAGCACTACTAAGCTTACTGGTTGATTTATAAGTTACGACTACATTAGCTGTATTTAACTGACTTAATTGTACACATTGTGTTCGATATTGCGCGGCGCCGACGTACGTGTGCATACCTGCTTGTACTGCAGCAGCGACATGGACCGCATGAGGTCTCCCACCAGTATGAAGTCCCCCTTCACCTTGAGGTACAGCGCCACGATGTTGTTGAAGTGGCTACACTCGAGACGCAGCTCCTTGTCCGGCGTCCACTCGAATAGGCGAACCTGCACACACACACACACACACACACACACGCGTGAGCGCAGCACCGTAGCCCCCTGATAAACGCTCGCAGTAAAATGTCCCTTCGTAGCAAGGTGACACTTTACAAGACTTGCTCTCGCCCCTTCACATTGACGTATGCCAGCGTGGTTTTCACCTACCCAGCCCCAACCTACATCCACCAGCCACAAGCTCTACAGAACCGTTTTATGCGCAAAGCCACGGGTGCCTCGTGGTTTGTGCGTAATCTTTGTCTGCACAAGGCCCTAGAGCTTCCAACTCGTGTAATACATAAAGGAGGCCTCCGTACTGTATTTCGAGTTCGCTCCTATCCATCAAAACTCACTTGTAGCCAAAGCGTCAACTTACGAGGCCGTCCCGCGAGCGTCTCTCACCGTCGTAAAGTGACTCCGATCACTCAGCACCAAGCACTACCTCCGTCACAAAGCGCACACTGCACGATTACATCGTCTGCCGGCGGAGACGTACCCGACACACCGTCCCCGCGACGAGCAATAATCCTAGCGCATATCGCAATTATCGATTTTATCCGATCCCTTCATCACAAAGCGACCGCGACGTTTATCTAGTCGCTGGTAAACTCTTAGCCGGCTGAGTGCCATCTCCGCTCGCTACTTAACCGGGTGGGTGAAGCTGTAATGGTCGCAGGACCAACAGCATCAAGTCGAAAGAAGAAGAAAAAGTCGTACCGTACTGTTGATGGACGCTAGTAGCTTGCCGTTGAACTCCACGAGGGTGTAGCACCCTCCCTTGATCTCCTTCTCTGCCACCTGCACCAGCTTGCCCTCCGACCAGTGGAACAGCAGGATGCGACCCTGCACACACACCGCTGTACAGTATTGTATCCATGTGTATCCGGGTGTAGTGTAATGTTGTACCTCACCTGTTTCGGCTCCGACTCCTCCGGGTTGAGTATGGCGGTGCCGACCGCGTAGTAGTGTGCGGGATCGTCCCCGAGCCGGCACGACACCAGCGACATGGCGAACTCGCTCGCGAGCAGCTGGTGCGCGTGAAGAACTGCGCCGGTCACCATACCACACACATACATTATGAGTATCACAATATGTGACGGGATCGGACGGACGTTCACACTGCGTTGGTTTAGAACATGGATTTTTACACTTCACCTTTACTTAATGCTGGCATTCGTCCGCGTGGCCTTTACACAGTATCCTACGGGAATTATGTCCTCGATCAAGATAAAAATTAAATGTCCTGTTCCGGACCCTCAACTATCCCTTTACGAAAAAGTAAAGTCATTCTGACACTCCGTTACGATGTAAAGGAAGGACAAACAAACTCGTATTTATAATATGAGTACGTAGTAGGTATGTAAGTAGTAGCGATGAGCACCGCGAGCCGCTGCCGACGCGGCGCAGCTGCTGTTATCAACTGGACACGTTTGTGCAGGAGAGGGAGGAGATACGTACCCTCGAAGGTGTGCTGGTCGATGATGAGCAGGTTGTGCACCTCGAGATCCGCAGAGTGCGTCGCCAGCTTTGCGGCGGGTGCGGGGGCACCGCTCGTCTGTGCGGCCAGCGTGGAGGCACTGGCTCGCACCGGTCCCCCTGCCGTGACCCCTGTCCCCGCGCCTCCCGCACCCCCACCACCCGCCGACCCCCCACCGATACACTCGAGACGCTCCACACGCATCGTGATCACGCCGAACGTCTGACACACACACAATCCAGTATGTAATTAAATACATACAAATAATATCGTACCCTAGCACGCGGGTATTTTTCCTATTTTGGAGGGTATAGTCTCGCACCAGTTTTAGTCTATTAGTCAAATGCTTCGTTCATCATTCATCGGTCATGTTGTCAAACCGTAATAAATAAATATATATATATATAAAATTATAGTTTCAAAAACTAAACTAGTTGGTGGGTGTTACAAAAGAATACGCATAAAATATGCAAACATAAAGCAAAATAAAGATGGTCTCAATGACAAGTGCATCACTTACTGCAAAAACATTTTTATGTGCAGTGCTTTTAATATAAAGTAAAAGTCTCCGCTATATATAAAATCTATTTAAGGATAAACCCGCGTCTGTAAATCTATCCTGCTTTCGCACACGTAATCTGCCAAATGAAAAAAAGACAGCAACATTTTATCTGTTCGTCTATTTCAGCCCAGTTCCTACACAATCTGACAAAAATGGACTAATTACTTAAGGGAAAAAAGAAGTTAAGGTAACATGACGTTTTCCGCAGTGCACTGTTACTTCGGAAGGTTTTATTTATGGGCCTTTCTATAATCTAACCTTTCTAACCTAACTAAACTAAGTATGTTGCCGCATCAATAGCCGCGCAGTACAGTATACGGTACAATTACCTGCGAGGCCTCCTGGTACGCGATCCTCCTGGGCGTCTCCCCCAGGGGCACGGTGCGTATGTGAAGCTTCTGTATTTCGTCAATCGTGCCGATGGTGACGGTGTTGTCTGTGGCGAGGGCGAGGCTGTCCGGGTACGCGGGCGCGTTGAGCTCGCACATGTGCGTCACCTCCTTGAGGTTCACGTTGCTGAAGACGAGCTTGTGGTTGGAGGAGAAGATGACGGTGGGTCGGTCCGAGCAAGCGAAGATGTTGGTGGTAGCGAGGGAGCGGAACGCGCGCAGCACCGTCGGCTGCGTGCCCAGTGTCACCTTCTTGCGGTCGTAGAGAGCGCCCGTCGACCGGTCCACCGTGAAGTAGAACATGGATCCGTCGCCGAGGGCGCACAGCAGGTAGCACGCCCCCTCCAGCTCGGCAATGAGCAGGGAGCGCGGGATCACCTCCCCGCGCAGGCGCTCCGTGTGCAGGGGCTGCAGCTCCGGGAGCCGCAGCACCCGCACCGATACGTCCGTCCACAGACCAACGCCCAGCAGGTCCCCGCACACGTCCGCGCACGCCACCTCCTCCTCCATGCACACGCTCGACACGAGCCGCAGCTCCCCCTCCAGCACCTCCAGCAGGTACAGCCTGTTGGTCGCGGCGCACACCACCCGGTCCCCGCCCCCCGCCGTCACAGAGAGGGGAGCCGCGCCCGGCACCTGCCACTCCCCCACTAGCCTCCACCCGCCCGCCGCGCTCCGCCCCAGCAGGCGCACCCCGCGGTCCGTCACCTGCACGAGCTGGTCATGCCGCGCGTTCCCGCAGTAGAACGTCTGCCGGTCCCCCGCCAGGCCGCCCACCTCCGTCTCCTCCACCTCCTCCCCGCTCAGCGCCAGCACTCTGACACACGAGACACGCTCTGTCAATGCACGCTCTCGTACTACAGCCACTAGAGGTACACGAGGCGATAGTTATGGTTGGTGGTAGAGACACACCGAGTCCCGTGCGTCTCCGTTCAAGGAGCGCGCGATAGTGTTCTACGTGTGTCTAGGCTTGGATATACAATAATACAACTGCACCCAAATATAGTGTTGTTTATAGTACATATAGACTGCCTGTTGAGCTGTGTTGCAGGTGCATGACACGCGGGTGGTATTTCTTTTTTATTATTATTGAAATATAGAAACAAACAGTCTTACTATAATTTAAACTAATTTAAAACTTAATTCTAAACATTCCGTTTCCTATTTTGAATATATTATAAGATTGTCGACATAAACAATAAAGCGAAACAGTGAAATTATGATTTTAAGTGTTACAATATGATAACAATGAATTGAATTTTTTTGATTTAAATTTCATCAGCGGTTCAAAGCAGTCTCTATGTTTAAATTGCGAATTATAAGTGGTACATGATCGTCTGATGAATGAATTTTTTACATACGATTTTACACTTTTCCTTACAATAAAAAGATATTTCTTATGATTATGATGATTATGATTAGTAGCTCATAACTGCGTGGTACTCTGATATTGTATGAAGAACAACAACGTCGGTGCAGTCTAGACGATGTTTTAGGTTACACCACTGGGTTACAGTATAGGTACATATATTAGTCTGTGTGGGTTACACATGTTATAGTGTTGTAGGGTTGTCTCATAATCACAATGGGAGTAGTTGTAAGATCGTGATTTAATCAGCTTTTTTGCAATCGTTCAAGATTTCGTAGAAAAATAAAAGTAATGTCTCTGGTGAGATATAATTTTACAGCGTGTGATCACCGCCCGCCGGTTGATTATTGTAGTTAGGGTAAACAAGATGTCGTCAGGGAGTAATGATATGGTTGTATAGATGGTACGGTACACTGTATATGAATGTCACGCACCTGGTCTGACCGACGAAGCTGAGCACGAGGTGGTCGTGGTGCGGGTTGGCGGGGAGCGGGGTCGCCAGCGTGAGGGGCCACATGCCCTTGATGCCGGGCAGGTCGATGCTCGCCTGCTCCTGGATACCGATGCCGTTGCGGATGATGCGCAGCGAGCCCATCTTGAATGCACCTGCGCACACGCACACCGCGATCCGATATATCTATCTATCTCACATCACATACACTAGCTCACCTCCCGTCGAGGGCGTTACATGTATTACGTACTCGGTATCAGGGTGATTTAATGTTATTCGATTAGTTAAAGACACTGTCTGTTCTGTGGGTACCAATATTTACAACATTGTGTTCAACTATAATCACTTTGCAATTTGCGAAGTAGTCAGATCGACAAGTAGCCAGAATGAGAAGTTGTCCCTTTGGGACGCTCGGTAGACGCTTGGCGGCCGCTTGGGTTTCTCTTGAGGATCAAAATGATTTACGCGACAATGTGTGTGTTTATAGCGCGCTCTGGTGAAAGAGCATCCAGTGTAATCATACATTCCACCTGAGTCAGCTGATTCTATCTTAGTGTGTTATTTGGATATATGTGTGGCTGTTGCTTTTTAATTATAAAAAAAAATTAAAAAAAACAATATACGTATTTGCTGGCGCCACGACTTCCGGTGCAAGTTCCTCGCTTGACTAGCGAGGTACACCGGTTACTTGTGACGGGGAACGGTGAACCAATCAGGTGACGGCCGAGTGGGGCGGGCCAATCAGCCAGAACCACCAGACCTCGGTGGTAGACGACAACGGAGGACACAACTGTTCTGGCCGTCTAGCCGAAAGGTGGCCTGCTTTAACTAAAGTGGTAGTGATATTTAAATTGCAATAACGTGTGGTTTGTATTGCAGTAAAGTCAGTGAGTGTTAAGTTGATTTGTAAAGTGTATTATTACTATGAATAAAATCTGTTAAAATGTCGCTTGGCTTTCAGTTACTTCTACCAGTTATTACATATTTAAGGCTTCTAGTATGATGTGATGTTATCTCACCGGAGCACGTGATGAGCTGGTTCTGTCCCTGTCTCTCCAGGTCAACGACGCACATGTCCACGATGGGCGCCAGGCTGGTGAACGTCTCCATGACGTGCACGTACCGTCCGGCGTCGTCGCGCGCGCTCAGACGCACCAGCGCGCTGTCCCCGAGGCGCGAGCCCACGAACACAACCCCGTTGTCCAGGTACGTCATGCACTCGGGGATCGGGATGTCACCTGGCACACACCGGTAAAGCGCACATCGTTGTTGGGTTCATCATCAGCGTATGTACGTCCCCAACGCAGGGCTCAGACCTGCTCTCCTACAGAGAGTGCACATACGGTTCATTTACAAATGTAAATTTTTCACTACAAAATGGGGAGTCCACATTGTGCCAATCACTAAAAAGCTAAGAGTTTCATCTACCTGATTAGGAAAGCTTGGTAATCTGACACCAGAGACGATGCTGAAGATATTCATACTTGAGCAGGTTTCCAAGTTTGGAGACCATACTTTTGACAAGGATATTGACCGCATAGAGAGACTACAATGCAGCTGCACTAAAGAACCAAGGCAATTAAAACGAAACTCATATGAAGGAAGACTGGCAATACTAAAGATAACTACTCTGGAAGAACGAAGACAGCGCGGGGACATGTGTGGGGGTGGGGGGTTCCAAGATGTTCGTACGTGACAGCGAGAGAAAGAGAGAACAACGCCTCAAGTGGAAAACGATTCCATCACACTACAATCCCCACAAGCACTTCCTTACTAACAGAGTAGTTAAGAAGTGGAATAAGCTTTCAGGCGAGGTACTCTCTGCGACAAGGGTCAACTCATTTAACAATGGAATAGAAAATCAGGCTCAGCAAGATGGTTGCAGTGGAGAATAGCTGGATGCAGGCAATATTAGGTGTTTGCCTCATTAACAATACTAATAATAAAAGCTGATCGCTTCCTGCGCTCGCTCCGAAGCTCTGGTCAGCTGTTTAATTAGCGCGTTCAAAAAGAACTAGAAACCGACTTCAACTGCCCTAAAAGTCTAGATCATTCATCCCCTAAAATGTTCACCCTTAGAGGTAGAATTATCATATTGGTTTTTGTTGATTTTCTCAAAAATCGCTGAATCAATTTTGATAAAATTTATACGGGACCACCTCTGAAGTATGTTTTACCAAATAAAATAAAAAATCGTCAAAATCTGTTAACAATTGGCAGAGTTATCGTATATAACATACATAAAAAAGGAGGAGGTTGGAGGTGGAGGTGGAGGTTTTGAAGTCGGTTGAAAAGTCATTTAAAAAAAGAATGTGCCGCAATATTTGCAGGCAGGCACCACACCCACTCACCCAGCAGCTCCACCTTGAGGTCTCTCACCGCCTGCTGTCCGTCTGCGCGCGGCTGCAGCTCCAGCAGCAACATGAACAGCCGCCCCGCGATGTCGCCCAGCAGGTACCGCAGCCCGCGCACGTCCACGCGGCAGTAGCAACAGATGGGCGTCACCTGCGCGCGCGAGAGGCGTCAGGCGGCACTTACCATTCATGTTACAATTGACCACCACTTTACAATTGACATAACACATTATAAAACAATGTCTCCTAACGCGTCTGTCTGTTTGTTCACGATAAACGAAAAAGCTACTGAACGGCTTGTTATGCGGTTTAAATATCAACAGTGATTCTTTAGGAAGATTCAGGTGTATAATAAGTTAAGGTTCTGTGTCAATTTGTTAAAATATAGATAGATCACAACTTTATTTGTCACGGCACAGAAAAAATAAGTAATACAACACGTCATTAAAAAAGAAGAGAGACAATAGCAATATACATAATCTAATCTGACAACATTATTACATAAAATAAAACAACTAAACATAACACGTGTGTCTGATGTGTCGTTGTGCCGTGACGTGGAGGACGGCTGCTGAGAGACCGCGCGTGGACCCGGGACGCTGGTATCGTGCAGCACCCGGCCAGAGACATGAGGCCGCAAAGCTAACGTACGATACAAGTTAGTTTAAATGTAAAAGGAAAGTGTGTACCACGAAAACAATCGGAAATAATAGAAATCAATATATGTATATCAAAAATATTTCAGAGAAAAGAAGTGAAACTAGGGTTGATATCAGGTATACATACTTTGAACCTACAATAAATGCTGATTTCAGTTTGCGTATTGGAGGCGGTATGATAATATAACAATAATTGTTCAGCGTTCGACGTTCAGCGAAAACTCTCTGTCTAATCTGAGATGTAACAACAAAATTTCTACAAAACAGTCAGCGATGGCATATTATGTATATCTTATAAGGATAGAAAGAAAGAAAATAGTTTATTTGGCACATAAATTACAAAATAAAGTATAATTATAACTTAATACATATTTCTAAACTATGAATAAAAAAATATTAACAGGTAAGTATGTACTGGTATGTACATATCTGTGCCAAAAATTCATCCGACTCATGTTGGTGTCCCTGCAGCATGCAGCGACAGCGCTGGGTGTCAGCGGAGCACGAGGTAGGTGCGGTTGCGCGGGCAAAGATACCACTTAATTTTTTTGGGATAGACATAGACATATATTTATTCTGCATTTTCACTTACTTACTATACCCATTCTAAAAAAATGTTCACAAATAATTTGATATTTGCAAAAGCTATTTATACGGGTACAGTATTAATGTTGATTAAATTAAATACGTTAGTTGCCTTTAGCATTTCATACATATTATAATTGCCCTTTACAGGATACAATTTGATTTGAATGAGTATTTTAGATTTATCGTAAATTGAAACTACATACGCTGGACTCCAGAACAAAAAAAAAGTTCGCGCTCTTACGCGAAACGATGGCGTATATACAACGAGTCTACATAATCTACGAACAGCGCCGCTCCAGCAGCAAGCATCGCTCATACCCCGGTACTGTCCGCGCTCGCCTCCCCGCGCCCCACCACCAGTACACACGTTACGGAGATGAGGAAAGCTGGTTTACAATAATATAGACAATTAGCATATCCTGCCAAGACTGGTGACATACCTTGATCTGTGGCGGGGCCACGGCCACGTAGCTCTGTCCGTCGTGGTACACTATCGACTCCTGGCCGATGACGATGGCGCCGCCTGCATCAAGCACAACTCACTGTTCACTGAGGGATACACTCGCACGCCCGTGACGTCACACGGAGACACACTCACCGAGGGGGCTGGGCACCGGGATCAGTATCGACGCTTCAGTCTCGACGTTGTCTTGTTTCCAGGGGATCTTCATAAATTCTTTATCTCTTAAATTAATTTCGTGCGTCTGAAACAACATAAGGGCGCTGTATCGGCACGCACGCGCCGTGGCGGTGTGTGCATGTGTGTGCACCGCATACCTTGATGTGTCTGCCGTTGAGGTCCTGGTGTATGAGTATGAGGGTCGGGTTCGCGCATCCGTGCAGGAACTCCACGTCGTACACGTTCAGCTCCTCCAGCCTGCGCACACGCACACACTTTACGGAAATTTTCAAATTATTTCACTTTCAATACAACCAAAAAACTATATGACACAGATAACGTGTGAGTCAGACTCGCGCACAGAGGATTCCGTACAGTAAAATAGGTAAAAATGACTGATCAATTGATAACAAAATTGTTAGTGCTAAGAATAAACTGACAGTCTGTACTCATCAAATGATAATGAGATAATTAAAAATTGTATTGGGTGCAGGTGGCTCAGGACCGGTCAATGTGGCGTACTATGAAGGAGGCCTATGTCCAGCAGTGGACATTTCCTGGCTGACGATAAATAAAAATTATACTTTTCAGATTTATTCCTACCCAAATTTCAAGATTTGAGTTCAATGGGAAGCCTGGTGACAGACGGACAGCAAAGTCTTAGTAATAGGAACCCTAAAAAGCAACTTTCATGAAAAAACTATATTTGACACCTTTTGTTTTAATCCTGAACAGCCTTATTAATAATAAAATAATAAAAGTTACTTTAGGAGTTGTATACACAAAGTGTGCATAGCACCTTGCTGTATACAGAATATGTGTTACAATGTTTATGATTGGCATGTTAGGTACGAGGTGTGTATGTAATGACCTCAGACTTGCCGCCTTGAGCTCTGTCGAGTCCTTGTCTAGGGGTATGATCTTGAAGAGTCCGTCATATAGTCGGAGGCCTATGACTCGCGCCTGCGGGTCCACCACCGCCAGGATGCCATTCTCCGAGGGCTTGCCGATGCGGTCCGCGACGCTGCCGTGCGCCCGCGTCACCACCTCCAGCTCCCCGCCGGCCCCCGCGCGCCACTCCACTATCATGGCGTTGTACCGAGCCGTCAGTATGAACACTAGGTCCTTCTGCTCATGCTGATAACAAACACATCAGACAATGTACAAACACTAAAATAAGACGTTCATGTATACATATATCATTACTTTAAATGTACAACATTAAGAACCAGCAGTGTGTTACTCAATGTCCTGTCTATTATGGTTATTACAGATTTTTCACTTTGGGAACTTCAGGGTAAGAGATGCTATTTTTACACAATTTTTTTATAAGTCAAAACTATGCAGCAAAAAAATAATGTTTAAGAATGAACAAACAAAGCCCTGTTATATGATATAGTACTCGCATGCTATGTTTGGCCAGCAGAAATTGCTCCCGTCCACCCCGCGCCATGTTTGCTCTTTTTTAAATAAACATATTTTATCAATTATTTCAGTTGTGGCACCTGTAATTCATCATTTCCCATAAATATTCCGCACTTTAAGTTGATAGCATTAGCAGTTCCTGAGATAATTAGGTGTGACAGATGTTTATTTGTCCTGAGTTTATTTTCCTGAGTAATATGGACAGACAGACACAGATTTGGTACATGAGTCCAATTAGCATCAGCCAGTTTTTATTACTGAAAATATGACAATGCCTGGCCACTATCTAACCTGATGGTAAAGATGTGGCCTGTGATGGTATACAACGGTATAGTCTCAAGAAGGTGCCCCAACATCACATTCCACTTAAATTCACCTAGACTCTAGCTTTGTGGAAATCATCAGTGTATCCCGCTCTGTGAATGTATCCATGATACAGTCAGAAGTGAAGCACTGTGTTCAAGCTGTAACAATGTCAACAGACTAGTGCAGTTTTGGTGCTACAATGAATTGGTGTATCCATACAGTCTGTCATCCCCCTATGCCCTGTGCGACAGGTGTAGGCTCTCTACCTCTCAAAAGCTGACATTAAAAAAAATTATTTGAATATATTTTTTTTGTGCATAGTCTTTAAAAACTATCCTGTAGATTATAGGAAGGTCACTTTTAGTGTGTGACTTAAGCCTCTATGAAGAACAAAAGGACTTTGGTAAAGTATTCTATGATGGCAGAGTTAAACTCCTCAGTTCAGATAATGATTAAATTAATTGAAGTTATAACTTTAAACCTAGATAGCCCACACATTTTAAGATTTTAAGTTTGATCAATGACCACAAAATCACAAAACTTTCAGTAGGTACACTGGTTTATATAAAATTATAAGCAGGTAGACATAATACTTTTAAAAATTATGGCTTTTGTATTCTACTTTTGTAGAATATATTCAGCCAATGATGATGATTTTTGCTCTGTAAGATTGCCCAATAAATATATAAGAGGAAAAGGTAGGAAAAAGAAAAAAATAAATACTTAAAAAACATTCCATTGTTAATTGACAATGCACTAGCACTCACAGGTGGTCGAAACAGTTTCATCTTGGCGACGCGTCCATACAGTCCCACCTCCTTCATGGGTCGCAAACCCTCCGGTGTCACCAGGTACATCTCCAGACGGGACACCTTCGCAACCAGCAGGTTCAGGTCCGTGCTGGATGTGAAGTTTCCTGCACACACACACTTGTAACTGCATGCTACCACCGGCGGCGTGCTCCGCATCCATCTCTCAACACAAATATTGACAATACGCTGCTACTGGTCTAGGGGAAAACATGCGCTCCAGTAACGTTACAATAGTTCCCCTCACGTATAGAATGATACCGGTACATTATAATCTCTGTTAAATTATAATAAATATAATGAGATAGTTCACTGATTGTTTGAATCCCCGAGATTTATTCAAAATATTAGACATAACCTCAACAACCGTCGCACTATCCAAATACAAATCTTACCAGTAATACATGCTGTAACGGCTGTTGGTTTCTGTGCAGTGACGATATAATGGTAAGCCATAGTGATAAATTAAAATATTATTAAACGCACTTTAAACAACTTATAAGTGAATTTTCACTCCAACCAAACAATATACCGCTTACATTGTTTTTTAAAAACTAAATGTCAATGTCATTGTCAAACTCAAAATAATGTTTTTGTACGTTTTTTTTCCACAAGGAAGAAGCAAAACACCTTACAGCCAAGTCCTTATGTCTTCTTATCTATCTAGTATAAATTTATAATAATATATAGATATTAAGATATCCTTTCTGCTATCTAAAAACTTTTCTTTCTTTTGTCGTATCAAGGCAGAAGCCAAGTCTTTGATGTATTGATTTTAAAAACCGGAGCCAAGTCTTTCAATAGATGTATTTTAAATAAATAAAAATATATTATGTCTAGTGCTCTGTAATATCAGGAAGAGGCAAAGTTACCATCAAGGAGGATCCATATAAATATCGGGAGTGATGACTGCCAAAACTGTGACAGACAGAAATGAAGTCTATTATGTAAACTATATGGTTTTTTTTAACCATTTCTGATTAAACAATTTCTTTAAAAAACGGGCTAGGGTATAGGATTTACTTTATCTTCACTCCGTCCCTTTCACACAATTGCCAACAAGTCATTTGTTTTAACTTTAGTATCACAAGGTTTTAATAAAATCCTGACTTTTCTGTCCACGATGAGTGAAAATGGTTAATACTTACTGTAAAGTGAGTCCATTAAAAAATAACTCGGGGTATCCTTCCATAAGTTTTTAACTTGTTATTGAGTAGGGTTCCCATTGCAAAATTAGAAATTAGTTATTATTATTATGCATAGAGTAATAACTATTCCTTTTATTAAGGAAAGAGAGACAGCACGCGCCGACGCGGGAAGCAGTTACAACCAAGCCGTTTTCGCCAGGCTGGCTTGGTTTGCGAAACGGCCAATCAGTGCTCGGGTGCGTGGCTTGGCCGTTTTTTTCTGCATAATAACTATCCCTAGATGACATACAACACGTCTTTCCACCTGCTTACTTGCCTTGTCTCCCATTTATACAGTAACTAGCTTCCGCCCGCGACTTTGTCCGCGTGTACTTCAGGATGTATTCTACAGTATTCTAGTTATTAGATAGGCACAGGTGACGTATATGACAAATTATTATACAGCATAAGGTACAAAATCAAAGAAACTCTTTGTACAAACCAGTGTTTATTCTGTTACGTAGTCTAATAGTTTAAAGAAACAAAATAAATTTCAATATCTGACGTAGTACATTCAAATAGTTTTCACACTAATATTATAAACGCGAAAGCAACAAGTATATACAAAATATACGAATTTACATATTCTATGGTCGGTTGCTAGGCAACGCGTTTTTGTTATGCCAAAGTTGCCCATGTAATCCCACTAATATTATAAGTGTGATTTTGTACAATTTACACATTATGTCTTTATAAATTATAGCCTATATGTTATTCCGATGTATAAGCTATATTATTGTAAAGTTTCATTCAAATCCATTCAGTAGTTTTTCCGTGAAAGCGTCACCAACATCCAAACTTTCACACTTATAATATTAGTAGGATAATTGATACTTTTATAGCTAACTCCAGAGGGGCAAACTTAGTTTGAGAGATGTTGCGAGTACTGTAACTCCGTTTACCGTCTAAACCACGGCCGGCACGTTCCAAGCACGTGGGAAACCGCCCTCGCGAACTTTCATTATTCAAATCAAATTCAAATAAAATTTTGTGATTGAGCCCTTGCTTCCATGTAGGGTTGTCAGGTCGCCAAACCTAATAGCTGGACAGACCAGTCAGTTTGGCCGAACTTTTGGGTAAAAAGGCCGGACACCGACATTATTGTGGATTTTGTGTCTCAGTATTAATAGGTACGCCCAAAAAATTGTTTGTAAAATCATGCTTTTTTATTATTATCGAAACCCCGCAGCGCAAGGGCGGGGAAGTAGGGGAGAGACCGACTCGCCTGCGCTCGGCCACACTCGTTTGCGAAATTAAATTAAAAAAGCCTAACAAAAGCCGGACACCGTTTATTTTGGCCATACACGCAATCAAAAATCCTATGTCCGGCTTTATCCGGACGCCTGGGGCAACCCTATTTCCATGCAATTAAAGAGACTAAATGCACTGCACTTCCATACCCCGCCACAATAGGAATAAAATCCAGAATTAGAAAATACACAGTCGAACTGAAGTAGCTTGTCGAGTCGGTCTTATGTACGAGGGGCATACCGAAAAGATCGGTAATCGAGTACTTTCGATTTAATTAGATTAAAAACTCTTTTTGATGAATAAACACTGGTTAGTTGAAAATCGAATACAATTGACAGAATTAAAAAATAATTTTTTTTTAAAGAACAATATCAGTTTGAAATTGATAGGTCGATAAAAAAATGGAGCTTACAAGAGAAAGTTTCCGTGCCATAATTTTTTACAACTTTCGACGAGGATTATCTCAGGGACAATGTCTCGCTGAGCTTATATCTATATACAAGAGTGAAGCGCCTAGCCAGACGACAATATATCGCTGGTATTCTGAATTCCGGCGTGGACGTGCTTCTCTTGGCACCGTACCTTCCACAGGCCGGCCAAAAACAGCGGTTACACCAGAAAATGTTGCTGTTGTGCGCCGAATGATACAGGATGACCGACATATTACATATGAGCAGATTCGGGCTACTTTAGGGATAGGTATGACTGCGATACAAACTGTTTTACATGGTGAACTGGGAGTGAGAAAGCTAGTTTCCCGCTGGGTGCCCCATAATTTGTCCGAAGAGCAAAAGGCGGCTCGTGTCAATTGGTGCCGGTCTACTCTGCAACGCTTCAACGGAGGAAAGTCAAAAGCAGTTTATAACATTGTCTCTGGTGATGAATCATGGATCTATTCATATGAGCCAGAAAGAAAGCATCAGTCGGCTGTCTGGGTCTTCGCAGGTGAGATCAAGCCAACAAAAGTTGTCCGCTCTCGCAGCGTATCGAAGAAAATGGTCGCTTCGTTTGTCGCGAAAACAGGACATGTAGTCACAGTTCCCTTAGAGGAACGGAGAACGGTTACCGCTGATTGGTATACAACGGTTTGTTTGCCACAGATGATATCCGAACTCCGTAGAGGTAACCCGAAACGACGCATAATCCTCCATCACGATAATGCGAGCTCTCACACCGCTCAGAAAACAAGCGAGTTTTTGAAGCAGGAAAACGTTGAATTAATGGATCATCCTCCATACAGCCCTGATCTGAGTCCCAATGATTACTTTACATTCCCTAGAATCAAAGATTTATTGCGTGGTCAGCGGTTTCAAGGTCCAGAAGAAGCAGTGGAAGCATACAAATCGACGATTTTGACCATGTCAACTTCGGACTGGAATTGCTGCTATAATAATTGGTTCGAACGAATGCAAAAGTGCATTAACTGCAACGGAGAATACTTCGAAAAGCAATAAAAATAAATTTAGTTATTTCCTGTATGTATTGTTTTATATTCCCGATCATTTCGGTATGCCCCTCGTACAATGGGATTAGACTTGGCTTTAAAACGTTTGTTTGCAAATGAAAAAGCTGATACAGACTATATATAGCAGGCAAAATGAAACTCGTCACAACATGATAACTCGTGTAATGCATCATCTATTTGTTTGTGTGAGGTGTAGGGTCGGAGGTCGGTGCGGGGGCGGGGGCGCTCGCGCCGGCCTCCTCTAGAGCCGCGCTCAGCTCGTCGTCGTCGTCGCGTCCATAGAGCGCGGGGAATTGCGCCATGCAGTCCTGCATCATGCTGAACTTTTCGTAGCAGTCGCTGCCCTTAGGGTCCGCCTCACTGAGGACAAAACAAGTTCGCTGGTCCAATAGGCGATAAATTAGCGTCATCAGATGAACAAATGGGGTTTAAAGCGGGATCATCAACTACACACTGAAGCAAGTCGTAGGGTTCTATAAAAGTATAAAAATATCTACATATACGTGCTTTATGGACCTGAGTAAAGCGTTCTATAGAGTGTCTCACAAAATATCACAAAACTCTATCGAACATAGAGTGTCTCACAAAATACTCTGGACAAAGATGCGTGATAGAGGTATCCCTCGCGACGTCATCAATGTGCTGCGGGCGTGGCACGTGGAACAACGGAATGTCGGAACCGATTCGTCTGATGCACGGTGTGAGACAAGGTGGAAATATGTCGCCCATATTGTTCAACCTATATGGCGACGAACTGTGCGACTGGTGTAGGTTGCTCAATAAACGATGTGATCATAAATAACCTGAGCTACGCCGACGATATGGTGTTATTGGCACCAACTATCAGCGCCATGCAGAAACTATTGGAGGTAATCGTATGTGAAAACTACGCACGCGCACACAGCCTAATATCTACAGAGAAGTCTGTCCTGATGGTTTTCGAGTCTGCCAACACGCCACAAACTGTACCCCAGTTACGTTGAATGGTGGAGACCTGCAGCGGGTGTATAGTTTCATCTACCTGGGGCACGTTCTACGCAGCGACCTATCTGACATCGACTAGTGCCCGCGCTCGTATGATCGCTCGGATATTCTACCGGTGCAGCGACCCAGTTAAAAGACTGCTTTTCATGGCTTATTGCACGAATGTGTACGCGGTGGAGTTTTGAGCAACCACACGAGGGCAGCGATGAACGCCATGCGCGTGCAACGCCGATCTTTCTCGCCCTCCTGCGTGCGCGCTCTGCCGCATTCAACACGCGCGTGGGAAGCTCCCGCAACCTGCTCATAAAAAGCGTCGCCGAGTGGCCGCGAAGCCCTACCATGGAAGTGCGGCGAATTACCACGCGACAATCACCTAATCTAGCCTTAAGTTTATATCATTATCATAGTGTATATTTTGTGTGTGTGTGTGTAAATATTATTATTCATTATTAATAGTACCGGGAAACGTCTACCAGGCCGTCCCCCTACTAGATGGACCGTCGACCTGGTTAGAGTCGCAGGGAGTCGCTGGATGCAGGTGGCTCGGGACCGGTCGAAGTGGTGTACCATGAGGGAGGCCTATGTCCAGCAGTGGACGTTTCCCGGCTGATGATGATGATTATTAATAGCACACTCGGTGGGTTTCACTCGAGGCGAGATGATCTACACCGCGCGCGGGCAACACTAGTCACTAAATTAATCTTATGTTAGAGACCTGTAATGGAAGCAGGAGAAGGCGTCGCGGAACTGCACGCCGCAGGGGCCCGTGGCCATGCCGCCCAGGCAGGGGCAGCCCCAGTTGATGGAGCCGTCAGGCAAAATGAGTCCGGGCGCGGGTTCGGGGTCCGGCAACCGCACGGCGCTGGGCATGGCCAGCAGCTCGCGCGGTGCCACCAACACCACGTCCTTGCCGCCCGGTCCGCCCGTCTCTAGCGCCACGCCCGCCCCTCCCGCCAGCGCCACGCCCGCTGCCAGCGCCACGCCCGCCACTCTGCGCGCGATCATGCTCCACACGTACACCTATCACAGCACGCACTCACGTTACATATACGGCTCTCGGCAAACTTCGTGTTTCGTCAGTCGTCGGATTTCTATCAGATGGCCTTTGCAGTCGGTGAAGGCCGGAAGCTCTCAATGACTTGGAATTATATAGAGTTATTACTACTCTGTTTCAAATTATTTTGTAATTTATTTTTAAAATATGAGGAAAGCTGTTGAAGTTGCAGGCACAACAAATAATTTTTGCCTTGTATTTTTTTTACAAGAAGCAGATGCATTCAAGAAATAAAACAATGGTTATTTTCAAAACGTTTAAAGTGTTTCAGATGCTGGAAGTGTTTCAGTCAGATTATGTTAATAATATTATAAAATAAATTAATAAAAAAGATAAATGGTCTCCCTTCCCATCACCAAAAAGAACAAATGATTTCATTTAAAGGACTTGGTACAAAATGTATGAACCAAAAACTCAGAATTGATATAGGCAAACTGAGTACCTTGGTACACTCAGTACACAAAAATGTATCCATTTTTGAACCTTGTCACATTCACCTTTTGACATTTTCCTCAACACACTGCATAGAAACAAGAATGGGTGTGTGAATGAGACATTGTACAAAAGTGGATACATATTTTTGTACTCAAGTGTAAAGTGTCAGCCTATAGTTCATATACATGATAGATTTATTAGTTATTAATAACCCAACAAAGCCTCTTGAAAACGTTTACTTCTTCGCCTGCTTTTGAGGCTGACTGTAAAGTGGACGTTTTGCTATAAAGACATCTTGCTAGTAGGACTAAGAGATTTGTAGGTGTAAATATATAGAATAAGCCATACGGGATTGTCATGCCGGAAGGATAAAAATCCCAATAAAAACCAGATTAAAAAGAAAGGACTAAGGGATACTGGGAAGCGTCGGTGGCGCAGTGGATAAGGCGCGGACTCTCAATCTGAGGGTACCGGGTTCGAATCCAGCCGTGTACCTATGAGTTGTTTTTCAATTCAAGTACATCGGTGAAGGAAAACATTGTGAGGAAACCTGCATGTCTTGAACAGGCATGTGAAGTCCGCCGATCCGCACTGGGCCCGCGTGGTGGACTATGGCCCATACACTCTCTGTAGGAGAGTAGGCCTGAGCCCCTCCAGTGTGGACATATATAGGCTGGTAATGAAGGGATACTGGGACCATTAGCGATGTTGACGTTTTTATATGTCGACAACCCCCTAGAGATGCTTATTTACACCTTAGCTTTTGCCTGAGACTTCATCTTTTTTATACTTTAAGTCTTTCTCTGACACTCCAACTGTCTTGAGAAGGACAAACAAACCAATTTTTCCAATTATAATATTCATATGGAAACTACCTGTAGAAAAGTAAAGCCTTTTCATATGTGGATCAAGAGCTAATTATAAAAAAATTATGTAAGTCCTCTTCTGGAATATACATTTTTAATTGGAGTCCATATTCTCAAAAGAAAAAGGTCTTGGAGAAAGGTCAACAAAAAGCTGAGTGATGATAAGTTTCTAAAAAACTGTGATACACATTTCCATCACCTCCCGATTCAAACAGGTAGCACCACAGCCATTAACAGATACAAACAGACACCAGTCAGTGATAGTCTAGATGAGTGCGAGCAACGAGGCAGCCTGCGCGCACACCCTCGGCGTCGGACTCGAGCTCAGAGCGAGCGCGGCGCGGAGACGACGCGCGTCCTCGCACGAAACGCGTACCACACCGTCCCCCAGCACGTCCACGCTCACGGACGCACCGCGCGACCCGGACAGCGCGCGCAAGCAGTCCTCCACGCGCCCACGCACCGCCAGCAATCCCTCGTCCCGCCTGCGCCCACACTGCCTGTTATCGCAACACACGACACTAGACATGTTGTGCGATATCAATCAACTTACAGATCTAGCTGCAGGTACAGATACCGGGTGCTCATAGAGTCTCCGCTTATGCAACAAGGATACACTCTTGATCCGAAATATCGGTGTATGTAAACAAACTATTTATTTAATGTAAAGCTATGAATCAATGAAAAATTTTAATAAACTAGAACTAACTAGCTTCTAGACCGCGAAGGATGAAAGAGTTCAATACAATATTTAGTAGTGAGAGATCACAATTTGTTCACAAATTTTTGGTTTGATTGAGGTTATTAGGTTACTTTCTAGGTTAGTTAGGAAGTTTATCTCAAAAAGTTGACACTGACATACTATGACAGCGATCAAGTGTTGCCAGACAGATGGAATTTGAAGTAATGAGTAGAAAAATTAAAGTTTTAGCAGTAGATACAGGGAAAAATCAGTAGATTAAAAAAGGGTTGGAGTGCACAAAAGGGGGCGCTAAGGCGATTAGTATAAATATTTAACTGTACTTACCTAATTTAATCTGCAACAAAGATTAGCTTTTTTACTCAATTGCGCCAGAAGGAGGGTCATGTTCTTTGAAGGTATGTAATTTTTCTTTGGCATGCTCTGTCTTACCACACTACACTACAGAAAAAATTCCGCGATGAACAAACGTCATGTTATAAAGGGCACATATGAGTATGTACACGACAATAACGAGTTGATTCTGATTTGAAAAAAGCAGGTAGATTATGTATAACAAGTAGGTTGCAAAATATATCAGTATAGCTGACTGCCAATCATTTTTATTAGAAAAATGGTCTCAGTGAGACTTAATTTGTCTTCACTTTATATATTGTATACCAAAGTTGAATACCTTTCGCACAATTGCCACGTCAAAAATTTGTGACTAAAAGGTGACATACGAGTATATTGTATGTATTATTTATCAGTGTTGCTAGTTTTGATTTTACAGCTTTTACTATAAACAGGAATATGAATAAAAATCTGTCCCTATTATTATTAATTCAATCTGTGATGCGTGTATGTCAAAGACATTTAAATTATACGTAAATCTCTTTGGTGTATGTATAATTCATTCTCGATATATCATCTTTATAAATGTAACATCTTTTCTATTATTTATTTTAGAATACTACTACTACTCCTATTCTGATTAAGAGACAACCCTACAAAACCATAACATGTGTGACCCAGTGGTGTAACCTAAAACATCGTCTAGAATGAATGCACCGACGTTGTTATTGACGCCTCAAGCTTACTACATCGTATCTCTTTGAGAGTATCTAGAGAGCACCACGCAGTTATGAGAGAAAGAGAACTAATCATAAGAAATATCTTTTTATCGTAAGGTAAAGTGTAAAATCGTATGTAAAAAATTCATTCATCAGGCGATCATGTACCACTTATAAATTTATAATTCGCAATTTAAGCATGGAGATGTAGACTTCTTTGAACCACTGATAAAATTTAAATCAAAAATTTTAAAATTCAATTCCTCACATTTGACTTATCAGCCCGTGTCTCTCCACTGCTGCAGATAGGCCTCTCCCAACGTGCGACACTCCTTCCGGTCCTCCGTCGTCCTCATCCATTCGCTTCCCGCTATCCTCTTGAGGTCGTCAGACCAGCGGGCTGGAGGCCGTCCCACCCCGCGTCTCCCGGTCCGAGGTCTCCACTCCACTCCTCACATTTAACCCGCGTAAATGTAATGCAAATATTGCGAATTGTTTTTAACTTTTAAAATTTCAACTTTACTTATAATATAAAAAGAAAGAAATGACCAAATTAATAATTAAAATATATATATATCAAAAAATAAAATAAACAATTCAAGCTAAATTCAAGTGGTAATAATGTAATGTCATCTCAAAAAGTAAATACAAAACGCAATATAGTCAAGTCCTGAAAATTATTATCTTGTTTGAATGTAGCGTTGTCAGTTTAAAATAGAATAATATAAGGCTGAAGCCACAGCCGAAGACATAAGGATCTCTAATAGGGTTTGTGAAGCCATATTTCCATTTACATTATTATTTGTTTCCATTTCTGTAGTTTTCTCAATAAAATGTGAAAGGACAATGCCCACTCTTCATAGTAACCTCGGCCCTCAGTGGCCAGTTACGAAATAAAACCATATTTCTATAGTTACGAAAATAAAACCGTTTTTCCCCCAAAGGGTAAAAAACGAATATTTAGGTTTCAGCCGAAAGGCTTGACCCACTTGAGATAAACCCTTCTGAACATCAGCGCCATCTAGTAGTTTCATAGTGCAAATACACAGCGCGTCGGTGATTGGCTGTGCTGTAACGGTAGTGGGAGGTGTCAGCGCGGCTGTCAGGCACGCGAGTCGCGTGTCTCTTCAGTACCGAACCTGTAAGAATCGGAAGCGAGGCGGAAGCCGGCAAGAGATTATTTGGTGGGTCAAGCCTTTCGGCTGAAACCTAAATATTCGTTTTTTACCCTTTGGGGGAAAAACGGTTTTATTTAGGTGTTCGAGCCTTCCGGCTTGACCCACTTGAGATGTTTATTATCTGCCGGCGCTGACCCAGCGTACTGTGAATTAATTGTGTGTGGTTTGTAGGAAACCGGTCCGAACTTCAAATTATATTTTAAGCTGATCTTCCCAAAAATATATATAAATACATGAAGAAGCCTGTCTTATACAAATCAAGTTAATACCAAAATCTCAAAAACGAGTACATTGTATAACAAAGCCTCAAAATCGGACATAGTCATAGACATCACACATAGGCCCTCTTGCTGTTCCTTGATCTCACTTCCTTGAAACAGTCCCAGAGCGTTTGAACTGTTATGCCAATTTCCCTTGCGTAGTATCACGCACATGTCGAGTTTTGTTAGACCAGTTGTCTGAAGCGACTGCGGCTCGAAAACTGCCAAGAGAGCCTTATATGTTTGCGTTTCTAAATATCTATCGAAGCTGGACAGCTATAAAGACACTGAGGCTGCTTTCACCTTATTTCCGGTGGTGATAATTAAGTTTGTCAAGGTTAGATCCGCTCTACGTTTTCTTCTTCTTCCGATATATGGATTAACATAGGGATCCAAGAGATC
Source organism: Carcina quercana (assembly GCA_910589575.2). Classification (NCBI taxonomy): domain Eukaryota; kingdom Metazoa; phylum Arthropoda; class Insecta; order Lepidoptera; family Depressariidae; genus Carcina; species Carcina quercana. Next base: position 12,967,781 of record OU342444.1, read on the forward strand.
TAGTTTAATTTCTTTATTCTTCAACAAACACCAATCCGGCTGACCATAATTAGTCCCTGGTAGTATTTTCCTGGTTTTCAAAAAACAAGTTCCGAAGGGCTCACGGCCGTAACTCGTCGATCGTAAGATCGTACGTCTTTGAGAGGCTCACCATAAAGCTTTCTCCCGTCTCGGTGCTATAAAGATATAGTGGCCTTGGGAGATGGTCACTCGTGGAATCAATGCTGGCGTGGGGAAAAAACACCTCCAGTTTGTACTATTTCCATGGTTGGCTGAAGGCATCTGCGTACTAGCTTTCGGTGTCCTTGTGCTCATCGCTCATATATTAGAGCTACATGTACATGAATGTAAATAAAATGATTTGATTTGGATAAAGAAATAGAATATATATAATTTATTTAGGTTACTTTGAGATCGTAAACTAAACTAGTGCGGATGACCGCCCATAGGAAAACATCTATTTCTGGAATTCCCATCCTCCAGGAAATTTCTTATTTCGTGGTGTCTAGGTGCCACTCTTGCTGGGACTTCAGTATGGACAGACTGTCTGCGAGGCCATCGCATCTGCGTGGCAAATACTTTAGTACCACTGTGGTATTATGGAAGTCGGTCAGGTGTTAAGATTTTGAGCCAATATGGAGGAGTATTCTTTCATCTCGTTCATCCCTGTATTCTGAGACTGCTATCGGATTGTCAGTTTGGGAAACGATCGTTCTTCCTTGGAGCTCCCTCCATTCTGATCGTAAGGCTTCTAACAATACCCATACCTGCCAATTATTTTGGTGTTCCAGCCTAAACCGAGGTCTGGTGCGTCGGTGGCCACAAAAGCTGAAGGTGGATCAGCCTGGAGCCATTTATATGTGTTGGAGTCACCAATGTGGTTCTTCATTTGCTTGGTCAGGTAGTCAGAACGATTTGTGTTTTCCCATATCATGTCACGATATTGCTGCGATATGTGTGAGTCTGCAGCATAGAACATTCCGTGGGGCAACGTTTCAAGCAGACCAAAAACAAAATTACTTAAGAGTTACTCTGCATCCTCCTAAATCCGTCGGACTTTTATAATTGTACCTGTGATAATAATAATATTCTTGATATTTGTTTTATTTTATTTCATTTTTGAGTTAGGTAAGAGTTTTTTTGTTAGAAATAGTATTCCAGTTGAGGCCCAAATATTCTATTTGTTGCTTATGCACTAAGTCAGATTTTGCGGTGTTTATGTTCCAACTTAGCTTTGTAAAAAAGCAAATGGTCCAAATCGTCTGTTTTTCTAACATGGTTTTGTTTATTCATAGGCAAGAAAAACAACAACAACATCAAGATAGACTATCACTCGAATTCCATTCTGGCGAAGTATAGAGGCCACTCAATCGATCGGGCACTTGATAGCCAGAGGGGTAAACGGCTTATATTATAAATAATGCCTTTGAAAACGAAGAAGTACCTTCTGTGTGGTTTACAAAAGAGTTTTACCCAATAATCATATTTTTGTATCGATTGAGATACCTGTTTCAGACTTATCATTCGAACATTTTGGTGGCCGTACAATGTGGGAAAGAATGCCCGAGCCCCCGCAGTGGGGACCCATATAGCTCGCCGATGATGACGATGTGGGAGCCGTCAGATTTTTCTCTTAAGAATATTTTTAAAAAAAACCATAATGGAACACCTATGTACAACCTATGCTTACGAATAAAGATTTTGACTTTTGGAAGTCCTTTTCATCTCGAAGCTTTGATATTTATTGCATCAATATCTCAGAGGTTCTCGGTTCGAATTAGCTGCAATTTTCGACTTTTAACTTCGAATTGCTTGCAGAGCAACCAGTGATTCCCTCGGGCAAATCTGATCCCGTACTTCACCTGCATGCAAATATCTAGATTAAGGCATCCTTCCGTTAGCCAGGGCAGAACTATTTTTGTAGGTACTGCTTCTATTGTTCTCTGGTTTCGGTCGAAAGTTTCAGACGTTTTCTTTTCGATCGCGGTGCTGACTTGCCCATTGAGTTTTACCTGAATTATTATGTGCTGATGCCGGTAGAAATTTCTTACCAGTTTTGCGACTGGGGCTTGTAGTTATCGTTAAAAAACGTATAGCCCCCCCCCTTCTGCCTCCGTTAGTTCCTCTTCCTAGAAGAGATAAGTATCCAATGGGGGAATATCAGGTAAAATGACATTGAGCACCTTATTCGGGCGTTTATGTCTATTATTTGGTCTCTTCTACCATATGTGTATTGCAGCGAACCGTCACTAACTTTCCTGAAAGCGTGTTGTTGATTTAAGAAGTTTTTCTGGATCTCCACCTGCAGATTTGGATCCACCTTTAAGCATTTTTCATGAAAGGTCAACTCCAAGATCAAGTCAGTCCGTTCCAGTTGACAAACTGAGTTCCAGGCGGGTGTTGATGTTGCTTGGAGACTATTCAGCTTTAGTCCGGCGAAAAACAGGAGTTGCTGGAACGTCTCCTGAGCCTCGGCGTAATGGGCGTTTATCCAGACATCTTTACTTAAACGTAAACATATTCAACCTGGCTTAAACAGTTTTGGATCAGTATATGCTAATTTCAGCTCAGCTTCAGATTTACGTGGCGTGAAGTTACGGACGACAATAGCGTCTGTTTCTGAGGCTGTAGCTAACGATTTTAGTTCATTCAGCTTCCTCTGTGATGACGCAATTTGTGCAGTCAATATATCTTTTCCTGTCTCCACGGGAGGTTTACAACAGTTTCCTGCGTACCTGGTTACGCTACATAGAAAGAAAGTGCTCGGAAAATCTTCGGGTAGAATGTTATCTTCATCTGACTCCTATGGTTCATCCCACTCTGAAGTGGGTTTGATCTGACAGTAAGTGCATCATGCGTTGGAAGCAGGAGGTTTGCATGTCGGTGAATGTTTATTCCCGACGGGAAGATTTGGTAGTGGGATGTCCCAATGGGGACTCTCTTCGTTTCCTTGAGGAGCTGGCTTTTGAGGTGCGTCTCGGGTTGAGAAGTTGCATCGTGCACATAAAAAGCTCATAGGACCTCGCGTAAATCCTCACCATGACTATGTGTAGAGAGTACAGTTCAGTAGAGGGTGCGTCTCAGTAGCCAAACGCGTGGTATCATCCTAATGCACCGGTATTTTTTCTCTGACAGTGAGGTATCGTCTGGTGAGGGTCGATCCCTCTTCTGTAGGGACTGCGACTCGCAGCTTTGCTTACGTTGACAGTGAGAGGGATTCGCCGAACAGGTCCGACTGGGATAAATCTTCGACCTCCTACGGCATCCAACCACCAAAGTAGTTGTCGACAATGACTGCCAAAATCGTTCTCTTCTGTTGGAACAGGCCTAGGCACAGTTAGTCCATGACCATAGGTGCCATGATCTGTACTGAAGCCAAAACATCACAGTCAGTGAGACGTCATTGTGATGTGATAGAATGCTTGCGACGTGCTACGTGTTGTATGAAAACGTGAGTCCAGTCGTATCATTGATACGACAAGGACTTATCAATCAATGCGTTTGGTCTAATCAATAGATATCTCAAGAGTCGGCTGATGCGACCCGAAGCCTTGGCAGGTGTGACTAGACGTCTCGGATGATGCGACCGAACGCCTCGGCAGATGTAACCCGGCGTTTCGGTTGATGCGACCCAACATCTCGGCTGATACTACGCGGCGTCTCGGGTGATATGACCTGACGCCTCGATCAATGTGACTGTCGCCTCGATCAATGCGACTGTCACCTCGGCTGACGCGACGTGACTTTTCGGTCGATACGACTGTCGCCTCGGTTGATGCGACATGAAGTCTCAGTCGCTACGACCGTCGCCTCGGCTGATGCGACGTGACGTCTAGGTCGATACGACTGTCGCCTCGGTTGATGCGACATGACGTCTCAGTCACTACGACCCTCGCCTCGGCTGATGCGACTTATCACCTCAGTCGATACGACGTCGCCTCAGTCGATACGACGTCGCCTCAGTCAATGCGACGTCGCCTCAGTCAATACGACGTCGTCTCAGTTGATACGACGTCGCCTCAGCTGATGCGACGTGACGTCTCGGTCGATGCGACCAGACGTCTCAGTTGATGCGTCTCACAACGTTTGGTGCTTTGCAACAACCGAGTTGGTTATTGACTTAGTATCGCTCGTAGTGAGACGATAATGGCGACACACCTGTGAAGCCTGCATGTGCCAGGGGCGACATGCTTGCACCGTTGTTGGTCTGAGTATCGTTCTTAGCGAAACGATAATGGCGACACACCTGTGAAGCCTGCATGTGCCAGGGGCGACATGCTTGCACCGTTGTTGGTCTGAGTATCGTTCTTAGCGAAACGATAACGGCGTTGTGACGCCCGCATGTGCCGGGAGCGACATGCTTGCACCGTTGTTCGTCTGAGTATCGTTCTTAGCGAAACGATAATGGCGACACCATTGTGACGCCCGCATGTGCCGGGAGCGACATGCTTGCACCGTTGTTCGTCTGAGTATCGTTCTTAGCGAAACGATAATGGCGACACCATTGTGACGCCCGCAGTTGCCGGGGGTGACATGCTTGCACCGTTGTTGGTCCTAGTATCATTCTTAGCGAAACGATAACGGCGACACCGTTGTGACGCCCGCGTGTGCCGGGGGCGACATGCTTGCATTATATTCAGGTGTTTCGTTGTGGATTGTTTCCCTATCCAACTAAGGAAATCCACAACAAGTTACCATGAAAAAATAATAATAAATGTAGGTATGATTTTACCTGTAATCCTTGTAAATCAATGTCGTCGATGAATTTTCGTGTTGCGCACTACTACGACGCTGAAGATTCAAAAGCGTACTGAAGAGACACGCGACTCGCGTGCCTGACAGCCGCGCTGACACCTCCCACTACCGTTACAGCACAGCCAATCACCGACGCGCTGTGTATTTGCACTATGAAACTACTAGATGGCGCTGATGTTCAGAAGGGTTTATCTCAAGTGGGTCAAGCCGGAAGGCTCGAACACCTAAATATTTATTTATTTTTTAACAAAGACTTTTTACTATACAATTAAATATTGATTCATACCAATTAATGGAAAAATAGCATAGTTTTATCAATTGTGAACATCAAACCTGAAAATGGACTTAATACCGCAATACTATCGCAAAATAGTCGCACTCTTATGGAAGGGGGAACATTAGAGCTGCTAAATCCAGGAAAACAGCAGTGTCTTTGAGTGTCAGGGGCTCTAACATAATTGGGCAACACAATCGTAGGTACTGCACCGACTTGAGATGTTGCCTCAGATAAACGAGTGCTTTCAGTCTCTACCGAAGGAGCACTTGAGGGCTCCGCTGATTGAGAACCAGAAGTGACGGAGTGTACATCTGATGTTGCACGTGCAGCTGCTCTGACACTTCTCTGCCAGCAAGGATGACAGACACGATCAGAGTTCTGCACCTGAAAAAATACAACATACTTTAATTAAACTGTAACTCTTTCAATCATTATCATCATCAGCCGGGAAACATCAATTTCTGAACATAGGCCTACTTTGTGATAAGCGACATTTACCGGTCCTTAGCCACGTGCATCCGTGACCTCAAGAAAGTCCAGTCCACCTTGTAGGGGGATGACCCTATACTCGCTTCCCAGTATGTTGTCGCCACTCGAGAACTTTTACCTCCCACCAGCTCCCGAGTGTAAGGTATAATCATATTTATAAATACAATACAATGTTTGATTAGTGGAACTGGATAAGTGATTTCATGAATTATGACTAGAATTGCTGTGTATGTGTATTCAAAAACCATTTAAAAAAGCTTTTTTACCTCTGCTGAGCAATAATGTCTCTGATTTGATTTTCTTGAGGAGAACCTCCTTGCTCTTCGTAAGGAGCAACCACAGCAAATACAAACAAGTCTGTGACTAGAAAAGCTGGGCGAATTTTCCTACGGTGGTCGGAGCGGTGGTCGGTGAATTTCATTCCACATTCCATGCTGCAGTCCAACAGGAATGACAAACATAATCCTCACTTGAAATATGCACCTGAAAAATTGAATAAAATCAATATCATGATAAAGGAACTGCCACCATTATTATATAACCCCTTCATGGCTTAGTTACTTGTCTCTGTGATTACACATACGAGTATCACACGTTTTTCTACATTTATCAGGCTAGCTAATACTATTTTGCCTAAGTATGCTGCCAAACTTCATCAGGTTACTAAAGTATCAATAAATTACACCCAGGGGGCACTAAGGCAGGACTTTTCTAAGTTGTTTTTCCCTCAGCGCCCCCCTTTGTACACCCTAACCTAAGTGTCACATAAAAGTATACTAGTAGTTAGTGTACTTACATTTTGAGGAAGAAGCCATTGTTGTGTAACCGATCGCACTTCTACAATTTCTAGAATATGACGTCGTAACTTCCTCATAGCTACCCTGCAATTCACGCAGCGAAAATTGCTGCTAGGTTCCAGATTCGAGCCAGGGTTGACATTATGTGAAGGTCCAGGGTCCAAAAGTGCGCCAGGGTTATCGTATAAAGCGGGAGCAGGGTCCACGTTAGCGCCAGGGTCTTCGTCATAAGTAGAGACAGTGTCCAAATTCGTGCCAGGGTCAACAAGGTTCGGTTCAGCGTCAGGGTTCATTATCAAAACAAGGGTCGTTTGAAGAGAATAGATACAAAAAACACGAAATCATTAAACGATTCAAACCCAACGAAAATACGAGTGACAGATATGTAATGGATGTTAACTAGGTTAACTCTGTCAATGTCAAACAGCGTCAACGCCAATGTTGCCAATTGCCATTTAAAAATCGATTGGTAATATCGATTGGTATTTTCGATTTTTTTATACATGGATGGTCCGTCTGGACTAACAACGTGTTACATTTATGTCATTTCTTCGCACAAGCATGTCGAATATATGCTTAGGGCATCCGTGCACCGGACGTAACATCTGAACGCGATAGGTACATAATACACAACGCGTTTGTTTAATGCTGTACGCCGAGACATACGATAGTGCGTAAGGACCGTGTAGCGCTATAAAATACATTCAAAACGGTACTTTCTACGCATGCATGTCAGTATGAACTCCAATACATACTGCATACAACTACATATTCATCTCATTTGATTGAGTAACTTTTTCTTCAGCATATAGGTAATACGTCTACGATAATTATTAAATGACTGTTGAGATATTTGAAATGAATCTTTTTCTTAAAGATCTCAATACACAGTGCTGTTGTAGTGTCGTTCATAGATTGGATTAATTCAAATTGAAAAGCTATGATTGATTTTAAATATATCTAACTAATATCAGAAAAATAAAATACGCCGTCGGAGTCGTGAACTAAATCAAGTATTAAATAAATAAACCACTATTGTTGCTATTTTTGTCAATCCATTCGGATAGTTTTGCTATCCACTCGAGTAACGATAATTAAATGTGTACTACTCGCGGTAATCGATTTCTTAGATGAATGAATCGATTAAATCGAATAGATATTCTATAAATTGTTAGTTAATGGCAACACTGTTGATACGCCATTTTAAAGTCCTAAAGATCTGTTAGTACTAAAATCTAAAATAAACTCCTTATTGTTTTGTGGTTTTCCTACGGAGAGTTAATTACGTAGTGATCATGAGATGAAAATTTTTATTTTTTATTTCTTGTTGTGTATATCACAATTCTGGACTTGCTTGGATGACCTGGTCCGTAGATGGGCAATTCCCTGTATTGCTAGTTTTATATTTTTAACGAGAATTAAAATGGTCAGCCTTGGTTGCAACCAACCTTCCAACACGCCATCCATGGATCCATATACCGACTGTATTTATTCGACATGGTAAACTCTTTCGATTGGGGTGAAACCCTCACAATTTTGCGTAATGTGTCTTTTTACTCATGTGGTATTATGTTGTTTTACCGCTGCGCTGCCGCCGCTCCGCCCCGCACCCCCCGACCTCTTCGTATTATACCTCTTGACGACTCAATAGATACTGGATAAGTAAGTACGGCTACGCACTAGATAGAACGGCGGACGGCGGCGCGGTGTGGTCCACTTTACATTACCCCGCCCTCCCGTGTGACGTGCGATGAGGCAGCCGGGGGCTCGTCCGGGGGAGGGCGCAGTTGTCTCCCTCGCTTGTACGGGACACCTCGCTCGCACGCGTCAGCTGATCGCTGTCTGCCCGACACAAGGCCCCGCGCTCTCCCCCCGCGCCACACCCGAACTCCCCCTACATCCGACAGACGCATCCTTGTGCTCAGCTGATGATGGTGTCCTATACACGGTCTTACACGGTATGCACATGTTATATGTATAATTGTATATCAATTCTCAAAGTAATAAATCTCAAAACATCATTTAAATAGAACGGTCCAGACCACATATTGCTATTGGGGGGGGGGGGGGGGGGGGGGGATCAAACATATGTAGATGTTTACCCCGACATAAAATATAACAATTCGAAAATATATAACATTGTTAAAGGGCGAGGAGGAATGAAGATTATTATATTAGAAGATTAGAATATTTACATGTACAGTATAGGATCAGGTATTATTTGACGAGAACTGAATTTAGCAGAACTACGAGTAGTTACGTTACCTAAATCTGACACCAAACAGCAGTGTTAATAGCACTGTGTCTTTTTAATAAAAGGAATCTTCAAAAGATAGAAGACTCCTTAGGGGAAGAGTCGGGGTATGTGAGATTCTTACTCACTAAACCCCTTCGGTGGCCACCCGCTGCGCATATCAGGGAGCTCTGGGTCCTCCAGAGGAACGTCGCCAGTGCTCCCCTCGCGCGATGCAATGTGCTCTTCCCGGGCTGATATGCCAGCCCTTGCACTCTCGCAGAGCGGACTCCGCAGTGGAAAAGGGGCCACACCGTTTCCCCTGCCCTCTCGGGATCGGAGCAGGACCGCCGGAGCCCCCACTCAGGCTGCCCCCGGTCCCTGGCCCTTTACATCCAGGGCTACGGTGGTGCGACTACAGGGTGAAAGTGAAAAGAAAGAAAGAGAAGCCTCTCTGAAATACAGACGGAGGAGTTGACTCAACAGTAGGGGTCAATCTGTTTGAATTCTTCGCTCGCATCCGCATCTACAAAGAAACACTGGAGGACGTGAGGAGAGAGCGACGCGTCCTCAAGCTGCCTACCTGCCGCCTGCCGCCGGCCGCCTGCCACACGCACACACACGGACTCTGGTGAGATAAAGGCCAGATGCAAACACCTCGAGCAGTCCGCTTGGTGTACGTACATACGGGGCACCTGCCTGTGCCCTTACCCTTACAATACATTCAGGTACCTAAACGAGGACAAAGGGAACAGTTTGTAGACTTTAAACGATTTCTTAGAATAATATAAAATATTATATTGTTGGTACGGTGGGTGCAGCCGGGCCGGGGACTGGATAGTTCTCGTATCCTGTACAATAAGCTCCCGTGGCCCGTGACTAGTGAGCGAATGCTCGTGTTAATTTCCTGGAGCGAACCCCGGCCTCGAGGCGATGCACGCAGTGGGTACCGCAGCGCAGAGAACTGCAGATTATAACATTACTGAACTAACTAACTTAGCGGCCCGCCTCTTCTTTTAAACATTTTGGGAAAAACGTAAATGTACCTTTTTGCAAGACAAGTAGTTTTTTCTGATTAAATTACCATTTATATTTTTAGAGTTTCAATTTTTTTACTTAATCTAAAGTTTTACATTTCTATATTTACATTTTTAGAGATCCGTAACTCAAAAGGACAAAAAAAACATTTATTGGATTACTGTGGGTTATCCTTAAGAGATAGACATATACATCGCAGACTTTTTTGTTGATCTTTTTGAGGTGTACAATACAGTAGTACATTATTTTGATCTATCTGGTACAATTTGCAATGTAAGCGCTAAAATAATATACCTTACTCTTGAATCACTCTATCTACTAAAAAAAACGCATCAAAATCCGTTGCGTAGTTTTAAAGATTTAAGCATACATACATACATACAGACAGCGGGCAGCGACTTTGTTTTATACTATAAAAAAAAGTATAGTATAGTATAATTAGTGATGATGACATAGGGTCGGTCGGTGTTGTAGGTAGACCTGCCCGGAGACAGCGGCCCTCTGTGACGGGCTGCATGCCGCTCTTCTCTTGTGGAGGGCCGGGAGAGATGTCGCTGTCGTGTTCATCCATACGAGTCCATTCATTTTTGGAGTAAATAAATGTGTACGTCCTTCATTAAGTGAAACAAAATTTTATTAAGTATTAAAACATTTGCATTTTATCACTTAAAATTATAACTTTGAAGAAGGCTGTACGCACGGTTACAGGTCAAGCTGTACGTTATCAGTATAAGCTGAGGGAGTACATTCAATGCGAGGTCAGCATATACTGGAAATGTATAGCTTGATGTGCAGCCGTGTGTACGTCCACTCACCTTGTATTTGGAGCGCGCGCTGTCGCCCGCTATTTCCCATAATTTTTCGTATTTGGTCTGGTATACTTATATTAATACTCTTTGATTTTGTGTTTATCGTATTTGTTACTGTGTGATATATTATTTTAAAAATATCAAGTTAAAATGCAGAAGATGAACAACAGATAGAGTTGCCTACGATAGTTTCATACAACGTAAGAGCAACAAACAAACCTTGTGTTTTTGTCGTATTTCTCTGAACAAGTCCATCATGATGCGTGTGGGGCATGTATCCCATGTTAAAACGTATGTTTAACCTCAAACATGGTGTTGATATACTGCTGTACTGTAACCTGATGTTTTTTCTTCTCGCAAATGTGTTGCAAACCGCAGCCTCGTGTGTAATGAGAAACTTAGCTCACATGTATCATAATGCACTATTATTGAACAGATCAAGACGTTTCATTCCATATGTACATATTTATAACGACAGTGCGACCGTGTCGTTTAATTAACGTCTGTTTCTTTATTATGTAAAATAATAATCTTTATAGGAAATACTACTCTGCGATCATGCAGCAGTGAAGTAGGAGCCTCGTCCCTCCCCTCGCCGCCCCTGCTTCAAATGACAATGTTCCCGCGGAACGATTCCAATCTCTCAACTGGGACGTTTCAAGTGTCCGCTCCAGCTCCCGGCAGCGTTCTCTCTCGCTCGCGGGCCGAGCGAGAAGGACGGCGGCTAATAGACGTGCTCACCGCTCGTCACGTTCAATGCTTCAAACATGGCCGCCGGGGTGGTGACGTCACTGCGGCGCGGCGCGGCGGGCGGCCGGCAGACAGCATACAAGAAGGCCTGAGTCAGTGCTATGCTATACGTGGCTATACTACATTAAACCTTCACAAAGATCTCGATGTCGGTTGCATACAATGTTTTTCAAGAAATGACAACTTTCTGTGATACACACTCGTACCGGAGCGCAGCGAAGTTGACCATCTGTAACGTGTCAACAGAGACGGTTCCGTTACATGTATATTATACCTCTATCTACATATATTATGTGTTACAGTAGCGTATTGTATGAATGTCCCCAGTGCAGTGTATCTTAAGAAACACTGGTGAATGTTAACATGCACCAAGCTAGCTGGTGAATGTCCGATATTTATTATTTCCTTAACAATTTCGGTCATTGACCGGGAATGTTATCCTCATACAATACGCTGACTTGGTGATTCTTCATTACTTGTGAAATTATGATGCTTATATTTGAAATAGAAAAATAATTCATGGATCGGATTGTCTACTGGCTGCCAACAACCAACAGCTACCCATGTTTAGACGTTTTGCAGGACGGGCTTGCAGTAATAACTGTCGGGCTACTTACCTTCAGCCAGGTCAGTTTCACACATATTACTCTTATTCGTTAATTTTACGAATCATTATTATTTTACATTTTACAGCATCACCAACGACAAACACTATACAATCCGACGTTTCATGTCACGCTATTTTACAAAACCGTTACATTGATGAATGCAAAACGCTCATTCAATTCCGCGAGTTGAAGTTCAGCTATTATGAAAAACCGCTGCCGTCGTTGAGCTGTATAACGTAACGGAGATGTTTACTGAAACAGCTAGCGGCTATAAAACCGCTTCTTAGTCAATACAACTGCGACACATTCACTTACACCGGACGTTCCAGTAACATACCCGTGATGTACTGGCTGCATGGGGTCTGAACTTATCAAATACCATCTGTAATGTACTTATAACTGTACACTCACTGTTGGAGAGTCGGCCTGAGCTCTGCAGCGGGGACGTCATGTTGATGAATGTGGACCCGCGCCCTGAGGGTTCCGTGTAAACTTTACGAATCATTTGCACGACCAATCATCTCAAAAATTGCCAAGTATTTTGGTCAAAGCATCAAAATTCTAGACAGGTCCTAAAAACTGCAGACGTATGTCAACCCTATCTCCGCCTGACTTTACTTAGAACTAATCAAATAAAGCTACACACTACAAACCCACACTACCCACCTCCCCCACCTCCCCAACCTCACGACTCGCACAACCATAATATGTGCTTGTTACTAGTTTATTATCCATGAAGGTTTAACAGAGAAGATTCATATACCGCAAGATATAGCCACCACCCACCACCGACACCACGCGGAAGACTCCTTCATCGTCGTGGACGCCGCCGCCACTAGCTCGATAGTATCAAATCAATATATTTATTGGTCGGATTATCGAAAACAACCAAACAGTCTGTAAAATTGATGTTTTGCGTCATATCCACCCGCGGAACCTTTTTCCGCGGAGGAAAAATCTAGACTCTGCTGTATTACTGCTGCAAACTCTTATCGCGCGAGCTGTACCACCAGCTAAAACCCCTCTGTGCCTCCAGCCTCTCTCACCACGTTACAGCTGCCGAGTCCCGGGCGGGGCACCACACCAATCTATCTACCTATATCTACCTAGTAAGATAGAAAGATAATACATAACATTCCCACCTTGCGTCCCCCTCTTCTTTCTTCTATTAATTTCAACGAACTGCGGTTTCCGAAATCTAGATATGTTAATAACTCCGACTTTATATTCATAAAAAAATATATTAAAATTTTTGAAAAAACTTACGACAAATTTAAAAGTTATAATTGGAAAAGGGTTAAATATTTTTTGGGGTAACCCTCGACTCTCCACAAAATGAAAGTACCTAGATAAACGAAACATACACATTATTTTTGCAGATTTACGAGTTTGTGAGTACATAATTGCAATTACGTTAGGTACATACAATGTTTACAATGTAGTCTTGAATTGAATTGAATAAATGACTGCATCTATCTACGAGAGACACAACGCGCTGTTCTAACTCCTACATATTCATTGAAAATGGCTCCATATTAGGCAATGGCAGCCCCCAACGGATTTTTTCGTGCTTATTATAATAATATGTAAGTTTTGTTTTATCTGGTTACTTACTGCCATTTTGTGGAGTCGAGGGTTTACCACAAAAAATTATTTAACCCTTTTCCAATTATAACTTTTACATTTGTCGTGGGTTTTGTTCAATATTTGTAATTATTTATTTATTTTAAGCTTTTTAGAGAATTCATATGTTGTTCTCTGAATATCGTGACGTGTGAAGTATCATGTCATGACAAACAATATGTGCAATTGGATTAAAAGTCAAAGGTTTAGGTTTTTTTCAGAGCATCGCGGAGTTCATGTATAGGTGCTGATCACTAAACACTCCACAAAGAGCCCAGACACGGTTTATTTGCCATGTTCCTTCACAAAGTCCCCCTCAACGATATTTTGCTTCATCATCAGACCCTCAAAAGTTCATGTGCAGGTTCTGCTCACCTAACACTCTCAAAAGAGCCCAAACACGGCTTACTAGCTTTTTGCCTTCGCAACGTTAATTAATTATATATGGATTATTATTATTATTATGGATACCTATAATTAAGTTAACATTTTTAGTAATTAGTTATGTAAGTTTGTATTTTGTAAGCATTTGGAATGTAACTTGTTGGTGTCTCTAAATAAATAAATAAACGTTCCCTTCACCTTCGTTCTGATCCATCATCAGACCCTCAAAGTACGTGTGCAGGTTCTGCTCACCAAACACTTTCAAAAGAGCCCAAATACGTCCTAGTAGCTATAAGCCTTCGCAAAGTTCTCTGTTCCTCAAAGAGTGAAAATCTTGACTTGAAACTCATTGCTAATCTATTCCGTCGAAACCAAGTCGACAGCGGGTCAGCTACTTCCTGTCTCTAGGGCAGTGTTTTTCAATCTGTGGGTCGCGATCCCGGGGGTCGCAGTCTTGATCGGGGGATCGCGGGCAAAAAGATAAAGGCAAGGTTCTACAGTACATAGTGCGACGGAGAAGCTTGGTGCTATTTGTAAAATGTTAATAATCCAATCATTTTCTAACTGGAGTATATTCGCATGTAGTCTATGTCGTCTTCTAATTTAATTATATCTTTGTACATAGTAAGCGGGTTGGCAGAATTTTTCAAACAGTAAAGGAGTCGCGAAATCAAAAAGATTGAAAAACACAGCTCTAGGGCGACGACTGATAGCGCTGTCACTACTGCCGCAACGTCATCAGCATATATACATATATCTGCCCGAGTTATTATACTTGGAAGGTTTATTGAGTAGCAGTGTGAAAGCCAAGTTCGACAGGGAGGATCCCTGGAGAACGCACATTGTAGCACGGAGTCCATCAGACCTGTCTTTGCCGGCGCAGACATCGACTTCACAGATCACTATATTCGACATACTGCACTGTGTGAGTCAGGGCGACCCGGACATCATTATATGTAGGCCTCGATTCCATAACGCAGGAACTCCACGGCCAGGGCTGTTGCCCTGCAACAAGACAGCTGCCTCTTGTTCAAGTTCCGCACGTGTTACGAATACGCGACTTTCAGACCGCTCAATCTGTCGTTCGTACAAGCACCGTCATTTGTATTTGATGCGATTAACGACCACTTAGTTGATGTACCAGGTGAAAACATCACTGCTTTATCTGATTTTTACTTATTACGAGTATGACCGACTAAATGAAAACTGCTTCAGCTTAGAGCCTGTCACTGTACATTTTGTAGCAAATTTGATATATTTATCTATTAAATCCAAAGACATTTAACATTAATAGTAATAGACCGGACAAAGCAAACAAAAATTTTGATCCTAAATTTGTTACCAATTGGTAATAAGTGACTCAATCTAGTGTCACATCACGTCACGCGGCCGTACAAGACATTTGACATACCGTTGACTTTTGAGATCAAAATGTTTATATGAAACGTTTCCCAATGCCCGCTCTATAACCTATTACTATATTTAAATCTCTCTGATTAAATCGAACGTTTAAAGCGTAGACTACATCAGTGTAGACATGCTCACGTTGGCATCCCTTGTACTTAGTCTGCCACTATAATAAACAAATCCATAAAAATTTTCCGTCTTTCCTGAAATATGGAAAACTGTAATAATAATACCTCTGCCTTAGAATAATAACCCCCTGCATATTAAAGGTTTACGACCCATTAGTGTACTACCACTACTTTCAAAACTATTGGAAAAAGTGATATATTCACAAATGTCACACCACACTACTGTGAAACATACAATATTTTTCCTGCCTGCAATCGAGGTTCAGAAAAAATGATGTAGCAAGTAAAGTACTCTAGGCTCAAGGTGCAGGCAAAGGTACTGTCCTTACACTTCTTGAGTTTAAACACGTACTTTTGATTGCATATACGAGTGCGTCATCAATTAAGCGGTTTGATACTAGCTTCTTAAGTAATCGTAGGCAACAAGTAATTATGTCAGATGGTACTACGCTTTGCTCAGGAACTAAAAACATATACAGAGGCGTACCCCAGGGATCATTTTGGGCCCTCTTCTGTTTATAATTTATACAGCAGATATCACAAATAGCATCATTAATTGCAAGCACGCAAGCAAGATCCGACACTACTGTTGCAGGAGAGAAGATTGAAAGTGTTGATGAGATCTGTAACCTGCGCCTGACAATGGACGACAACCAGTTACATTTCGAACAGTACTCTTTTTCTACAGAATAAAGTAATAAGTACATATAGGATTCGGCCTTACATTAATGTAGACTTAAGAATTAAGCTGTGAGTTTTTTTGGTCTTACATATGTATGTGGTAATAAAGCATTTCTCTTTTTTTCTTGAGTAGCATGTGTGTCCCTCGTGTACGAACACTGCCTGTGCGCCGCGGACGCACGGGCTCCGAGCTCGGGACGTGGTACGCGGTTGTGGCGGCGCAGAGGCTCCGGCCCCCGAACGACCTAATACAATAGCGTCGGTTCACAAAATATTTTGGTACAGTCTGACGCATTCAACCGTAGTAGATTGTAAAGGTGGTGCGTAAGATTGAATGATCACAATCAGTGTTAATGGAACATAGAATAACAGTTAGTCTGAGGAGTCGACGAGTAAAGATAATTTAACAGGTAAATGGACGCGACGCGGGCAGTCGATACTTCCTGTACAAGTTGTACTTGTCCTATAGACGTGCCACCCACCCCTCCAACGTGCCCGCTGCAGAGGCATGGCGGCGAGATGCGTTTCAACACAATCGTAATGGCTTCCTGCAGAACGCCGCGCGCCGCGCGCCCTCAACGAGGCTCCGCTCCCAACAGCCATTGTGGATTATTCACGAGTCATTGTGTACCAGCCTTTGTTAAGAAAATAAAACACGTCGTTGCGCTTTGTTCGCCGGTTGTATTGTATTGTCATTGCCGCCGGTCGACAGCCGAGCGATGCCCCACTCGCTGGACGCGGTAGCCGACCGTCATCTCCACTAGCATTTATGTCACGGAGCATCATCGCGATGGGGATATTGTACTTTGAGTGTTTACAAGCGGTTGCTTGTGCACACGTGTCATATGAAGATTTAACGAACGGCCGTCGAAGGCCGCGGGTGGCAGCGCAGCGAGTGTTGGGTTGGCACATTCACATCCTATCCCGACAGAGCTCGTCGCGTCGCGGACAGCTGTCGACGATATCCCTACACGCACGGTGCACGTAGCTGGCATCTGTCTCGCTCCCGAGGCCTGCGTGTGGTATGCATTGGTCCCTATCGCACGGGCTGAGCCGCTGCGGCCGCCGCCATCTTGCTCAACGACAAAATAAAACGACCCTTTAGGGATTTTTGTATAAAGATAGTTTATATTTTTGGCATTGGACTATGACACAATTATAATACTATGATATGCTAAGTAAGCGTTTTATAAAGACTTTTACATGCCGAATATTCGTTAATCAGACTATTCATCAGAGGACTCTTCATATAATTTTAACAAACATAACTGTATACGAACGATAGCAGAATACGTTATGTATGTGGTCGCGTCGGTCGCTCTGCAGCGAGCTATACACACATACATACATTACAATATACATATATGTGGAACTCATTGTCTAAATATACAATACGTACATTACATACGAGCACTAGCTATCTCTAGTTTTATTCGTAATATTTTTCTCACTTTGATTGTTTATTCTATAGGTAGGTACATTATAATACAACGTTCGAACATATACTTAATTATCGATATGATGTCGTAATACAGAAATTCGCGACAGGTCAGAACAACTCAACGGTGAATACTGCGTGTGACACAATAAATAATTAACGTCGGTGGGCTCATCCTGCACACACGGCACACTGGCGTCACAGCACGGCACGGCACCGCAACCGATACACGCGCACTAGAGGTAAATGGGCAGCTGCTGCAGCGCGCGTTTGTCGAAGCGGTCGTAGTGCGCGCGCGCAGGGTCGCAGTGCAGCTGCAGTTGCAGCGGCGGATAGGGCAGCGCCTTGGTGCGGCGCGCGGCGGCCGGGGGCGCGGGCGCAGGCGCTGCAGGCACGGCAGCGCGACAGCAGCGTCGCGGAGCCCGGGGGCGGGGGGCACGCGCATCGGTGGTCGTGGCGGCGGCCGTGCTCGCGTCACGCGGCAGGTTGTTTACGAAGGGCACGCGTCGCAGGCTCTCGAGCCTCCGGAAGTGCGAGGGGTGGATCATGAGCAGCGGCTCGATCTTGACGCCCTGCGGCGGCTTGGCACAGTCGGGAAGCTCGTATTCGATACTGCAGTCTACGTGTAAAGGCACCGAGTAATCCTTGGCGGCGAGCGAGGCGGGGCGCGCGTCGCGCCTGAACCGATCGCCGGCGAAGTCCGCCTCGCCGCGGGCGTAGCCCGTCATGGCGCGCCTCACCGCATCGAGAGCGCTCTATACACACGGCACGTGCAGCGCTCGCGGCGCCCGCCGCTACACTGACGGAGACGGACTCCCCGCACCCTTTCCCCCGCCGCCCGATCGATACCCGCCCCGCGCGCGCACTGCAGTGCGCAGACCCCCCTCCTCTGCCCCGCCCCGCACCCCGGCAACCTTCACCAACAGCTGATCGCGCGTCTACCGCCGCGCCCGCCGCCGTCGGGTGCGCGATCCACGCAGGTCAAGTGACATCACTCACCCAAGCGACACGTACCTCCGCATGCTCACGAGCGGCATCCAATACCGCCTGTGATCTCGATATTAGCGGGATCGGGGACGAGAGCATGACCGTGTTCTTTTAGGCCACTGAGGAAGTAGTCACAGGATGTAGTGATCTGTGGCAAGTAATCACTACTTCCCTGACTTGCCCTGACTGACTTACTGACATATCAATCAACACATAGTACAAGCATCTGTCTTGTTTGGAAAATTGATCTCTTTGATGATTTAGAGCACATACAACTAAAAATGATTTTAGAGTTCCGCACCGCAAATGGAAAAAAAGCAGCCAAGTGTGCGGGTCGGGCGTCGGGGGCGACGGGGCGCGCGGCTTGACGCTAATGACGTCTAATGATAAGTAATTTTGAATGGAATTTGTCCGTGGACATATCTAAGTATATTTTATAACTGGTTCGACTATTACTAACTGGTCGTAATATTTTACATGTTACTGTGGATGACCGATGCATCTAGTAAATCACCAATCTCGCTGGAGTCACTCCGGAACGTTTATTACATTGTACCTGCCTGACCGGCCATACACACACACGTTGGTTTTTTTACACATTCTGTGAATCTTGGTTAATTAATTAAAATCTTCTTTTTTTAAAGGACATTGTGTTTTATTTCACTACTTCAGCTAGTTTTGGGGGGAAATATATAACTATTGTGAAGCAAGTATTTACAGTTACGTTCACATTTTTTGGGTTCTATATATAATAGAATAGAAATCGTTTATTGCAGTAAATGTGTTGATTTACTCGCAGGCAAAGATGATACGTCATTATAAGAGTACAGCACATTAGCCATATTGATGGCGTACAAAATATATAATTACATAAGATAGCTATACACAATTTATTTTTAAAAAATATCTGCTACTTTATATACAACCCTATCTCTGAGCCACACGGTTAATTTTTTCGTAAATAGTCGTTTTGGTAATTCTTTTATTTAGTTAGGTATTGCGTTAAAGATTTTAATACACATTGTATAGCTATTTTTCATATATGACGCGGTTTTAGGAGTTTTGTTATAGATTAACCTGTTCCTAATGATTCTCGTTTGATTGTGGCCTGCTCTAATAAATAAATGTCTATATAATTTAACAAAATTTGCAACTTCTAATATATACATCGATGGAAGTGTTTAACTTTTAGAAATATGGCTATCTGTGGGAGGTATGCCACAAATAGCTCGGAAACATCTCTTTTGCGCTATAAAAGCTCGATCGACGTCAGTACTGTTTCCCCACAGCACGAGGCAGTATCTGAGTACAGACGCTATATACCCATGATAAGCTGTGAGCGCGGTGTTCTGGGTAGCCGTGCCGTGTATCTAAGTCTACAGAGAACATAACTGTAGCTATTTAATTTATTACATACTCGTACTTTGTCAATATGGTTCTTCCAGTTACAGTTTTTGTCAACAATGTTTTTAATCCTAAGAATTTATTACTGTCAATTTCTTTTAATTGAGTTCCATTATAATTTAAAATTAATTGCTCATAAGTCTTACCATAATTCGAAAATTGTACATAATTAGTTTTTGCTACATTAATTTGTAGATTTCTTTTTTGTACATTGATTTGTAGATTTTTCTAGTCTTTCAGCCATTTTTTTTCTGAATATCCGATGAAAAATCGGCACCGTTATAATCTATATATAGAGACACCAGACTAGCGTCTGTCTGTCTAACCGTCTGTCACAGCTGCGTATCGCAAGCACTACTAATTGGGTATTGACTAAAAAAATATCTTAGTCTCATTCGATAGTCCATGTAAAAAGATAAACAGCTCTATTATATTTTTAGTGAATACCCAATAAGTCCGGGATAAAAGTAGCCTTTATTTATCCTTTTCTGGTATTTCAACTGTTTCTCACCCAAAATCAAGTGATTCTGAATTTATATTTTGGCGAATAATAATTATTTTACTCCGTTAATGAATAGTTTATAGCTGAATTATGTAATCCACACTAATATTATAGATGATTTTTACAATATAAACGAATGACTGATCTCTTCTCCCGCTCCTCGAGCCGTCGTCCCCTCGGGGCGGCGGGTGCAGGGTGCAGGGTCTACACTCGCGCTACATTAATGCTGAGTTAGATGCTGTGAGTGTTATTTGCGACATTTGTATGGAGAGACGCGAATGAAACCGATCCGTTTGCTTGCTAATTGAACACTGATTGTATTGTGAGAATTGCTAGCTAACAAACATTAGTTGCTGCGGCGCGGGCAGACGGACTGCGGACAGCTGGCGATGCACATGATGTCGTTGTCTCGTACTCGTGCATCCTCCATCTAGGGCGGGCGATAATCTGTTTACCTTCATGATTATAATATTGATTGTTATTGAATGTACCTGACATGAAGAACTTAGTTTTATGTTTTGTAGAACCCTAAATGTGTTATCGTTAATATTTAAAACTTACCGGTTATTAAATTGTTATCATTAAAGTAGTCTGTGGAGGGACGTTGGCTGTGGAGTGGAGAGATACAGTACTCATCTGAGGTGGAGAGAATGAATTCACCATGACTGTGCCGTGACGTCCGCCGGTGCGCGTCGGTGCGCGGTGCGTGCCACGGGGCGGGCGCGAGTGTGTGCGTGCGCCCTGGCTGGGTTCTACTAACAACATAAATGGTCGTCGTTACACAAATGACAAAAATTACTTGACGAGAGTCGTTACTGCATCACACCGTGCGTGATAGGAGCCAATTGAATGTGTCAAGGATCAATCATCGGGGTATATATACAGCCCCCGATGTCGCAGCGTGTGAGGCGGGTGTCGACATGCGGGGCTCGTGTCTGTTGTTGTGTGCGGTGTGCGTGATGTGCGCGGTGTCGCGTGCGTGCGGTGCGGGGCGGGACGAGCGTGTGGCTCCCGACGTGGTCGCCATCAGGAAGGTGGCGCAGATCCTGGCGCTGCTCGGAGGACAGGTCACTCACTCACCTCACACGCGATGCCCGCGCATGCGCGACGGCGTGTCCTGCGCACTTCACTTATTTTAGGGATTTTGTAGATATTTTCCGTGTATGATGGGTTTGCATTTGGCCTTCATGTCACCTGATAGCAATCACCAATAAGGCCGTTGGATGCCCGCGTGCTCACTGAAGATACAGTAACGATTTATAGAATACATATCGAATCAAAGTCTCGCTCGTGCACATAAAAGGATGACGGTTGATAGAGATGAGTGGAAGAAGAATGCATGTTGTGCCCCGCGCCGAGCGGGACAAGGACAGGAAGATGATGACGTGTAGAATTGTATAATATTAAAGAGTATTGTGTGTTGTCTCAGGTGCTGCCCGGCCTCGTGGGCGAGCGTCCCCCCCGCGCGTCCCCCCCCGGCGCGCCAGGCGACGCCGGCGCCGGCGCAGATCTGATGCGCGTCTTCCTCACGATTACATGTTACAGTTCATTATGTAGTACAAACAAGGTAATACTAGAAGCTCGTAGTTTTATTGATTTACCATATTGTTGCGGCGCGCAAGAGAACTATCACTATGTCCATCGTTGGACGTTTTCCGGCTGATGGTGGTAATGTTTGGAGCATAGCATAGGTCGTTAAAAATTTATGATTTAAACGATACGTCATTTTACCTTTCATTCAATCAACTCAAATAAACATATAATATACAAGGCAGGCAGAATTTTATACAAAAAGGCATAGCTGTTTGCTACCCCTAAACCTCCACCATTTGTGACGATTTTTGGATACATACAAGATCTTACCGAAAAGGAAGTCCGTTGGTTTTGCTTTTTTCAATATTTGGTCTACAATTAGAATTATGGGCATCTCAAAACTCAAAATTTCAGAAAAAATTTCTTTCAAGTTATGGTACTCATTATTTAGAGTAAACGTAACATATTCAGAAGAAAAAAAATGACGGACACAGATTATTCTGAAGAAAGAGAATAAGATCAAAATGATTGAATTTGGCTGACGTTTCGTTGAGAAAACAGCTATATCCCAAAACCCGTAATTTCACGGCAAAACTAGGCAAATACCAAAAAAAGCTTCAACTGTCCTTCTCGCACAGTTCGGTTCGGGAGGCAGGGTACACTATATCACAATCCGTGTTTAACAAGAAACCCTTATAGTCTTGTAGTTTCGCTTTGCCCCTCTATTTTCGGTTTAAATCAGAGACTCGTAGTACCAAAACCTGTAACATATAATAGTATTTTATTATTATTCATGTCGACAAATAAAAACTTGAAATATTTTTTCCCAGTTATACATCTCATACACTTACAAAGGGGTTTTTAACTTGTCTATTCTATTGTGTGAGGTGTCGTGAAATTATAGTTTTTTAACCGACTTCAAAAAAGAGGTTATCAATGCGACCTGTATGTATGTAATATTTCCAGAACTGCCCAGGTTTCATACATGTTAGTATACAATATCAGCTTCTAAATAAGTGTGCCAAATTTCTAAAGTGTTATGTATGTATGTTTGTATTTTTGTCCTCGCATATATCCGGAACTATAAGTTCGATTTAAATAATCCCTTTTTTTGTTTACCTAGGTATTGTTAAACTTAGGGAAGACTGCAAGTTTCATCAAAATCGGTTCAGTAGTTTTTGAGACTGGGAATGTTAAGTGTGTATTAGTTAAATGTCTGTTACCTCAGAACTTTTGACAGGGTGAACAGATTTGGATAATTCTTTATTATTTGAAAGCTGAAGCTTTCCATGTGGTCCCATTTCAATTTGGTCCGGTTCTTAGAATGGGATCCATGAGAAAACAATATACATCTGAAATTTTCCTTAATAAAAGTAGACTTTTAGGGCAGTTGAAGTCGGTTTCTAGTTCTTTTTGAACGCTCTAACTTGTTAGTCCTTAGACTCTAGGTCAGTGGTTCCCAAAGTTGACTGGGCGGCGACTCAACAAAATGATAGTCCAAATTTGGCGACCAACCTCGACCTTAAAATTTGTTAAAGGATATGGCATCTTTACGAAGGACTGAATTTAGATAAAAATTAATAAAACCACCCGAATAATATTGATATATTTAAAAAGGAAATAAAAATGCTGACATTTAAATCATTAAATTTTAATGAGAAGGATGCAGTTGTTGCCTATTTTTTTATCATAATAGCTTTGGCGCCATTTTCAACTTTGGTCACTTTTAATCGTAATGCATTTGATACGTCCAATTTATTTCTATATTTAGTTTGAATGGACACGAGGGCAGAAAATCACTTCACATAAGTATGAGGTAGTAGAGGGGAGGAGGACTTCAGACAAGCAGGGACAAGTCTTAGCAACTAAAAGCCAGAATGTTGTTAATTAAACCAATGCTTCTCTGTGGAGACAGTGTGCAGGGTGTCCATGAAGCATCAGGGCTCCGTTCAAGAACCCTTGTGACCACACTGCTATGTTTGCCGCACATAGCTCCACCTCCATCAGTGCATATGCCGATACAGTTTTTCCATTGCAAACCTTGATGTATACAAAATATTGATGATGGATGTAGCGAATAGTCGCGGCAGAGGCCCCTTTGGGAGTTTATGCAGCGTTATTTGTGTGAGTGAAAGCATGTGAAAGGCTGTATGTGTGCGTACCGAATCACGACAGCAATAACATATTGAAATACCTTCTTTTCTACGGACGGTTTGGTTACGTCAAGTCTTAAAACATCGATCACAGTTACAACGAACTACAAGAACTTTTATATTATGTTAGTTGCTGCTACGGAACCCTGCAAGGGCGTGTCCGACTCGCGCTTGACCGCTTTTTTTCTATTTCAATTGTATTTCAATATAAGCGTCATTATTACTACTATTAAACTAAGTCGTTTTAGTGTGCGACAACATTCACCGGTAAATGACCGAAAGCGTTATGAAAACAAAGAAGAAAAAGACTGAACATCGGACCTTCACCAGTATGAAGGATTCGCCCTATGAGGAGTGTAAAAGAAACAACCAGCTCCGAGGAGAGAACTAATACAACTGATTTATTGATATAATTACCAGCGTACACAGATCAATACAAGATAGATAGATTACTTATGCTACTTACACTACACCTTCCCCGGAGGGACAAAATAAAATAAATTTATGATTTTATTTTATTTTTTCATCGGTTACATGGTTTATATCCTAACCCTTAAGCATAAAAGAGTTTTTTGAATTTTTTTTTTTTACAATATATTTTTTTTTATAAGAATATACTTCAGGGTATATAAAAAAGTGTAAAATATTAAAATGTGTATAAAATAAACGATTAAAACTTTAGAAAATCTTTAAAGTTAGGATTAGTTTGGATTAACAAAAAAATAAATTATACATTAAAAGGTTTTGTTCTATTTTTGTGTATAATTTGTTCTTTTCCTTTCCGTAATATCTTTACGTTACATCCTAAGTCATCTAAAACTAAATATGGACCATTATATATTTCTTCCATCTTATTACCGACCTCATTACGTACTAGTAAATAATCATCTCTATGGTAAGTTACTGAATTTACCTTTTTGTCATACATATTTTTGCGATTTTGTTTACTAATCTGTAAGTTATTCTGAGCATCTTTCTGTGCTAACTGAAGTCTGTACTTCAGTTCTAACGGATAGCTGTCGTAGTTATACAAAGGATCTACGAAATCAACTTTAAAATTTTGTGGTAACATGCAAGACTTACCAAACACTAGCTCGTGTGGTGTATACTTGGTTTCACTGTGGACGGTGTTGTTATAAGTGAAGCACCAATAGGGAAGCCAACTACTCCAATTGCCTGTTTTATTTTCACAACTTATTCTCAAGTACGCACCCATTGTTTTGTGGCTATTCTCCAAAGCTCCAATCGACTCATGATGGTATGCTGTTGAAGTTAAATGATTTATTTTTAATAGTTCACAAACCTGTATCATTGTTGAAGATATAAATTCTGTACCTCGATCCGTAGCTATCTCGCGAGGGATCCCATATCGCAAAATAAAGTTATCTACGAACGATCGAGCTACACTTACCGCGTCCTTTGTGTGTAGTGGGTACGCCTCTACATATTTCGAAAGTTCGCACTGTAAAGTGAGTATGTAGCAGTAATTTTGTGCGTCCTTGGGTAATGGACCGACTATGTCTAAATAAACCTTTTCAAATGCGTAATTGGCAGTAGTTGTTATCTCCATGGGCTGTTTTGTATGTACTGAATATTTTTGTTTTTGACATAACTCACACTTAGAAACAAAGTCTTTAATATCTTTGTCCATACTAGGCCAAAAGTAAAATCTTTTAATATTGTTTGACATTCGCCTGATGCCCGCGTGGCCACTTGTGGGCAGGAGGTGAAAGTCATTGATTATCACGCGCCTATCATCCTTATCATTTATTTTTTGTACACCTCTGAGAACACATACTCTCGGTCCGGACCATTTCTCATATTTATTTATTTCTCTTATTAATTCAGCTACAAAATATTTATTTCCTTCATTTTTAATAATGCATATTTCACTTATTTTCAATTTCTGACATAAAATAAACAAATCCCTCACCAACACGTCTCGCGTAGTTGATGCTCGAGATAAGCTATCTAAATAAATTGCTGACTTACTTTCTACATAAACAAAATTATTATAACACACTGTCACATTTCCTTCTCGTTCAAATTTCCTAAGCATATTGCTATCTACCAAAATTAATTCCACCATGTCATAAGGTCTTTTAATAATATCAACAATTCTCGGTTGATCAGGCCTCGAATTTCGTTGAATATCATTACAAGCCGTATGAGTAGGTGTGTAACTACCTTTACTCTCTTGCATCCTTCGCGCTTGCGCCCGTGTCATAGCGTTCGCTACGTGCTCATTTAACCGCTTCAAATCGTCTGACGTCACCTTGATATAAATCCAAATGTGAAAAATATACCGCTCCTGCAAGTGAATCTAAGATCTCCGAAATGTTGGGCAAAGGAAATTTGTCGTCCTGAATCTGGTCATTTAGCTTTCTATAATCAATTACGATACGCCATTTTTTGACACCAGTATTGTCTATCTTTTTCGGTACTAGCAATAATGGGCTCGACCATGCACTTCTAGCCTCTTCTATTATTTCATCATCTTTCATACTTTGTATCTGCCTATCTATTTCCGATTTTTGAGTTTGAGGAAGTCTATATGGTTTGACATAAACGGGTTTACTATGGGGTTTTAGTTCAATACTCTGTTCATAAAGTGATGTTGTACCCAACTTGTCTCCTGATAAGTGAAAAACATCGGGAAATTTTGCGCAAATTTGTTCAATCGATATTCGCTCATCTTCTGACAGTCCATCCAACTTTAAACATTTAAATAACTCTTTCACTCTTTCCGCGTTCATAAATGGTCTATCAAACTGACTGTTCGCGCTGCATATCACTGCCGCGCTGAGGCACGCGGGGCGGGGGACGGAGAAACCGGCCAGCGGTCACTCGGCGAGCGCGCCTCGCTAACACACAGCAAGACTCCCACTACCACCGCGCGCAGACAAGCGCGCACAAATTATTTGTGTTCCAATTTTAAATAACCTCAATAAATTATATAAATATTATACAAGTTTGGACCTTTCATTATACTTCAAGCGAACATCTGGCGACCGTGACAGGACAGGGTGCAGAAAACGGAGTGCGTCGTCTGAAGAGAGGGCCGGACCAAGGGAAGTGACCTTTTTTATTCCTGCCTTTTTCTTAGCCTGTCCTAAATCATTATTTATCCTCAAATTTGAATTAAGTGTATCGTAAATTGCTAAAATAAATTGCTAAACATAATATTTTAGAATTACCCACATAAACAATTAATTGATTTCGTAGTACTGCTATTGCTAAAAGTTCGTTATTTTTATCGTAAACCAATCAAATATCGACTCAATATACTTCTTCTACTACTATTTACGCAAAATTGCTTGTACATTATGAATTATTTCTACGAGCCATGCCAAATGTGCCGCTTTGCATAAAGCTGAGTACGTCACTGCTGCATTCCTTTTGCATTTATCACTTCGCTGGTTAGCTTGCTTTAAATTGAGCTGCCCATTCATTAAATTAAGGCGTATATTGCTGAATTGTGACATTAGTTTTTGACTCTCAAGTTTAATATATTTTTGTTCATACCCTTTGTTTAAATTATAACAAATCCTAGCAAGTGTTGTTCATTTTCGTCATATCATTTCGTCTTGTAGTGATCGCTTTAAACCGGATCATTCCAGGCCTTTAACGACTGAGAACGTGATACGCTTGCCAGCATCCTCCCGCCCTTCACTGTGTGCGTCAAGTCGACGGGAGCGCTGCGTTGCTTCGTGAGCATACGATCGGCCGCACCGTGTCTACCGTGGTTTCCGAAAGAGGACTTGGGTTTGATGCACAGTTATACCTTTGCCTAATTCATTGTTTGCATTTACGTAGTTAATCATGTCTAAATGCGACAAGGATGCTATGGCTGAGGAGGACATAAAATCTTTAAAGGAATTAATTTATTAAAAAAAGAGGTGCTATTAAAGGCAGATTGACAAAATTTAAAGATTACATTTCTTCGATTCAAGGCACAGCACATGAAAATTTATCAAAGATTCAGTATAATGAACTTTTGCGGCGAATGTCCACAATGGAAACGGCGTTATCCGAGTTTAATTATATGCAAGAACAGATAGAATCTTTGGATCAGGACACAGAGTCACAGGTGACGCAGAGAGAAGAAACGGAGTCCCTTTTCTTCTCTCTTCTCTCTATTGGCCAAGAGTTAATAGAAAACTCGCCTCATAATAAGCCTTCTTCAAAAAACAGTAGTACATGTTCGGAACATTCTACTTCCAATGCAGATATTCGCTTGCCTGAGATTAAATTACCTAAATTTGATGGGAACTACCTCAGCTGGCTCGAGTTTAGAGATACCTTTGATTCATTAATAAATTCAAATAGTTCTATGCCTGCAATTAATAAATTCCATTATTTACGATCATCCTTGGAAGGTGGAGCTAGGGAAGTCATTAAGTCCATAGAATTTACAGCGATAAATTATCACATCGCATGGCAGTTACTAGGGGAAAGATATAACAACATCAATATTCTTATAAACAATCACTTGAAGGCATTGTTTAATATTGAACCTTTAAGAAACGAATATCATAAAAGTCTACGCTTTATTGTAGATCATGTTTCAAAAAATCTTAGAGCTCTTAACGCCTTAGGGCAGCCTACAGAGAAATGGGACACCTTAATCATTTACCTAGTAACAATGAAATTAGACAATGTGACACTCTCAAAGTGGGAGGAACAGAAAAACAGTATGAAGGAATACCCGTTGTTATTGGATTTCACGACGTTCCTGCGCAAGCGCTCCGATATGCTAGAGACAGTATACTTTAATAAAACGCCAAGTAGCTCACGTCAGGAACACTATACACACAATAGGGGCAATTTCCAAAATAAGCCTTCCACAAAATGCTTTGCTGCATCTTACGAAGCAAACAGCTCTCGAGACAAACCTTCATGTCATTTCTGTAATGAAGGACATACAATTGTAGAATGTTTAAAATTTAAAGAATTAAAACCTGAAAATAGAAGTGCTGAAATTTCAAAATTAAATCTGTGCTTGAATTGTCTTCGTAAGGGTCACAGTGCGTCGCAGTGTAGACTCGGCTCCTGTCGAATCTGTAAACAAAAACATAACACTTTATTACACATTAATATCACTACACATGAAACATTACACAATACCAACAAGTCACAGTTACATTCCTTACCTGCTGCTGCGTTTTCAGCTTCATGTAACAAACAAGTGCTTCTTGGTACTGCTTTAGTAAGAATTACCAATAAATTTAATGATGAAACTCACCTGGCTCGGGCTTTACTTGATTCCGGCAGTCAGTCGTCGTTTATCACTGAAACCTTTAAAAACAAACTTGGCATTACTCCGTTTTTGGAACCAGTTTGTGTTTCTGGCATCAGCAACGTGAGCTTTAACATCTCACAGAGCTGTGAAATTACTTTACATTCCTTAATAAATCCATTCAGCTTAAATGTTAAATGTTTAGTTGTACCTCAAATTACAGGCAACTTACCTAACACTGCTGTCGATTCCTCTTCATGGTCTCTGCCTACTCCGATCCAACTAGCCGATCCCGGTTTCTATAAGCCTTCTGACATTGACATTTTGTTAGGAGCTGATGTATTTTTTGAGCTAATGAACCCGGAACAAAGGTCACTAGGTGCAAACTTACCTATTCTACAGAGGTCAAAACTAGGTTGGTTGGTAGTCGGCCCAGTAGGTAGTAATATTAGCAATAGAAAAAATATTCATTGCAATTTTAGCAGAGAGATAAGCAAATCTTTAAAGAATTTTTGGGAACTAGAGGAATTAGTTGACACTAAGGTACCCATCACACAAGAACATGAGTTTTGTGAGACACACTTCATTAATACCACGAAACGCTTGTCTGATGGCAGATTTTCAGTTCTTATGCCACTACGTGAATCACCTGAAACATTAGGGGACTCGTTCTTTAGGGCTAAAACTAGACTTCAAAATCTTGAAAGAAAACTAAGTAAAGATGTTGTCATGAAAAATGACTACACCAATTTTATACGGGAGTACGAATCATTAGGTCATTTGAGTAAGATTGAACGACCAGAAATCGGTTACTATCTGCCTCATCACGCGGTGATGCGTGAAGGTAGTGAAACGACTAAACTTCGAGTTGTGTTCGATGCTTCGGCCAAAACAAATTCAGGTAAATCCTTAAATGACATTCAGTACGTTGGTCCCACGTTACAAGATCCACTAATAGAAATACTTTTACGATTCAGACAACACTCTTATGTTTTATCGGCTGACATACAAAAAATGTATAGGCAGATATTAGTAGATGAGTCCCAGCGCCATTTGCAGCTTATACTATGGAGGGATGAACCTCATTTGCCTATTGATGTGTTACAGTTAAATACTGTCAGTTACGGAACGGCTTCTGCCCCATTTATAAGTCAGCGATGCCTGAAACAGTTAGCACTTGAGATTGACGATAAAACTATAGCTGACGTCATCAATCATGATTTTTATTTTGATGATTTGTTAACAGGAGCTGACAGCGAAGCAGACTTAATACATATATACAAATCAGTTAAAAACACATTAGCTTCCGCTTGTTTCCCTTTACACAAACTGCGAACAAACTGTGCACATATTTTCGAAAACGATGTATCCGTAACACAGTCACTAGACCTAGATAAACAGTCGAGCGTGCTAGGAGTGCATTGGTACCCTGACACAGATCAACTGCAGTTTGCTGTAAATGTTTCTGAATCAGAAAAGATTACGAAAAGATCTATCTTATCTAACACTTGCAAGGTATTTGATCCCCTGGGGATGTTAAGTGCTTGTACAATCACGCTTAAAATTATCTTACAGAAGCTGTGGTTGATAAAATCGGGTTGGGATGATCCAGTACCCAAAGAAATTAATAAACTTTGGCATAAAGCATTTGATAATCTTCACCACCTTCGCTTGATTACAGTACCAAGACATGCTTTATGTTCATCACCTGTTTCTGTTGAAATCCACTGCTTCGTAGACGCATCGCAGGAAGCATACGGAGCTTGCGTCTACCTACGATCGGTAGACTCCTTTAATAACACAGTAGTGAGGCTGCTCTGTGCAAAGACGCGAGTTGCTCCTCTTAAACCTATCACAATACCGCGTCTTGAGCTGTGCGGTGCGTTGTTAGGTGCTCGTCTGGTGGCCAAGGTTCGTACCGCCTTGCGTTGTGACATACAACGCCAGTGGTTCTGGTCAGACTCACTTATAGTTCTGTCTTGGATTACGAAACTTCCCAGAGATTTACAATCATTTGTTTGTAACCGTATTAGTGAAATACATGAGCTCACCGATAGAGTATCATGGCGTCACGTACCTACATCTTTAAATCCAGCAGATTTAGCCTCCAGAGGAGTAGAACCCATTGTACTCCAAACATCAGAACTTTGGTGGAGTGGGCCTCAATTCCTGAGGGAAGACGAACAACAGTGGCCACAAAGAAATAGTTTGGTTATTACAAACTTGCCTGAACTTAAAGTAAACATAACCGCTGTTCCATCCACATGTCACAAAACAAGCTCAGATTTAAATTTTGACTTGCAAAGATACTCTAGTTCAAATAAAATCATAAGAATCATGGCTTACATAAAGAGGTTCATAAATAACTGCAAAAAGAATAAAATTAAATTAAATGGCGATTTGTCCCTTGATGAAATTCATTATGCTGAAATTGACGTCATTAAATTCGTTCAACGCAATTCCTTTAAGGCTGAATTAAAATTGTTAGAAACAGGGAAACCATTACATTCAAAATCTCCGTTGTTACAGTTATCACCATTCATCGACGGCGACGGCGTGCTCAGAGTAGGTGGTCGTCTCCACAACGCCGACTGTCATTACGATAAAAGGCACCCGGCACTGCTCGACCGCAAGCATCATTTCACGCGTCTATTGATGGAGCGCGAACACCTACGACTGCAGCACGCTGGCCCACAGCTGCTTCTTAGTTCTATCCGCGAGAGAATTTGGCCATTGAGCGGGAGAATTTTTAGCTCGTAGTGTAGTGAGAAAGTGTGTTGATGTTGAAGTTGATGGGAAGCTTGCCCACTGAGAGACTAAACCCTGGCTTTCCTTTTCAAGTATGTGGTGTTGACTTTGCTGGCCCTTTCAACATTTCAAGTAAGAAAGGACGTGGTAATAGAAAGTCCAAATGTTATCTTTGTTTGTTTGTTTGTTTCTCATCTAAAGCGATACATTTGGAAACCGTCAGTGATCTCAGTTCAGAAGCCTTTATTCTATGCCTACGTAGATTTATATCGCGTAGAGGTAAACCTCATATCATTCATTGTGATAATGGACGTAATTTTGTGGGCGCAAATAATGAATTGGGTAGGGTACTCAAGTCCTCTACTTCGGTATTAAATAATTTCTCTTTAGAAGAAGGAATTAAATTTTCCTTTATTCCCCCCTATTCTCCGACGATTGGCGGCTTGTGGGAAGCGGGCATAAAGGCAACAAAATTTCATTTAAAACGAATCATGGGTAATGCTAGCTTAACATATGAAGAGTTAGATACACTTTTTTCACAAATAGAGGCTATCCTCAATTCCCGTCCACTCACTCCATTATCATCAGATCCTAACGATCTCACTCCCTTAACTCCGGGTCACTTCCTAGTCGGTCGCCCTCTTACGGCGCTTCCTTCGGGTCCAGCTACGAAGGGTCGCCCAGATCGAATTGAGGAGCTAAGACGACATTTTTGGGACAGATGGCGCCAGGAGTATTTGGCAGAGATGCAGCAGCGCCACAAATGGCTGCGGCAGCGACAGCCTGTAGAGATCGGCCACATGGTTGTCCTGAAGGATGACAATTCTCCGCCACTACGATGGAAGATGGGGAGAGTTGTAAGGCTCTTCCCGGGAAGAGACGGCCTTTGTAGGGTCGTAGACGTGAAGACCGGCAGTGGTGTCGAGCGGCGGGCCCTGAACAAGGTCTGCCTGCTGCCCACAGCGCTGCTGGGCCCGGAGGATGTTCGCGCTGCATATCACTGCCGCGCTGAGGCACGCGGGGCGGGGGACGGAGAAACCGGCCAGCGGTCACTCGGCGAGCGCGCCTCGCTAACACACAGCAAGACTCCCACTACCACCGCGCGCAGACAAGCGCGCACAAATTATTTGTGTTCCAATTTTAAATAACCTCAATAAATTATATAAATATTATACAAGTTTGGACCTTTCATTATACTTCAATCGAACACTGACACACTTCATATTCATCCAATTTAGTAATATTTACGGTGAAAAAATTTAACGACACATCTGACTCCCGTGTATTTAATATTTTGATAGGTATTTTACCGTTTTTCGGTGTTGCTATCGAACTAGCTACGTATATTCCTTCACATAAAGTAAGTGTAGTAGTAGTAAAAAATGTAGTGTAAGTAGCATAAGTAATCTATCTATCTTGTATTGATCTGTGTACGCTGGTAATTATATCAATAAATCAGTTGTATTAGTTCTCTCCTCGGAGCTGGTTGTTGATGTAGATAATTGGTACCTAATAAAAGTCACATTCTCCACTAAAGACCGAAGAAATTTTCCATTCACAGCAGTATAAGTAACAGTTCACAGAAATCACCACATTACAGTCTATGTCATTGTAGAACAGCTCTGCGCACGCTCCGCGCGTAACTCGATAGGTTTTCCATCCTGGCAAGGTCGCCATATGAAGGATTCGCCCTATGAGGAGTGTAAAAGAAACAACCAGCTCCGAGGAGAGAACTAATACAACTGATTTATTGATATAATTACCAGCGTACACAGATCAATACAAGATAGATAGATTACTTATGCTACTTACACTACACCAGCAGCTCGATGGATGTTTGCGAGATTCTGCCATGAAAGCACAGATGTCGCCACCTGCCTGAAAACACTCGCTATTAAAGCGTTTTTGCTCGACACTTATAGTGTTTTAGAATGTCTCACATTGTGTCTTGAATATATTCGGTTTATCTAACTATTACAGTTGGTTTAATAAGGTGATTACGAGGCGTACAATGGATGTTCTCATACTCCGCTCTCCGGTCACTCACGGTATCATATACATATGTATATAGGGTTAGTGTGTGTTCGAATTTATTTGTTGAAATGAAAGTAATGTAGTAATTTCAAAAACACTTTACTAACAAATGCTTAAAACTAAACCAGCGAGACAAACATTAACATTAAAAAATAAATAAGAACAAAATAAAAAAATAAAAATAAAATGTAAGTGCATAAGAATATAGAGGTTTATATGTTTGTTCCCTCTACGGCGGTGCGCGGGAGACATGTGCATATTTTATAATTAAACAAATCCAGAAATAGCTTTGTCCGCCGTCACGTGGAACAAACGATGACGATACACTCATACAGTTAGGTGTATACGTCAAATTGAATAAATAAATAACAATAACAGAACGGATATCAAATTATACTGTAAACATAATATAAAAATAAACGTATCAGTATCAAAGTGTGTGAGCGAGGACGTCGGCGGGGTGGCGCGGGGGGCGCGGGGTCACCAGGAGGCGGCGGGGGAGGTGACGCCGTACAGCTCGAGCAGCTCCGGCAGCTCCTGCAACGCGCGGCACAATGGCTGGCATCTACGAGCATTTCAACTGGATCAGATAGTTGGTAGCGGCGCCACCCGCTCTCCGAGGTTCAGATATAGATTGCTTAAAACACTCTGAAAATGTATAGTGGACCACCCTTCAAATAAATAGTTGCATGTTGATGTTATTTGGTTATTGGGTAGAAAAGGACAAATAAATGAACTCGTATTTTTTGGGTAACGAACGGGAGTCGGGACCCTGTCACTCAGTCCGTCCGTCAGCGGGCTGCACCTCACATCAGCAGTGGGAGGCAGACAGCTGGAATGTTCACAGCAAGTAACAAACATTATAACGCGGTTAAAAAGAACTAAAAACCGACTTCAATTGCCTTAAAATTTGGTTTTTGTTTATTTTATCAAAGATCTATTAATCAAATTTGATAAACTTTAAATGGAAGCGTGCTCCACCAAACCAATTATTACAATCGGTTCACTACTGACGGAGTTATCGCGTAACACACACAAAAAATAATTTTTAAAAAACATACGCGTTGAATTGAGAATCTTCTTCTTTTATGAAGTCGGTTACAAATTAATTAAAAATAAAAGCTAAGCGAATCCTTCCTAGAAAGATGTTTTTAATTGTTTTGATTACAAACTTGGCTCCAAGCGATGGTGTTACATGTACTCGTAGCACGTGTTATAGATCACAATTATAAATAACATATGTATAAGCAACATCATCACAACAACTTGACAACGAATTAAATACATTATTACAGGGGCGAGGCGAGGGACTGCGCGACACGCGGTTGCTGTGCCCCGCTGTGCACCGAGCAGGCTGACACAGCACAACGTGACCGCGCAGCCCCGCACACCGCACAGTATCCCCCCACTTTTTTCAACAACAAAAAATTCATAGCAATTTTTTTACATACTTTACGTACACCTCACATACAGTGTGCAATTCACTTGAAAAGTGTTACATCGCTCAAGGTGCGCCAGAGTACACAATGTGCACTAGCTGAGGTGCTGACGCGGTACATTCCGCCGCCTCGCCGAGCTGCTGCTGACGCCACGCTCTACGGCGACCGTTGACCGGACACATGATACCAACGAAATAGAGCGGAGCATAATATGGACTTGACAGTGTATGTGGGCAAGTTATACATTATGGACCGATGTATATTAAAATTATTAGACTGATAAAATTTTCCCTGGCTGCGTCTAATATCGAAAGCTTTGCATGGTCCAGATCCGGTTCTGGAGATCGACGTAACAACGATGCTGTCACCCAAGACTCACTCGGTCCCTTCTTTTCAAACAAATCAGAACCTGGGTCGAATTTATGTATTAAGTCAATATATTGATGTTTAGCTTCGTCATGTGGCAGGCCTCCAAGGGCTGTCCAGGCATTCCACTTCCTGCGCCCGCGCCCCCCGCCGGCTTTGGAGTGTTGCAGACTCCTTAAATGCCTTGTATAAAATAAACCATACAATTCCAATAATTTATTATTTTCCAACTTACTAGTTACTTTGTTCCAGTGCTCTGCTGCTTCATTAAAGGATATGTCTAGGAGACAGGTCTTCATCTGAGCAGTCAGCGTGCGGGTACTCTGCGGCCTCGGTCATCCATACACATGCATACATACACTTTTGAAATTTGTCACACTTGTTCAGAAGTTGACATAGACTAACATATATGAAAACTGATCAGTTCTGGAAATATTACATACATACAAGTCGAATGGATAACTTCCTTTTTTTGAAGTAGGATAAAAAGATGATCACGAATAATGTAATGCAAAAGCTATTCAGACGGGTGCAGCATTAACTATGAATCCTCATCATTATATACCGTAATAGTTAGCCCTGCTACAGGCTTGACTTGCTAGGACTGCTGTAGCAACACAAAACCGTTTTTTTTTTGCTATCTCGTTACTTAGTAAAATAAGACAAAGGGTCACTGCCGTGATCGCGAGTGTGAGTGTGCGAGACGTGACCGATGTTTCGTGAAGAGCTGCACCTTGTCGATCGCGGTGTCCGGCAGCAGGTGTGCGGGCGCCAGGTCCGGCCGCGCGGCCCACGCACCCACCAGCATGAGCTCCAGCTGCCACAGCGTGCCGCGACCGAGGCCGCTGCCGTGCAGCAACAGCGGCCGGGCGCCCGTCAACGTGTTCTCCACGTAGGCCCACGCGCCCAGCTCCGACACCACGCGCACGTGGTCTGGAACAAACAAGCAAGCGGGCGGATACGCGTCACACACGACAAGACGCGCACCCCTCACAAATCAAATCTAATCATTTTATTTGTTAACTTGGCTAACCTGACACGTTGTAGAGGCATTGGAAGATGTCTGCGCCATGGTCTAGACGCACGCGAAGGCGCTCGCGCAGCGTCGCGTTCAGGTACACCTCGCTGTAGTAGAGCTGGTCGTCGTCCGTGTCCAGCACCGCGTGCAGCGACACCAGCTCCAGCAGCGACGACGCGTACCCTGGGCACACGCGGGCGCGCGGTGAGCGAGGCGGGGCGGGGCGGGGCGGGGGGGCGACACGCGCCTCATTTAGACGAGCACGCACCAATGACGGCGCCCGCGTTGAGGTACCGGTACCCTCGGAGCGGGGCGCGCGGGTACCGCGGCGCGAGGCTCTCGTCGGGCGCGCACACGCTCTCCGCCGCGAACACGACGCGCGCGTCCAGAGACAGGAAGCGCGCCAACACTTCACGCAGCGCACCCACGAACATCACGTCATGGCTGTAGGTACAGGGCAGAGAGCGAGGGGGTGAGCGCGGGCAGGCGGGGTGGCGGGCGCGCGACACGCCTACCTGTCCGTGTACAGCACCACGTCGTTGTCTTGTCCCGCTGACGTCATGGCCAGCAGACGCGCACGCAGCAGGTTCAACTTTGTACCGTGTCCCCACCACTCACGTCGATCGCCCCCCAGTGGTTCCCCGCGCGCCCCCCACAGTGCCGCACTGCGCAGCCAGCGCCGGTACCGCTCGTCCTCGTAGTGCGCTGCACCCAGCACCACGAGGCGGGGCGACGAGTGTGGGCCGTCTGTAGCTCCCGATGTCCCTGTGTCCGGCGCCCCGCCGCACGCTAGCAGCACCAGTGCCCCCAGCACGCTCAGCGCCCCCAGCACGCTCAGCGTCCCCCGCCACCTGCCGCGTACCATGGCCTCACGCCTCACTCTACGCAGCGTGACACAGACACGACGCTAGCCTCGGTTCACAAAGACTGGATCTCAGAATGATGTTTACTGTGGATCCGCGATCAACTCGCGATATTTTTTTTTTTTTTTTTTTTTTTTATGGCTTTTGTCCTTTTGACATTTTGCCAGTGTCATGTTGTATAGTTACAGAAAAAGAAACGAAAGTAAAACAATTTAGAAACTTAAAAAGGTATTCATAATTTCAACTTATTAATAAAACAAAACATAGAGAGAAAACTATAACAAATATCAGAAGATAAGAGAGAAGACATATGAGATGGGAGAGGAACATTATGAAGAATTAGATTATGAAAGAGATAGGAATGATCAAGTAGGGGACAAGCAAAGAAGATGTGGTTTAGATCACCGACATCTAACCCACATTCGCAGATTGAAGAATCACGAACGTGGATTTTATGTAAGTGGGATGGGATAGAACAGTGACCAAGGCGCATTCGAATGATAGATGAAGTATAGATTTTGGGAAGAAACATTTTAGAAAACCAAGGTCTAACGGGAATTTCTGATTGGATATTAGAAAAAAAACGGCCCTTAAATCTTGAGCTGGCGCGCCAACGAGCCTTCCAAAACTTGCGCAAAAATAATTTAGGAATGGCAATAATGTCATGACAGTAATTTACAAATGGATATTTATCACCTCGGACGACCGCATCTTTCGCAAGCTGGTCAGCACGTTCGTTACCGACAATACCAGAATGACCAGGGATCCATGCAAAAACAATATCCAACCCTTTTTCACTGCATTGGGCAAGGGTATTTTTAATTTGAAATATGAGAGGATTATGGATTTTTGATTTGAAAGGATTTGATAAGAGAGATTGGAGAGAGCTGAGTGAGTCAGAAAAAATAATAGCACGATAGAGTTTCGCCAGGAGAACATATTCAAGGCTTTTCAAGATACCCAAACATTCACCTGTGAATACAGAGCATTCTGGGGGGCATTTAATCATCTGGAAAATCTTCCATTGCGAATGATAAACGCCCACACCTACACAACCCTCTGAAGATAATTTAGAAGCATCAGAATAAATTGTGTGCCAGCCAGACCAATTACAGTTCAAAACTGAGCGGGATAAATCATTAGCATGGAGGTCACCTTTGCGTATATTACCAAAATTTTCGATAATTCTAGGCTGAAGAATAACAGTTTCATAAGGGAATTCATATACCGGTAAATTGGGGTTGTTCGAGATTGGGTCTTTAATACTTTTAAGTCTAAGAAAACTATTAACAAGGCACGGCGGGTCTTTACATTTCCAAAAAGGGGATTTATTACAATATTCTTCTAATAATTTAAGTTTCGGAAATAAGGGATGGGATGAAAATTGAGTTAAACGGAATAAAAATCTGTCCGACAGAAATTGCCGACGAAGGTCTAAAGGAGGCTCAACGCATTCTACTTGCATGGCGTTAATTGGGCTAGACTTCATTGCCCCCATGATAATGCGTAAAGCTTTTGACTGAATCAAATCGAGCTTCTTTAAGCTGCCTTTATTAGCTGGAATAATCAAAAATGAGCCATAGTCCATGACACTTCGAATCACTGCATTGTAAAGCAATTTAAGAGAGAATGGATGAGCACCCCACCAAACGCCAGCTAAACATCTAATTAGGTTGATGTTCCGTTCACATTTTCTATAAACATAATCACAGTGCGCAGCACCTGTCAGTTTTGAATCGAGCACAACTCCTAAAAATTTAATCTCGGATTTCATCGGTATTGATTGCCCATTGATGGCTATGGATATATCTGGAATGAAGCGTTTTTTCGAGAACACAACAATATTACTTTTAGTTGGAGATAAATCTAATCCATGGTTATGCAGCCACACGGATAACAACCCCAGAGAGCAAGATATGGAAGATGCTCCTCGATCAATTTTACTATTGACGGAGTATAAAAGGAGGTCATCCGCATATTGTAAAAGACGACAGTCACCTTTGGAAGAGTCTAGGTCATGAGTATATAAATTAAATAAAATAGGGCTGAGGACAGACCCTTGCGGCAAGCCCTTCCAGATAGTTCTTGTAGGAGAGGAGGATAAATCGTCACCACGAAAGACTATAAGTCGTTCTTTAAGAAGGTTGAGAACCAGCCGACACAGTTTTTCAGGGATTTTTAATGTTATAAGTTTTGAATATAGTATAGGGAGTAACACATTATCATAGGCCGCAGTAATATCCAAAAAAGCAGCAACAACAGATTCATTTCGCGAAAAGGCCAACCGAAGGTCTGTTGTAAAAATACCTAAGCTGTCCATAGTACTTCTACCTTTCCTGAAGCCAAACTGCGATTTTGATAACAAGTTATTACTTTCAGTAAACCATTCAATTCTGTTTTTGATCAAGTGCTCCAAAACTTTGCAAAGGACCGATGAAAGGGCAATTGGACGATAGGAGTGAGGGTCAGAAGAATCTTTACCAGGTTTCAGGATAGGAATTATTATTTGAGTTTTCCAAGACATTGGAGGCGCACTGGATTCTAGTATAGCATTAACTAGCTTTAAGTAATAACAGAGAGCAGAGTCACCACTATTCACAAGAAAGGAGTATGGAATGCCATCAATTCCTGGGGCGGAGTCTTTTAAAGATTTTAGCACATTTTGTAACTCCAGCATGGAAAATGGCTTGTCAAGGGGGTGCGAGGAATGAACGGAGGGAAGTGGCAGTTCATAATGAGAGGGAGCATAAAGAGGAGCAAGACAGTCCATGAAGGCATCTGCTTTAGAATCATCAATAAAGGAAGAAGAATAGGATGGGGCATTGGAGGAACACCTGAACCTACGTATATTATGCCAGACTATTTTGGAAGGGGTAGAAGGGTTTAAAGAAGAACAGAATGATATCCAACCCTCCAATTTCTTGGAACGAAAAAGAAGTTTGGTGACAGCGATGATATGATTTAGGTCAGAAAAATTTGATAAAGTCATTTCAGAACAGTACCTAGACTCAGCGTCTTTGCGGGATTTTACAGCATCAGAGCATTGTTTATCCCACCAAGGGGGAGAAGAAATTTTTCCGGAGGCCACGTTCTTTATTTGGAAAACAGATTCAGCACTAAATAATAAGGCATCAGCAAAGGACTTAGCGCAATGTTCAAGGGCTGTATTAGAAATGGAAGGGAGACTTGAGAGTTTCGAGTCAAGGACGACTCTAAAACGATCAAAGTCAGCTTCTCGGATAATAAACTTCAAGAGAGGAGGTTTGGGAAGAGGTCTATTGATTGAGGAAGATGGAAGGTTTAATAAGATGGGAAAGTGGTCACTACCATAGGTAGAACTGAGGGTTTCCCAGCATAACTGAGAAGCTAGATCAGGGGAGCATAAAGAAAGGTCGACAGCGCTACGAAACTCACTGGGACGAGTGCGTCTGGTAGGCTGGCCGGAATTTAGAATACAGAGATTACAGTGATCGATTATCTCCAACAATTGGGACCCGTACGAATCAGTCTTGCCACAGCCCCAAACAGGGTGGTGACAATTGAGATCACCCATTATCAGAACAGGAGGGGGAACCGATTCAATGACTGCGGATAAATGTTTTAGTATTGAGCGGGATGGTTGAGGGATGTAAACAGATAACAGAGAAAAGTGTTTGATTTTTACTGCAACAGCATGCATATCAGAAAACGAGGGGAGAGTTAGTTCATTGTAAGAAACATTATTTCTAATGAGAAGAGCACAACCAGCATAACCATCCGATCTAGAGTCTCGGAGACTCAGAAAACCTGAAATCCTGAAGTTGGATTCAGGGCGTAGCCAAGTCTCAGATATTGCCAAGGCGAAAGGATTATGCCGGTTAATAAGGTAGGATAATTCAGGTTTCTTATTATTAATACTACGACTATTCCATTGTATTATGGATTGACCCATTGTTAAGAGAGGAAAGGATTGAGTTAAGAAGAGGGGCAACGTGGGACATCAGATCATAGTTTGGGGAGGAAAACACTTTAGAAAAAACGTTCAAAAATTTCATGAGAAGGTTTATAGTGTTGTCTTCAGGAGGCTTATGAACAGCAGTACCATTCTCGGAAGAAGGAACGAAGTCACCAACAAGGTTCATATGGGCGACCTTGTTATAGCCTTGACGAGGGAGAGGAGCAGGGCGGGGCTTCATAAAAACGGTTTTTTTGTATGAGGACGGGGAAGAGGAAGATGTAGAAACCACAACATTAGCATAAGATTTTTTTGCTGAGCTGTGTAGTTTACTGGCTTCCGCGAAAGATATGTTATCCTCAGTCATAGAATTCTTAATTCTCAGTTGCCTAGAATATTCAGGACAAGATTTACTCGTAGCAGTGTGCGCTGTATCACCACAGTTGACGCAATTGACCTCCTCAATCCTACATGAGGCACCTAAGTGTTCATTACCACAGCGAAAACAGCGCGGTTTGGATCGGCATTTGTCTTTGGTGTGACCATAGCGACAACAATTATAACATTGAATGGTGGGGTAAGAGTATTTCTCAACCGGGAGTGAGTTATAACAAGCGAAAACTCGCTGTGGTAACGTTTGACCATCGAATGTAAGTAGGACAGTCTCTGAAGGCATCCACTGGTGAGAACCATCAGGATTCATCTTTTTATAATTCAGGCGCCGACATTTAACCACTTTAACAGACGCATAACATGAAGGAATTGTCAGGTTCTCCAAAATCATCTCCGGGGACCAATCCGATGGGATCCCTTTCACTATACCCATACGCGTTACGTTAAACGAGGGGATGAGAGCTTTATACTTATTATTCGATATAGTTGGCGAGTCCAAGAAGTCGTTAGCGTCTGCGGCCGTATGGAAACTAAGAGAGACTTTATTTCGTCCGATAGCTTTGACGCTACCATCAATAATATTTGTGAACTCTCTACGATTACTCTGAAGAAACTTACCAAAGGTAACAGGGTGAAGAGTGATCCCTGAATTTGGAAATGACTCTTCCCGTTGCACATGAACTAGAAATGGACCCGGGTCATTACCTGAGTATCGGGACCTCTCAGCCATAGATATAACTGGGGACTCTTGGCTAGTCTGACAAGACTGTGGCGGGGAAGTCTGTAAATGAGCAGGAGGGGTTAGTGTAGAGTTAGGTGACGAAAATAATTTTTGACCTGCAGGAATAAATTGAGATGAGTCGGATCCCGTAACCTGACCAGCTTGCGGGGAGAGGACTGAAAAAGAATTTTTTGTAGGGCAGTTCATAAGGTCGGAACACTCAACTTCTGACGAGTGAGACATGGACGATGACCGGGACCGGCAGCTATCCTTATGGGGACGATCTTTCCTATTTCTTTTCCTCTCAGACTTCTTCCTCTTCCTCTCAGTAAGGAAGGCCCCTGGAGAAGGAGGAGCAATGAAATCTGACACGGAACCCCCCGGATCACCGGGGGAGTTATCACCCATATCGGGCACACAATCTGAAAACTGTAATAAAAAGCTAGAAAACCCTTTTAAGTAGAATTTCAAGCACAAATAATAATAAAAATATTTTTTTGTCCGAAAAGTTGAAAAAAAACGACTATCGCGAACAACGTTCAACTGACAACCCCATTCCAGACTTGTTCAAGACACAGATACAACACAGACACAAGAAGCCAGCAAGTAGGTACATATATTAGTCTGTGCCAACAAGGAGCACAGATATTAACTCGCGTCACTCCATATAAA
Organism: Carcina quercana; assembly: GCA_910589575.2. NCBI lineage: Eukaryota > Metazoa > Arthropoda > Insecta > Lepidoptera > Depressariidae > Carcina > Carcina quercana. The sequence continues at coordinate 13,011,204 of OU342444.1, forward strand.
CCAATGAATTTGTATTACATATGCAACTTTTTTTTTCAAACCGTTCAAACGGCTCTAATGTCATTAGCTGTTTTCTTTTACATATATCATTTTATAGTTTACTAGCAGCTCGGGTCAAAATACCATGTTCTGTGCTATACAATAGTTATTTGTTATGCAAGCCATAGATTAGATAAGGCTGCAAAGTTGTTGTTTGGCGCGAGTTCTCATATTGAAACCTGAGCTAGCGAATGATTCTAAAAAAGCGTAGCAAGGGTTTCAAGGAACGAGACGCAAAATAACTTTGCTGCCAAGGGAAACACAACTTTTCAGCTCACTACAGCGAGGGAAATGGCAGATTAAAGGAAAACAGTTAGAACCTTTGAAAATAGTTGAAAGCAGTAGTGTTTTTTTTCTTTATAAATAAAAGAATGAACATTTTATTTTATTAGTGTGCCTACATCTGGAACAAGATTTTTTTCGAAAATCTATTATATGTCCATTTTTATGTAGCTGAAGATATTTAATTTTTCCACGGCACTGACCTATGTGAATTTTCATTTGGCCCAGCTGCTGATTGGTAGAAAACGCCTTGAGGTATTATATAAATATTATATAAAGTGATTGACAGTGGAAATAAGCCAGTTATCTAATCTTTTTACTCAGCACCTAATACTCGTACTGGTCACTGAAATAAATTCGATCACCTAACGCCACTTCCGATAAACGGCTACATGCTTGAGCGTCGCCGAGGCAGGTCCTGCGTCCGAAGCAGAGGTGGTTCAGCGTTGTGGCAAGCCTCCCGACGTGGCGCTGAAATGAAAGGGGATTAATGGAGTAGAGGAGGAACGGAGGAATGGGGCAGTGTGCGTGGAGCACTCTGCCCAACCGGGGAGAAGTGAACGCGGGTCGGCGTTGTAACAGCACACCAATATTTAAAATAATAAATATTGATGAATAAGTGCTGTATAGGAATTAAAATTATTTATTTTATTAGTAGAGCACCTGACAAGATTGTACAGGCAATATAAGAATTTATTAATGTTGCGAATTCAATAACTTTGCTGCATTATAAGAAAATAACATGAAACTTTGTATTTAACATATTATTTATGCACACACAAAGTTTCAAAGCGCTGTAATGAAATCTTAGAAATTCGTATTTATACGGGCCGAGCGCCAGCGCTTCGCGCGGTATCGTTGCGCTCGCATATGTATGAGGGCAGCCTGGAGCGGGGCGATGCATAGTGAATCATAATGAATGATGCTGGCCTGAGCAACCATGCATCTAACTACATTATAAATGTAGTTTTAAAAAGTGTCTTTGGTGGTGGGACACTATAAACATCGAGCCCTCACATTTAAGTATTGATGTATGTGAGAAGCCTGTCGGGACGCTATTACGCTAAAGCCGAAAGCGATGACGACGGCCGACTTACTGCTAACGATACGTGTATGCAGTATACTTGCTGACGGGTGAAAGGAAATGCCCAGAAAGTATCTGTATGCATTAAATAAATTATATGGCATCGAATAGATGAGACCCGTGAACGCTGGTAGATGACTGTGTCATGCTTATGCGTCACGAGGTAGTAATCACAAATATATCGAATAGATGAGGCCTGTATGCGCAGGTAGTAATCACACATACATATTGTTGTCTATTGCCTTCGTGGCGAGGTGTGTTTCCAATGCGGATCTCACCGTAATGACAAATTAATGCCTTGTTGTGAATCAGAGATGCTTGTAGTAACGCTTGATACATGGTGGGATATCGCACGAGGTGTGAATCCGAGATGCTTGTAGTAACGCATGAGACATGGTGGGATATCGCACGAGGTGTGAATCCGAGATGCTTGTAGTAACGCATGAGACATGGTGGTGGGATATCGCACGAGGTGTGAATCCGAGATGCTTGTAGTAACGCATGAGACATGGTGGTGGGATATCGCACGAGGTGTGAATCCGAGATGCTTGTAGTAACGCATGAGACATGGTGGGATGTCGCACGAGGTGTGAATCCGAGATGCTTGTAGTAACGCATGAGACATGGTGGGATATCGCACGAGGTGTGAATCCGAGATGCTTGTAGTAACGCATGAGACATGGTGGTGGGATATCGCACGAGGTGTGAATCCGAGATGCTTGTAGTAACGCATGAGACATGGTGGGATATCGCACGAGGTGTGAATCCGAGATGCTTGTAGTAACGCATGAGACATGGTGGGATATCGCACGAGGTGTGAATCCGAGATGCTTGTAGTAACGCATGAGACATGGTGGTGGGATATCGCACGAGGTGTGAATCCGAGATGCTTGTAGTAACGCATGAGACATGGTGGGATATCGCACGAGGTGTGAATCCGAGATGCTTGTAGTAACGCATGAGACATGGTGGGATATCGCACGAGGTGTGAATCCGAGATGCTTGTGGTTTTTTTTTTTTTTTTTTTTTTTTTTTTCCATTCTTATAACCCTAACATTATCAGGGATTGGTGTTCTTAAAATTACCGTACCTAATTTACATTACTTTACATTTGTTTCTTATTCTATGTATTAAACCAGCCTTTATATATTTAACAATATATATATATGTTCTTAAAATTACCGTACCTAAATTACATTACTTTACATTTGTTTCTTATTCTATGTATTAAACCAGACTTTATATATTTAACAATATATGCGTTTGGTTTATTTATTTACTTGGTTTTCTTTTATTGCTCTATTACATATTACCTTACAAAAGTTTATAAAGGTGTCTCTTATTTTGTTATTACTTATAATTTTACATATATTTTCATCAGTTATTTCTGTTTCAATTTTTTGTTCTGTTTCAAATCTGAGGAGGCCATAGATTGGGCATTGTGTAATGATGTGTAGTGGTGTTTGTGGTGTGTTGGTGTCACAGGGACAGGATGGATTGTCCTTCAGCTTGAATCGATACAAGTATTCGGAAAATCCACCGTGTCCCGTCATGATTTGTGTGAGTGTGGTGTCAATGCGTAATTGTCTTGTTATCTTGTGTGCGTGTATAGCGTTTGGGAAGAATGTTTTGGTGACAGACCCTGTGGTTCCATCTATGTATCTCCGGTTCCATTCTTCAAGGGTTGCCATCCTGATTTGGCGCTTGACGAACGAAACCGGGCACTTATCGTAGCTGGGCTGGATCTTAAGTTTCAATGCTGCTTCCTTTGCCAGCACATCCGCTCTCTCATTTCCCTCGAGTCCTGCATGAGCCTTTATCCAATAAATATTTACATTTTTATTTATTGCCGCGCATTGGTTTAGTTTTTCTCTAATTTCAACTGAGAGGGGATTGAGTGAGCGGATATCCGTCATCGCCTGCAGTGCCGATCTCAGATGCTTGTGGTTAGGTTAGGTTAGGTTAGGTTAGGTTAGGTTAGGTTAGGTTAGGTTAGGTTAGGTTAGGTTAGGTTAGGTTAGGTTAGGTTAGGTTAGGTTAGGTTAGGTTAGGTTAGGTTAGGTTAGGTTAGGTTAGGTTAGGTTAGGTTAGGTTAGGTTAGGTTAGGTTAGGTTAGGTTAGGTTAGGTTAGGTTAGGTTAGGTTAGGTTAGGTTAGGTTAGGTTAGGTTAGGTTAGGTTAGGTTAGGTTAGGTTAGGTTAGGTTAGGATAGGTTAGGTTAGGTTAGGTTAGGTTAGGTTAGGTTAGGTTAGGTTAGGTTAGGTTAGGTTAGGTTAGGTTAGGTTAGGTTAGGTTAGGTTAGGTTAGGTTAGGTTAGGTTAGGTTAGGTTAGGTTAGGTTAGGTTAGGTTAGGTTAGGTTAGGTTAGGTTAGGTTAGGTTAGGTTAGGTTAGGTTAGGTTAGGTTAGGTTAGGTTAGGTTAGGTTAGGTTAGGTTAGGTTAGGTTAGGTTAGGTTAGGTTAGGTTAGGTTAGGTTAGGTTAGGTTAGGTTAGGTTAGGTTAGGTTAGGTTAGGTTAGGTTAGGTTAGGTTAGGTTAGGTTAGGTTAGGTTAGGTTAGGTTAGGTTAGGTTAGGTTAGGTTAGGTTAGGTTAGGTTAGGTTAGGTTAGGTTAGGTTTTTTTTTTTTTTTTTTTTTTTTTTTATAAAGTACAGTTGGATCCACAGACTTATGCGTCCGTGCCATTTTTTTGATATTATTTGATTTTTTCATTGGTTTTTATTTTATCTTTTCTAGAAGAAAAAAGGGGAGGGGGGTTATATATATACTATAATACTATACAAATATAAGGGAATTTAACGCTACTTATAATTAAAATTTTAATAATACTAATTACTAAGTTATTATTATTGTTATTTTCACTGTTATTGTTTTTTTTTTATATTTTTTTATTAATAAATGTTTTTTTTTTTTTGTGTATATATTTTTTTTGTATGTATATTTTTTGTATATTTATATATTTTTTGTATTAATATTTTTTTTTTTTTTAAATGTTATATGTCTATGCTATGTTAATTTTTAATGACAATGGTTTCTTACAGACAATCCAATTTGTGTTTTACCATGTCGGCGACAAATCTGTCCATTCTGTTTCGCGCCTTGGCGGACTCGCTCAGCCTGTTGGAGATTCCGAGCTCACTTCTGCTGTCCTCATTCCTGGGCTTTCTCGATCACAGAGGTGTTCCGATCTTTTATGGCCATTTTTGTGTTGTAATCCCTTATTTCTGAGTCAGTCGCTCTCTCTGTTCGCCTCATGAAGTTTGCTATGGCGTCTCCGCAAACATCAGAGTAGTAGACGCATTTCACTGTGTGTCGTGTCACTGCGACGACTGCGTGTGAAATGCTGTCATAGAGTTGCAACTGCTCGGTTGTTGCGCGCACGATCACCACAGAAGGGTAAGTGAGTCCCTGGGCTTCGTGGATAGTTAGGACGCGAGACCCCCTCCCTTTTCCATAGCCTTTTTCCACAAGGGACGCTTTGGCTGCTTGGGTGTGTACCAAGTAAAGGGTGTTAGGGAGGTTTTCGGGTATTGTTGCGTTCCTGAACTGCTTTAGCGTCAGGGACCGCAGCTGTGTTTTCGATGAGTATATGCCGTTGTACACCTGATTTATGGCGAACGGCACATCCATCGGATTCCTGTGTGTACACAGCAGCTCCTTTGTGATGTTCGCAACAAGGTGGGGACGGTGGTATTTCATTTGGAAGAGGTTCTGTCTATCAATGTATGGGAGCTGATTCACGTCTCCTATGAGAATCAGCTCGTTCGCCTTCGCAATCCGTGCCGCCATCACGATAGCACCGAAATGGTTCATGAGGGCTTCATCGACGATAAGGCGCTTGCACAGGTTTTCGTCGGTATCTGTCCCTCCTATGCCATTTACTAGCACGGATGCGAGAGTACGAACACTGGTTTTGGTGTTAGTTTCCAGCGTTTTAGACAGCCTCTCCCTCACATCTTTGGCTGCTTCTGTTGTTGTGGTTATGATGATATCATGACCTGGATTGAAATGGTTTATAATCCAGGTTGTTTTTCCGCAGCCTGGCACTCCGTTCACCCAGGTGATCCGTGGCGCATCCCATGACTCAGAAGACATTGATCTGGCTCGATTCAGGATTCTGTCATCGAGCATTGTCTTTGTGTCTCGGGTAGTAACCACTATTGGGTCGTATTCCGGGGTATCAAACCGTATGGTTCCTGTCTCCCGAAGTTCGAACTGGTCCATTGTCACGAACCCGTTTGTTGCGTTGTATGCGACCATATTTCGACAGATGGCGCTTCCGGCGAGGACTGTTGCCTTATCGCTGTCGTATATGGTCGCGTCTGCTTCCTTAATCCTCTGTTTGAGCAATCTATTCATTAGCACTGTCTTCCCTCGGTAGGCTTCGAGGATGTCCTTACATGTGTCTGTGTACACAGTCATGTTTGCCTTTAAGACACTCTCGTACTCGATGAAAGCGTTTTGCATGTGCTCTTGAGGAGTGGAGGCTTGCAACAGTTGGGGGGGTTCCACTTGTCCCTTTTCCGCCCTGGTGAGAGGCTCCTTGGGGTGCGGTGTATTGGGCCTGCGGTCGCTTAAAATTATCTGAGCAACCGCTGCTCCCAGACTCGTACCCGAGGAGGTCGTCGCTGTTGTAGTTACTATTTTTGTGACGGTTGTCATAAGATTTTTGAAAGCGGTTCGCAGTGACGTCGTTTTCTTTGGTTGGTGAGAGTTCTCCTTGACTTTTTCTCGCTGAGCTTGCTGAAGGCGTTCCGAGCCACTGATTGACTCACCTTGGAGCGTGCGGTTTTCACTTCTTGCCGTTGGATTGGTGGGATTTGGACTGAGACTCTTTGGTGGTAAAAGGAAACTGAGGCTTTCTCCTCGATCTTCGTACGCAATCACCTCATGGTG